>CM051270.1:17272060-17374560 GCA_027921565.1 Artemia sinica | reverse complement strand
TTAGATAACAGAATTAAGCTTTAGACAATTATGTTGGTTCAAAAGGCGGTATATTATACGACATTAACTTTTACTGGAATGCGAAAAACCTAAAATTGAAGATACAAACATGTCTTATAACATCTTTCGAAATACCAAAGAAACACTAATAACAATAAAAAATTTTATTGTTCTAAAAGCCATAGGTCCAATGCAATATAAAATTAAAAATTACATTATAATTGATTAATATTGCATAAACAAGAACATTACGTCTATTACAAAAAAATTAACCAAAAAACAAGTTTTTTAGCTGAAAGTAAGGAGCGACATTAAAACTTAAAACAAACAGAAATTATTCCGTATATGAAAGGGGCTGTCCCCTTCTCAACGCCTCGCTCTTTACGCTAAAGTTTGTTATTGTTTTAAGCAATAAAGTTGTGAGACAAAGTCAAACTTTAGCGTAAAGAGCGAGGCGTTGAGGAGGGGACAGCCCCTTTCATATACGGAATAATTTCTGTTCGTTTTAAGTTTTAATGTCGCTCCTTAATTTCAGTTAAAAAAACTTATTCGCATATTAATTTTCCTTTTTTTGGCTAATTGGCTTTCTCAAAATTTTGTTCTGACGTAACTTACGAATTAACTTACGTAACGAGTTTCTATATTCGGATTAGCCCCGGCGCCGCGCCGATGAGGGAAGACCGGCGACGGCGGGGCCAAAAATAGCGCCCCACGCCGCGCCGGCGGTAAGATGTCAGTGGCGCACCGCTGGCGCGATCAATGTTGACTGCAAACATTAATATTTTCATCATTCTTTCTCAAATCACAGCTTGAATTTACAACAGATTCGAGCCTATTCATGAGTTCAAAATTTCACAAGTCGCTGGCTGGAAACTGGTCTTCTTCGTTATTCATCAAGAGAAGTAGGAATCTGGTAAAAACGAAATGGCTGAGACGTTTCAGAACCCTTGCATAACACGAGTAGTTGAAGTATCTATTAGCTATGTATTCATAACATAAATAATTATCAAAATTAGTAGTTTTTTTCATCGAACATTACTGCATACAAAACTTCAAATACCGTATCACAAAATTCGTCGGTTATCTGGGTAAAAACTTTGAATATAACTTTGAACTTAGAAGCTTAATTTTTTCATAATGCCCTTTGTTTATATCTGCTTTTGTCACCTTTAAAACAGCTGCAATGGGCGACTTTGATATTGTTTTTTGCTCTTTTGCATTCCTAAAAAGCCTTCTTGTATTAAAAACTGATTTTTAATAAAAATTTAAAAAAAATGCTTTTAAAGTTTTTTTGGCTTCTTTATAGAATATGTCATGCATGCTTAGGCTGAACTGCTGCTTTTTTATTGGTTTTGGCTGCTCTTTTGGATATTATTCATTCTTTCTTTTGGGGATTCATTCCAAATTATAAACTCATAAATACCTAATATCAGTCAAATTATAAACTGCATCTAAAGGGAGTAAATTTATCAAATTGAAAAATACATGATGAACACTTCACATGTGAACATTTCCATTACAATGAAAAAAAACACTTAATGGTTTATTCGGTATGAAGAAAAATGAAGTGCCAGCTATTTTCTTAGGTAAAAAATGAAAAGCTTATCCGTTTTAAATGTAATTAAATGAAATAATATGCAGACTGAAGTAGCTCCAGGAAGATGTTGGGATTTTCATCCTAGTTCGTCACTTTTAATCCAAGCCAAATGTTAGGACACTTAGTATCAGTTATTGAGTTTAAGCTTTGATTTCCAAATGATCACAAAAATTACCAAATTTAAGAAAGTCGCAACAATAAGTCACCTGTGGTCAAAATACTCAAAGACTCCTCTTTGATCCCCACCCAGGCTCAAAGCTTCTGCTATGGTCATTTCCATGGATATCTCCAAAGAGTTTCTTTTTAAAATAGCTTTCAAGCGTAGTTAGGGATATTTAGCCTTTTTTGCTTTTTTGCAAAGCTTTAAAAAAAGTGTTATAATATTCCAAATGTTATGTTTGTTATATTTGTGCATATTTTTGGCTATCATTTGTGGGGTGATCGAATTTTTTAAACCACTGTAGATACTTAAGAAAGTTGCAACATCTAGTACCCTGAGGTCATAAGACTGTCAAAGACTCCCCCTTGAACCTCCCAAATTGAAAGCTTTTATTATGACCTGGCCTTTTAATGTAACTTGGGCACTGGACAAAGGGCGCCATTGTCACTCGAGCGTAACGTTAAGTGGGGATGTCGATATCGCTTTCGTCACACCAATTTGTTTTAGTGTGAATCTGCCTGGTACTTATGAATGAATGTTTTCAAAGTAAACTCGTTTCATCAATAGGAAAAAATGGGTTGGACGCATATGTCCCTTTCCCTTTGGACGACAAAACAACTTTTCAGCTTTTTGGCATCCCTGCTTTCAATAAAAAAAAAAAGTCAAGGTACTATCACTTAAATATAATAATTCCCTATGCCCCCCCCTCTGGATACCATCTTGATAGGATAACGTCTCTGCTTTAAATAAAAAAAATAATTAACTTATTGGCACCCCTGCTTTCAAGAAAAAATCGAGGTATTATCATTTAAATATGATAGCTCACTACCCCCCTCCCCTCGGGATACCACTTTGCATGGATGCCGTCTCTGCTTTAAATTAAAAAAAATTAACTTTTTGGGGCCCCTGCTTTCAACAAAAAAAAAATCGAGATATTATCATTTAAATGTAATGCCTCCCTACCCCCCCCCCCCCCCTTGGATACCACCTTGATAGGATACCGTCTCAGCTTTCATTAGAAAAATAGCTTACTTAATAATTAACTAGGTCACTATGTGGTTCAAACAAACGCGCAAAATAACGTTAAACAGCATAGTGTTCCTTGAAAAAAAAAAATTGAGGGTATGAGCAAAGGGGTACAAAGACAACAACAAAAATGTCGAAATTATTCAGATGTACCTAAAATTATTGGAAAACTGAGTCATAGATTCGTCGTGGCATTCAATAAGATCCAAAGAATCTAATTAAAAGGCAGCACACACAAAAGTCAAATTAGGCCAGTAGCCTATGAGAAATCGCAAAATACCCAAGACAATGAACAAGTCCTAATGGAGGGCTCTGGGTCTATCAAAATATTTCAATGGTTTCCCAGGGAATTTAATATCATTTTCTTCTGTCTCCACTTTAAATGAAATAAATAATTATCTTTTTGGGATCCCTGCTTTCAATAAAAAAAATAAGGTGTTACCATTTAAAAATGATAGTCCCCTAATTTATATTTATAAATAATTTATCATTTAAAAATGATAGTCCCCTAATTTATATTATAAATAATTTACAATTTATTTATGAAGCATATTTTTGGGGTAACTTCCAGTTCAATCTTTAATTCTCCAACCTTGTACATAGCTTAGTCTATAGCTAAATTTTGTCTCAATAGAAGATTTTTTTTCGGGGGGGGGGGGGGGTTAAAAATGTTTCAGGAAGAAGATTGTATTTTCTATCAGGCGTTCAACAATTGAGTATTAAACATTAAGAAAATCTTATCTAAAAACAGCAAAAAAAATCTGCAAATTTACAATTCAGCTGTAAAAACAATCTGTCGGCTGTCAATGTCAAAATCCAACTGAAGGCTGAAGCTGTATAGTTGTGAATGCGTTCTATAATTCTATTCAACTTGAAAATAAAATTCTTGACTACGAATGATGTAAGAAATAGCAATTGGGAAACTGCATTCGAAATGGCTTAAACTCGTTTCATAAAGATGATCCTTTTTTTTGTCAACATATGAAGAACTGTGTATATTGCAATATTTGCAATTGCATATTGCATCTGACAGGTTTTTATGCAAAGTAACAAAAGAGACGAAAATTAATGAACACGAGAGTAGTGAAGAATTATGGTATACAAAGTACTATTTGGCAGGGAAAGTCACTGGTGATAAATCGCTGGGAGTGGCACCGTGATTACGTGATTTTCGGGGATTCGGGGAAACAAATTTTTTTGGGGGGTGACTTATAGATTTTGGGGGAAATACCTGAAAATTCGGGGATAGTGCAAGGCCTGCTTGATTTCTAATCAGGCGAATCGAAATACTAAACCACACGAGAAGGAAAAGCTCCGACTTTGCGGTTAACACAACAAAGAATTGCCGCAAAAATTAATGTGAAGTCGACCGAACGCCGCCGCCTCTGCCGGCGGCGGCGCGCCTGCGGCGCGCCAGCGGCGTTCGACCGGGCTTCTTGTCGGCGGCGTTCGGTCGATCCGCCGGCGCGGCGCCGGGGTCTAATTCGTATGTTTTTATTACGTATAGTAGTGTAATTCGCTCCCTAGTCAATACCTCGCTCTTTACGCTAAAGTTCGAATTTTGTTCGAATCACAAACCCCTGAATCACAAAGGCCGGTTAATTAGAATAGATAGCTCTTTCGAAAGTACTAAAAAAGACTTTAGCGTAAAGAGCGAGGTATTGACTAGGGGGCGAACCCCCTCGTATACGTAATAATTTCTGTTCGTTTTAAGTTTTAATGTTGCTTCTTACTTTCAGTTGAAAAAAAACTTGTTTTTTATTGAATTTCTGATCGTTTTGTAAATAACGCTGGGAAATCTGGCACCCCCTTCATAGAAATGTCCCTTCCCCCAAGGAAATTATCCTCCATGGAAAGATCCTCCCAAGCTCCCCCGTAGCCCCAACTCTAACCCTGACCCCCCACTAGAAAAAAAATTCCTCCTGAAAACGCCTGTATACTTCCCAATAACCAATAATATATGTAAACAATGGGCAAAGTTTATAACTTGAAACCCTTCCCCCGGGAACAGTGGGGGATTAAGTCATCCTCAAAGACATAATAATTAGATTTTTAACTATGCTGAACAAAATAGCTATCTCAAAATTTTGATTGGGTGACTTCGGGGAAAAATGAGTGTGGGAGGGGGCCAAGTTGCTCTCCAATTTTTTTGGTCACATAAAAAGGGCACTAGAACTTCTAATTTCCGTTCGAATGAGCCCTCTCACGATATTCTAGTAACACTGGATCGATACGATCATCCCTGGAAAAAAAAAAAAAAAAAAAAAAAAAAAAAAAAAAAAAAAAAAAAAAAAAAAAAAAAAAAAAAAAAAAAAAAACAACGCATCCGTGATCTTCCTTCTGGCAAAAAATACAAAATTCCACATTTTTGCAGATAGGAGCTTGAAACCTCTACAGTAGGGTTCCTGATACGCTAAATCTGATGGTGTGGTTTTCCTTAAAGTTCTATGACTTTTAGGGGTTGTTTCCCCCTTTTTTCGAAAATAAGGCAAATTTTCTCAGGCGCGTAACTTTTGGCGATAAATTTTCTCAGGCGATGGGTAGGACTAAACTTGATGAAACTTATACATTTGAAATCAACATAAAAATTCTGATGTATCCATTGGTATCAAAATTCCGTTTTTTAGAGTTTCGGTTACTATTGAGCCGGGTCGCTCCTTACTTACAGTTTGATACTACGAACTGTTTGATATAATCTGTGCTCCATTTCCCTTCGCCCCCTGTCTTACTGAGCGTAGAGGCACAGGCATATGACACAGGCATATGGCATAAGCATATGCACAAGCATATGTTTACATGAAGTTAAGTTTTACCGAGGTGTAAAAAAAATTCAATGGCGTCAATTCACAAAAACTTAGTGGAGATAATTTATTCTTCAGAATCTAGGAGAGGGGGCGAATTCGTATTTTTAATTTTTTTTCCAATGAAAATACCAAAAAAGGGTAAATTTCAATAAAAATAACCCCCAAAAAGGTGTTGTTCAAAATCTAGGGGGGGGGGGCAATAAATCTAGGGGACATATGCGCCCCCCCCCCGATTCATGCTACTAGAAAACCCCAAGGTTGACGATAAAACATGTCAAATGATATCTTCCAAAGTCCCAAAGAGGAACAATTAGGCAAACCAACTGAAGATAATACTGTATAGCCATGATTATATTGTTCGCTTTGTGAAAATTTCAACCAAAATTGGTTTCATCCGGTTGTTCCAAGTCATTGATACGCTGTCAAGTGCGCAGTAACGAAGTTGCTCCTATCACACACTAAATATAAAAACAAGTTTTTTTATTTAAAAGTAAGGTGTAATGTTAAAATTTAAACGAACAGGAATCACTCTGCAAAAGAGGGCCTGAAATCCCATGTTTTTTAGGCTATCAGTAGTGTCAATTCAGGGGGAGGGCCGGTGCTCCCTGGATTTTCAGCCCTCCCCTAGATTTTGAAAAATACCTCATTTGGGGTATTTTCATTGAAAATGTCTATTTTTGGTGTTTTCACTGAAAAATAAAAAAAAGACAAATTCATCTCTCCTAGATTTTGAAAAATGCATTTTAAGCCCCTCCCCCCCCCCAAAAAAAAAACAAACATGTATTCTTTAGTAAAATGTTTCTGGAATAAATATGCTCCCTCCTGTGTATTAGCTTTGTAATACTGTATAAGGCTTTCAGTAAAACTGGAAACGATAAATTTTTAAAAAGTCAACAAGCAAATAAAACACCGGTCAATATCCGTGGGACACATAGTTACATTCTGATTGTCTTTCAGCAAAGCGAAGTTTTTCAACGAATTCAAAGCGAATTCAGCGTAAACAGTAGAAGGTTGAGGGGTGGTACCCGTTCCCCCGAATATCTACTAAAATGTGTGGCCCTTTTCTGTTTCAAAGTCCTTTTTCTTCTTTACTTTCACGTGAAATGCTTAGTTTTATTTATTTTCTGTCCACTTATTTGCTATAATGTGTTAAAGGTGCCTTTGATTCGGTGACAAGGAAAAAAACTACTTTTCTACTTTAGTAATTTAAGACAGACTTGAATGAGTCTTTGACCTTACTTACCCATTCAATATCCTAGGACACACAGTACAACCAAAAAGAAGGCTCCATAGCTATACAGCGCTGTCTAATAATAACCACATTACAGCCCGGACAATAATACAGGCTGCTTAAGGTTTAAATTCCTTGCACAAGTTTGCACAAGTCTTATCTTTCTGCAGTCCTGCAGTTTTAAACGTGATGATCATTCGACACTGGATATTCCTCTTTATGCATCGAACCATGTTTTTGCAATTTTCACCCCTGCCTTTGATTTTTTGCGCCTAGATATAGAAAAATACGGCTTCGAAACAAGGGCGCTTCGAAAGACGGAGGAGAATTTGCTAGCTGCTTTCCAGAGGAAATATCAACGGTTTCTTTTGATTACCCGTTTGACTGATTGTATTTCAAACCGTAAGCTGCACAAAAAAATGTACCTCTATTCCGCTCTCTAGTGCTATAATAGGAAAAAATTTGAGATGGCTAGGACAGGTTCTGCGGACGGAGGATGACAGAATGACGAAGATTATCCTTTCCGACCAACCATCCTGGGCCAAACGAAAAGCAGGTCGTCCCCGAATGGGGTAGGTGGACGTCGTAAGGAAGAATTTAACTGAAATTGGAACTTTTTGTGAGGGTATGAAAAGAGAGGGTTTTTAATCGATTGGGATGAGCGAGGAGCGTGTAACGCTGTTTTGGCCTCAGGCGGCTTTGTGCTGCACTGACTAGTTAGTATTAGTAGTAGTATCTTATAATACACATAACATAATTATATCTTATAATGCACATAACATAATTATAACACAATTATTAATCATTTCTACCCTCCTAAAAAACAGCAACATAAACAAAAAAAACGACTTAAATAAAATCTCCTCTCTTTACCACTTCTTTAATATGCCGTGAGTAGGGGGGATTATGGTTAAACAAGTTCAAACGTAATATCTGAATTATTGGTGCCAGGTTAGTTTTGTGCAGCTTTGTGCTGCACTGGCTTGTTAATGGTAGTAAAAAAAGTAGTTTTATATTTTTTTTTTCTTTTATTCAAAGCTTCTTCCGTAAAATCAATCAAATTACAATTCCTATTTTATGAAACAAGACATTTTCTGCTTAAGAAACTAACTAGATGGCGCTAATGTATATTAGTTTGAATTCAAACAGTTGAAAATACATATTACGTTGCCTAAATACAGGTCTCAATCTACTCTTTTGCGGAGTAAAAAACCCAGAAAAGATTTCAAAGGTTTCCGGGCATGAAGAGTGTTGACAAAATGTTTTTTTTTTTTTTTTAATTACCAAGACTGCCTTTGCTCCCCCTGCTACGGTGAAGCTCCTAGCTTCTTTAAGTTTTAACGGCCAAGGTGTAGTTTTCCCGATTATTGCATAACATAGATGGCGGTAGATTAAGCAAAAAATTGTTTGAATTTATGCTTTTTTAAATAGAGTATAATCTGGTAACCCATAATATTATACATTAGGGATTACTTTCTTTCCACACTACAATACTAAAAAAGGGATAAAGATCCTAACGAGCCACTGATGGGGCATTCGCTGTCAAATTGACGTTTCTGTTGCTGAGTCTTTTTTACAGAAAAGGTAGCAAATCTATCGCCCAAACCTGTGGCAGTTGAGATCAAACTCTGGGCCCCGTATTACCAAGCAGACCATCAACCTACTGTACTGCCACTGTACTGAAAACCACATTTGGATTACATTGGCCTTTTGTGTGACGCTTTCTTTCCAGTTAGTCATAAAAAAATATGCTTCACCGATGCTAAGATTCAGTAAACATTTTAAAATTAATTTTGTTGAAAATCATCTTAAAATATAGAGGGGAATTATGTAATTGGTACATGAGAAACTCTGCCCACTTCACTCACTTTGAGTCTTGGTACGAAACTCCAGACTAATTAGTTAATCAAACAAATTTGGAAGCACAGTGTTTCTCTTAGGCAATGTATCTGATAATCTGTGTTTCTACTATCAATCACTGGTTGGAGGAAGCAACATGGCTAAGACCCATTCAAATATGTAACAAGGGCTATGATCTCCTTTAATAACATTAAATAAATTGGACAAATGAACTTAAAGTTTATTTGGAATTACTTGGAAGTTTATTTGGAATTACATAGCATCTTTTTTTTACTATTTATTTGATGCATTTTTTGATACTATTTATACTTGATACTATTTATTTGATACTTGATACTATTTATTTGATGCTTGATATCAAGTATATAGTATCAAGTATGTAGATACTTTATACTATTTATTTGATGCAATTACATAGCAGGAATTACATAGTTTATTTGGAATTTATTTGGAATTACATAGCATCTTTCTTTAACTATTTATTTGATGCATTTTTGTTTTCTTTGGACAATACTAGAAATACAAAAAAAAATCCCTTTTCATAGTGATTTCATTCGATAGTAATACTTAATTTCCTTAATAAGAGATGTAATATCATGACAATTGGGATTGGAGACAGAGGCAAAATTTCAATAGCAACCCCGCGGCAAAACTTGGGGGCTTCCTTGGCAATCCCCATAAAATACCACATCATTTTATATGCGTGTTAAATATTAAAAGTGTACGATGTCTGCAAGGAAAAAATCCTTTTGTCCGAAAAAGTTTTTTTAACTTTGAGTAGATTTACTTAGAAGTTCGGTCATAGGCAGCGCAATAATGCTGCCTAAGTAAAGAACGATGCTGGCACAATGTAATATTTTTTTTTCTTTGTCTTAGACCAGGGCACTTCGTATCGAAGGAGTTGTCGTAGAAACTTTGAAAAGGGCTCATTTGATTGGACATTGGAGTGGCTAGTGCCCTTTTTAATAGTCGAAAGTGATTGGAAGGCAACTATCACCCCTTCCATGCCCACCATTTATCCAAACACATCCAATCAAAATTTTTAGATAGCCAATTTGTTCAGCGTAGTGGATTTTCAGATAGAAATTATGTTTTTGAGGAGCACACTCCCCCACAGTCCTCAGGGCAAGGGTTGTAACTTATGCCCTGGATTATATAAGGTTTTTTATAGAAAGCGTTGTCGTAGAAACTTCAAAAAGGGCTCATTCAATTGGAAATTGAAAGGGCTAGTGCCCTTTTTAATAGTCGAAAGTGATTGGAAGGCAACTATCACCCCTTCCATGCCCACCATTTATCCAAACACATCCAATCAAAATTTTGTGATAGTCATTTTGTTCAAAGTAGTTGAAAGGTCCGGAAATTATATCTAAGAGGATGACACTCCCCACAAAGCCCTCAGGGTAAGGGTTGTAAGTTATGCCCTGGGGGTATATAAGGTTTTAATTGAAAGCTTTGTCGTAGAAACTTGAAAAAGGGCTCATTCGATTGGAAATTCAAAGAGCTAAGGCCCTTTTTAATAGTCGAAAGTAATTTGAGAGCAACGAACCCCCCTCTCACGCCCACCTTTTCCCCAAACACATCCAATCAAAATTTTTAGATAGCCATTTTGTTCAACGTAGCTAAAAGTTTTAGAAATTACGTCTTTGAGAATGATAACCCCCTCAGGGCCCTCGGGGCAAGGACTGTAAGTTATGTCCTGGGGGAATATAAGGTTTTTATAGATAATGATGTTGTAGAATCTTCAAAAAGGGTTCATTCGATTGGAAACTAGAAGCGCTTGTGCCCTTTTTAATAGGCAAAAGTGATTGGAGGATAACTAACACCCCTCTCACACCCACCATTTCCCCAAACACATCCAATCAAAATTTTGATATAGCCATTTTGTTCGACATAGTTAACAAGTCTGGAAATTATGTTTTTGAGGATGACGCTCCCCCCACAGCCCTCAGGGCAAGGGTTGTAAGTTATGCCCTGGGGACATATATGGTTTTTTTTATAGAAAGCGCTGTCGTAGAAACTTCAAAAAGGAATAATTTGATTGGAAATTGAAACGGCTTGTGCCCTTTTTGATAGTCGAAAGTAATTGGATGGCAAGTAACCCCCCTCTCATGCCCACCTTTTCCCCAAACACATCCAATCAAAATTTTGAGATAGCCATTTTGTTCAACGTAGATGAAAGGTCCGGAAATTATGTCTTTGAGGATGACAACCCCCTCACTGCCCTCAGGTCAAGGGTTGGAAGTTATGCCTTGGGGCATATAAGGTTTTTATAGAAAGCGTTGTCGAAGAAAACTTCAAAAAGGGTTCATTCGATTGGAAATTGAAAGGGCTAGCGCCCTTTTAAATAGTCGGAAGTGATTGGATGGCAACTAACCCCCCTCTAACACCCAACGTTTTCCCAAACACATCCAATCAAAATTTTGAGATAGCAATTTTCTTCAACGTAGTTGAAATTCTGGAAATTAGGTCTTTGAGGATGACACCCCCCCCCCAGCCCTCAAGGAATGGGTCGCAAGTTATGCCCTGGGAGCATATAAGGTTTTTATTGAAAGCATTGTCGTAGAAACTTTAAAAGGGCTCATTCGATTGGAAATTGAAAGGTCTAGTGCCTTTTTTAATAGTTGAAAGTGATTGGAGAGCAACTAACGCCCCTCTCACGCCCACCATTTCCCCAAGCATATCCAATCAAAATTTTGAGATGGCCATTTTTGTTTAACTTAGTTGAAACTTCTGGAAATTAGGTCTTTTAGGATGACAACCCCCTCACATCCCTCAGGGCAAGGGTTGTAATTTATGCCCTAGGGGAATATAAGGTGTTTGTAGAAAGCGTTGTTGTAGAAACTCAAAAAGGGCTCATTCGATTGAAAATTGAAAGGGCTAGTGCCCCTTTTAACAGTCGAAAATGATTGGAAGGCTTGACATTTTTATAGTAAAGATCGATATGGGTACAATGTCTTATTATTTTTTCTTTTTTTTTTGTTTAGAACAGGGCACTAAAAATCGAAGGAGTTGTTTTAGGAACTTCGAAAAGGGCTCCTTCGATTGAAAATAGAAAGGGCTAATGGCCTTTTTAATAGTCGAAAGTAATTGGAGGGCAACTAGACCCCTCCCGCGCCAACCCTCCCATTTGCCCATTATGTTTAAAAACTAAATGTTGCCTTAAGATTAAATCAAAATGCACTGTGTTAATGCTAATTCCCAATAAGGTCCCAAGAACGACTGAGGGTATTATGTTCAAACTTCCGGGGCTACTTCTGCTCTTAAAATTTAACCAAACCAAAATAGCGTTAGTGTATCCAGGCTATCAAAGAAATTATTATTTTTTTGCGAATGGTATCAAGTTTTCTATTTCAAGTCAACTAGAAGAGGTATAAAACTAAATTAAACACTTTTATTTGTGTCCAGACTTTTAAAAGGGTGTATGCTGTTAAAAATTGCTAAAAAAATTTCTCCAGCATACAAATAGCAGGCCAAACTATAGTCTTAAAAAAAATGAAAAGATTTAAAGAATTATTTTCTTTTTCCCTGAGAAGACAATGTCCATATAAAACGAACAGAAATTAATTAAAAAACCTTTTTCCACAAAATAAGTTTTTCAAAGAAAAGTAAAGAACTCCATTAAACCAAAAATGAGTAAAAATCAAATCAAATAATCTACCAAGCGTGAAACTACCACAAATCAACATCGATAAATAAATGAAACCCAAAACGAACAGAAATTACAAAAAATAACCGAGTCAAGCTCAAAACGAGCAGAAATTAACATGAGTAGGGCTCAAAACCCCTATGCCTTCCCAAGGCCAGAACATAATTTGCACTTTACTGAAAAAAATACAAATGAATGTGCATTGTCAGTTTAATATACATATACTGATATTGAGTAATCAAAATATTAATATTATTTGATTTATTAAAGTTATAAAAGTAAAAACATTTTAGGTTTTTCAGTGAAGTGCAAATTTGGTTCTGGCCTTGGGAAGGCATAGGGGTTTTGCACCTAACTTTTGGTAATTTCTGCTCGTTTTGAGTTTGACTTGGTTGTTTATTGTAATTTCTGTTCGTTTTGGGTTTCATTTATTTATCGATGTTGATTTGTGGTAGTTTCACGCTTGGTAGATTACTTGATTTTATTTTTGCTCATTTTTGGTTTAATGGAGTTCTTTACTTTTCTTTGAAAAACTTATTTTGTGGAAAAAGTTTTTTTAAAAGTGATCAGATTTTACCATTTGCAACGGATAACTGAAACACTGAAATCAATTAATGCCCTACTTATCCCATGCAGCTGTCTTTATCTCGGGTCTCATATAGTCCTCGTTTCTCTGGTCGTGAGCTATGACGAGCTTCAGTAGCTCCTCCCATTATTTCACTTTGTTTGTAGTTTTTTTCTATATGGATAAGGCTTGGGTATTAACCAATAAGGAAATGCCATGAATAATTCTTATTGGCTCGGCCTTAACTAAGTTCAAATCGACTGTAACTTCAGTTTTGGCTCGATTAAGCTCTGCACGCTAGCTATAGGCCTTTTCAGTTGACAATACGGATTCTTGCATTGAAGATTCGATCGTAAAATTTCGATTTCCATTCGCAATTTTACTCATGGATATTGATTTAAATTCACAATCTGTAAATCAGTTTCTGATTCGATTGCAAGACTGAGAACCGATTTTGAACCAAGGGATTTTGAATTGTAAGGAAACCTCGAAAGCTTACAATATGTATACATTTTATGTTGCTCTAGAAGATGGAAATGTTTTTTTCTATTAAATTATAGAGCAAGGTTCTTCAATTTTTCTAATTGTATCTTTAATTTTTTGGATATAATTATTATAAATGTCTTTAATGTATCTGAGGTCTGATTTTTTTTTGTTTTGCGAGGATGGGGGAAAAGGTCAGGTAAAGCTATAGAAAATGGGGATTCCGACTAAATTTACTGAATTTCTCATCAAAAATGGGTAATAGATTTCTATCTTTTCAACTATTCAAAACTTGCGCCGAAATTGATTTCTATACACTATCCGATTGTCCGTATTTTTTTTTTTTTTTTTTTTTTTTTACAATTTGGATTATAAAATTGGCTTTTCTTTTCACAATGTCACAGTCCAAACCAAGAAACTGAATTGTCGGTCGAAAATGCCTAAATCTCTATTCTGAGCAGGATTGGTTTAAAGTGATTTCTGAAATAAGCGCAAGAAAAATATCGGTATTAGTAAAGTCTCAATGTGAATGGGCCTCAAGTCTCATAGCCATAATCAGGTAAGTTGAGTCAGAAAACTTTTAAAATTTACACAATTTATGCTCACATTCTCCATACCTTAAACACAATTTGCCTGTTTTCACATACATTTTTTTTTTTTCAAGTTTGAAACTGTAGTATGTATTATTGTTTGAGCGTCCTTTGGCCTCGTTTCTCTTTGCCCCCTCTGTTAATATCGATAAGTAATTGCCCCCTTTTGCAATAATATAAGGAGGTAACATCCTTTCAGGTTCGTCCGAAGACTCTATTGAAAGAAATTGTCGAAAGATGTGTATCTTATTTAGTTCAGTCGAAATTCATAGAAACATATTGAACAATTCGTCTAATTGGGGAGTGACTTTTTCAGTGTGTGTGTGTGTGTGGGGGGGGGGGGGGTCTGCGGACCAATATCAAAAGAGAAAATCCCTCGTTTTCTTGTATTCAGGTCTGCAATATGCTTCAATCACCTTGAAGACTATAATCCGTCCCCGTCTGGGAATTTATTTATTTTATAAAATCAAATGTTTACTTACCGGAAAGTGATGAAAAAACGAGGCGGAATGTGACAGCTGGTTTAAAGGGCACACAAAATCTGTTTTTCCTCCGCAACATTAAAAGAATTGGAATTCCCAAAAACATGGATAGTGCACAGAAAGTTAAACCACCAGATGCTATCCCTCCTCCAATGCGAGTCCAGGCTAAAAGGAAAAATACATATAAAAAATATATTCCAAATTAAAGTAAATAATGGTACTTGTTTGATTAACCCCCTACCGCTCAAGTTGTTCCGCGTGTTCAAGACGCTTCGCAGAACCGTTTTTTTTGTTAGTTATTTTTCAGCTTAGCGTGAGACAAGACAAAGAGAAGTGACAGGCTAGATGGAAAATATATAATCTGGGGGGTATATATTTACACGTTAAGGGAGGGGGGTAAAGTATTTGGACAGTGTGAAGTTAGAAAACAATTCTTACTGCATAATATGCAGAATAATTGCACCTAACACATTAGGCATGCAGACCCGCTATACTTTACCCCCCCCCCCCCTTAATGTGCAAATATATATCCCAAATTTGTTTCTAAAGTATTGTATTTTTATCATAGTTTGGTATATTTCATTAGGATTGAGCGCCAGAGAACACATCATTAGAAGAATATTAGGTAGGGGGTATATCATACAAGTACCTAAATGTTTTGTTATTTATAAAACATATATACATATTAATATATTTAAACAAAAATATATTTTTAAATATATGTATTTATGAGTTTTCGTTCGAATGAGCCCTCTCCTGATATTCTAGGACCATTGAGTCGAT
Source organism: Artemia sinica (assembly GCA_027921565.1). NCBI lineage: Eukaryota > Metazoa > Arthropoda > Branchiopoda > Anostraca > Artemiidae > Artemia > Artemia sinica. Next base: position 17,359,333 of record CM051270.1, on the reverse strand, counting down.
ACGATCACTCCTGGGAATAAAAAACAACAAATAAACACGCATCCGTGACCATTCTTCTGGCAAACATTTTTGTAGATAGAAGCTTGAGACCTCTACAGTATGGTTCTCTGATACGCTGAATCTGATGTGTGATTTTCATCAAGATCACTTTACTTGTAGGGGGCGTTTTCCCCTTTTATAGAAAATCAGGAAAATTTTCTCAGGCTCGTAATTTTTGATAGGTAAAACTAAACTTAATGAAACTTATATATTTGAAATCACCATAAAAAGGCGATTCGTTTAATATATCTACTGGTACCAAAATTCCGTTTTCAGAGTTTCGGTTACTATTGAGCCGGGTCGCTCCTTACTTACAGTTCGTTACCACGAATTGTTGGATTGTAGACAGTTGGGATGAGATAGATGGAACCCGAGCGGTTGTAGAAGTCAATCCTTATGATATTCTGATTGCCATGGATATTACTATTGGCTTATATTCATTGTATGTTAATCAAGGTTGCAACCGTTCGTGACTCATCACAAAATTTGTTGATTTTAAAGATAATTCTGTAGTCTTACTGAGATCCAACTTATTCACTGTTCAAAAAATTGGGGATCAAATAAGGATCTGGAAATTTAAAATGTTTGTTCTTCAACAAATTGAAATTTCAATTGGGGTTTGTAAATTCAATATTTTTGTTTCTCAACAAGTTGAAAATTCAATAATGACTAGGGAATTCCAACAAGGCCTTAAATACCCCAATTTTCAATGGGTTAAAATTCCAATTTTTCTGTTGATAAACATTACAAACAATTGTTTTTGAACATTAAACATTTTTTTTACAGTGGAAGGTGGTTATACTTGTAACTGAAAATCAAACGCGTGATTTTTACAGTGAAAATTTTAACAAAATAGACGATAAGTACTGTTTTTACCTAAAAAATATCATTTATATGAAAAAAAATATCAATTTTCAATGAAGAAGTGTAACGATGTCACCGAAGGACCAACAATCGTCAAAAAGCACCGAAGGTGTCACACTTGGCAACTCTGCCAACATGACGTTATACAGGAGCGGTAATAGTATGACAAAAATTATCATAGTGCATATACGCACCAAAGTAATTCTCTCTCTTCTTTAAAATGAATGTAAATTGCCCGCTAAAGCAATGAGTATGTGTAGCTTAAAAGAGTGCAAACTGGCGCTACTACCACAAAAAAAAAAAAATCACCTTCGCCATCTAGCGTTTCGTGTTTCTTAGCATCTTTCCAAAGTTATTTCCAATTAGCAAATTGGCGTAGTAATAACTGTCTGATCTCGCTTTCTGTATTGTATTTTATCGGAAGGTACTTGTGTCTTATAGCCACCCCACTCAAGTTCTGTCGAGAAGTGAAGTTTGGTTAATGCTAATGAAATAAAATGAAATATGATAAAAATATAATACTTTATCAACAAAATTATGAAAACTACAATAAAGATTTATGGAAGGGGGGAGGGGGCGCCCAGACCGCATTATATTAAATACGTGACCTAGCCTAACCTAACCAAAATATCAACTAAATATTTAATTAAAATATAGTTACAATGTAGTTTCCCACCGAGGCGAGGCTAATATTGTCTGGTATAAAGACCATGAAAACCGGTTTATTGGTTCATGTTCACAATACAAGATCTTGAGTGTGGTGGCTATAAGACAAAAGTACCTATCGGAATAACGACGCTTCTCGACTACTAAGGTCCTCGCGTCGGCCCTATAGTGTGTTGCCACAGCCGGGTTTGAGCTACTGATGAGGTTAAACCTACAGCGCCACCATAGGACATTTCGCTTTCTGAAATAAGCACAATTACGATGCTTGATTAAAATGCCAAGAAATTCTAAAGTGCTAGATGGTATTGGTGAAATTTTCCTGTTTCCACTCTTACAAGTTGGCCATACACTTTACACTGTAAAGTGAAAAGGTCATTCCCATACCTGGGAATGAGCAAGCAGATACCTTAGCTAAGTCAGGTGCAGCCTCTGGCTGTAGGATTCATTGCTGCTATACTGTTTAAAGAGTACCTAAATGTCTTTAAAAGTGCTTAGCTAAATGGATAGTGATAAAATTACCCACCAGTCACCAAACCCCATTTAAATCTATATGATTTCAAACCCCCTCCTTTAGATTTGATTCACCCAATACGTAGCATAACTGTTACAATTTTTCAGGCTGGCAAACAGTTCATGCACGTTCTAGAAACGTATTATTCAGATGGGGCTATGTAGATTCCCCCACTTTGTGATGTTGTGGTGTATACGATGATGTACGCCACATTTTAATGTATTGTAAAAAATTTGAGAGACAACGTGTATTTATGAAGGATGCTTGCATTAAATATTTTACAGCATTTCCACTAAGATATATTTTAGGATCTGCCGACGCTCCTTGTTGGGCCAGAAAACAGTCTGTGCAACTACTGGGAAATTTTGTAAAGAAAACTAATTTGAATAATATAATTTGACCCTTTTTATTTAATAGTTTGTAATAGATTTTTTGGTGTGAATTCAAACTGTAATTATAATTCAATTCAATTCAATTTATTCGAATAAAAACACAACACAAACATCAATAACAATAAAGATCCTAGAAGAGAAGTTGTTAAGGACCAAAAAAAAGAAAAAGAATTAAAATAACACTGAAAAAAAGAAAGAAGAATAAAACATGGGTAATTAAAGCAAATTGGTTAAAAATTGAAAGATTAAATTATATTATCAAGTTTTGTTACATTTTATATAGCTTGCAGAAACTTGTGGCTAGTTCAACACTGGAGGGTATTTTGTTCCATTGAATAATAGTTGATTGCTGGGCAGCACTAGAAACGCATTTAGGAATTATAAAGGCTCTATTGGATGAACGGAGACAGTGGGCTTCCGAATTATTAATGTTATAATAGGTTAGTAGTTGAGGTGGAAGATTATTGTGGAAAGCAGAGTAAGCAAGCGATAAGTTTAGTTTTTGTATGATTTGATCAAGTGGAGCTATGCCAAAATCTGAATACAAATCACGGTTTGGATATAGACGGGGAAGCCGAAAAACTGCTTTAATGGCACGGTTTTGGGCAAATTTGAGTTTTTTAGTGAAAGACCGGTTTGTATTGCCCCAAACTGATCCGCAATAAGAAAGGTAAGGAAAAATAAATGAATAATAGAGGGTAACTAGGATGTCAGGAGGAAGAAAATAATTCACACGGTTAATCATAGCTACTTGTCTCAAAATTATTGCTGTGAAGTAAGAAATATGATTAGAGAAGGACAAGCATGAGTCAATAAATACACCAAGAAACTTGGCAACCTCCACTTGTGGAAGGATGTCGGAGGAGTACTTGAGACCAAGAGCAGGTTGAATTACGTCTTTGTGGACGTAAGGAGGAGCGGGAATCAGTATGAGGAACATTAGAAAAATAATTATTAAATGCGTCAGGTGCATGTAAAGGGTCAATTAATCTACCATTTGTGTCTTTAAGGCGAATAGGTATAGACTTTGATTTTCTATTTTTTGAGAGTATATCATTAATGGTGGACCAAATCTTTTTCAGGTTTCCTTTGCAATTGAGAATTTTTGTATAATAATAATTTTTCTTCGCTTCACGGATGAGTTTAGTGTATAAGTTTTTATAATTTTTATAATTTGATAGGTCAATATCACTACTGGCCTTACAGGCTAACTTATATAATTTGTTTTTACGATATGAAAAGACAATGAGGCTATGTGACATCCAGGGGCATATAGGGATAGTTTTCCGGTTATGTTTACGAATAGATCAAAGTTGAATGGATAATCTCACTTAGCCTTTGCGCAAAACCATTTGTGGCAGAATTTACCTCTTGACAATTTAAAACATCGGACCAGTCAGTGGTTCTTAGGCAATCGATAAAATGGGTTATATTTGCAGAGCTGTAGTTTCTAGTAGGTGTTGGGATATTAATTCTAGAGCGTAGAGGTAGTGGTTGTGAAGGTAGTGACAAGTAAATAGGAAAATGGTCTGACAGATCCGAAAATATTATATTTGAGGACAGGTCATTTCCCAGGGAAGTGGATACAAAAATGTTATCAATTAATGATGAAGTTGATCTCACAGGATCGACTCTACTGGGGAAAAAAATTGTGGGTAGAAGACCACTCGCGGTTACCGATTCAAAAAAAGTGTCAGATTCAATGTTTTTACCAACATTGAGTAGGTTACAATTAAAGTCCCCAAGAACTATTGCCTTTTTATGGGGTAGATTAATAAAATTAGAGAAATCATCAAACAGATTACAAAAACATGAGGTCGGAAATGGTGGAGGTTTATAAAATAAGGAGAGTATATAGGAATTTTGGCCGATAACTATGTTAACAATTATTGAATAAATACATCTGAGATTTATTTGTGTAGAGAAAATAGATTCGCACTCTGATAGCCTGGTAAAATTTACATTCGAACGGAAGTAAAGTGAGATACCCCTTAACACTTTGTCAACCTCCTGGGCATATGGATTATTTGGTAACCAGGGAGTGAAAAATCACTAGTGTCATCATTATCGGAAAGCCATGTCTCTGTTAATCCTATTACGTCAAAAGGGCAGACACCATTGAATGAAATTAAATCTTTAAACTTGAGCCACTTATCCCGGATGCTTCTGATGTTGAAACAAAGAACATTAAGGGAATTATTATTAACTAGTTTTGGCTTCACATTGGTAGCAAAATCGAGAATATCAAGGTAATTACAACTAGCATGAGTTAAGGTACCATCGGGGCTGCTTATAGGGTTGGCATGCTGATGACTTTCTATATCGGAATAATTAAAAGCAATGTTATTAGAAAGGGATAAATTAGTTAAAAACGAAAAGTCACACATTAATTAGTCGTCAGGCATTCTTGTTGGGTATCTTCTCGCTTGGGTTTTTCTTTGAACTTCATCCTCGCCCGAAGAGACTTCGTGAGGGGTCGTCAATTTCTGTGTTACTGTGTTGGTCGGCTTTTTCTTGTTTGTTTTTTTGTATTGCTATGGCTTGGTGCTTCTACCATCGTTTCAAGTGCTGGTGATTCTTTCAAATTTCTGGGGGACTTGGTAACAGTTGGGATCGTAGAAAATGTTGAGTTAGAATGGCATTCCATGCCTTCTTTGAAGGATAAAAGTTGGACCGTAGCTTTTTGCCAGATTTCCTCTCCTAGGAACGTAGTAATGGCCTTTTTTTAAGGATATTTTTCAGTTCAACTGGTTCACTGCCAACCTCGATAAGATGGGAAACTGCGAGGTATGTGGCTAACCTTTGCCATTCTTGATTGTGATGATGAATAACTTGTGGATGTGATAAAACTGGAAGTTGGGAAGAGGAAGGCTGCGATTTGGCCTCAAGTTGAGGAAATTGAGTGGACCATTGGGTAAATGAGAAGCCTTTATCTATTGGGGGATGGACCTTTTTCCTCTGGTTCTTTGAAACTTCAGTTTGGCTATTTAAGGGTCGACTTGGAGTTGGTTGTCTAGGGATTGTAGCGGCTACGACGGAGTAGGGCAAGTTCAATCTCACAGAGGTTCGGAGGATCTCGGCTCTCTTATGATAGGCCGGACAAAGTTGCTTCTCAAGTGCCGTGTGCCCCTTATTATTACAATTTTTACAGTAGGCGTCTTTCTCGGTGCAATTTTCTGTAACGTGGCTAGGTTTACCACATTTTCGACATGATTGGAGTGACTGTTTACAATTATTTTTGCTATGACCATGAGCTAGGCAAATTGCACATTGTAGGGGCTTTGGTTTATAGGACTTATGGCGAAGGGCCATACCATACAGAAAAACTTCTCTTTGCAACTCGTTTTTGCATACAATGAGCACTGAGCGACTGGGTATAAGATTACCATCATTTTTCAAGCTGAGTCTTGTGGCTGTTGTTGGTTGGACCGGATGACCCGAAGAATCAATTAGTTCAGCTGTAAATTCCTCTATTGGTATACCGGTGTCAACACCATAAACCACGTATTTATAGGACTTTTCTACTTCTTTTGAAGTGGCAAAGATTTTGGAACCCTCAACGATTAATTCCTTGGACCTTGAAAGGACTGAATCTGCGGCCTTGTGAGACAATGCTGACTGATTTTCAGTTTATCTGCTGATAGAATGGGACAGTGCAGTCTCCCTACAAATCCTAAGCAAGAACCTGCCCTGGTCATCTTCAAAGAGTGCCCTCTATTAAGCCAACCTTTCAATATAGTTGTGAAAGATTAAGTGATTGGAGTGTTTAAAAACATTGTTTATGTCAAGTTTGCAGTGGGCAACAGCCCGGAAGCACTATCAACAACAACAACAACATAGTTTTAAGGCATTTTCTCATTCTTTAGATACAAGGCATTGCATGTTGCGTCTTAGATGTGTGTTGCACGCTGAATACAGCTTGTATTTGATGTTACAAGGAACCACCAGAAAATATGTAAGAACACACTCATTCAAGATATGGAACGAATTCTGAAACAGAATATCATAAGAGAAATGTTTGTTTTCCAGAAAAATAGTCCATATACATATTTTTTTTTCAAAATAGCACAATAACACAAATATATGTAATGGGCTTAAAAACATTTAGATCTAAGAATCAAATACTGCAACCATTTATTTTCGCATATTCTATATCATATATTCTACATCATCGTCCTCATCAAAAGTTGTTAAAAAAGAAATTAAAAAAGTAAAATATAATGTTATTTTGGAAACTTGTGATCAAATAATGTAAAACATTCGCTTAACAGTTAAACCAGACGAACAGAACTGCATTATAGGCCGTCTCTGACAGTCCTCGGCTCTTCCCATTGACCTATTCGGTATTTGTAAAAAAAAAAAAAAAAAAAAAAAAAAAATACAAATAAAAAAATAAAAAAAAAACGAAGAACAGTATTTTCGGTCAGTAAATAATTTACTGGCTGGAGATTAACCTTTTTGATTTTGTCCAGAGTTTCTATATTTTTCTCTTTTTTTTCATTTTTTTTGTCGTACGTGATGTATAGCCAACAAGAAACAGGCTGAAGTAGAGTTCAACCATGGAGAATACTCTCATTAGAATCTTCGGTACTGTTCTAAAATCCGGGGACACACGCGATAAGTGAAGTTTGGTTAATGCTAAGGAAATAAATCAAAATAGGATAAAAATATAATATGTTTAGAACAATTTCAGCTATGTATTTGTACTTAGGGGTGGGGGGATTGGTTGTAAAGCATAGCAATATATAAATACGTAACCTTACCTAACCAACCTTTATTCCCCACCTAAGTACCTTTAAATCACCCTAAACCCCCAAAAACTAAAGTTTAAATATAGTTCCCGGAGTGAGAAACCCATTGTAATGCCTATCTTTATACAGTATCTCATATAAGTACCGGGTATTGGCTATCCGAGCTTTGCTTTTCGCGCTCGACGCCGTGTTTCCTGCCCGACTTTTAGAACAGGTAGGAGCAAATCTTCTTTCACATGTTGGTAAAGAACTCAGTTTTGGTCGCTATGAGCTACTGGCATGTGGAAATAAATATAGAAGATTTGAGTGGGTAAATGCTTTTCACAAAAGGGCGTCTAACAGATACAAGTATGCCATTTTGAGGGGACCTTTAAAATGATATAATTAAAAAAACAAGTTTTTTAAACTGAAAGTACGGGAGGCGAGCATTAAATACTTAAAATCGAAGCAGAAATTATTCCCGTATATGGAAAGGGGCTGTCAGTAGAAAGATGGCGCCGGCGTATTGGGGACTGCGCGCCTATTGCTCACGAGGCACCTGCTGGCCAACTACAATTTGAGCTTTAGTGAGTGACAGGAGCGTGCTACACCGATATACGGGCTATAGAGCTGCCGCCAGGGGTAGTAACGACAACGGTGGTTAATCGGATCGAATTGTCTCGCGGGAATGAAGTTTATTAATATCTTTGTGAGTTGCGACCCGAGCATTGTTTCGCGCCTTTCCGGGGGCAAGGTGTTATAAAATAACTGACGGCAGGTGATATGGCAGAGGTTAATTGTAACATCCGGTCGAATGTTTTCGATCTTAGAGATGGTGCGGGGCGGGAAACAGGTTTTCTTATGTAATTTCAAATGTGACACAGCGCAGAGATGCCAAAAACAAAGGGAACACGATGAAATTACGTTAGAGATTATTTGGCGAAACCGTTTTAGACATTTTATGGAATTATTTCGGCGAAACAGTTTAGAGTACATTTTAAAAGATGATTTTTAGAAGATGTTTTAGAAGAGGTTTTGAGTGTGGTCGTTATAATACACAGTTCCATTTGAACAGTGTCGTGGAGGTCCCCTACCCCGACCCCGAAGGGCCCCGATCCCCCTACCCCGACCCAAGGGCTCCGATCCCCCTACCCACCCCGAACCGCTCGAAGGAAGCCCCCGTCCCCAAAGGGCCTCCCGGGCCCCCAAAGAGTCCCCTCCATATTTTTAATACTTTTTTAAGGCTATATTATATCTTTTCAAGACAAGTTCCTTTCTTATATGTCGCCTCCTAACCCATTTTTCCAACTTGAAGTACTTATCTTTTTCACCCACAACTATACTTTACAGCTTTTTGGATACCTCAACACCAGAAATACTTTTCAAAGACCATTTCAGAGCAAGTTACTTTCTTAATGTCCCTCCTAAACCCATTTTCAACTTGAAGTACTTATCTTTTCACCCACAACTATACTTTACAGCTTTTTGGATACCTCAACACCAAGAAATACTTTTCAAAGACCATTTTCAGAGACAGTTACTTTCTTAATGTCCCTCCTAAACCCATTTTCCAACTTGAAGTACCTTATCTTTTTCACCCACAACTATACTTTACAGCTTTTTGGATACCTCAACACCAAGAAATACTTTTTCAAAGACCATTTCAGAGCAACGTTACCTTTCTTAATGTCCCTCCTAAACCATTTTCCAACATGAAGTACTTATCTTTTTCACCCACAACTATACTTTATCAGCTTTTTGGATACCTCAACACCAAGAAATACTTTTCAAAGACCATTTCAGAGCAAGTTCCTTTCTTAATGTCCCTCCTAAACCCATTTTCCAACTTGAAGTACTTATCTTTTTCACCCACAACTATACTTTTACAGCTTTTTGGTTACCTCAACACACCAAGAAATACTTTTTCAAAGACCATTTCAGAGCAAGTTACTTTCTTAATGTCCCTCCTAAACCCATTTTTCAACTTGAAAGTACTTATCTTTTTTCACCCACAACTATACTTTACAGCTTTTTGGATACCTCAACACCAAGAAAACTTTTCAAAAGACCATTTCAGAGCAAGTTTACTTTCTTAATGTCCCTCCTAAACCCATTTTCCAACTTGAAGTACTTATCTTTTTTCACTCCACAACTATACTTTACAGCTTTTTGATACCTCAACACCAAGAAATACTTTTCAAAGACCATTTCAGAGCAAGTTCCTTTCCTTAATGTCCACCTTCCTAACACCCATTTTTCCAACTTGAAGATACTTATCTTTTTCACCCACAACTATACTTTACAGCTTTTTGGATACCTCAACACCAAGAAAACTTTTCAAAGACCATTTTCAGAGCAAGTTACTTTCTTAATGTCCCTCCTAAACCCATTTTCCAACTTGAAGTACTTATCTTTTTCACCCACAACTATACTTTACAGCTTTTTGGATACCTCAACACCAAGAAATACTTTTCAAAGACCATTTCAGAGCAAGTTACTTTCTTAATGTCCCTCCTAAACCGCACTTTCCAACAACTTGAAGTACTTATACTTTTTTACACCCACAACTATACTTTACAAGCTTTTTGGTTACCTCAACACCAAGAAATACGTTTTCAAAGAACCATTTCAGAGCAAGTTACTTTCTTAATGTCCCTCCTAAACCGCATTTTACAACTTGAAGTACTTATCTTTTTCATCCACAACTATACTTTACAGCTTTTTGGATTACCTCAACACCAAGAAAATACTTTTCAAAGAGCCATTTCAGAGCAAGTTACTTTCTTAATGTCCCTCCTAAACCCATTTTCCAACTTGAAGATACTATCTTTTTCACACCACAACTATACTTTACAGCTTTTTGGTACCTCAACACCAAGAAATACTTTTCAAAGACATTTCAGAGCAAGTTCCTTTCTTAATGGTCCCTCCTAAACCCATTTTCCAACTTGAAGTACTTATCTTTTTCACCCACAACTATACTTTACAGCTTTTTGGATACCTCAACACCAAGAATACTTTTCAAAAGACCATTTCTCAGAGCAAGTTACTTTCTTATGTCCCTCCTAAACCCATTTTTCCAACTTGAAGTACTTATCTTTTTCACCCACAACTATACTTTTACAGCTTTTTGGTTACCTCCAACACCAAGAAATACTTTTCAAAGACCATTTTCAGAGCAAGTTACTTTCTTAATGTCCCTCCTAAACGCCATTTTCCAACTTGAAGTACTTATCTTTTTTCACACCACAACTATACTTTACAAGCTTTTTGGATACCTCAACACCAAGAAATACTTTTCAAAGACCATTTCAGAGCAAGTTACTTTCTTAATGTCGCTCCTAAACCCATTCTCCAACTTGAAGTACTTATCTTTTTCAGCCACAAGTATACTTCTTACAGCTTTTGGATACCTCAACACCAAGAAATACTTTTCCAAAGACCATTTCAAGGCAAGTTACTTTCTTAATGTCCCTCCTAAACCCATTTTCCAACTTGAAGTACTTATCTTTTTCACCCACAACTATACTTTACAGCTTTTTGGTTACCTCAACACCAAGAAATACTTTTCAAAGACCATTTCAGAGCAAGTTACTTTCTTAATGTCCCTCCTAAACCCATTTTTCCAACTTGAAGTACTTATCTTTTTCATCCACAACTATACTTTACAGCTTTTTGGATACCTCACACCAAGAAATACTTTTCAAAGACCATTTCAGAGCAAGTTAATTTCTTAATGTCCCTTCTAAACCCATTTTCCAACTTGAAGTACTTATCTTTTTTCACCCACCAACTATACTTTACAGTTTTGGTTACATCAACACCAAGAAATTACTTTCAAGAACCATTTCAGAGCAAGTTACTTTCTTATGTCCCTCCTAAACCCATTTTACAAGTTGAGTACTTATCTTTTCACCCACAACTATACGTTTAACAGCTTTTTGGATACTCAACACCAAGAAATACTTTTCACAGACCATTTCAGAGCAAGTTACTTTCTTATGTCCCTCCTAAACCGTTTTCCAACTTGAAGTACTTATCTTTTTCACCCACAACTAACTTTACAGCTTTTTGGTTACCTCAACACAAGAAATACTTTCCCGGAAGAAGAAACAGGCCCAAGACATAAAAAATTTAAAGTTCACTTCTAAATTTTTTCCGTAGAAGCATATGGAAAAGTTATACCATGGAGTTGTGGATTTATTTTTTCTATGAGATAAAAAAAGTTTCACTTTAATTCTAACTTTCTTAAATTCAGTTTCTTCAACCTTTCTTTCTCAAAGAGATGGAAAAATTTTAAAGTTCTGTTTCCAAATATTTCCCCGGGAAGACGAAAGTTCCAACTTCGTCGATTCTGAATTTTCATCAATGAAAAATGAAATAGGTTATTGATCCCAATTCTATTTTCCCCTCAAAATATTAATAAAATGTTCCCACTTTCAATTTCAGCTTGTTTCTCCAAGAGATGAAAAAATTTTTAAATATTGTGTCCAGATTTTTCTTAGAAGATAGAAAAAGTTCACGTTACTAATCTGAAGTTTACCAAGAGAACAAGAATTCAATTCTAATTTCTCCAGAGAAAATAAAAACAGCTTCCCACTTTCAATTTTAAAGTTCACCAAGACATCAAAATTTAAAGTTTCAGTTCTAAATTTTTACATAGAAGGTAGGAAAGTTTATACTATGATTTCTGACTATTTTCCATGAAGATAAAAAGTTTGTCACTTTAATTCTAAATTTTCCTTAAATTCCGTTCCGACGTTTTCACATAGAGATGAAAAAATTTAAAGTTCTGTTCCAACTTTTTTCTTAGAGTAGATAGAAAAGTTCAGTTCTCTTCTGATTTTACCAAAGAACACACATTCAATTCTTAAGTTCCACCGAGAGAAAATAAAAAAGCTTCCACTTCAGCTTTTTAAGTTTCACCCAAGACATAAAAAATTTAAAGTTCAGTTCTACAATTTTTTCCGTAGAATATAGAAAAGTTATACGTTTCAAATTATATATATCTTACATATATATATATACTAATATATATATAGATATTATATATAATACTTAATATATAAATATATAATATAAATAAATATTATAAATATAATATAAAATATATATATTATATTATTATAATATATATAATATATAATATATATATTATAATATATATATATATATATATATATATAATATATTAATATATATTAAATATAATAAATGATAAATTATATATATATAATATATATCTATATAATATAATTATATATAATAATATCTAATATACATACTATATATATATATATATAATATATATATAATATATATATATATATATATACATATATATATATATATATATATATATATATATATAGATATATATATATATATATCTTTCATCTCTTTGAGAAAGGTCGGAATTGATTTAAGAAAATTAGAATTAAAATGAAACTTTTTATCTTCATGGAAAATAATCACAATCATAGTATAACTTTTCCTATCTTCTATGGAAAAATTTAGAACTGAACTTTAAATTTTTTATGTCTTGGTGAACTTAAAACTTGATGTGGAGCTTTTTATTTTCTCTGAGGAATTAGAATTGAATTATGTTCTTTGGTACAATTCAGAAGAGAACTCGAACTTTTCTATCTTCTATGAAAAATTTAGAACAGTATTTAAAAGTTTTTCATCTCTTTGAGAAAAATCTGAACTGAAGTGGAAAATTTTTATATTATTTTGGGAAAATAGAATGATCAATAACTTATTTCATTTTCATTGAGAAATTCAGAATCGAAGTTGAACTTTTCTTCACTTCTTTGAGAAAATTAAAAATTGAAGTGAAACTTTAATCTTCATAGGAAATAATCAAAATCATAGTATAACTTTTCCTATCTTCTATGTAAAAATTTAGAACGTGAACTTTAAATTTTTTATGTCATGGTTGAACTTAAAACTGAAGTGGAAGCTTTTTATTTTCTCTGGAGAAATTAGAATTGAATTGTGTTCTTTGGTAAAATTCAGAAGAGAACTTGAATATTCACGATCAAAGTATAACTTTTCTTATCTTCTATGAAAAATTTGGAACAGAACTTTAAATTTTTTCATCTCTATGTGAAAAGTTCGGAACTGAATTTAAGAAAATTTGAATTAAAGTGAAACTTTTTATCTTCATGGAAAATAATCATAATCATAGTATAACTTTTCCTATCTTCTACGGAAAAATTTAGAACAGAACTTTAAATTTTTCATGTCTTGGTGAACTTAAAAACTGAAGTGGAAGCTTTTATTTCTCTGGAGAAATTAGAATTGAATTGTGTTCGTTGGTAAAATTCAGAAGAGAACGTGAACTTTTCTATCTTCTATGAAAAATTTGGAAGTATTTTAATTTTCATCTCTTTGAGAAAAATCTGAACTGAAGTGGAAAATTTTTATATATTTTGGGAAAATAGAATTGATCAATAACTTATTTCATTTTCATTAAGAAAATTCAGAATCGAAGTTGAACTTTTCTTCTTCCGGGAAAATATGTGGAACAGAACTTTAAATTTTTTCATCTCTTTGAGAAAGGTCGGAACTGAATTTAAGAAATTTAGAATTAAGGTGAAACTTTTTATCTTCATAGAAAATAATCACAATCATGGTATAACTTTTCCTATCTTCTACGGAAAAATTTAGAACTGAACTTTAAATTTTTATGTCTTGGTGAACTTAAAACTGAAGTGGAAGCTTTTATTTTCTCTGGTGAAATTAGAATTGAATTGTGTTCTTTGGTAAAATTCAGAAGAGAACTTGAACTTTTCTATCTTCTACGAAAAATTTGGAACAGTATTTTAAATTTTTTCATCTCTTTGAGAAAAATCTGAACTGAAGTGGAAACTTTTTATATTATTTGGAAAAATAGAAATGATCAATAACTTATTTCATTTTCATTAAGAAAATTCAGAATCGAAGTTGAACTTTTCTTCTTCCGGGAAATATTTGGAACTGAACTTTAAATTTTTTCATCTTTTTGAGAAAAGCCGGAATTGAATTTAAGAAAATTTAGAATTAAAGTGAAACTTTTTATCTTCATAAAAAATAATCACAATCATGGTATAAACTTTTCCTATCTTCTACGGAAAAATTTAGAACTGAACTTTAAATTTTTTATGTCTTGGTGAACTTAAGCTGAAGTGGAAGCTTTTTATTTTCTCTGGTGAAATTAGAATTGAATTGTGTTCTTTGGTAAAATTCAGAAGAGAACTTGAACTATTCTATCTTCTAAGAAAAAATTTGAACAGAACTTTAAATTTTTTCATCTCTATGTGAAAAGTCGGAACTGAATTTAAGAAAATTTAGAATTAAAGTGAAACTTTTTATCTTCATGGAAAATAATCATAATCATAGTATAACTTTTCCTATCTTCTATGGAAAAATTTAGAACTGAACTTTAATTTTTTATGTCTTGGTGAACTTAAAACTGAAGTGGAAGCTTTTTATTTTCTCTGGAGAAATTAGAATTGAATTATGTCTTTGGTAAAATTCAGATTAGAACTTGAACTTTTCTATCTTCTAAGAAAATTTGGAACAATATTTTAAATTTTTTCATCTCTTTGAGAAAAATCTGAATTGAAGTGGAAAATTTTATAATATTTTGAGAAAATAGAATTGATCAATAACTTATTTCATTTTCATTGAGAAAATTCAGAATCGAAGTTGAACTTTTCTTCTTCCGGGGAAATATTTGGAACAGAACTTTAAATTTTTTCATCTCTTTGAGAAAGGTTGGAACTGAATTTAAGAAAATTTAGAATTAAAGTGAAACTTTTTATCTTCATAGAAAATAATCACAATCATGGTATAAACTTTTTCTATCTTCTACGGAAAAATTTAGAAGTGAACTTTAAATTTTTTATGTCTTGGGCCTTTTCTTCTTCCGGGAAAAGTATTTCTGGTGTTGAGGTACCAAAAAGCTGTAAAGTATAGTTGTGGGTGAAAAAGATAAGTACTTCAAGTTGGAAAATGGGTTTAGGAGGGAATTAAGAAAGTAACTTGCTCTGAAATGGTCTTTGAAAAGTATTTCTTGGTGTTGAGATATCCAAAAGCTGTAAAGTATAGTTGTGGGTGAAAAAGATAAGTACTTCAAGTTGTAAAATGGGTTTAGGAGGGACATTAAGAAAGTAACTTGCTCTGAAATGGTCTTTGAAAAGTATTTCTTGGTGTTGAGGTAACCAAAAAGCTGTAAAGTATAGTTGTGGGTGAAAAAGATAAGTACTTCAAGTTGGAAAATGGGTTTAGAAGGGACATTAAGAAAGTAACTTGCTCTGAAATGGTCTTTGAAAAGTATTTCTTGGTGTTGAGGTATCCAAAAAGCTGTAAAGTATAGTTGTGGATGAAAAAGATAAGTACTTTCAAGTTGGAAAATGGGTTTAGGAGGGACATTAAGAAAGTAACTTGCTCTGAAATGGTCTTTGAAAAGTATTTCTTGGTGTTGAGGTAACCAAAAAGCTGTAAAGTATAGTTGTGGGTGAAAAAGATAAGTACTTCAAGTTGGAAAATGGGTTTAGGAGGGACATTAAGAAAGTAACTTGCTCTGAAATGGTCTTTGAAAAGTATTTCTTGGTGTTGAGGTATTCAAAAGCTGTAAAGTATAGTTGTGGGTGAAAAAGATAAGTACTTCAAGTTGAAAATGGGTTTAGGAGGGACATTAAGAAAGTAACTTGCTCTGAAATGGTCTTTGAAAAGTATTCTTGGTTTGAGGTATCCAAAAAGCTGTAAAGTATAGTTGTGGGTGAAAAAGATAAGTACTTCAAGTTGGAAAATGGGTTTAGGAGGACATAAGAAAGTAACTTGCTCTGAAATGTCTTTGAAAAGTATTTCTTGGTGTGAGTATCCAAAAAGCTGTAAAGTATAGTTGTGGGTGAAAAAGATAAGTACTTCAAGTTGGAAAATGGGTTTAGGAGGGACATTAAGAAAGTAACTTGCTCTGAAATGGTCTTTGAAAAGTATTTCTTGGTGTTGAGGTATCCAAAAGCTGTAAAGTATAGTTGTGGGTGAAAAAGATAAGTACTTCAAGTTGGAAAATGGGTTTAGGAGGGACATTAAGAAAGTAACTTGCTCTGAAATGGTCTTTGAAAAGTATTTCTTGGTGTTGAGGTATCCAAAAAGCTGTAAAGTATAGTTGTGGGTGAAAAAGATAAGTCTTCAAGTTGGAAAATGGGTTTAGGAGGGACATTAAGAAAGTAACTTGCTCTGAAATGGTCTTTGAAAAGTATTTCTTGGTGTTGAGGTATCCAAAAAGCTGTAAAGTATAGTTGGGTGTGAAAAAGATAAGTACTTCAAGTTGGAAAATGGGTTTAGGAGGGACATTAAGAAAGTAACTTGCTCTGAAATGGTCTTTGAAAAGTATTTCTTGGTGTTGAGGTATCCAAAAAGCTGTAAAGTATAGTTGTGGGTGAAAAAGATAAGTACTTCAAGTTGAAAAAAGGGTTTAGGAGGGACATTAAGAAAGTAACTTGCTCTGAAATGGTCTTTGAAAAGTATTTCTTGGTGTTGAGGTAACCAAAAAGCTGTAAAGTATAGTTGTGGGTGAAAAAGATAAGTACTTCAAGTTGGAAAAATGGGTTTAGGAGGGACATTAAGAAAGTAACTTGCTCTGAATGGTCTTTGAAAAGTATTTCTTGGTGTTGAGGTAACCAAAAAGCTGTAAAGTATAGTTGTGGGTGAAAAAGATAAGTACTTCAAGTTGGAAAATGGGTTTAGGAGGGACATTAAGAAAGTAACTTGCTCTGAAATGGTCTTTGAAAAGTATTTCTTGGTGTTGAGGTATCCAAAAAGCTGTAAAGTATAGTTGTGGGTGAAAAAGATAAGTACTTCAAGTTGGAAAATGGGTTTAGGAGGGACATTAAGAAAGTAACTTGCTCTGAAATGGTCTTTGAAAAGTATTTCTTGGTGTTGAGGTAACCAAAAGCTGTAAAGTATAGTTGTGGTGAAAAAGATAAGTACTTCAAGTTGAAAAAATGGTTTAGGAGGGAATTAAGAAAGTAACTTGCTCTGAAATGGTCTTTGAAAAGTATTTCTTGGTGTTGAGGTAACCAAAAAGCTGTAAAGTATAGTTGTGGGTGAAAAAGATAAGTACTTCAAGTTGGAAAATGGTTTAGGAGGGACATTAAGAAAGTAACTTGCTCTGAAATGGTCTTGAAAAGTATTTCTTGGTGTTGAGGTAACCAAAAAGCTTGTAAAGTATAGTTGTGGGTGAAAAGATAAGTACTTCAAGTTGGAAAATGGGTTTAGGAGGGACATTAAGAAAGTAACTTGCTCTGAAATGGTCTTTGAAAAGTATTTCTTGGTGTTGAGGTAACCAAAAAGCTGTAAAGTATAGTTGTGGATGAAAAAGATAAGTACTTCAAGTTGAAAATGGGTTTAGGAGGGACATTAAGAAAGTAACTTGCTCTGAAATGGTCTTTGAAAAGTATTTTCTTGGTGTTGAGGTACCAAAAAGCTGTAAAGTATAGTTGTGGGTGAAAAAGATAAGTACTTCAAGTTGAAAAATGGGTTTAGGAGGGACATTAAGAAAGTAACTTGCTCTGAAATGGTCTTTGAAAAGTATTTCTTGGTGTTGAGGTATCCAAAAAGCTGTAAAGTATAGTTGTGGGTGAAAAAAGATAAGTACTTCAAGTTGAAAAATGGGTTTAGGAGGGACATTAAGAAAGTAACTTGCTCTGAAATGGTCTTTGAAAAGTATTTCTTGGTGTTGAGGTATCCAAAAAGCTGTAAAGTATAGTTGTGGGTGAAAAAGATAAGTACTTCAAGTTGAAAAATGGGTTTAGGAGGGACATTAAGAAAGTAACTTGCTCTGAAATGGTCTTTGAAAAGTATTTCTTGGTGTTGAGGTATCCAAAAAGCTGTAAAGTATAGTTGTGGGTGAAAAAGATAAGTACTTCAAGTTGAAAAATGGGTTTAGGAGGGACATTAAGAAAGGAACTTGCTCTGAAATGGTCTTTGAAAAGTATTTCTTGGTGTTGAGGTATCCAAAAAGCTGTAAAGTATAGTTGTGGATGAAAAAGATAAGTACTTCAAGTTGGAAAATGGGTTTAGGAGGGACATTAAGAAAGTAACTTGCTCTGAAATGGTCTTTGAAAAGTATTTCTTGGTGTTGAGGTAACCAAAAAGCTGTAAAGTATAGTTGTGGGTGAAAAAGATAAGTACTTCAAGTTGAAAAATGGGTTTAGGAGGGACATTAAGAAAGTAACTTGCTCTGAAATGGTCTTTGAAAAGTATTTCTTGGTGTTGAGGTATCCAAAAAGCTGTAAAGTATAGTTGTGGGTGAAAAAGATAAGTACTTCATGTTGGAAAATGGGTTTAGGAGGGACATTAAGAAAGTAACTTGCTCTGAAATGGTCTTTGAAAAGTATTTCTTGGTGTTGAGGTATCCAAAAAGCTGTAAAGTACAGTTGTGGGTGAAAAAGATAAGTACTTCAAGTTGGAAAATGGGTTTAGGAGGGACATTAAGAAAGTAACTTGCTCTGAAATGGTCTTTGAAAAGTATTTCTTGGTGTTGAGGTATCCAAAAAGCTGTAAAGTATAGTTGTGGGTGAAAAAGATAAGTACTTCAAGTTGGAAAATGGGTTTAGGAGGGACATTAAGAAAGGAACTTGTTCTGAAAAGATATAATATAGCCTTAAAAAAGTATTAAAAATATGGAGGGGACTCTTTGGGGGCCCGGGGGCCCTTTGGGGACCGGGGGCTTCCTTCGGGGTTGGGGTAGGGGGATCGGAGCCCTTTGGGTCGGGGTAGGGGGATCGGGGCCCTTTGGGGTTGGGGTAGGGGGATCGGAGCCCTTTGGGTCGGGGTAGGGGGATCGGGGCCCTTTGGGGTTGGGGTAGGGGACCTCACGACACTGTTCAAATGGAACTTGTGTATTATAACGACCACACTCAAAACCTCTTCTAAAACATCTTCTAAAATCATCTTTTAAAATGTCTCTAACTGTTTCGCCGAAATAATTCCATAAAATGTCTAAAACGGTTTCGCCCAAATAATCTCTAAACGTAATTTCATCGTGTTCCCTTTGTTTTTGGCATCTCTGCGCTGTCACATTTGAAATTACTAAGAAACCTTTTCCCGCGCATCTCTAAGATCAAAACATTCGCCGGAGTTACAATTAACCTTGCCATCACCTGTCAGTTATGTATAAACTTTGCCCCGGAAACAATTCTGGTCGAACTCCAAAGATATTAATAAACTTCATCCCGGAGACAATGACCGATTAACCACGTGCTCTCCCTGGGGACTCTATGCCCATATATGGTGTAGGGTCAGCATTAAACTAAATTGTAGATGGCAGTAGGGGTGAGCAATGGGGTCAATAGGGGCCTTTCTACTGTTGTCCCCTCCTCAACGCCTCGCTCTTTACGCTAAAGTTTTTTATTGTTTTAAAAAATAAAGTTGTGAGACAGAGTAAAACTTTTGCGTAAAGAGCGAGGCGTTGAGGAGGGCACAGCCCCTTTCATATACGGATTCTGATCGTTTTTTAGTTAATGCAGCTTTTATTTTGGCTCACCGTCATTGAATAAGTAAACAAAATTTGCATAAAAATTTTACTTTTCTTTTGCTAAATGGCTGTCTCTAAATTTGGTTCTGACGTAATTTACAAATTAACTTACGTAACCCTAGTCAATACCTTGCTCTTTAAGCTAAAGTTCGAATTTTGTTCCAATTCTTTAAAAATGACCCCTTAATCACAAAGGCCGTTAATTAGAATAAATAGCTCTTATGAAAGTACTAAAGGGGGTCTTTAGGGTTAGGGGGTCTTTCCTCCTTTTTTCGAAAATCAGCCAAATTTTCTTAGGCGCTTAACTTTTGATGGGTAAGATTAAACTTGATGAAACATATATTTGAAATCAGGATTAAAATCTGATTCTTTTGATGTATCTATTGGTATCAAAATTCCGTTTTTTAGAGTTTCGGTTACCATTGAGCCGGGTCGCTCCTTACTTACAGTTCGTTACCACGAACTGTTTGATATAGCTATTTCAGCTCGTTCAAATAGCGAACACGAAATGGATGGCTAGTGTAGAAGTAAACTTTGACAGACAATTCGTAGCGTTCTGGGGCATCTAGACTAAGAAGGAGGGGTATGTAAATAAAAACTGCAGCACCTCACCGCAGCACCAATCCGCCCAAGGCCAATACAGCTACGCACACTCTTCCTGCACCTCAATCTGCTCAAAGCTTCACTCCTTTCCCTTTCACTTGAAGTTCCTGTTCCCTTTAAATTCTTTCTTAGAAAACCTTGCCACCTTATTAGGGGATGACCTAATTTTTTGGCCCCAGAGAGATAGCCAAGATAGAAATCAATTATTCGTCTTCCACAAAGGCGTCAATGGGGGTGGGCTATTACCAAGCATACATTATTTGCCTCCTTTGCTCCTAGATTTTGAAAAATATCTTTTTTTCAATATTTTCATCAAAAAAATTGAAAAAAAATAGCAAAATTACTCCCCGCGCCTAGATTTTGAAAAATAATTTTGTCTTCCCCAGACTTTCCTTGAAGCGACACCAATATTCAACATTAAAACAAAACCTAGTCATTTTAGCATTTTTTTTTCGCTATAGCCCTTGAAAGTGATATGGAACCATATTTTTCGTACAGCTTCTTGTTTGATATACGGTAATTGAAAGGAGAGCCTAAAACTAATCTTTGACAATTCCTCTAGAAAAAATCTCTAGTACTTGAGTCTCAACCTTTCAAAGCACCCATATTTCAGAGCAATTCTTGACAACGGTTTTTACCATGACCTCTAATATTGTCCTAAAGGTAAGTTGAATTTCTAATGATTTCTAATACCACCTTTATTGGAAATTCAACTTACGTTTAGGCAATATTAAACAAGAAAATTGATGATTCCAGTTATTGAACTCTCTCAGACAAGTCTATTGAATGAACCGGAAGTAATTATTTTGTTCTGCATAAATATGTTAGTTTTAATTTTAATGCTTTAGTATATCTACTGATGATGATCGCTGTATATGTGGTCAAAATATCCCGACTTGTGTATCGGTTTTACTCAGTGGCGGATACAAAGGGGGGCGCGCGCCCCATTTGAACGTTTATTTGTTCGTCATAGAAAGGCAGTGTGTTCTTGGAAAGAAAAATAAAATACCTAATTCAAGGTATTCAGTCAAAAATACCCTGTGTCTTGGCTATTGTATTCTTTACATCTTCACTGTATTCAGCATTTGAGCTAATAATTCAGCATTTGTATTCAGCATTTGAGCTAATAGCATTTGAGCTAATAAACTCAAGCGATTGAAGCTGTTCACTTAATCAATATTCTCTTAATCCAACATCACCTATTTATATTCATTTATTCCTAGTCAAAGCATCCGTAAATAATGAAAAATTGGAGTAGAGACTAAAGGAGCTTTTTGAAAATTTTGGCATTTAACATAACTTCCTTAGAGAATTTTGACAAACATCTTTCAGTTCATGTAACATTTTGATTTTAGACACGTATTGACATTGACAAAGCCTGACAAGGTCCTAACCCTGACACTTGAAACTGCGCCCCATTACCTTCCTAGTTATCAACTTTTAAATATAAAATTTTAAACTCGATTCACAAACCACCTAGCATTTCTGGACACCAACGGGTAGATATATCAAACTGTTACTCCCCCTCCCTTACATAACAAACCAAATTACACAAAATGCCAAAGACCAGTTGTATTCGGTAAAACCCTGCCCCTTATTACTAAAAAAAAACTATTTTTCTAATCTTAGCTCTCCCCCTCTCCAAAAAAATGTCTTTCCGCTGGCCTCCTGCTTAAAATATGCCCGCAGGTAGTTATTACTACCCCCAGAGATCTTGGAGTTTGAAGTTCCATATATTTGTCCAAGTACCTTTGATTCGTATTAAGCAAATTTATTTCCAATTTAATTCGCAAAAGGGGAGGGAAGTCACGGAACAAGAAAGTCTGTTATCCGGATTATTTTTTAATTGAATCAAGTCAGCGATGCATCCGTGAATAATGACAAAAAACCTTTTCGGTCTTTCAGTTAGTTAAAAAAAAGTTGGAATTATGGTCAAATAAACTGGAGAATTGAGGATATAGTTGCTACGTTACACCTCACTCACTTCCTTCGCATCGTTATCAAGCATTGTCACCATGCCAACAGGAAACGTTTCTTTTGACATATTTTGCTATAATAGTTCTAATTAGAGAAAACATGCTGGTAGATTGTGAGCAATTGGTTTAGAAATAAGTTTAAGACACTCGAATCCATGTCGTGTTTTTTTTTCGCTTCAAAAATTTAGAGAAATATGATGGATATTTTCCAGATGAATTCTGATGAATTCTATCAGTAGCGCTAACTTACAAAAACTTAGAGGGAGGGGGCTCCCTGTCGAATGTCCTGACGTGGATAGACTGCGTATAAGAAATTGGAGCTGTTCCGGTGTTGTGACTTGGTTTGGGGTTTGTGTTATGACTTTGTTCCGTCATTGTTCCTTTGTCCGTCCCTATCCCCAAAAGCAAAACTCTGCTTGCGTTGTCTTATAGCGTCGTCAGGATGGACTTCTTACGAGTTTGCCTAACCAGAACCATGACAACAGAGGGCACAGCGG
Organism: Artemia sinica; assembly: GCA_027921565.1. Taxonomy (NCBI): domain Eukaryota; kingdom Metazoa; phylum Arthropoda; class Branchiopoda; order Anostraca; family Artemiidae; genus Artemia; species Artemia sinica. Next base: position 17,336,526 of record CM051270.1, on the reverse strand, counting down.
GATCGAATTGAGGAGTAACCCTCCCCCCCCCCCTCGAGGAAGATTATAACCTAGTAAACGACGCAGCATCATACTACGGGCTTTTTTGGGTTGAAAAACCCTTTTCTACCTAGAACATCCAGCATGATGAATAGGCTCCCTCCCCATTGTAGTATTATATTTGCAACATTAAAAAACAACTATATTTTTGATATGTTGACTAACGAATTCAGGCGCTTTGAACTGGACTTTAGGAGTGTCAAGAGGAGTAGGAAACATGAAATGAGGTGATTTGGTGTTTATTTACTCAGACAAGACGGATGTGGTGCAAAGGCAGGGAGTAGGGCTCATGATGAATAAGAAAGCCTTTAAGTCTTGCTTAGGCTGGGAAATATCAGTAAGAGAATACTAGTTGCACTATCTCCAGTTGATGGAAATAGTAGTGATGTTTTTTACTTACAGCTATAGGAGCAATCAGATGCGATCCCAAGTATTTTCCAGGTATAAGGTATTTTTATTAGGAGAGTTTAATAAGGGGGAGTTTAAGAAAAAAGGATACATGTTTTCATAGCCTAGGCAAATTTGGTGTTGGAAAGGAAAATAGCAACGATTAAAGAGTACTGCAATTTTGTAGGCTTAACAATCTAGTTATAACTAATTGCCCTACAGTATTCGGTCATAAAATGACCCATTAATTAACATGGTTCATGCACGATGGTAAGTCGGGCAATCTTATTGATTATGTCATTGTAAAACTGAAGACTGGTAGGACCAATACAAGATACTAGGATATGCAGGAGTGCTGTTATGGAACATTAAAAATGGATATCACCAGCAAGTAGAACCTAGGGTTAATTTGAAGCTGAAATTTAGGAAGGGTAGCTACCTTACATGAAGTTATGACATTGGTAGGATGATAATTTGATAGAAACTTTCCAGGAATAGTTAAATATTAAATTGGAGTGCCCAAAATTAGACAATGTCGACGATAGATGGAATAATTTTAGAAAAATTGTTTGTAAAGTAGCAGATGGTGTCTTAGGGAGAGAAGATAGGAACGCAGCTAGGAATATTAGCGACAACGCTTTATGTTTGGTAGAAAAGAGGAGGGGCTTGTATAAAAAGTATTTGAGCAATAGATCATAAGAGAATAAGATGAATGTAAGGAAAGTAGAGAAAGCACTGATGAATTAAGAAGTGGAGGGCATGGATAAAATTGTCAAAGATCCAGAAGATGCAGTCAGACGGCATAATAGCATAATATTGGTATTGTCATATTAAAAAACTGAGAAAGAAGAGTCAATCTGAACTTGTCCCGGTTAAAGATAGGAACGGGCCAATTTGTGATATGGAAAGAATCAAAGAAAGATGGGCAGAACATCTTGAGAATATGCTTAACTATGATAAAGTTACAGGAAATGGTATAGAAAAGAATAAAAAAGTTTCTGAAACTTTGGTAGTGAAGGAAGATTTATTCGTTAGAAAGAATCAGAAACAATACTAAATGGGCTAAAAAATAGTAAGACTTCGGGTACTGATAGTATGATAAATTAAGTTTCGTGATATGGTGGTTGTGAAGTTAGAGATAAATTACTAAAAATTACTAACTTAATTTTTTTTAAAAGATTATCAAAAGTTTAATAATATTTTTTTTAAGTTTAAATTGAGGAAAACTCTATTTAAACCCCTCTGTAAGAAAGGTGATCAGAGTGAGAATTATAATTATATAGGCATTGACATGGTTTCTGTAGGAGACAAATTACATAGTATGATATAACTCTTTAGACTTAGAGATGCTGTAAATAAAGTTCTAAGAGAAGGAGAGTGTAGTTTTAGGAGGGGGAGAGGATGCATCAGCCAAATTTTTACTCTTAGGTTAATAATTGAGAAGTACCTGAGTAATCAAACACCTTTACCCTCTGTTTTATATATTATCAAGAAGAATTTGATTCAGGAAATAGAAGAGCTTTAACAAAGGTCCTACCCTTGTATGGTATACCAGACAAACATACTAAAGTGACCAGTGCTGCAGTTAAGGTAACTGTTAAGACAAGAATAGGAAATGAGGTTAGTAGCTGTTTTCGTATTGAATCAGGAGTTAAGCAAGGTGATGTTTTATTACCATTTAAATGAATCATTTCAATGGACTTTGTCCTAAGGAGAACGGCAGAAGCTAGGGGAGAGCATGGAACCAAATGGGAAAAATAAAACTCCTAGGCTTAGATTATACTAAAAAATGAATGATGTTTTGGAGGTGTTGAAATTTCAGGGTAAAAGAAAAGGTTTGAAAATGAATGTAAAGAAGACCAAGTCGCTGAAGCTAGGAATAAATGAAGTTGAAGAGCTGATGTTAGGTACTAAGATGATATTTTTCGCCACTGAGACGAATATTGACCTTTCCTTTTATTGCTATGAAAAAATAATTTTTTTTTCGATTTCGCGCGTAGGGAACAAAACCAACCTAATCAAACTAAATTAAAAGTGTGCTGATGTCATTAAACTTTCAGGAAATTAGACTTTTAAAAAATCAGCTGTACCGACAGTAATACAGGACAACTATGAATGGGGGGTCAACTATGAATTTTCCATACTATTCCATGAAATGTTAAATACATGGAACCTGAAAGGAATAAAAAGACTGTAACCTGAAGACGAGTCCTCATTAGAAGTGACTAGAAGAAGAGTTCTGAAAATGGAGATAATTATAGTAGAAATTTGAAACTTGGTCCCATTGTTGCCTGGAGGGGACTGTGGGTACTTTTTTAGTACCCGGGCAACTTTGAGATATAGAATCTGAAAGGCGCTATTGAAAAACAGGTTTTCGCTGACTAGTGAGGTATTGCTCACTCTGTGAAAAATATTTAAACTTTAGTTCTTTGGGGCTAAAAAGGTACCTAGGTTAGGTTAAGTATTTAATATATGCTATGCTTTACCCTCCCCCCCCATATGCAAATATATAGCCCAAATTTGTTTCTAAAGAGTTATATTTTTATCATACTTTGTTTTATTTCATTAGAATTTACCAAACTTCACTTCTCGCGTGTTGCCCGGCTACTAAAAAAGTACCGGACTGTGCCCCTCGCCCAATGGAAAATCAGAAAGATTTTTGGTACTTGTCCATTATTCAGAAAACACCAGAGTTGATTCAATTTACAGCTACACGGGTTGAAACAACTGAGACGCTTGGGAGTTAAATAGTAATACCGTAAAACATTTCTTTTTCTCTTCTTTTTTTTCTGAAGTATAAGCTATTTTACTTCTTTGAATCTGAGACATTTCTAGCAGGCCAATCAGCTCGCGGATTTACATAATTTGGTTCGTATTGTTGCATTCCCGGTGGCTTTAAAAAGCCGTAGAGCTCAGAGATTATTCAATAAGTCATGACATAATTTTTCCCCACCTGAACTGCCACTCCGGAAAAATAACCTTATCTTATCTTTAAATAGATAGGAGGCGGGTATTCTTGACGGGTCCATCTGTGATTTCCTCAGGCCTCAAATCAGTCTTGCCATGAGTTTTTCCCATTTATTTCTGTCGTGTCGGCTGATTTAAACCCCTCCCGCTCTCTAATTTTTAGGCGACCAGAGTGTAAGAATGAAATGTTAAGAGCATTACATTTTTCTTCTACTATTGCAACATTGCATTTTTCACGGTAATTGAATAGGAATAAACGAATTCACAGCTCATACAAAGGCAGCCAAAAAAAAATTTAGTAAAACATTACGTCTGCAGCTAAATAGAGCATTAAAATGAAACAAAAAATGTGGCGGATAGACAAACATTTTGAAATTCTCTTCAAATATAAATGTTTTCTCAGCCGAGAGGTCGATTATGCCTACGGATAGACAATATAAAATGTTATGCTCTAGCATTTCTAATAGAGTTGGAACGATCATGTTTTTCTTATTTTATGCCTTACTTCTAAATTTTTCGGTTGTGGACACCCGCATTTATTTGCCAGACATTAACACAAAAATACCAGAGCCATATAACTGCCAAATAAATATAGTCAATTTTTTTTTTTTTTTTTTTTTTTTTTTTTTTTTTTTTTTTTTTTGAACAAAATATTTTCAGAAACGGTCTATCCCAAGCCCCGATGGATATAATTTACATTTCAGAGTAAAAATAGTAATAATAGCCTAATAATAATAATAGCCTAATAATAGAAGTTACGCACAATATATATATATATATATATATATATATATATATATATATATATATATATATATATATATATATATATATATATATATATATATATATATATATATATATACATATATATATATATATATACATATATATATATATATATATATATATATATATATAATATATATATATATATATATATATATATATATAGATATATATATATATATATATATATATATATATATATTATATATATATATATATATATATATATATATATATATATATATATATATATATATATATATATATATATATATATATATATATATATATATATATATATATATATATATATGTAATAACTAGACATTTGAACCCACCCAAGGGATACTTCGTCTAGCAAAAAGCTCACTTCATGGGCTTTTTGGTCGTAACGAGCTCGATCCTTTAGCTCTCGGAAGTGGCGCTCGGTTCACTTGAGCTGTTTCTAGTGATTTTGGAGCAAAATTGCAAAAAATATACAACCCAATTCAAGCAGGCCGTCCAAACCCCATCACCTGCCAGATGGCTGTACCAGGAACAGCGGAAGAGCTTGCTTCCTGCCCTGATGCAATTACATTTCATATTAAAGAATAGGGAACAACTCGGTAGGATCTATGGGGACATTCTAGGTGGAAATTTGATTTAATCTGTATATACCTCAAATTTACAACGAATTAACTACAAACCATGAATGATTTATTAACTAGCCCCTTAATACGCCTGTAATTTAATGAGTAGTGAGTAAAATATGAAACTACGAGTGTTAAGGCCTTAGTACTCATTAATTCTCATAAATTTGGTCACTTGCCTCCATTTTTCCCAGCTGTGATAATTGTACAGAAGTAATAAACGCAAAACATGCTAATTAACAGTATTCACAAAAAATTTCTGCAAAGTTTAATACGAAGTTAATTTTCGATCGTTCAATTCTCTCTCACCTGGAACGAAAAATTATTTTTTTATTAAATATTTTTAATTTTTGTCGAAGCTGGAACGTACTCTGTGTAAAATGAAGTTTACGGAATAAATAAGCGACATCGAATATGTATTTATTATTTTGTCAGGCCACTACGCTGTCTTAGAAATAAAAAAAATGAAAACATATAAAACGGGTACGGTATAATATTTTAAGTAAGACAGTGAAAAAACCAGGTTTACAATAGTTTATAATATTACACCCGTTTTTCAATATTTTCATTCGTTTAATCTGTTAATTTGTAAATTATTTACTACGCTGTTCTGATCTGCAAAATGTGGGAGGAAAAGAACCAAAAGAGTGGTCAAGAAACCCTACCCGAAAATATATATTTTCATGGTTTTAGGAAGCTGCAACCTACTAAAGAACGAACTCTAGCCCATAGTAACCGAAAATTTAAAACCGTGTTTTGAAAAAAAACTGTCAAGTGACGAAGAATTACCATTTGAAACTGATTCAGGAATTGTAACTATTATTTACATTAATCTAATAAAGAAAGCTTACTGTGAAAAAAAACTTGTCGAAATTCAAAAAATAGCCTGAAACCAAATAAAACGGCGTCGCATCGAAATGAAAAATGCACCATTGGAATCGCCATAGCTGAAAACCCAATTTAGGAGAATTACAGTCCCCCGTCTAGAGCAACAGGGATAATCACGTTTCCCCATGGAAAGCAGTGATGTGTCTCCGTTTTTACTTTATTTTCTTCGCCGCCAGGGGGGCACTGGAGTATCATCTTGTTACAAAACAAGTGTTTGAGGGAAAAGTCCCAATGTTTGACGGTTGGCAAGCTCCTTGAGAAGCTTATCTATAATGAAATTAGCACAAAATGTGGTCATGGCGATAACCAATTTGGTTTTCGGGAAGGACTTGGCGTGCAGAACGCCCATGCACCTTTTCTAGCGATTAAATAAAAAAAAACAAGTTTTTTAAACTGAAAGTAAGGAGCGACATTAAAACTTAAAACGAACAGAAATTATTCCGTATATGAAAGAGGCTGTCCCCTCCTCAAAGCTTCGCTCTTTACGCTAAAGTTTTTTATTGTTTTAAAAAATAAAGTTGTGAGACACAGTCAAACTTTAGCGTAAAGAGCGAGGCGTTGAGGAGGGGAGAGCCCCTTTCATATACGGAATAATTTCTGTTCGTTTTAAGTTTTAATATCGCTGCTTACTTTCAGTTTAAAAATCTTGTTTTTTTTATTTAATTTCTGATCGTTTTTTAGTTAATGCAGCTTTTATTTTGGCTCGCCGTCATTGAATAAGTAAACAAAATTTGCATAAAAATTTTACTTTTCTTTTGCTAAATGGATGTCTCTAAATTGGTTATGACGTAATTTACAGATTACTTACGTAACTAACTTCTATATTCGTATATTTTTCTTCTGGCTAAAAATACAAAGTTGCAGATTTTTGCAGATATGAGCTTGAAACCTATGTAATAGGGTTTTCTGATACGCTGAATCTGACGGTGTGATTTTCATTAAAATTCTTTCACTTGTAGGGGATGTTTCCCCGCTCTTTAAAAAATCGGGTAAATTTTCTCAGGCTCGTAGCCTTTGATGAGTAATACTAAACTTAATAAAATTTATATATTTAGAATCAGCATTATAAACACATTCTTTTGATACATTTATTGACATCAAAATTCCGTTTTTAAAAGTTTCGATTACTATTGAGCCGTATCGCTTGTTTTTTTTATTGTTTTTTTTTTTATTACGTATATGTTATTACGTATATGAGGGGGTTACCCCTTAGTCAATACCACGCTCTTTACGTTAAAAGTTAAAAAAAAATTTGATTCACAAACCCCTGAATCACAAAGGCCGTGTAATTAGAATAGATAGCTCTTTTGAAAGCACTAAAAAAAACTGCAGCGTAAAGAGCGAGGTATTTACTTGGGGGAGAACCCCCTCACATACGTTATAATTTCTGTTCGTTTTAAGTTCTAATGTTGCTTCTTACTTTCAGTTGAAAAAACTTGTTTTTTCTTTATTTAATTTCTGATCGTTTTTTAAATAATGCTTGGAAATCCGGCACCCCCTTCATAGAAATGTCCCTTATCCCAAAGAAACATCCTCCACGGAAAAATTCTCCAAAGTAACCCCCTCCTCTAGCCCCCCCTCCAGAAAAAAAATCCTTCCTGAAAATGTCTGTATACTTCCCAATAACCAATAAATAATGCTGGCAAGTCCGGCGCCCCCTTCATGGCAATTTCCCTTCCCCCATGAAAACTTCCTTCATGAACAGATCCTCCAAAATAACCCCGGACCCCCCCCCCCACTACCAGAAAAAAACCCTCCTGAAAACTTCTGTATACTTCCCAATAACCAATACTATATGTTAACATTGGGTAAAGTTCATAACTTTTAGCCCTCCCCCTGCGGACTTTGGGGGATTAAGTCATCCTAAAAGACATATTTATCATATTTTCGACCATGCTGAACAAAATGGCTATCTCAAAATTTTGATCGGGTGACTTTGGGAAAAAAATAAGCGTGGGAGGGGGCCTAGTTGCCCTCCATTTTTTTGGTCACTTAAAAAGGGCACTAGAACTTTTAATTTCCGTTCCAATGAGCCCTCCTACGATATTCTAGGATCACATGGGTCGATACGATCACCCTTGGAAAAAAAAAAAACAAAAAACAAACAAATGAACACGCATCCGTGATCTTTCTTCTGGCAAAAAATGCAAAATTCCACATTTTTGTAGATAGGAGCTTGAAACCTCTACAGTAGAGTTCTCTGATACGCTGAATATGATGGTGTGATTTTCATTAAGGTTCTATGACATTTAGGGGGTCTTTTCCCCTTTTTTTGAAAATCAGCCAAATTTTCTCAGGCGCGTAACTTTTGATGGGTAGCACTAAACTTGATGAAAGTTATATATTTGAAATCAGCATTGAAATCTGATTCTATTGATGTATCTATTGGTATCAAAACCCCGTTTTCTAGAGTTTTGGTTACCATTGAGCCGGGTCGCTCCTTACTTACAGTTCGTTTACCACGAACTGTTTGATTCTTGAAAGGCAAAAAAGGCAAAAAGTAACCTTTAATGTTTGTCCCACTGATATTTCAAAGGCTTTTGCCTCTGTTCTTCACTTCCAATATATTTTGTCTCTCATTGGAAGTGGTGTTAGTCCATTTGTTTGTACCTGCCTATGACAATGGTATCAGAAGTCTTCAATCTGAATACGTTTACAAGACACTGATAGTAATCGTATTCGTGTGAGTCGTGGTGTTAAGCAAGGTTCTCTCTTAGTCTAGCAATATTTAATAACTTTATTACAGTAGTCACTCGACAGATTCCACCTTACTTGAGCCATATATCGACCCAAGTTAATTGTCATATGCCGACGACATTCTTCTCTTGGCTGATAATCTTGAGGCGCTCCAGAACGCCGTTGATGTGGTTTGTTCCAGGAATCCAGACTGAATGAAATCGGTCTTTTTGTTGCTACTTCCAAAACAGACTTTCTCGTCTTTGGACCGGAGATCGCATCCAATAATACAATCCAAGTTGGTCCCGCTACAATCTGATCTTCCAGTTCACTTAGGTATTTAGGCCTTCCATTTGGAACTTCAATTAGATCCACTGGGCAGCTTATAATTGATTCTTTGAAAGAAAAACTAAGAAAATCCTACGGTCTTTTCGCCAGAGTAATGGGCGAATTTGATAAGAGAACCCTTGGTCGGCTATATAATGCGTATTTTGCACCACATGTATTGTTTTTGACACCTTTTGGAAATTTTCTCTGCCTCTGATAAAAAGCAAATCCGACTGCTGTATTTTAGGTTCTGCAAGTATTTTCTTATATCCCCATTTGGACTCGTAATAGTTACATTTCACGACTGTACGGTGTTTTTGAGATTTGTCAAAAAAAGGACGAACAGTCACGTATATTTGCTGACCACTGCAACAGAATTGTCGATTTTCCGCTGACTTGCCTTCTATCAAGTGCCTAGCGTCGCAGTTGTGATATCTTATAGTGTTTGACCCATGCTGAATGAATGTTTAGAAGTTAAAGTTGTAAATAATTATGTGTAATTTCTGCAATTATGTGTAATTTTTGTCTGTTTCCTTTTTTTTTCCTATACTCCTCTTTATTGCATTTTTTTTGTGTACCAGAGGGTAACAATAAATTATTATTTATTAAAATAAAAAAAGACAGCTATGATGAAGAGGACAGGTTAGAACGGGATATAGGTCATACGTTGGTTATAGGTTATAAGTTATAGTTTATAGGTTATACATAATAAAAAGTATAGGCTAGACCATGATTTAGGTTATAAGTTGGTTATAGGCTATAGATTATTAGCTATAGGTTATACATGATAAAGAGTATAGGTTACAACATGATTTAGGTTATAGGTTGGCTATAGGTTATTAGTTATAGGTTATACATGATAAAGAGTATAGGTTAGAACATGATTTAGGTTATAAGTTTGTTATAGGTTATAGATTATAAGTTATAGGTTATGCTATACATGATAAAGAGTATAGGTTAGAACAGGATATAGGTTATAAGTTGGCTATAGGTTATGGATTATAAGTTATAGTTTATAGGTTATACATGATAAAAAGTAGCCCATAGGTTAGAACATGATTTTGGTTACCATCACACTATCGACTGCCCCCCCCCCTAGACAATATGCTGCCTAATGCTGATTACGCCCATGGGTTATGGATTATAAGTTATAGCTTATACTATACATGATAAAGAGTATAGGTTAGAACATGATTTAGGTTATAAGTTGGTTATAGGTTATAGACTTTAATTTATAGGTTATACATGATAAAGAGTGTAGGTTAGAACATGATTCAGTTTGTAAGTTGGTTATAGATTATAGATTATAAGTTATAGGTTATACATACCATTTATCTAGGATACAGGATGTATTTACTATTTGGGAGCTTTAAGGGGCCTCCCCCAGGCCACTCAGCGTGTCCCCAGGTGGCAATAGGGGAATGCCCTACACATATGTAGGGTAACTCCATAATAGACACGAACCAAGGGGGGGGGATTCATCCCTGGGGTCCATAATAGAAACTGGGGCACCCTCGCCCGGGACCCTAAATACAGGCGGAGGAGGAAGAAGGCCCCTCAAATGTACACTTAATAGGGCCCACCAGTGTGTCCACACGTCCCATGAGTTACAAACCTTCTCCCAGTAATGGGTTAAACTGTATGGTGATGCAGAACACCATCGCGGGAGGTTCCTCTATAGGAAGACATCTGCGACAAGGTGTAAGATCAAGATCTATGGACAACGATCTCTGCAAAGGGCTGCCTCGACCTTTTCGGGGTACGTGCGAGACTGGGGACCTTGAAGTCAACTCTATTCCCACTTGAGGAGTGGCACCCCACGAGGAAATTACAGCCTAGTAAATGACACAGCATTTGCATGGAATTCTGATTAATGGACAATTCTTCTGGGCTTGGTCTGTTTTGACGGGCGTTTTTGGGCTGAAAGACCTCTTCCTAGCTATTGTATCTACTATGGGCTGCCTCCCCGTAGTAGCATAGCATTTGTAGGCATTAATATATAATGAGTCGGTGGTAATAGACTTGAGATTGTCTGTGAAGGATTTCGACTCTTGTTGATAGAAGAGTATTGCAAAGTGCTGAAAACCATGTTGTGACCAAGATGGGCCCAGGATTGCATAGAGCCTCCATTCATACTGGAGGTCCCAGGGACTTATTGCTGTCCGGTTCTAAGCCGGCTTAAGCACTTCGGTGTAAACTTGAGAAGATATTTGATCCCCGTCCTGCACTGGTATCCGGGATCATTGCTTTTCACGAGGCCAAAATAATTTCAATGACTTAAAGAACATGAAAATTGGAACTGGGAATGTTACGACGTTAAAATGACTATTGTATCGACATTTTGACTGACGAATTCAGACGATTCGAATTGGACTTATTAGGAGTTTCAGAAACTCATATCCCAGGGCTAGGAAGCATAAAATTAGGTGATGTAGAATTTGTTTACTCAGGCAGGAAGGATGGGGTACACATACAGGGAGTAGGGCTCATGATGAATAAGGAAGCTGCTAAGTCTTGTTTAGGCTGGGAAGGTCTTAATAATAGAATACTAATTGCTCATTTTGACTAAAAAGTTCAGGGTATCAGTTATAGTAGTATATGCCCCTGTAGAACCGACTGACGGAGATACGAGTGACTCAGATGAATTTTACTTACAGTTACAGGAGAAAACAGACAGGGTCCCAGGTAGAAATATGATGTTTTACTAGAAGATTTTAAAGCCCAGTTCGGTAGAAATAGGGATAGAGGGTATCCTAGCCTAGGTAAATTTGGTGTAGGAAAAGAAAACGGTAATGGATACAGACTTTTGCAATTTTGTAGGTATAACAATCTAGTTATAACCAATATGGTGTGTGGTCATAAAATGGCTCATAAGTTAACATGGTATTCACGTGATGGTAAGACAGCGAACCTTATTGATTATGTTATAGTAGACAGAAGAGTGGCAGGATCAATACAAGATGCTAGGGTAAATAGGAGTGCTGTTATTGATGTTAAAAGTAAAGACCCCCATCTAGTTGTGTCTAGGGTTAATTTAAAGCTAAAATTTTGGAAGGGTAACTACCTCCCGGGAAATTATGATGTTGGCAGACTCCAAGATGATAATTTGAGAGAAACTTTCCAGGAACAGATGAATGCTAAATTTAAAAGTTTAAAATTTGACAATGGGGAAGAAGGTTGGAATAGTTTTAGAAAAATAATTTGTGAAGTTGCTGAAGGTGTTTTAGGGAAGAAACTTAGGACTGCAGCTAAGAATATTAGTGAAAAAGCTTTATGTTTAATAGAAAGGAGAAGGGACTTACTTGTACAAGAATTATCAGAGTGATAGATCATATGGAAACAAAAAGACTGGAAAGAAAGTAGAGAAAGCATTAAGATATGAACTAAGAAGGTGGGAAGTGGAGGCCATGGATAAAATTGCCGAGGATCTAGAACATGCAGCTAGACGGCATAATAGTAAAATATTGCACTGGCATGTTAATAAATTGAGAGAGAGTAGTCAATCCGGACTTGTCCCAGTTAAAAATAGGAACGGGGCCACTATTAGTGATAAGGAGAGAGTTAAAAAGAGATGGGCAGAACATTTTGTGAGTTTGCTAAACCGAGATAGAGTTGCAGGAAAAGATATAGAGGAAAATGAAGAAGTTTGTGATACCTTGTATGTGAAGTAAGATTTGTTTTGTGAGGAAGAATTAGTGACAGTACTAAAAAGATTAAAAAATAATAAGACTCCAGGTGCTGATAGTGTGGTACATGAGTTTCTTAAATATGGTGGCTCTGAGATTAGAAATAAGTTACTGAAAATTATGAATATGATGTTTGAAAAAGGGTAAGTACTTAACGATTTTAGGAAAACCTTAATAAAGCCACTTTATAAGAAAGGTGATAAGAGTGAGTGTGGTAATTATCGAGGCATTAGTCTGGTCTCTGTAGGTAGCAAATTACTTAGTAATATAATACTTTTTAGACAGAGAGATGCTGTAGACAAAGTTATAAGAGAACAAGAATGCGGTTTTCGAAAAGAGGATGTGTCGACCAAATTTTCACTCTTAGGGTAATAATTGAGAAGTGCCGGAGTCAAACACCTTTGTTCCTCAGTTTTATAGATTATGAGCAAGCGTTTGATTCTGTTGATAGAAGAGCTTTAGCAAAGGTTTTATCCTTGTATGGTATACAAGACAAATTTATTAAATTGATTAGTGCTATGTACGAGAATAACACTGCTGCGGTTAAAGTAGGAAATGAGGTTAGCAGCTGGTTTCACATTAAATCAGGTTTTAAGCACGGTTGTGTTCCATCCCCCTTTATATGGATTTTTTTGATGGACTTTGTCTTAAGGAGCACAGGAAAGACAATGGGAGACCACGAAATCAAATGGAGATGAAAAATTCTCCTGGACTTAGATTATGCTGAAGATTTAAGCATCCTAGATGAAAGTGTGAGCAAAATGAATGAACTTTTAGAGGTTCTGCGAGTTCAGGGTGCTAGAATATGTTTGAAAATTAATGTTAAGAAGACTAAGTCACTAATGCTAGGAATAAGTGAATATAAAAAGGTGTTGGGTAACGAAAAGATTGATCAGGTGGACAGCTTCACTTACCTTGGTAGTATTATTAGTCAAAATGGTGGGAGCTGAAGATGTTAAAAGTAGAATGGCCAAGGCTCATGGTGTTTTTTCACAGTTAAAAAAAGTTTGGAAGAATAGGGAGATAAGTCTGCAAACTAAGATTAGAATATTAGAAGCTACAGGTATGACAGTGGTCAAATATGGCTCTGATGCATGGGTGCTCCGAAAAGCGGAAGAAGTTTTGCTAGATGTTTTCCAGAGAAATTGCTTACGGATTGTTCTGGGTACCCGGCTGACTGACCGTATTTCAAACAGTAGGCAGTACGAAAAATGTGGTTCAATACCGCCTTCTAGGGCTATAATGAAAGAAAGGTTGAGGTGGCTAGGGCACGTTGTGCTGATGAAGGATGACAGATTGCCGAAGATTGTTCTTTTCGGGCAACCGTCTAGGGCTAAACGGAAAACAGGTCATCCTCGTCTGGGTGGGAGGATGTCATAAAGAAAGATTTAAAGGAAATGGGAACTTCCTGGAAGGGTGTAAAAAGAGAGGCTTTGAATAGATTGGGATGGAGGAGGAGCGTGCGTAGCTGTGTTGGCCTCGGGTGGCTTGGTGCTGCGGTGAGTTGTTAGTAGTAGTAGTCTTAATATTAAAATAGTATATGAGACAAAGCCAAGAGAATAAAAAAATAATAGAGGAAATAAAAATAGGGGCAAGGACAAATGACATAGCTCAAAATGGACAGCTTAAACCCACAGTCGCCAATTAGCGACTACTACTACTACTACTAATTAAATTTACAATAACCAAAACATAATTAAATAACTATTGACTTCGCCTAAAAAATCAAACAGTTTGTGGTAACGAACTGTAAGTAAGGAGTAATTCGGCCCAATAGTAACCAAAACTCTAAAAGAAATAATTTTGATAACAAGTAATACATTAAAAGAATCGACTTTACGTTGATTCCAAATACATAAAATTCATTAAGTTTAATTGTTACCCATCAAAAGCTACGAGCCTGACAAAAATTTGCAAAATTTTCGAAAAAGGGGAGAAACACCTCAAAAAGTTCAAGTGATCTTAGTGAAAATATAACAATCAAATTCAGATACCCCTAATGTAGAGGTTTCAAGCTCTTATCTGTGAAACGTAAAATTTTATATATATATTTTTTTGCCAGAAGAAAAAAAAATCAAGGATACGTATTTTTACTTTTTTTTGGGGGGGGGGAGTAAACAAAAAGAAAGAGAGAAAAGAGGCGAAACTTACAGGATAGTCTATATTGAGCAGCGCCAGCTCTGCAGCTGGCATCACCAAGAAGGTAGTTGTTGCTGCAAACGTCCCACAATCCGAAGTACCCCGCATCACCACCTAGAACACAGAAAAAAGATTATTTTTGCAAATTAGCTGCATTAATTAAACTAATAAAGCTTAAGTTAAATTTGACCCTAAAGGAACGGGTTCAAAGCAGTTCATTTGCCAGGTCATGGTGTTCCAATTTTTCATGAGGGAGGGGGGGTCTTTGGCACGGTCTTAGAGGTGGAGGGGGTCATTACATCGTCCCCGTCAGCAAATACGGTAAAAATGAAAAAAAATTGTTACCAGCCCCACCCCCCAGAGAATTTTCCTTGAGTACTCTTCTTTTTCGATCAACTATATAAATATCTCATTCTTGCAACCTTTAGCATAGTCCAAAGCAGAATTTTTAGGGGCAATCATAATTGTCCTAATGATGTGTGGTCAACGTTATCTGGTCAGTCCCTAGTTAGTCCTTTAATAAACTTCATATCGCCTAACTCAATACGCTTAATTCCTGCTAGGTATACTTGGTCACAGCCCTCTTGATCACAGGTCTCTTGGTCACAGTCTCAAACTTTAAGAGGAAGCAAACTAAAGGGCCAATTGTCTGAGGGGAAAATAGGAATATAAAGTGGTTGATCATTAGTAGAGAAAAACTATCCAACGATAGGAAACTAGTTTTCATACACAAGACTAAAGCAGTCTTAGAGTTGGCGGTGCCCGGGGTAAAATTAATCAAAGCACCCCCGTTTCGATTCAAGTATAAGCAAATAAAGCCGAATCAAAATGAAAGATTTGATCAAAGGGGGCAGACCCCCAGCCACAGAGCCCCGAAGCTGCGGCACTCGGGGCAAATAACCTGGATGCTCTCCTTCCCTTTGAGCAGCTATGCACAAGACCCATAACCTTAGTCATAGGTTGTAATTGGAAATGGTTCCAAGTCTTATAGCGGCTAAAAACATTTGCATGAAAACTGGGCATAAAGGAAAAAAAGTGTTATTAGACACACGACAAGATTATTCGAGAAAAGCTCTTGGTAGGCTGTGTATCTGGGTGAGTGTGAAGCTACTCTAGAGCGGGGCTACATTTGGCGTTTTCTAGAAAACAGTGCCGGAAATCTGGGAAACTCAATCAATAAACGCCTTGATAGGCTATTGCACACAGTACCCTTTTTGAGCATACCTTGATTGGCTGATTTCCCTGGAGTTCCAACCCAGTTTTCCATACTATAGCAAATATAGAGGCAGTCTTATGGTAAATGAGTACTCATAGGATTTTGAAGAAACCCTTTCAAGATTTTGTTGTAATTTTTGCCTTGAAAAATTTTTCAAGTTATCTTAAGACCTTTTGGTCTTTTAGACCAAAAGGTAATATGAACCTTTAAGGTTTAATAACCACCGTATAGAATATCTTGAAACAATCAAAAAAATCCCGAGAGGTTACTGGACTTTCAGAAATCACGTACACCATGTGGCACGTGCTAAGTGTGGCAAAAGTGTGCCAAGCGCGGCTGAACTATGTCAGTCACTCCAGGGATCGTGCCACGTGTGGCAGCACTACGGCACACACATGGTGCACAGATATGTTCACCAAATGGCGGAAAGTGGGGGATCCCTTGCTAAATCCTTGAAGGATTTTGTCAAAATCCTGTGCGTCTTAATTTAAAATTACACAGTATCGATTCCGACATATGTAAGAAGTGTAGTGGCCAGCTAACTCGAATAAACTTAGGTCTCAAAAGCTTTGTCGGCAAAATCGACAAATAACCCTCCGAACCTTCTACTTTGACATTAAGTACTTTTAGACACGGAAATGACAAATAAGAGTACACAAGCAAATCAAGGTGATACTAAACAAACACTTTTACAGGCTACTTTATTTGCTAGTTGGTACAAATTTCTGTGCCTAGTAAAGGAAGCCTTTCTCTCCTTTGTGAAATGTAAATTAGATCATAATTCAAATTGTACTTATAAAACCTTATAACTCGCAAGATCTTGAAGGTTTAGGAAGAAGAACCTGAAGTGGGTACTTGCATAAAGGAAGATTTTTTTTTTACAATTTTACTCTTTATTTCCTATTTTTCGTGTAACTCACCAGTGCTTTCTTGTTTCAACCCGCCCCCCTCTCTGCGAGAAACATTTCTACGAACTTACCGGTCCTGAAGCTTTCCCCCTTAGATTTGTTAACCAATGAATAGAAGAGTATATTGTGCTCGAGGTGGCGCTGCTTTCCCGCCACTTGGTGTACATCTCAGAACGCCATGTATGCGGCACAGTTCCGCCATGCTTGGCACAAGCCACCTTGTGTACATCTTAGAATGCCATGTATGCGGCACAGTTCCGCCACGCTTGGCACGAGCCACCTGGTGTATATTTCATAGCGCCATGTATGCGGCACAGTTTCGCCATGCTTGGCACAAGCCACCTTGTGTACATCTTAGAATGCCATGTATGCGGCACAGTTCCGCCACGCTTGGAACGTGCCACCTGGTGAACATCTCAGAACACGACGTATGCGGCACAGTTCCACCAAGCTTGGCACGAGCCACCTGGTCTACATGACTTCTGAGAGAGAGCAACCCCTCGGCTATGCTTCTGGTAGGCAATGTTTTGTCAGCTTCTCCTTAATACCATGTCCTAAGTAATTACTTAAAAATCAATGCCTGACAAAAAAAAACGATTTTTTAGCTTAGCCTGCTCATCTCAAAATTTCAGTAGCTTCTCATTACTCAGTAACAGCTGAAAATACGTCATGTTGACTAGCATACTATTTAGTTTGCGAAGAAATTGTCAAAAACTATGCAGTCAATAGTTCAAAATGAACTTGGCACCATTCCTTGGCCGGATCAGTGATAAACAGAACAAGAATATGTGTCTGGATCAATGGAAAGCAGATTGAACAGTCAAAACAAACGCTTTGAAGAGGCTGGTATTACTGGTAGGGGGGGGGGGGGTTGTACGGTAGTGATCAGTTTTAGGTAAGGTAATTAACCGCATCTCAGACAATACTTTCTTTAGCATTTCCTCCAATTAAAATTGGAAGCCTAAGAAAAGAAATGGAAAAGAGAATCACATGGCCCTCCTGTGGAATAGTTTCTAATGTGAAATATAATGGCAACATTTTTACTTTCTACCCTTTTACCCCTTTCTACCCTTTCTACCCATAAAGCCCAAGGGATTTTCGATTGCCAGGAATCACATACACAAGCAGGCGCGTTCTTAGCGTTGCGAAAGTGTGGCAAGCATGACCGAATTGTGTCAAGCATTGGGGGGACTACGCCACGCGTGGAGGGACTGTACTGCATACGTGACCCGCGTCTCAGTGTAGGTATAACCTAAAAATATAAGACCTTGCGAATGTTCTCCCATCTCTGTGCAGCATAGAAATTTCGCACAGAACGATCCCTGATACCGTATGGCGAAAACTTACCCTGAAATCGCATTTAAGACCGTAGAAACACTTACATAATAAGATTTCATTAAATGAATGACATAAACAGGATTCCTAGTAATAAACATTGTGGCCCCGCAAATTGATATTGCACAGGGTCCAAAAGACCTCAGACAGCTCAGAGATCTCGGACCGATTTTCAGACAGCTCAAAACACGTCTAGGCCTGTATTTTCCACAAATTTTCCGGGGGAATGAACCTTTTCCCCCGAAGAGTACCGATACCCCCCCCCCACCCGACGTGGACCTCTTCTAACCCCCTTCCTCCTGTATAGCCACGGTATAGACTGTCACCAATCTTGTCAGTATCATATCTGCTTCTGAATTATAGTGATATTTTATATTATTTATTGTTATTATAAATTGTCGTCATTATTTTTGTTTGTATTATTGTATTATTATTTACTGTTTATTCAGGTAAGAAATATATGGCTTTTTCATTTTTTCTGAGGGGTTTTCGACTTCTGCTCCACATCTGTCACTCCTTAGCCATAAAATGTCTTATTTGGATGAATTTATGCAAAGGAAAAGAACTGATCCAAAAAGATTGCATTTGAGAAGGAAATTGAAAATCCATGTCTCATCTGGGGAATTTTGTTCAATATAGTGAATCTTGAGGAATGAAGCTCATATGCCCTTCTACTTATTCTTCTGACGAAGAAGAAATCCTCTTACTCCAAATGAATAAAATTTAAAAAAAAAATAAAAATAAATAAATTTATAAAAAAATAGCGCTAAAATAAATAAAAAAAAATTCACAAGTTTTTAGTTAAAATAATGTTTAAGTTGATTTAACGCAAGTCGTTTTCTATGGTCATTCGGTTGGCAAAAATCAATTTCTTTGAAGTATCTAGAAAGCTATAAGTTATTGTTCTTGTTACTCTCGGAAATTTATAGCAGAAACAGTCTAGTGGTATTCGAATAATTGCTGTTGTATTTTTCTTAAAAAGAGGAAAAATCCTAAACAAGTCCAAGTCAGTGTGCCAGAAAATTTTATGTGTAGAATTCTACCAACAAAAGTCTTGTTTTATTAAGAAAGGCTTATCATAGTTCATTCCTAACTTTTTAAGTTTTATTAAAAAATGAGGTTGACATTAGTTAACTAAAATGGAATATGCAAACTCTTTTTGTTTTATTGAACAATTGTTCCTCTCCTGGGCAAACAAGTTGAGGAATGATAAGAACTTGCTAGAGGTCCAAGGTAATTAAATATTACTTTTTCAAACAGTTCGTGGTAACAAACTGTAATTAAGGAGCGACTCAGCCCAATAGCAACCGAAACTAAAAAAAAAAGATTCTGAAAACAATTGATTTTTCAAAAGAACTGGCTTTCTACGCTGATTCCAAATATATAAAATCCATTAAGTTTAATGTTACCCAGGGGAGTAGCTCCAGCATTTTTATTTGGGGGGGGGGAGGGGTCCATATTCAGATAGTCAAGGGACATGGGCTATATAAATTTTTTATCTCGAAATTATTGGGGGGCAACTTACCCCTCCCCCCAGAAGAAAAACGACGCCCCTGATATTACCCATCACTCCTTAATAAAACGTAGAAAGTGAGGCTTTCTTAATTAAACTAGCCTAAAGTTTGAAGTTGCTGTATCTGTTATTCATTTATGATTGGTGATTCATTTATGACTCATTTATGATGATATGATACCGTTGGTCGTTCTGTTCACTACCATATTTCTAGAAGATAAGTCTAAATAATATGCCAACAATGCTACTATATTTCTAAAACAGAGCAAAATGAAAACAAGGTATCTTTTCTACGTTAAATTGATTTGTGCATGTTCTCAAATGTCTGTATATGTTCCCAACAATTCTCAAATGTCTCTAAGAACTAGAAATCTTAGAAGCACTTTCCGGGGTGGCCTGTCTAATAGATTTCTAGCAGCCACGACCAAATAGAATTCAAATAATAGGGATGTTCTTGCTTCAAATATTTCCTAGGATCCTGTATTAAATCAAATAAAAAGAAACAGGTATTTTTTAACTTAAAATAAGGAACGACATTAAAACTTAAAACGAACAGAAACTATTCCGAATATGAAAGGGGCTGCCCCCTCCTCAACGCCTCGCTCTTTACGCTAAATTTTTTTATTGTTTAAAAAAAATAGAGTTGTGAGAAAGTCAAACTTTAGCGTAAAGTTAAAGAGCGAAGGGTTGGGGAGGAGACGACCCCTTTCATATACGGAATAATTTCTTTTCGTTTTAAGTTTTAAAAAACTTTTTTGACTTTGGCTCACCATACATGAATAATTAAAACAATAATTTGCATATTAAGTTTATATTTTTTTGGCTAAATGGCTTTCTCGAAATTTTGATCTGACGTAACTTATACGAATTAACTTACGTAACGAACTTCTATATTAGTATATTTTTATTACGTATATTAGGGGGTTCACCCCCTAGTCCATGCCTCGGTCTTTACGGTAAAGTTCAAATTTTGTTCCAATTCTTTAAGAATGACCTCTTAATCACAAAGGCCGTTAATTAGAATAAATAGCTCTGATGAAAGTACAAAAAAAACTTTAGCGTAAAGAGCGAGGCATTCACTAAGGGGTGAACCTAATCATACACGTAATAATTTCTGTTCGTTTTAAGTTTTGATGTTGCTCCTTACTTTCAGTTAAATTTTTTTTTTTTTTTTTATTTCATTTCTAATCGTTTTTTTAATAATGCTGAGAAATCCGGCGCCCCCTTCATAGCAATTTCCCTTCCCCATGAAAACTTCCTCCATGGACAGATCCTCCCACGTAACCCCCGACCCATCTCCCTCCCACTACCAGAAAAAATCCCCCCTGAAAACTTCTGTATAGTTCCCAATAATCAATACTATATAAATATTGGGCAAAGCTCATAACTTGCAGACCTTCCCTCGGCGACTGTGGGGATTAAGTCATCCTCAAAGACATAGTTTTATATTTTTCGTCCATGCTGAACAAAATGGCTATCTCAAAATTTTGATCGGGTGACTTTGGGAAAAAATTAGTGTGGGGGGGCCTAGTTGCCCTCCATTTTTTGGTCACTTAAAAAGGGCACTAGAACTTTTAATTTCCGTTCGGATGAGCCCTCCTGCGATATTCTAGGACCACTGGGTCGATACGATCACCCCTGGAAAACAAATAAAAAAAAATAAATAAAAAAATAAATAAACACGCATCCGTGATCTTTCTTCTAGCAAAAAATACCCACATTTTTGCAGATGGGAGCTCGGAACTTCTTCAATAGGGTTCTTTTATACGTTGAATCTGATGGTGTGATTTTCATTAAGATTCTGTGACTTTTAGGGGGTTTCTGCCTTTTTTTGAAAATAAGGCAAATTTTCTCAGGCAGGTAGCTTTTGATGGATAAAACGAAACTTGATGAAATCAGCATAAAAATCTGATTCGATGGCCGGCTGAAATTACCGCCTGAAGATCAACGCTGTCTTACTCATAGGAAAGATGACCCAAAGCACAACTTTGCATATGCATAACAGTGGGGCTAGTCTTAGACTCAATATTTCTCGTTCTGGTCATTGATGACTGGTCTTGCGGCATGTTCTGCAGAAGCCATAAGGCTTATTGGCAACTTTCCATTTTGTCAATTGATATATCAACGACGACATTTGTACTATCTTTGAAGAAGAGTATATTATCCACTTGACTGCCACATCTGAAGCTCCGTGACAAAATATAGGCTACAATAAATATGCGTCTCAAACTACTCTTGTTGGATGAAGACCCAAGGAGAAATTTTCAGGAAAACACGTATCACTTTTAAAGAGTGTGAAATCAATGTTTCCTCTTCTAACGGACATCTCGGGACTCTACCGAATTCTCAATCCATCTCCTTACAAAAAGAGAGATTCTGAAACAAGGCTGTATCCAGGGGGTACCAGGTTTAACCCCCCTCCCCAAAATTATTGTCCAACTCGTAAATAAAAGAAATTTTTGATGCGTTTTTTAAAGTTTTTTTTCTGTAAACCTCCTTCCCCCCCCCCAAAAAAAAAAAAATCCTGGACACGCCTTTGCTCCGAAGCCATTTTCCGGTATATATAATTGGTAGATATCTCTCAGGCTGTGAGCCAACTACCAATTTTTTACCGAAAATCGTCAAGGTTTTACAGACTGTTTGAAAAAAATTGGAAACACTGTGTCAGCGTTTTAGGCATAATAATCTTTAACCGATTAATATTTGTAAGTTTGTTTCATTTCATCGAGATCTGCAGTGGCTACAACCCAGAACCCTCAATTTGTTGCTTTCACGTCTGGAGGTCGTATCTGATATGTTTACACCTCCTGAGATGTGACAAAAACCTTTAGCTAGGCCATTTTCAAATAAAGAAACAGCAGCAAGGATGTATCCAGGATTTTTTGTTCTAGGGAGGGGGGGATAAAATAAAAACTTTAAAAAATGCATCAAACAAAAATGCATTTATATACATTTTGTGAGTCGGACAAAAATTCGGAGGGGGGTTTAAACCACGTAACTCCCTCCCTGGACACGGCCTTCGTGAGCAGACTGTGTTGATCACGAGCATCAATGCGATATTGAACACATTGCCCTACTGATTCTACCTTTGAGAACAGCTTAGCAAACGGTTTTAGAGTTTGTTTTTTTAGGGGGGGGGGGGGGGGGGTGGGGTTCAGCCCCAGGGCTTACAACGTTCAAACCCCTTAGACCTTCTCCCTGGATACGGCCTCGACCAGCTGACTATGTAGATCACGAGAATCAGAGCGATATCGAACACATTACCCTACTGATTCTACCTTTGAGAACAGCTTAGCAAACGGTATTTAGCATTTATCTTGGGGGTGTGTAAGTGTCAAATACGGCCTATAGGATAGCGACAATATGATAATAATCTGTGCAATTACTATTTAAAGGTTGTGACTAAACGTGTGCGTAACGAGCGCAAAAAACAAAGACAAAATTATCGCCAATAAGAGGACGAGGTTCCGCTTCGAATGGCAAATGAATGGTTATTTCAAGCGAAAAATAATGTCACCAAATAACGTTACAAAGAGTTTTCCCCAGTACCCTATCTTTAAAGTACCAAAAACTTCCACATAAAAGCACTCTTTGTCCCATGAACCCATCTTAGATCTATTTATATATAGGCAATTCTCTAACATTTTGCTTTTGATTGCTTTAAAATTATGAAGTTTTTAGGGCTATACCACTTTCCGACCTTGTTGCCACGTTAAACCATCAGAATAATAAAGTATTTAATTACTTAAATTTGGCAACGCTTTTCGTCCGTCCAAATTCAAACATTAACAATCTGCTGGTTTTTAACTTAATACACATTCATTTCAGATGTAATACGAATTAACTGTGAACCTGGAACGATTTATTATCTAATGCCTTAATACACATCATAATGGTTTTTAAAATATGAGTAATTTTAATGAATAATAAACAAAATATGAAAAATATGAGTGTTAATGGATTAATACTCATTAATTCTTACAAATTCGGTAATTTTGATCTATTTTCCCCAATTTGGCGATGATTGTGCAGAAGTTAATGCACTAAAGATGCTAATCCACCGTATTCACAAAAATTCATTGCAAAATTTAATACGAAGTTAATTTTTGATCTTTTGAAGATTTAATTCGCTCTCACCTAGAACGGAAAACTAAATATTTATTAAACATTACTAAATTGTTGCCAAAGTAGGAACGTACTTTAAGTTTCCAAACCAATTCAAGCAATCAGATTTCATTTTTTGCGTGTTTCGCTTCTTCAAGAATTTATAGTGTTTGGCTATGGCCTGGGCGCAGGTCATATTCTGTCCCTTCATCATTAATGTTTAATATTGTCATTTCGTAATTTCATCACTCTATTGATCTTATTCACCATAAACAGTTTTTGTGAATCTTAGATCCTTTGCCCTTTAGTATCGTAAACTCCTGTCTTAGTTAATATTTAATTTTGTTCTGTCGTAGCTTCATATCTCTATTGATTATTTTCAACAACAGTTTAATGGATGTTGGTGAATAATTAAAGAACACGCACCTCTTTTTAGAAGAAAATGGCCAAGCAATAGTACTTCACTAATAAAATTTGAAATTAAATGAAAATCTGACTTTGCCACCTAAATTTGCCAACATCTTGGAGGTTAGGCCGGGCCGGCAACAATGCTTTAGAAGTACACTTTTGAAGCTTGAACTATTTTCCAAAAGGGCAAATTGCAAGCGTCGACTCAAATTAAATTCTTTAACCCCCTCTTGCTCTATTCTTCTGCCACGGATGTAGTCGGAACCTTCTTTCGAAGGGGGTTTTATTTAATTTTTTGGAGGGGGAAAGTACTTGAATTATAGGCAAAACTGCCTAAACATATAAACAAACCATACATTTATGGAAGGCGCACTGGACTTGAAATCCTGAGAACAGGGGTTCGGGTCCTGGTGTCGCTGGTTATTTGGTTCGGGACAGGGGATGGAGTCCGTCCGGAATGATGCAGACCTTGTCTGCTGACCACGTGCCTCTGGATATGGGGTCATCCCCAAATTAAACACTCCGATCAGGGTGGCTGCAATCAGCATGTGGCGGGTGGAGCCCACCCCAGAAATCTCAGTATCTAGGTTAAACCTAGCTCTAATCAGATTCCAGGCCTAGGGTCGGTTGGGCTAGCGACCCTCCACCTGAAAATCAAGTGCTACGCAAAGTGACTACATAGCCTTCGATCCGGACCCTTTCTGAACTACAAGCGAGAATATCCAAAGCGTCTTCTGCCATGGGCAGGCTGAACCGTCACCTCTGGCGAAAACCAAACATCAGTCGCACAACGAAGCTGCAGATTTTCAACGCCCTCGTCGGCTCTGTGATGCTCTATGGAGCTGAGACGTGGCAAGCTTCAGCCGCAACTCTCAAGGCAATTGATGTCTTTCAGTCGAAGAGCCTGAGGAGGATTGAAGGTCTACGATGGTTTGACTTCATCAGCAATGAGA
This sequence comes from Artemia sinica, assembly GCA_027921565.1. NCBI lineage: Eukaryota > Metazoa > Arthropoda > Branchiopoda > Anostraca > Artemiidae > Artemia > Artemia sinica. The sequence goes on along the minus strand of CM051270.1, from coordinate 17,311,562 downwards.
AGCTGCTGCAGCTCACCAAGCAATCTCGGTTTTCGACCCAAGCAGCCGAGCGAACACTACGATGGTTCGGACACCTACTTCGAATGCCTCCACACATACCTGCGAAAACGATCCATGACTTCGACCCTGTCAAAGCCGGATAGAAGCGACCTCGCGGCCGACCGAAGAAACGATGGTCCGACAGCCTGTCTGAGTTCCTGACGATGGCAAATATTAGGTTGAGCGATGTGCAAACGCTTGCCATGGACCGAAGTGGAGGGAGGAGGCAGACGTCACTCTCTACGCTGAGCAGCGCCTTCAGGAGACATAAGTCAAGTAAGTAAGTAAGTCAAGACGGGGGACAATGGTTTGACCTGTAAGCTCTGCCAGAGTCCACTAAGCTTTAAATGGGTTCCTTGAGAAGTCTGGGGGAAAACACGGGAAGCGTCGGCTGATTTGCTCTCAACCACGCATTGCACTCGCGGCCGAAGGCAGTGAATCAGGAGATCGGTACCTGCGCAACGCAGACCATCCGTCAGCATACGAAAAGGTTTTATTAAAGTTTATCAATTTAGTACAAGTAGGATTGCGATGGCAACGAATTTAAAATGTCATCCTATCTGACTTTTAATATGCAGGCGATTTCGGACTACGATTTCGAAATATTTGAGAGAAGTGCAAACGCGCCAATAATAGCCAAAAAAAACAAGGCGCGAAGCTAGGACTTTCAATTAATTCAAATAATATGAAATATTGGTACTGGTGCATTATATATAACCCACGAAAGAAGTCAAGTTTGGTTAATGCTAATGAAATAAAATAAAATAGGATTAATATATAATAGTTTAGAAACAAAGTTGGGCTATATATTTTTATATTAGGGGGGGGGGGGGGTAAAGCATAGCATATATTAAATACCTAGCCTAGGTACCTTTCCCCCCCTTAGACCCCAAAAAAACAACAGCTTAAACATTGTAAACGCCATGAGAAATCACGCTTTGCAGTCAATTTAGATAGCAAATATCCGTTTGACAGGTTTCCATGTCTGGTTTCCTTGTACAGTCTATAGCGGTGTGTTAGGTATAATGCACCAGTACCGAAATATTTAATAGTAATTGAAGACACCGGCATGTAGGGGCTTCGTCATCACTAATAACCCCTCCCCTTGATATCTAAAAAGCTTTATGATTTTTCCTACAATTGAACATATTGTACGTATAATTCGTCTATTTTTGCACCCACCTCCCCTAATCACCACCAAAAAATACCCCCTCCTTCCAAAAAGAAATGATATGTATCCACCTGAATGCGACCCTTAAAAAGACATTTGAAAAAGTTGACATTCTAAATTTCTTTACTTGGGCAGTATTTTTCAAACAGTTCGTGGTAACGAACTGTATGTAAGGAGCGACCCGGCTCAATAGTAACCAAAACTCTAAGAAACGGAATTTTGATACCAGTAGATACATCAAATATTTAAGTTTCATCAAGTTTAATCTTACCCATCAGAAGTTAAGAGCCTGAAAAAATTTGCCTTTTTTCGAAAAAAAGGGGAAACTCCCCCTAAAATGATGAAATCAGAATGAAAATCAGACCGTCATATTCAGCGTATTAGAGAACACTACTGTAGAAGTTTCAAGTTCCTATCAGCAAAATGTGGGATTTTGCATTTTTTGCCAGAAGAAAGATCACGGATGCGTGTTTATTTGTTTTTTTTTTTTTTTTTTTTTTTTTCCAGGGGTGATCGTATCGATCCAGTGGTCATAAAATATCACGAGAGGGCTCATTCGAACGGAATTCAAAAGTTCTAGCATTCTTTTTAAGTGACCAAAAAAATTAGAGGGCAACTAGGCCCCCTTCCACGCTCATTTATTCCCAAAGTCACCCGATCAAAATTTTGAGATAGCCATTTTGTTCAGTACAGTCAAAAAACTGATAAATATGTCTTTGAGGATGACTTAATCCCCCACAGTCCCCGGGGGAAAGGGCTGCAAGTTATGAACTTTGCCCATTGTTTACACATAGTATTTGTTATTTGGAAGTATGCAGACGTTTTCAGGAGAGATTTTTTCTGGTGGGGAGGGGGGTCACTGAAGGGGGCTACCTGGGAGGATCTTTCCATGGATGATATTTTCATGGGGAAGGGTCATTTCTATGAGGGGGGAGGGGTCGGGTTTCCCAGCATTATTTAAAAAAACGATCAGAAATTAAACAAAAAAACAAGTATTTTCAACATTAAAACTTAAAACGAACAGAAATTATTACGTATATGAAGAGTTCTCCCCCTAGTCAATACCTCGCTCTTTACGCTAAATTTTTTTTTAGTACTTTCAAAAAAGCTATCTATTCTAATTAAACGGCCTTTGTGATTCAGGGGTCATTCTTAAAGAACTGGAACAAAATTCGAACTTTGGCGTAAAGAGCAAGGTATTGAATAGGGGGAGAACCCCTCATTTACGTAATAAAAATATACGAATATAGAAGTTCATTATGTAAGTTATTTCGTAAGTTACGTCAGTTGTAAATTTCGAGAAAGCCATAAGTCATTAAAAAAGTAAAGTTAATATGCAAATTTCATCTTAATTATTCATGTAAGGTGAGCCAAAATCAAAGCTGTATTAACTTAAAAACGTTCAGAAATTAAATAATAAAAAAACAAGTTTTTTTTTAACTAAAAGTAAGGAGCGACATTAAAACTCAAAACGAACAGAAAGTTTAATCTTACCCATCAGAAGTTAAGAGCCTGAAAAAATTTGCCTTTTTTCGAAAAAAAGGGGAAACTCCCCCTAAAATGATGAAATCTTAATGAAAATCAGACCGTCATATTCAGCGTATTAGAGAACACTACTGTAGAAGTTTCAAGTTCCTATCAGCAAAATGTGGGATTTTGCATTTTTTGCCAGAAGAAAGATCACGGATGCGTGTTTATTTGTTTTTTTTTTTTTTGTTTTTTTTTTCCAGGGGTGATCGTATCGATCCAGTGGTCATAAAATATCACGAGAGGGCTCATTCGAACGGAATTCAAAAGTTCTAGCATTCTTTTTAAGTGACCAAAAAAATTAGAGGGCAACTAGGCCCCCTCCCACGCTCATTTATTCCCAAAATCACCCGATCAAAATTTTGAGATAGCCATTTTGTTCAGTACAGTCAAAAAACTGATAAATATGTCTTTGAGGATGACTTAATCCCCCACAGTCCCCGGGGGAAAGGGCTGCAAGTTATGAACTTTGCCCATTGTTTACACATAGTATTTGTTATTTGGAAGTATGCAGACGTTTTCAGGAGAGATTTTTTCTGGTGGGGAGGGGGGTCACTGAAGGGGGCTACCTGGGAGGATCTTTCCATGGATGATATTTTCATGGGGAAGGGTCATTTCTATGAGGGGGAAGGGTCGGGTTTCCCAGCATTATTTAAAAAAACGATCAGAAATTAAACAAAAAAAACAAGTATTTTCAACATTAAAACTTAAAACGAACAGAAATTATTACGTATATGAAGAGTTCTCCCCCTAGTCAATACCTCGCTCTTTACGCTAAATTTTTTTTTAGTACTTTCAAAAAAGCTATCTATTCTAATTAAACGGCCTTTGTGATTCAGGGGTCATTCTTAAAGAACTGGAACAAAATTCGAACTTTGGCGTAAAGAGCAAGGTATTGAATAGGGGGAGAACCCCTCATTTACGTAATAAAAATATACGAATATAGAAGTTCATTATGTAAGTTATTTCGTAAGTTACGTCAGTTGTAAATTTCGAGAAAGCCATAAGTCATTAAAAAAGTAAAATTAATATGCAAATTTCATCTTAATTATTCATGTAAGGTGAGCCAAAATCAAAGCTGTATTAACTTAAAAACGTTCAGAAATTAAATAATAAAAAAACAAGTTTTTTTTTAACTAAAAGTAAGGAGCGACATTAAAACTCAAAACGAACAGAAATTATTCCGTATAAGAAAGGGGCTATCACCTCCTCAACGCCTTGCTCTTTGCGCTAAAGTTTTTTATTGATTAAAAAAATAGAGTTGTGAGAAAGAGTCAAACTTTAGCGTAAAGAGCGAGGCGTTGAGGAGGGGACAGCCCCTTTCAGATGCTGAATAATTTCTGTTCGTTTTAAGTTTTAATGTCGCTCCTTACTTTCAGTTCAAAAAAAAACTTTTTTTTTTTTTATTTAATCAAACAGTTCGTTGTAGCCACAGTTTATAGAATTAGCAGTATGATCATTCTCTATCTCTCCCATTATAAAAACCCGGACAGGGGTGCGAGTGCTCCGGAGAACGTTTTTGCAGATAGAAATTCCAATACATACATGAAAATCGGTAGTTAGTAGTGTAATGTTATTATTAGATGTTTTTAGGAATTAAAAATAGGTTTCGAAGTCTCAAGTTGGTTTCAAAGGCATTTTGAGAAAGTTTCTGCCAAAATACGTGTTCCAGGGTAATTGGACCGCTAATGGCAGATCAAATGAGAGGAGTTGTTTGTACGCGCCGATATAAATATAAATATATATATATATATATATATATATATATATATATATATATATATATATATATATATATATATATATATATATATATATATATATATATATATATATATATATATAATATATATATATATATATATATATATATATATATATATATATATATATATATATATATATATATATATATATATATATATATATATATGTATATATATATATATATATACATATATATATATATATATATATATATATATATATATATATATATATATATATATATATATATATATATATATATATATACTACGAAAACTTTACGAAAAACAAAGTTTTTTTTAAAGAATAGTAAAGGCCATATTAAACTTAAGATCAGCAGAAATAGAAGCCTACAATAATTCAAACTCAAAACGACCAGAAATTATTATTAAAGAATAAAAAGGAAAGGAGAATAATTGGTATGGCGGTAACACTGCATATAAATTTATATAAATGTATATACAGTGGGCTGTAATAATGCAAAAGGCAAATATAACATTGGTTTAAGAATGGTAAAAAAACAAAGAATGAATTTACGACGATAATCAAGTAAAAAATAAGTTTTATTTGAACAATGCCATAAAGCGATGACATTTGATTATGATGTTTGGTGCTTCGCATTGATATTTCAGTTTTAAAAGTTTTATTTTAAATAAATTTTAAAAAATTTACCCCTTTGTTCAAAAAAGAGATAATCAAATATTTAAACTACTAAAACTAAAATAATTACTTGCTAGTTTATTTTCCTTGATAGGTACGTCTCTCGATTTCTCGATTCTTAAATTTACTTCGTAATATGCACGTGTGCGCAAAAAAAATCTTATAAACTGTTCAAAGGGGAAGTCCTCGCAGCCAGTTTCCCAATTCAGGTCTTTGCACTCAAGCCATATTCGATTGATTATGTTTGTCGGATCAACCTATTTTGCCCCCCCCCTAAAAAAATCCTGGATCCGCCCCTGAAACCATCACACCTACCCCACCAGTTATTAGAAGAAGAAAAAAATCCTTATTTTCACAAATTTCATCAACCCCCCCCCCCCCCCTTTTTATAAAATCCTACATAGGCCGATCAGTTGAGTCCACGTAAATAATAGATTAAGTCATAATTTGTATATAAATTAATTCATACCTGTGAGATGGGACGCTTGCAAACCACTTGGCTGGCTCACCAAGTTTTTTTTCTGCTTTCGCAATTACGAATAATGCGCTTGGTAACCATTTCTCAGTGATTGACGATAACAGACTAATCCGCTAAGGCAGAAACAAGTGGGAGGAGCTTTTTGTTCGCACCGAGACCGAAGACCAGAAATTATCTGCGATAAGCTTACTGTCTATAAACTGTGGTTGTAACGAACTGTAAGTAAGGAGCGACCCGGCTCAATGGTAACCGAAACTCTAGAAAACGGGTTTTTGATACCAATAGATACATCAAAAGAATCAGATTTCAATCCTGAATTCAAATATATAACTTTCATCGAGTTTAGTCCTACCAATCAGAAGTTAGGCACCTGAGAAAATTTGGCTGATTTTCGAAAAAAGGGGGAAAGACCACCTGAAAGTCATAGAACCCTAATGAAAATCACACCATCATATTCAGCGCATCCAAGAACCCTACTGTAGAGGTTTCAAGCTCCTGTCTACAAAAATGTGGAATTTTGCATTTTTTGCCAGACGAAAGATCACGGATGCGTGTATATTTGTTTGTTTTGTTTTTTTTTTGTTTTTTTCCAGGGGTGATCGGATCGACCCAGTGGTCCTAGAAATCGTGGGAGGCCTCATTGGAACGGAAATTAAAAGTTCTAGTGCCATTTTTAAGTGACCAAAAAATGGAGGGCAACTAAGCCCCCTCCCACGCTCATTTTTTTCCAAAGTCCCCTGATCAACATTTTGAGATTGTCATTTTGTTCAGCATGGTTAAAAATAGTATAACTATGTCCTTTAGGATGATTTAATCCCCCGAAGTCCCCGGGGGGAGGGCTGAAAGTTACGAACTTTTACCCAATGTTAATATATAGTATTGGTTATTAGGAAGTATACAGACGTTTTCAGTGGGGATTTTTCTGGTAGTAGGGGGTGGGTGGGTCGGGAGTTATGTGGGAAGATCTTTCCATAAAGGAAGTTTTCATGGGGGAAGGGACATTGCTATGAAGGGAGCGCCGGATTTCCCAGCATTATTTAAAAAAAAAGATCAGAAATTAAATATAAAAACAAGTTTTCCAACTGAAAATAAGGATTAACATCAAAACTTAAAACGAACAGAAAATATTACGTGTATGATTGGGTTCACCCCCTAGTCAATACCTCGCTCTTTAAGCCAAAGATTTTTTTAGTACTTTCATAAGAGCTATTTATTCTAAATAACGGCCATTGTGATTAAGGGGTCATTTTTAAAGAATTGGAACAAAATTCGAACTTTAGCTTAAAGAGCGAGGTATTGTCTAGGGGGCGAGCCCCCTAATATACGTATTAAAAATATAAGAATATAGAAGTTCGTTACGTAAGTTAATTCGTCAGTTACGTATATTTATTACTAATAAAAACGTTCGTAAATAAAATTAAACAAGTTTCGAGAAAGCCATTTAACCAAATAAAAGTAAAATTAATATGCAAATTTTGTTTTAATTATTCATGTACGGTGAGCCAAAATCAAAACCTGTATTAATTCAAAAACGTTCCAAAAATTAAATAAAAAAACAAGTTTTTTTAACTGTTTTTAAACAAGTTTTTTACGCTAAAGTTTTTTATTGTTTAAAAAAAATAAGAGTTGTGAGAAAGTCAAACTTTAGCGTAAAGAGCGAGGCGTTGAGGAGGGGACAGCCCCTTTCATATACGGAATAATTTCTGTTCGTTTTAAGTTTTAACGTCGTTCCTTACTTTCATTTTAAAAAAAACTTGTTATTTTATTTAATTTTATTAAGAATGGAAGGTGCAGTGAAGATGTAGTAAGTCTTGTAGGGAAAGCACACTCAATTTCACTCAATTAGGAATGTGCGAGAAAGCAAAAGAATCCGTGTGAGGTTAAGGCAAAGGGTATTCAAGGCAGCAGCAATGGATAATCGGGGTAGTGACATGGTTTATGTCAAGGGTAGCTAGATATAGTGCAAAAGCATGGGCACTAACCGACTAAAGAAAGAAGAGGAAGACAAGCAAAATATTTTAATTGTACGATGCCCATGGGGAGTTATGAATAATTATTTTCGAAGACGACATTGCCTTTCCATGACGTACACATATCAGATAAAATAGGGATTAATCCTCTAACTAGACAGTGAAAACAATGACAAAATCTCCGGATATTTCGATCACATAAACAGTGATCATCATCAGCAGATAAACTCTGTCTGTTTTCACTGTTTAATAAAAGGATTTATCCCTATTTGAAAAGTTATTTGTAAATTATGAATAATGCTTGGTAACAACATGCCAAACTTGGTTTTATAAAAGTGTCCAAACTCAGTTTGTGTATAACACACAAAGGGAGCAATTAGCTGGCTTGATAATAGCTCCAGATCACTGCAGAGAGATATAAATTTCTCTACAGTGCTCCGGATCGACAGAGAGCAACTGGATGGAATAGTGGTAACACATAGCCCACACACTGGTAGGAAAAAGCTTGACAGCCCAGCTGGGGCTGGAACGAGCCTATAAGAAGCCACTTGAAATATGTGTATTTCGAAGGGAATTTTAAAAGTACAATAAACAGGATCAACTATCTTAGGAAAAAAGACGTGATATTTTTTCCTTTTTTTGTGGCTTGACTGTCGAGAATCGCAGGTACTATTCAAAGAAGCGCAGACCATAGCAAACTGGTAGAATGGTGAAAAAACGTCTCAGATGGCTCTGCTTGCTAATGCGGATATAGAGAACAGCTCAAAAATAAAAAAATTGTCATTTCCTCCTTCAGCCCAATCCTTTCAAGATGACTACCCATCAGAAAATTTAACCGGTATTTGTAACAAGGAAATAGATGGTTTTGAAAGTGTAACCCTACCGAGAAAAGGGTTACCCTTTCAAGCGATTATCGGCTGATGATCGATTTAAAAATTATTGAAGCCTTTACGGACATTAAGTTACAAAGAGCCCCGGGGTTTTACCATTGTGAAGAAAATAGGATACAAACCAGACAAAGCTGACTCTCGTGGGTGTACAATTGACTTCAACCGAAGTAATAGTCCCTTTATACATTATTTTGTCACATAGGAAATTGTAACAGAACGCTTTAGAGGAACTGGTATATTTTTAATACTGGAACTGGTAAACTCCAGTCTAAAATAGGTTTAGGTTTTCTGGATGCGCTGAATAGCGACCACACTGTTTTACACTTAGGCCATATTACCACTGGCAGGTCCTGGCCTCTCTTGTACTCAGGGAAAATCTTGATTAGCCCCCCCCCCCTGTCTCCCAAAATTTTCAGGCAAAACTTAAACAAAACTTTCATTTATTAACAAAATGTTCATTTATTAACGAAGTTTGAATACAGGGTTTTACAAAAAAAAAAATTAAATAAATTCAGTTTACTTAATTTTATTTTTTAGGAATGGTGATGAAGATACGGGGGAAATGAAAATTTCGTATTTTATTTGCTTATGCTTGCTGCAAACTGCACCTTTTACTTTATTTTAATAAAATAAAAAATTCAAAATTATAAATAGCCTAATTATAGCCGTTACATTATTTATTTTAAATCTTTGCACTTCTAAAATTTCTACGCCCGGGACAAGTTCCCCCTCCCCTCCAATAAAATCACCTCTGCATAGCGCACTCTTGTCTAGACTGCAAAGCTTTTTTCCTGCCATCTGCAAGTGCGTAGATTTGGAGGTTTAATGAAAAATTTTCCAACTCCAAACAAAAATGTGACGTCTTGAACCTTAAAAATCATATTGTCATTTAATAAAAAACTATTTTGTTCTAGCCATAAAATTTAACTTCAAAAATGTGTTTCGAACTAAATCGTCTTGAGTACACTTTAGACAGGTCTTCGCGCTAAACGGTTTTCTCTTCCGAGTCTGCTAGCTTTTCTTAATTCAAAATCTTTGGAGTTTAACGGCTGTCTTTTGAATTTTCAATTTGTCATTGCTGTTACTACGGTAGTTAAATTCACCATGACACAGCAGATAGGTTTAGTTGAAGTAGGATTTCACTTCAAATCAAAATTTCAAGGTTGGACCCGATCAATTTATAAAAATAACGACTCATAAAAGATAGCAAAAAGAATTAACCTCGGCCTTCGAAAATCGTTAATTTGTACTAAAACTCGTAAATAAAATAAGCATTTTCTTTACGTGTTTACAATTTATTATTTTAGAAATTATAGTTAATTAGAAAGGCTGAAGAAGATCATTAGCGTGGAGGGATGGGTAGCAAACTAGCTTGTAAAAATTTCACAGATTTATTGCCAAGCTGAAAAGTTCGTAATTGGGGATGCTACCATTTCGAACAACCGTCACAAGCACTAAACGTCATTTCATCGACAAGGAAAATCCGTCAGAACATCGACACGTCATGACATCGACAGTCATAACATCAACACGTCAGGACATCGATATTCACAATCGCTACCCGTCAGAACATCGACAATCATAACATCGACAGTCACAATCGCCACCCGTCAGAACGTCGACAGTCATAACATCAACGCGTCAGTTCACCGACAGTCACAATCGCTACCCGTCAGAACGTCGACAGTCATAACATCGACACGTCATAACATCTAAAAAAAATATAGAAGTTATGACGTGTCGATGTTATGACTGTCGACGTTCTGACGGTTAGTGGTTCAAATGGATTTTCGTTATGAAAATTTTATAGATGTTATGACGTGTCGATGTTATAACTGTCAACGTTCTGACGGTTAATGGTTCTGCCGGATTTTCGGTATGAAAAAAATTATAAGTTTATATAATACTAATAAGTATATAATAGTTTAGAAACAAATTTCGGCTATATATTTGCACATCAGGGGGGTGGGGGTAAAGCATAGCATATATTTAATGCGTCACCTAAACTAACCTAGGTACCTCCCCCCCCCCCTTAACCCTCAAAAACTAAAGTTTTAAAATTTTAGATGGTATGACGTGTCGATGTTATGACTGTCGACGTTCTGACGGTTAGTGGTTCTGACGGATTCTCGATCTGAAATCTTTTTTAGATGTTATGACGTGTCGATGTTATGACTGTCGACGTTCTGATGGTTAGTGGTCCTGACGGATTTTCGTTCTGAAATTTTTTTTAGATGTTATGACGTGTCAATGTTATGACTGTCGACGTTCTGACGGGTAGCGACTGTGACTGTCGATGAACTGACGTGTCGATGTTGTGACTGTCGTCGTTCTGACGGGTAGCGATTTTGACTGTAGATGAACTGACGTGTCGATGTTATGACTGTCGATGTTCTGAAGGGTAGCGATTGTGACTGTCGATGTCCTGACGTCTCGTTGTTCTGACGGATTTTTTGCCGATGTTATGACGAATTTTGCCGATGTCTTGACGGTAGTGGTCCTGATGTGTCAATTTCCTCGCGCCTTCCCTGTAATTGGAACACATTTTCAAATGTGACTAACGGTCATTTTTTTCCGCTCAAAGGCAAGGCCGTATTCAGGGGAGGCGTTAAGGGATTTGAGCTCCCCCGAAATATTTACCCGAGTCGTAAACAAAAATTCAAATGCATTAAGTTACATTTTTGATGTTTTTTTTACAGTTTTTTGATACCCCCTCCTAAAAACACCCCTCCCCCGAGCAAAAATCCTGGGTACGACCCTACTCAAAGATGTAGTGATATAATTATCTAAATTGAGTGATGAAACCAAACGAACTTGCCGTGAGCAGGGTCGCAAACTGAAGAAATAGCTTAGTGATTTTCATCATGTGGTTAGACACTTGGATTTGCTTTTCTTAAATTCTACGTTGAACAAGATTGGATCCATTCAACAGTTACGAAACGTAACCACATACAACCAGAAGAAAAATCCAGTTGAATCCTGCTCAGAAAAATCATATTCGGTTAAAAAGCTGTATTCATTTGTTTATAACCTGTTCATTCATCTATAAGTATGTTGGTTCGTCAAAACACAACATGTGTGTATACAGTTTGTTTTCAACCAAATAGCAGAAAAGTTTGAAAGTTGTTGCACTAAATTGATGTTGAATTGTGGCAGCATTTAAGCATCATTGACATCCACGACAACCGTAAATGTTAAAATAAATAGCTTTTATGCAAAGACTCGCACCGTCTATCACAGGCAGTATTGCCACCGGTGAAAAAAGTCATTAGATTTTAGTGATTTTTTGGTTGATTTAGAGATTTTCTTCAATAGTCTAGTTATTTATGCGCTGATTTGGTGATTATTTTTTAGGTAATATTAATAATCACTGGAAATAGTGATAAATCGCTAGTTATGGCAACACTGATCAGAGGCTGCTCAACCCGCAATATTGATGATCATGACAGTTTATATGTGTGTCCAACATGGGTCAATTTCACGAAGACTAGAGCCGCGTTTTCAGGCTCAGTGGGTTCAAACACGGGTTGTTCTCGTCTAGTTTCAAGTTTCTAGTTTTTCGTCTAGTTTCGTCTAGTCTCAGGGGGTTTGAAGTTTCTACCCCGTGTTTGATGCACTAGATGCACTGATACACAACGCTTGTTGCACTAGACGAGAACAACCCGTGTTCGAACCCGCTGAGCCGTGAACAACCCGTCTTCGAACACGGGTTGTTCTCGTCTAGTGCATCAAGCGTTGTGCATCAGTGCATCTAGTGCATCAAACACGGGGCAGAAACTTCGAACCCGCTGAAACTAGATAAAAAACTAGTAACTTGAAACTAGACGAGAACAACCCGTGTTCAGACCCGCTGAGCCTGAAAATGCGACTTAGAGTTGGACGAAAATAATCTGTCCTGAGCTTGCGTTTTTACACTGGGTTCGTCCAGCAAAGGCATTTTTTTGCTAAGTCCTCCTTCTGTTGAACAGGCTGAAGCTTTTATATTTGCTTTGAGACCCGAGTAGAGCTCAACTTGTACAAATGTACACAATTGATGAAGTTTCATAAAATGGCAAACTTCTTTTTGGAATATGCACGACAAAAATGTGCAAGTTTTTCTTCTGTAAACGGGATATGGAATAAAACTGTTAGAAGTTCTATTTGTATCAAAAGCCTTGGCTGTCCTTTATTTTTTTGCTTGCATACACTTAGATTCGATTCTGTTGATAGAAGAGCTTTAGTAAAGGATTATCCTTGTATGGTATACCAGATAAATACATTAGAGTGATTAGTGCTATGTACGAGAATGACACTGCTGCGGTTAAGGTAGGAAATGAGATTAGCAGTTGGTTTTGTATTAAATCAGGAATTATATATTAAATAATCAGGGATTATTTAGATGGACTTTGTCTTAAGGAGCACAGGAAAGGCAATGGGAGACCACGGAATCAAATGGGAAGGAAAAAGTCTGCTGGACTTAGATTATGCAGATGATTTAAGCATCCTAGATGAAAGTGTGAGCAAAATGAATGAAGTTTTAGAGGTTTTGCGAGTTCAGGGTGCTAGTATAGGTTTAAAAATTAATGTTAAGAAGACTAAGTCACTAAGGCTAGGAATAGGTGAAGATGAAAAGGTGACGTTGGGTAATGAAAAGATTGATCAGGAGGGCAGCTTCACTAACCTTGGTAGTACTATTAGTAAAGATGGTGGGAGCAGTGAAAATTTTAAAAGTAGAATAGCCAAGGCTCAGGGTGTTTTTTCACAGTAAAAAAAAGTTTGGAAGAATAGGAAGATAAGTCTGCAAACCAAGATTAGAATATTAGAAGCGACAGTGATGACAGTGGTCAAGTATGGCTCTGAAGCATGGGCGCTCAGAAAAGAGGATGAAGATTTGCTAGATGTTTTCCAGAGAAATTGCGTAAGCATTGTTCTAGGTACCCGGCTGACTGACCGTATTTCAAACAATAGGCTATACGAAAAATGTGGTTCAATACCGCTCTCTAGGGCTATAATGAAAGAAAGGTTGAGGTGGCTAGGGCACGTTGTACGGATGAAGGAAGACAGATTGCCGAAGATTGTTCTTTTCGGCCAACAGTCTAGGGCTAAACGGAAAGCAGGTCGTCCTCGTCTGGGGTGGGAGGACGTCAAAAAGAAAGATTTAGAGGAAATGGGAACTTCGTGGGCGGGTGTAAAAAGGGGAGGCTTTGAACAGATTTGGATGGAGGAGGAGCGTCCGTAGCTGTGTTGGCCTCAGGCGGCTTGGTGCTGCGGTGAGTTGTTAGTAGTAGTAGTATACACTTAGCAGTTATCATAGGCAGGGCAATAGCGCTGCTTAAGTAAAGAAAACTGTTGGCACAATGTATAATTTTTGTATTTATTTTTTTGGTTTGTTTTATACCATGGCAATTCGTATAGAAGGAGTTGTCGTAGAAACTTCAAAAAAGGGCTCATTCGATTGGAAATCTTTACTGAAGAACATAATTTGCACTTTACTGAAAAATACAGTGGAGTGTGCATTGTCAGTTTAATATTCATATGTTCATATTTACTCTTTAAATCTTAATAGTTTTTTATTCATTAAAATCATTTAATGAATATTATGAAATCATTTAATTTTTTTTCAGTAAAATGCAAGTTATGATCTGGCCTTGAGAAGGCATATGGTTTCTGAGGCCTAATCATATTAATTTCTACTCGTTTTGAGTTTGAATCGGTTATTTATAGTAATTTCTGTTCGGTTTAGGCTTCATTTATTTATTGATACTGATTTGTGATAGTTTTACGCTTTCTAGATTATTTGATTCTATTTTGGTTCATTTTTGGTTTAATAAAGTTCTTTACTTTTCCTTGAAAAATTAATTTTGTGGAATTTTTTTCAATTAATTCAATAAAATGACAATAGTCTATATTAAGCATTTGTGTAAACCATGTCTGATTTCAACCATTAATAGCAAGGATAATCTTTACGTTCCATTTCCTATCTGACTTGAGATGCTGGTTGAGACGGTTTATTATTATTATTATTTTTTTATCTTTACTATTTTAATGTTTTAAAACAGGTGTTTTTTTTCATAAAATAATGACCTATTTAAGTAATTTTACGTAATTTGCATTGATAGTCATTACTTACAATTCATATCTGATGAATTTATATTTATTTATGTTTAGTTTTATATGTCAAGTTTGTTCACTGGACCAACTCCAAAATTTTAAATTGGTATGTATTTTGTATAAATAGAAAAAAAAATAAAAAAAATAGTGACCTATTTAAGTATTTTTACGTAATTTTCATTGATAGTCATTATTTACAATTCATTTTTGATTAATTTATATTTATTTATTTTTGTTTAGTTTTATTGAGAAAATAATGTCAAGTTTTTTCACTGGACCTACTCCAAAATTTTTAAATTGGTATGTATTTTGTAAAAATAAAAGAAAAACGACGGAAAAACAGAAAGAAATAGAAAGTAAGGGGCAACATTAAGACTTAAAACGAATAGAAATCATTCTGTACATGAGGGAAGCTGCCCCCTTTATCAACCAGTGTTTCAGCAGTCTTTCCTAAAGAATTGTGACAAAAAGTCACAACTGTTGTGTCAAGAGCAAGGGCTGAGGAAGGGGCAGCTTCCCTCATATATGGAATAATTTCTGCTCGTTTTAAGTTGAAACAACTTATTTTGTGAAATTGAATTTCTGATCATTTTTAAAATCATGCAAAGAACCCCCCCCCCTCCCGATCAAAATTTCGTCCGGAAAATCCCTCCCCCGAAAAAAATCCAATGGGCAAATTATTGTCATAGTTATTGGACCTTTCAACTATGTTGAATCAAATGGCTATTTCAAAACTATCACCAGATATCTTTGGGGGAGTAACGGGGCGTGGGAGTGGGCTAGTTGCCCTCCAATCTTTTAGGATACTCAAAAAGGGCATCAAAATTTTGATTTCTTGTCCGAATGAGCCCTTTCCCGATCTTATAGGACCATTGGTTCGATAAGATCATCTCTGGAAGAAAAAAAAAACAAACACGCATATGTGATTTTTGTCAGACAAAAAGTACAAAATTCCATATTTTTGTATTGATAGGAACTTGAAACCTCTACAGTGGTGTTCTTTGAAATGTTGAATCTTACGGTGTCATTTTCATTAAGATCGCTTTATTTTTCGGGGGTGCCCCTCTTTTTCGAAAATAAGGAAAAATTTTTCAGGCTCGTAAGATTTGATGGGTAATATCAAACTTAATGAATTTTATAATTTGGAATTAGCATAAAAATTCAATTCTATTAAGGTATCCATTGTTATCAAATTCTTTACCACGAATTGTTTGATTGTCTCTTTCATAAGCCTCTAGTTGCTTGGAACCAGAAACCTTTTCAGGAGGGGGAAGTTTATTGTCCAGGTTTGAGCCCTCCCCTGAAATATTTCTCCGACCCGTGATTTAGGGGTAAAAATGCAAATGAAAAAGCTATTCCCCTAAATAAAAAAAAATCTTCTACTCGTGAACTGATCTTAAAAATGAACGGAAAGCCCCTACCCTCACCCCTGAAAAAAAAAGTTATTTGGTAGGCTCACTGACTATAAACGTTTTCGATACCCCCCCCCCCGAACAAAATTCTGGGTACGATTTAGGACATATAGCCACAGGCACGCACACGGTATTGGGGGGAGGCCCGAATGGACAACCCCTCACTTTCCGTACAATTCATATACTGCTTTTATTTGCCCCCTTCAAATAAATCCCCGCACACTCATACAATTGCATACTTTTTAGCATCCCAAAGCAGGGGCGGATCCAGGATCTTTTTAGGGGGGTGCAAAATAGGTTGAGCCGATAAATTTTTTTTTAGGGGGGGGGGGGCAAAAAAAGGTTGATCCGATAAATTTGCGTTAGGGGCAAGTTTAATTAACACAAACTTGGGTTAATTAAGCAAATTACACTACTTTACACTACGCTAGGGGGGGGGGGCCCTCCCCTGGATCCGCCACTGTCCCAAAGTCTTCACTACGATTAGAAACTTCCAAAATGTCTCCGAATGGCACACCCTGCACCTTCCTCGAACCTTGCACAGTTACGATGGATATGAACCAGTATCCCTACTTCGGATAGCAATCATAAGGTACAATCCCTTTATATGGGCCTCTCTAAAGAAGTCCAACAAGAGATGCTACAGTCAAACGCCAAAGACGCTTTGAAAAACCCGTTTTTAAAAGATGATTCAAGACACCGCTGTGATAAATACTTTGTCTAGCGTGGTTTTAATTGCGGATACGATATTTAACTGTGGTTTTTTGGAGTTTAGACGGGAAAAAAGGTACCTAGATTAAGTTAGCTATTTAATATACGCAATGCTTTACCCCCATCCCCCTAATGTGCAAATATAGAGCCCAAATTTGTTTCTAAACTATTATATATTCATCCTATTTTATTTCATTAGCATTAACCCAACTTGACTTTTTAGAAAGGCCGATATAAAGGGATTGTACCAATCATAACAGCATTGAAAAAAAATAGTCTGCAAATGCCTTTTCCAAATTTCTAATAATTGACCACTTAATATTCTGATGCGATATCATGGTTCCACCCAAATGCAGGTCAAAACTCTAAATCAATAAAGCCATCTTCAGTCAAGATCTTTCAGTGTAAGATAATCTTCGTACCTCTTAACCATGAATAAAACATTTTCCACTTTTAAATGACAAGCGTGTTTTTAAACAAAAGACTTTTAATTAATTTGTCGTATTACAAGGCACGTAATCCAAATATTTTGGCAATATTCATGCAACCATGGCCGTTAAACATGATACGGTGCCAATATGACGTAACAAGGATAAAAATAAGGAAGTTGAATGCCATTTGAAGTACTGTATAACAAATTGCAACCATTCTCTAAGTCCAAATTTTAAAAGAATAGCAATTCTGGGAATTGTGGTTCAGTCCTTCCTGTTGCAAAAAAAAATTTCGGGTTTTCTCTAAGTTTTTATTCTGCGATGGATCAGTAAATTGATCTTTGCCTGGAGACTTGTGACCCCGGCTCCGATCTTCCCTTCCGCAGGGCCAATGCAAGGACCTTTGAAGTGGAGAAATGTTGTTAATCAATGAAAGATGTCTTACTCAGCAAAAAAGAATCTTGCAATATTCTTCATGATCAATGGGGTCCCTTTTCAAAGAAATAGGAAAAAAAAAATATATTGATGAGGGTTATGACGTATGAAACTAGTAAAACTAAATTGGTCGTTAGAAATATACTGATATCGAGAATTCCTGGAAGCATGAGACAAACTCATTTTGATATTTTCTAATGTCAGGATAACAAAAGAAAAACTATTCAAGATGTTTTATTTTCTGTAAAGCATACTCTAGCCATTTTTGGGGTCTGAAAAAGGAAATAAAACAATCAGGGGCTTACCTCACGGGGGCCCTTCACCCCCTTACCGAAATCTTAAATCTTCCCGAATTTCTGGGCCGCTTCTCAACCAAATTATCAAATAGAATGTGTTTTTATTCATCCCGCCAGCCCCCCCCCAAACAAAAAAAATCTGCACGGGAACTTTTCATTTTTTTTTATATTAAAACTACCATTTTTCAATTTACATAGCGTACAGACTAGGCCCGAAACTTGGATTATTTTTTGCCATGAAAGGGGCTTATTCATAAACAATATATATATATATATATATATATATATATATATATATATATATATATATATATATATATATATATATATATATATATATATATATATATATATATATATATATATATATATATATATATATATATATATATATATATATATATATATATATATATATATATATATATATAATATATATATATATATATATATATATATATATATATATATATATATATATATATATATATATATATATATATATATATATATATATATAACAAAACTGGAGCCAAGATCATAACTTGAAAGATATGATGCGATAGTTTTCTTTTGGGTCCTTTGTACCAAAATGGGAAATCCATATTATTTACAGATATGATAGCAGAGAAAAATTTAAAAAAACAGTTTCAAATTGTCAGCAGAGCCTAAAGTTCCAAAGCGATTCAGGTTGAAAAGTTGGGTACTCCTGTATTAAACGCACTCTTTTATATACTGCTAGCTTGGTTAATGCTAATGAAATAAATAGGATGAATATATAATAGTTTAGAAACAAATTTGGGCTATATATTTGCACATTAGGGGGGGGGGGTAAAGCAAAGTATATATTATTACGTAACCTAACCTAACCTAGGTACCTCCCCCCCCCCTAAACCCCCCAAAAAACAGTTTAAATATCGTATACGCAATGAAAACCACGCTATACATTGTATTACCCTATAGCGGTGTCTTAAATTAACCCTCAAAACCAGTTTTTTCGTGACTGGTTTCCATTGCAGTATATAAAAAAATGCGTTTAATACAGGAGTACCAAAATTGTAGCTTACCTTTAACAGAACTGTAATTACTCAAAAATAAAAAGTGTATCCACCCTAAAAGCTTTTACATTATATTTCGGCAAGAAAAAAAAGTTGCCTGCATTTTGAGTAACTGCAAGTGTATAGCGACATATATCTTCAGTAGGGTTGACAAACTGGAAAATTCAGTTGAGGTGGTGCTAGCCCAAAAATTCATCCACTTTTCAAATTTTTCCCACCCTAAAACACAATGAACATCAGAAAACTGGTTTTGAGAATGACAGACATGAGTAACAAATATTTTTAGAATTCAGCTTCCTTAACACCAAAAAATTTATCAGGACACGCAAGCATATCAGAGTGGCCAGATGGGGCACATTTCCGCTATTTCGGCGCTGTTTTGAGTAGGTTGCGCATTGAATTTTTCAAAATCTACTTTTCAAATACCCAACAGGCCTGAAGACAGGAAGGTTGGGATTTTATTTCCGATATGCATGTGCCCTGCACAGAAAAAGAGAACCCCATGCAGCCACCCCCCCCCCTGTGAATTAAAGAAAAACAAAAAGACACTCTTTAAAACATGAGGCCTCCAGACAATATTGTCCCTCTCAAGGACTGTGTACCTATATGAGCCACTATACCAACTACTTTCAGGGAAGTTCCTCAATTTGATCCCAAAAGATTCCCCCCCCCCAAGGAATTATAAAAAATGGTGACCTTAGAAGAAATTTTGGAGCTTTTTATATTCTGGCAAAATCCTCAGCTATCTCCACAAGAACCAGACTTGCATATGACTGACTGATTCCATGGGAAATTTTGCCCTATGTCAGATGTTCAAGACATAAAAAAACAGAAAATGTTCAAGGATTGGCAAAGAGAATCATACAAATCGTCAGACTTTCTACATGCCTACTCTCAAGACCGTATCCAAGGGGCTACCTTGATTGAACTCCCCCTGATTTTTTTTCCAAAGCTTAAAAATCCTCCGTAACAAAAATTCTGGATATCTAGCCTATACGTCGACCAGAAAAGTTTTTCATAGCGCATTAGTGTAAACTCTTTCGTCAAAAACAAACAAATGCGTAAGTTTAACTAACATCAAATAAGGAATAAACTGAACGTAAATAAAGTAAAAAGTGATTGTTAATAAGTAAAACATAAATAAAGTAAATAAATAAAGTAAAAAGTGTGATGTGAATTATACATCTTCACCTAGTATACATAAATACCTTTATTAAGACATGATTTTAAAATAAATAATGAGTATTAGCCTACTTGTTATTTATACTAAAATGAAACAAGTTTTTTCAACTGAAAGTAAGGAGCAACATTAAAACTTAAAACAAACACAAATTATTACGTACATAAAGGGGATTGCCTCCTCCTCAACACCTCGCTCTTTACACTAATTTTTTGTAGTACTTTTGAAAAAAGCTTCTTATTTTTCTAATTAAACAAACCTTGTCTTTTAGGAGTCATTCTCAAGGAGTTGGGACAAAATTCAAACTTTAGCGTAAAGAGCGAGGTGTTGAGGAGGAGGCAACCCCCTTCATGTACGTAATGCTTTCAGTTCGTTTAGTGTTTTATTGTTGCTCCTTACTTCCAGTTAAAAAACTTGTTTTTTAGTTAATTTTTAATTGTCCTTTAAATAATCCCAGGAAATTTGGCCCCACCTCCACGGAGAAATACCCTCTAGACAATTCAGTTTAGTTCCGGTGAAAATTTACCCAGGACAATTACCCTTATCAACTCCACGCGTAAAATTGAGACCGAAAAGAAAAAGCAAGAAATATACAAATAATTTTGAATAGGAATTGTGGCAAATTCCCCCAGCGTATTTCCTCTGACAACTTCCCCCATGGAAACTTCCCTCCTCATGGAAAGTTCCCCCGTAAAAAAAGCAGAAAATTCGTCTTCCCACTTTAAATTGTATGCAAGCTTCCCAATAACAAATACTATGCGTAAACGGGCAATTTCTATAACCTAAGGGCCTTTCCCCTGGGGCTGTATGGGGGGGGGGGGGTCATGTTATATCCAAAGGCATAGTTACTGGGCCTTTCAACTATGATGAACAAAATGGCTATCTCAAAATTTTAATCGGACGATTTTTGGGGAAAAGGGGTGGGGGAGAGGGCCTAGTTGTCTTCCAATCTTTTTGTTCACTTAAAAAGGGTACTAGAACTTTTAATTACCGTACGAATGAGATCTCTCACGATATTCTAGGACAGACGCTGCATCTAATGGTGCAATATTCATTAAGATTCTGTGATTTTTAGAGGTTTTTCCCTTTTTTTCTCGAAAACGGCACATTTTCTCAGGCTCGTAACCTTTGATGGGTAAAACTAGACTTAATCACACTTATGTATTTGAAATCAGAATAAAAATCCGATTCTTTTGATGTATCTACTGGTATCAAAATTCCGTTTTTAGAGTTTCGGTTACTATTGAGCAGGGTCACTCCTTACTTACAGTTCGTTACCACAAACTGTTTGATTAGCCTTAAATGAAACGAGAACAGAGCACATTAAAATTATTTGCATTGTTACAATAACCGTAGTGAAAAAAAAAACTAGGTATGCATACGCAGTAAAAGAGATTACGTAAAATGGTATTGTAAATTCATGAGAATCGTGACTTTAACTAAAATTGTATAGCGATTCTTTTCAATTTTGGAATATAAAAAAAACGATTCATATCGTGTGTTTACTTAAATCTCTTCGAAATATTTAAGTTACGCTGGAATCTGGGGCCTATAGTGGCTTCAAACCACGAAAATGTAGGGCGGGGGAATATATTTTCTAAACCTAGCGGAGGCTGTTTTTTTTCTATTTCTTCTATGAAAATACCCAAAAAAGGCATTTTCAATGAAAATACCAAAAAAGGGTATTGTTTAAATAGTAGAGGAAAGGTACACCCCCCTACTCGGTGCCGCATTCTGTTGTTTGATTGGTGGGCGGCGTTTACCCCCCGAAAAATACCCCCACGGAAAATTAGGCTTTTCAATTTTGAAAATTTCCTCTGAGTTTTATTTTTTTAATTTCTGTTGGGGGAAGGAATTTTGGTGTTTTTGTATTATGCGCCACTCACTCAAGCTTAGGCTATGTAAAATTCGAGAACACACCGGTTTTTTCGTTAGTTTTGTCGTTACTTTAGAAACAAATTTAGACTAAAGATTTGCACATTAGGGGGCGGGGGTAAAGTATAGCGGGTCTGCATGAAAAATGTGTTATGTACAATTATTCTGCATGTTAGATAGATAAATGTATTTTAAAGCCAAATATACGGCCATGAACACAGTAAAATAACTTAAATGAAAGGCAAAAATAACATAAACTTTGATCAGCGATCGTCATAAAGACTTAAATGGAACACTACATTAACCCAATAATAGTTTCTTAATACTTGGAAAAAAGGTCATTGAAAAAAAACACTCAACACTTGGAAAAAAAACACTTAAATGAAACACCACATTTACTTTATACTGGGATTTTTTTTTTTTATTTAACAAAATTTGCAGATACCTCGCTATTCTTCTGTAATTTTTTAGTGGCCATATACCTAAAAAGAATTGTTTTCTGACTTCAAACTATCCAAATACTCTACCCCCCCCCCCTATGTGAAAATTATATAGCCCAAATTATAGATTTCCCATATATTCTGTCACTTGTCTTTGTCTCGTCTCGCGCTAAGCTGAAAAAAAAACTAACAAAGAAATCCGTTTTGTTCTCGAGCTTTACACAGCGTAAACTTGAGTTAGTTGCCTATAATACGCAAGTACCAAAACTCCATTCCCCTGCGGAAATTAAAAAAATTAAACTCAAATAAAATTCTCAAATTTGGAAAGCCTTCTTTTCCACGGGAAGTGGGGGGGGGGGGGGGGGTCCGGAGGGGTATTATACCGGGGGGGGGGGAGGGTAAAGTATTTGGACAGTTTGAAGTCAGAAAACAATTCTTTCTAGGTATATGGCCACTAAAAAATTACAGAAGAATAGCGAGGTATCTGGGAATTTTGTTAACTACAAAAAAAAAGAAAAAAAAGCCCAGTATAAAGTAAATGTAATGTTTCATTTAAGTTTTTTTCCAAGTGTTGAGTGTTTTTTTCTTTTTTTTTCAATGACCGTTTTTCAAGTATTAAGTACTATTATTAGGTTAACGTAGTATTTCATTTAAATGTTTTATGATGATCGCTGATCAAAGTTTATGTTATTTTTGCCTTTCATTTATATTATTTTACTGTGTTCATGGCCGTATATTTGGCTTTACAATGCACTTATTTATCTATCTATCTAATATGCAGAATAATTGTACCAAACACATTTTGCATGCAGACCCGCTATACTTCCCCCCCCCCTAATGTGCAAATCTATAACCCAAATTTATTTCTAAAGTAAAGAAGAAACTAACGAACAAACCGGTGTGTTCTCGAATTGTACACAGCGTAAACTTGAGTGAGTGGCGCATAATACACAAGTACAAAAATTCCTTCCCCCTACGAAAATTAAAAAAATAAAACTGAAATAAAATTCTCAAATTTGGAAAGCCTTATTTTCCGCCGGGGGGGGGGGGGGGGGTGTTTTCCGGGGGGGGGTTTCCAGAGAAATTGCTTAAGGATTGTTCTGGGTACCCGGCTGACTGACCGTATTTCAAACAATAGGCTATACGAAAATGTGGTTCAATACCGCTCTCTAGGGCTATAACTAAAGAAAGGTTGAGGTGGCTAGGGCACGTTGTGCGGATGACAGATTGCCGAAGATTGTTTTTTTTCGGCCAACCGTCTAGGGCTAAACAGAAAGCAGGTCGTCCTCGTCTGGGGTGGGAGGACGTCATAAAGAAAGATTTAAAGGAAATGGGAACTTCATGGGCGGGCGTAAAAAGGGAGGCTTTGAATAGATTGGGATGGAGGAGGAGCGTGCGTAGCTGTGTTGGCCTTAGGCGGCTTGGTGCTGCGGTGAGTTGTTTAGTAGTATAGTGGGGCGACTTGACACCACTTTTACAGTGAGCAGGATTTTGCTTGTTGAAACAATACCTAAGGCGAGGGAAAGTTTTCCGAGGAAAGATAGGAATTTCCGGAATACATTTTGTGAGAGGTGTGCAAGAGGCCAGCTAGGGGGGAATATTCACCATTATCTGTCAGGATATTCAGCTTGTTGTAGAGGATTTTCGAGTAGCCCAACCGCTAATTAAGCCCGTGGTTCTCCGCAGGGGCAATTTGAATATGACATATTAAAAATTACGAGCCTAAGAAGCATCCAGAAAAAAAAAGCTTTCTAGTTAACAAAAAAATCCAATATAAAAGCTTAATGAACCGATGAGTAGTTTTGTGGCGCTTGGGTACTTGGCATATAAATGGTTTGATGTGTTCAAAATCCGTATAATTAATAGACATGGTCTATTTGTTTCACTGGATACAGAGTCGTGCCTAGAGAAAGCTTCAGAAAGGAGGGGGAAATGGCAACTAAAACAAAATAAAGCATTATCTGGCTATAAACATAATCTAATGGTAAACTCCAAGAACATGTACGTGCCGTTAGGTCGCCTACACACACGCGATTTGTTTCCCATTTTCAACAGGGCTAGGGACCTTAGGAAAATTATTTATGTTACATATTACTATGAAAAGCATATGATATTTACATATACATACTCAGGGCTGCATCCAGACATTTTGTTCAGAGAGGGAGGGACTACAAAAAACCTTAATAAACGTAACAAAAACCTGTTTTTTACATTTTTATCACGTTTTTACGAGTCGGACAAACATTTCGGGGGGGGGGGGGGTCAAACCCCCTAAGACCCTCCCCTGAATATGCCCTTGTACATACTATTATTATTGGTACTTAGTGCTTGGGATTCCTTTTTCAAACCTTGATACTTCTTAGCAATTGAATCTCGGGGCATTTTCTAATTCTCACCGGCAGCCCTGATGCACTTACGATTACATGCAAATAAGTAAAAATCCTATTCAAACATCCCTGTGACTTGACCTTGTTTAGTCAGAGCTCGGGAACATAGGTTTCTACCTTTACTACTTTTTTGCTATTTTTATTGCTTATTTTCCAAGATAATGACTCAAAAGTACACCTAAAAAGTAATACCCTTTAAAAAAAATACAATTCTGAGATAAGTTTTTAAAATGTATTTTTTTAAATATATTTAAAATATATAGAATATATTTATAATATACTTTACAATAAGTTTTGAAATAAGTTTTTAAAATGCATTTAATAGCAAAAACAGGAGAAAACTGATGGTTTAAAATGATCAAGTGAAGTTCTGAGAGAAAAGTGAGGTTTTTGAATTATAAACCCCAAATAAAATGATGGGTCTAATGTATAGCTCAAATTCTGGGACATCATAGAGGGAAGAGTCCTCAAAATATTCATGGCTTCACAGCAGACATTTATAGAATCGGTACTTGTGTATTATAGCGACCACACTGTACTGTTATTCTTGATCTGTTGTAAAACTAGTTTCTCTGTGTGCACTCGGAGATAATCAGCTTAGTCTGAGTGAGATAAACTACTATGCAGGTATATTTTAATTGAATAATTAAGTTGGTTATTAAATAATTATTAAATTAAGTAGGTTAGTTTATGTATTTAATATAATGCGTTTTGGGCGACCTGCTTTCCAAATTCTCTGTTATAATTTCCACAATTTTGTTCCTAAAATATTTTTTTTTTCATAATGATTTGCTATATCTCATTATGACTGACCTAACTCTACTTCTTAAGTGTGGTCGCTATAATACACAAGTACCATAAAATCTTTCACTAAGAGGCATATTAGCTAAGAGACAAAAATAATCGTAAAAAAAGGTATTTTGCCGGTGGCCGGCGTTTACCCCCCCCCCTCCCCCGTGGAACATTAGGCTTTTCAAATTTGAGAATTTTATTTGAGTTTATTTTTTTTTATTTCCGTGGGGGGAAGGAATTTTGGTACAGGTGTATTATGCGCCACTCAAGTATACGCTGTGTAAAACTCGAGAACACACCGGTTTCGTCGTTAGTTTCTTTCATTTTAGCATGAGACAAGACAAAGACAAGTGACAGAATAGATGGGAAATATATAATTTGGGCTATATATTTGCACATAGGGGGGGAGGGTAGTGGCGGATCCAGGGGGTGAGTGGCGGATCCATAGCTTAAAGTATTGTAATTTACTTAATTAACACAAGATTGTGTCAATTAAACTTGCTCCTAACGCAAGTTTATCGGATCAACCGGTTTTGCGCTCCCCCCTAAAAAAAAAATCCTGGATCAGCCCCTGAAGGGGAGTGGTAAAGTATTTGGACAGTTTGAAGTCAGAAAACAATTCCTTCTAGGTATGGCCACAAAAAAATTACAGAAGAATAGCGAGGTATCTGGAAATTTTGTTAACTAAAAAAAAAAAAAAAAAAAAAAAAAAAAAAAAAAAAAAAAAAAAAAAAAAAAAAAAAAAAAAAAAAAAAAAAAAAAAAACAAGTATAAAGTAAATGTAATGTTTCATTTAAGTGTTTTTTTCCAAGTATTAAGAACTATTATTAGGTTAATGTGGCGTTTCATTTAAGTGTTTTATGATGATCGCTGATCAAAGTTTATGCTATTTGTGCCTTTCACTTATATTATTTTACTATGTTAATGGCCGTATAGTTGGCTTTGAAATACACTTCTCTATCTATGTATCTAATATGCAGAATAACTGTGCCAAACACATTTTGTATGCAGACCCGCTATACTTTACCCCTCCCCCTAATATGCAAATCTATAGCCCAAATTTATTTCTAAAGTAACGAAAAAACTGGTGTGTTCTCGAATTTTAGTACCAAAATTGTTCCCCCTACGGAAATAAAAAAATAAACCTCAAATAAAATTCTCAAATTTGGAAAACCTTGATTTCCACAGGGGGTATTTTACGGGGGGGGGGGGCATTTTCTTCGGGGTGTATTTTCTGGGGGGAGGGGGTAAACACCTAGAACCATTATGCCATAAGGTAAAGAACATTTCATTTAGTCTAGTGTGAAAAATATATATTTGCTGTTAAAATATTAAGTTCAACTCAAGAGGAGTGACAACCATGACAGGGATAATATTTCCGAGGACACCAGTTGTTAAAGCCAATTTGCAACTGCAACTTTGGAAGAGGGCTATCCAGGGCAGATCTAGAACAAAATCTTGGGGGGGGGGGGGGGGGGGCAATTTGACAAGGGCACCAATGATTGACCAAATTGACAAATTCGTTTTTTAAAATGAGTGAAAAAAGAACAAGTAACGAGGGCGCCAGAAAAAAGTTTGGGGGAACGGGAGTGGGATACCCCCTGGATCTGCCAGTGGGGCTATCTCCTAATGTTGGATGTCAGATCTACATGAAAAGTTCTAAGTGGGGAGGAGGGGGAATGTGACCCCTTCCGAACGGGAAGAATCCGGTCATTTTAAGATAAGTTAAATGTTGCTTTGCTTGTGACATATTAGATACCACTTCTATGTTAATCTAGGAATTTTGATGTATACTTTTATTACATAATAGTATGTTGGTATTTCTGGTCAGTAGGGGGTCCAAAATCAAAGTTTTAGCAATATTATGTGTAGGTATCAAATCATACAGATTGAGCCCCACATGTATCTGGGTGAGGGGCAACCGTGATGTAATCACTGTCTAATAACTTCTTATTTTTTGTATGATGGAACGACATTGGGGTCTTGGTTGCTCCGTAGTTTGTCTAGCTTGGCCACGGTAGCTTTCAGATCACAGCAATAGGTTTCAGAATATTTTTATGGGTGACCTCCTCAATATCGTGTAAATCTAGGCCCTTGTCCATTAGGCTAGTTTACATTATGGTTAAAAGTAAAAGTGTTGTGGTTGACAATTTTTTTTTTTTCATGATGTCAGATCGAGAATTTTTGAAGTCGTTTTCTTAGAGGAATATTCATAGACTAAGGATATGAAAGGGACGGAAATTTTGTTATAATTTGTGTTTCTTCTGGTTGTTTATGAATTTCTTAAAATTAAGAAAAACAGTATCTGCGAAGCCAATTACCCCTAGTTTTTTTAAGAGGGCACAAGATGGGGACTTGATGAGGCATTTGACATATGGCCGTGAATATGTAAATCCTGTCCATGATAGAGAAGATTGAAAAAAAAGCTTTGACCCACCAATATTTTTATAAATTCAAGGCTAGGTTTAGCCTTAAACCTCACGAATAGAGACTTTCGTCAATCAATAGGCAGCAAAAGCAGAAACAAATTGTGGTGTAATTAGGGTGGTTTAAAAGCTTTCAAACCGCCCTCGGTTCAGACTTATACTTCCTCATTGAGAAGTTAGAAAATTGGTAAATTTTCCGATTAACTTGCTGATGAGATAGCTAAAGAATAGGCTCGACATACCAATAGAATTCGAATTTTTTCAGAATCCAAATATAACATTTATTTGCGTCGAAAATGAACCTCACCCCCCCCCCCCCCAATGTGCAAATATAGCCGTATAGCCTACCCGTAATCGTATATGAATGAATTTTCCATTATTTTGATAAACTATCAAATCAATTTGAAGAATTGATTTCTTGCACATACATTCACTGCATATACATAATTCAGGGTATATATTTGAGGGGTAAAATTTGTTTCCGCCGGAAATTAATTTTATATTTGGATTCATGATGAGCTTCTGATTCTAAAGGCATGTCTGTTTTTGGGTTATCTCAGGGGCGGATCCAGGATTTTTTTTTGGGGGGGGGGGGCAAAATAGGTTTATCCATAAACTTGCGTTAGGAGCAAGTTTAATTAACGCAATATTGCGTTAATTAAGTAAATTAAACTACATAGACTAAGTTAGGGGGGGCGCTCCCCTCACCCCTCCCCTAGATCCGCTACTGGGTTATCTCAGTAAAGGTCAATCGGAAAACTTTCCAAAAAGTATCCCAAATTTTAAAAGTTGTTACTAGTTCCAAAGACCTACTTATTTGTGTAGTGCACTTTGATGTTCATCCTGTTTTGAATTAAGCAAGTCTGGCCTGGACACAGCTAGGTCTAGGCTGGGCACTAGAAGCCTAACAACTGAGAGGAATCAGGTCGAGAGTTAACCCCTTATTTAAAAACCAAAATGTATAAAAGGGTAAAAGGTAAATATTTACCGAATCATATTATTGAGTTGCGACTAAAGTGAATATACCAATCGATTGTTTTTTTATACTCTTGATGAATATACGTAATAATCTTTTTTGTCGGAAATGAATTTTAGCCCCCACCCCTATATATACCAATTCAGGGTATATATTTGCACATTAGGGGGGTGGGAGGAAAGTTTAAAACTTACCTCTCATTTATATCAGAAATAAAATTACCCCCACCCCCCTCATGTGCAAATATATACCCTGAATTGGTATAAATAGGGGTGGGGGCTAAAATTCATTTCATTTGATTATTATATTCGTAAAGAGCATAAAAAAAGGCATTGAGTGGTATATTCACTTTAGTTGCAACTCAATAATATGATTTGGTAAATATTTACCGGGTAAAATCTTGCAATATCCTGATAAATACACTACTTTTTTGGCCGAAAAATAACTTTTTCAAACCTGCTCTCCCTCCCGACAAAAAGTATCCACAGAGTCCAACGGCTTAGCCTAAATAATCCACAAGGCAAAAAATACCTCCACTCCAGGCACCCAATAGGGTGCCGCAATTGAAACTGCGCCAAGCAAAAATGCCAGCACAGCAAAAGTCTGTGCTATAACAGAAACAACATTCCTTTTGCTGTCCATGTCCTCATCTTGGAAATCTTTTTCGTGGAATTTTGACAAATTAATAAACACTCTTCACAAATAAATCACAACTTTATCAGACATCGATTTGTGCATATCCACAAATAGCGCGTTTTCGGTACAAAATATATCCAGGTAAATTTTCGGTACAACTTTCGTAGGAGACTCCAGGTAAAAACTGGAATTTTGAAACATAGCTAAGAGAAGGCTAGCGGCGCAGTACCTGCCTTTAGGTAAATTGCTCCAAGGCAAACTATTTTCCTTTTAAATGAAATTCTTTTTACGTAATGACAAAACATTTTTTTTATAAGGTCGTTGGCTGACTCTAAAAATTATAGCGTGAAGAGTAAAAACACAAAGTCAATCGGTTGACGTTTTCTGCTGAGATTAATTTATTTACAAGCTCTTAAAGTGCATACACCCTTGGGTAAATTTTTACTAAATCATATTATTGACTTACAAATAAAGTGAATATACCACTCGATGCCTTTTTTTATGCTCTTTCCAAATATTATAATCATTTTTGTTGGAAATGAATTTTACCCCCACCCTAATTACCAATTCAGGATATATATTTGTACATTATGGGGGTGGGGGCAAACTTTATACTTACCTCCCATTTACATCAGAAATAAAATTTGGCCCCACCCCATCCCCCTAATGTGCAAATATATACCTTGAATTGGTATATATAGGGGTGGGGGTAAAATTCATTTCCGACAAAAATGATTATTATATTTGGAAAGAGCATAAAAAAGGCATCGAGTGGTATATTCACTTTATTCGTAAGTCAATAATATGATTTGGTAAAATTTTACCCACCCTTGATCTAAATGAGACGAAATGGAGAACGCCTATAATCATCGGCGTCAATTCATGAAGATTTAGGGGGGAGAGTAGAGTGTATTTTAGAAATCTAGGGATGCAAGCTTTTAACCACTTATACGATATTAAACTGTGTTTTTTGGGGAAATGGGGGGGGAAGGTACCTAGGTTAAGTTAGGTTACGTATTTAATATGATATGCCTTGCCCCCCACCCGCTAATGTGCATAGGCTATATATATAGCCCAAATTTGTTTCTAAACTATTATATATTCATCCTATTTTATTTTATTTCATTAGCATTAACCAAACTTTACTTTTTAGAAAGGCCCATATAATGGGAAACTACCGCTTTTTTTTCATTAGCATTAACCAAACTTCACTTCTCGCATGTGTCCTGGATTTTAGCACAGTACCCACAAAAAGGAATTTTTCATAGAACCAACCTAAATAAGCTATTTCCAAAATTGAGGGTGGGTTTGCCCCCCCCCTCCCCCACCCCCCCCCCCCCCCTCTCCCGATCAAAACCACTGCCTATACGATAATAGTAAAAAATCCGTTAGTTTTTTGGGTTTGAAGGGTCAAATAAATGTACCTAGGTTAGATTACGTATTTAATATATGCTATGCTTTACCCCACCCCCACCACTAATGTGCAAATATATAGCCCAAATTTGTTTTTGAACTATCAAATATTCATCCTATTTTGTTTTATTCCATTAGCATTAACAAAACGGTACTCCTTTAGTATACCTACTCTCTTATATATCTCAAACTGGAGACGCGTTGAAAAACCCCTTTTACGGGATGATACAAGACACCGCTGTAGAGAAATTCAATGTATAGCGTGGTTTTAATTGCGTATACGATATTTAAAGTGTTGTTTTTTGTTGTTTTTTTTTTTTGGGGGGGGGGTACTTAGGTTAGGTTATGTATTTAATATATGCTATGCTTTGCCCCCAACCCCCCTAATATGCAAGTATATAACCCAAATTTGTTTCTAAACTATTATATAGTCATCCTATTTTATTTTATTTCATTAGCATTAACCAAACTAGCTGTATATAAAAGAGTAGATATACTAAAGGAGTACCAACAAAACTTCACTTCTCCTGTGACTACCGGAAAAGATTCTATGATTTCCCCCACGTACTCTAATTTTTTGGGGTATTTCGCTTTATCGTAGTAGCACAAAGACAAGCTCTACTCTTAAGGAATTATTATAAATAGCTTGGCTGAAAGAATTTGGACACCCTTGTTAAAGAACCGGTTTTTTGGAACTACCATTTAAACTTGGGGCTTTCAAAATATGGCCGCGAAAACACAAAAGGCTCTATGTAGCGAATTCGGTCAGGCCTTAAAGGCCAGATTGCATTAATCTGGTTTCTGTGTATTTCGGTTCTCAAGATGCCTGGAAGTTTAGAAAACTTGAATTTGTCATGTAAGTTTGTTTATTAAACTGATGAAAAATTTACAAGAGCCTTCTTTCCACAAACAGGGACCGCTGTTAGGGTAAAAAAACACCAACACATTTCCCCGTTTAGTTAATGATCACACAGGCAAACTATGAGCTGTTCCTTTTAGTTCACTGTGTATGAGTTTTTATTCTTTGTTATTCTCTTCTGTTAGTAAAAATGATATCTTGCTTAAATTGGTTAAGTGTAAAGCCTACACAACCATATATATCTTCAAAAATTTGGTAAAATCAGGATTTCAGTTTTCGAGGAAAAAGATCCCCCATGCAGCTATGCCATTCTTGACAGTAGCAGGAACCCAATTTAAAAAAGAGACACGTGTGCGAAAAAGCATCAAAAATAGATTCAAAATATACGGTAGCTTAAGAATGAGCAACTCCTTTGAAACTACATTTGTCTTTACAGTGAAGACTGAAAAATGAGCCATGTAGTACCATAAAGTTAAAGCTATACTAAGACCCGATTCTGAAGATGCTTGAATTATGTAGACTAATCTTATGTAGGCTAATCGTCGCCCTCTCCTCAACACCTCGCTCTTTACGCTAAAGTTTTATAGTAATTTAAAAAAAAGCGTCTTATTGTTCTAATTAAACGGCCCTTGTATTTCAGGAGTCATTATTAAGGAATTGGGATAAAATTCAAACTTTAGCGTAAAGAGCAAGGTGTTGAGGAGAGGGCGACCCCCTTTACATACGTAATGATTTCTGTTCGTTTTTAGTTTTAGTGTTGCTGCTTACTTTCAGTTGAAAAAAAACTTTTTATTTAATTTCTGATCGTTTTTTAAATAATACCAGGAAATTTGGCTCCACCTCCACGGAGAAACCCCCTCCGTACGGAAATATTCTCTAGGCAATTCAATCCCCGGTGAAAATTTGCCCCGGACAAATTATTCTTAGTCACTCCGTGCGTAAAACTGAGACGAAAAAGAGAAAGCAAGACATAAACAGAATTCTGTACAAGAATTCTGGCAAATTCTTCCAGTGCATAATTTCCCCTGACAAGCTCACTCCCTGGAAACTTCTCTTTCCGTGGGAAAATTCCCCCACGGAAAAAAAACTCAAACAGAAAATCCCCCCACCCGAAAATATATGCCTACATCCCAATAACATATACTATTCCCAAATAATGGGCAAATTCTATAACTTACAGACCTTTCCCCTAGGGCGGTGGGGGTCTTATTATATCCAAAGACATAGTTATTGGGCCTTTCAACTATGATGAACAAAATGGCTATCTAAAAATTTTGATCGGACGATTTCGGGAAGAAAGGGGCGGGGGAGGGGGCCTAGTTGCCCTCCAATCTTTTTGGTCACTTAAAAAGGGCACTAGAACTTTTTATTTATGTTTGAATGAACCTTCTCCCGATATTATAGGACCACTGGGTCAATACGATTACCCCTGGGGAAAAAATAAATAAAGATAAAAAAACACGCATCCGTGATCTTTCTTCGGCCAAAAAATACAAAATTCCATATTTTTGTAGATAGGAGCATGAAACCTATAGCCTACAGTAGAGTTCTCTGATACGCTGAATCTGATGCTGCGATTTTCATTAAGATCATTTGACTTTTAGGGGCTGTTTTCCCCTTTTTTTGAAAATCAGGAACATTTTTTCAGACTCGTAACCTTTCATGGGTAAGACTAAACTTAATGATATTTATATATTTGAAATCATCATAAAAAGCCGATTCTTTTAATATATTTATTGGTATCCAAATTCCGTTTTTTAGAGTTTCGGTTGCTATTGAGCCGGGTCGCTCCTTACTTACTGTTCGTTATCACGAACTGTTTGATTAGTGACTTCTAATGGAATCGTAATTTCAGAACAATGGCCTTATGAATACCGAGGCATCCGTGAATACCGAGGCAAAAAATGAAGTAGGACTATTTCGTACTTGCCTGATTTAGAAATTTTTTTTCCCATGAAAAAAAATTATGGGAATTTCGAAAGACGGCCTGAAAACCCTGGAGAATGATGTCAGATCAAAGCGAAATCTACACAATATGAAATCACATCTGTCAAAACCCTATTATGATTCAACTCATAAGGCATTAAATGTTTTATACACACTCATGAACTTGTATTAAGTCAATTATCCATTATTTATTACGCTAATTTCGTCTCTTCTGTTTTTTTTAAAGTTAAGCTTACCAGATAAACATCATTCGTATTATGAAACGCATTTCTAAATTATGTTCCCATTAATAGCAGTTATGAAATGAAACCCCCTTGAGACCTAGATTAGTTGTAAAATTAGTAATCGCTATATCAAATCCTATGGTATGCAGGCAGTCACAGATTTGACATCAGCGAATCCCATGAGAACAGGATTGCCACTACATTAAGGAACTCTCTATAATAGCAAAATAGACCTTTCCATAGATTAAATAAAAAATACAAGTTTTTTTAACTGAAAGTAAGGAGCGACGTTAAAACTTAAAACGAACAGAAATTATTCCGTATATGAAAGGGGCTGTCTCCTCCTCAACGTCTCGCTCTTTACGCTAAAGTTTTTTATTGTTTAAAAAAACAGAGTTGTGGGAAAGTCTAGCTTTAGCCTAAAGAGCGAGGCGTTGAGGAGGGGTAGCCCCTTTCATATTCGGAATAATTTCTGTTCGTTTTAAGTTTTAACGTCGCTCCTTACTTTCAGTTAAAAAAACTTGTTTTTTCATTTAATTCTTGAACGTTTTTGAATAAATGCAGATTTTGATTTTGGCTCATCGTACATGAATAATCAACGCCAAAATTGCATAATAATTTTACTTTTATTTGGTTAAATGGCTTTCTCGAACGTTGTTTAATTTTATTTACGAACGTTTTTAATAGTAATAAATATACGTAACTTACGAAATATCTTACTAATTAACTAACGAATTAACTTTCTATATTCATATATTTTTAATACGTATATTAGGGGGTCCGCCCTCCAGTTAATACCTCGCTCTTACGCTAAAGTTTGAATTTTGTTCCAATTCTTTAAAAATAACCCCTTAATCACAAAGGCCGTTTAATTAGAATAAATAGCTCTTATGAAAGTACTAAAAAATCTTTGGCTTAATGAGCAAGGTATTGACTAGGGGGTTTTCTGTTCGTTTTAAGTTTTGATGTTGCTCCTTACTTTCAGTTGAAAAACTTGTTTTTTGTTTGGTTTAATTTCTGATCTTTTTTGAAGTAATGCTGGGAAACCCGGCGCCCCCTTCACAACAATGCCCCTTCCCACGTGAAAACTTCCTCCATGTAAAGATCCTCCCATATAACCCCCGGTCCATACCCCCCCCCCCCACTACCAGAAAAATTCCCCCTGAAAACGTATGTATACTTCCCAATAACCAATACTATATGTTAACATTGGGTAAAGTTCATAACTATAAGCCCTCCCCCGGGGACTTTGGGGGATTAAGTCATCCTAAAAGACATAGTTATCATATTTTCGACCATGCTGAACAAAATTGCTATCTCAAAATTTTGATCGGGTGACTTTGGTAAAAAAATGAGCGTGGGAGGGGGCCTAGGTGCCAACCATTTTTGGGTCACTTAAAAAGGCACTAGAACTTTTAATTTCTGTTCCAATAAGCCCTCCAACGATATTCTAGGACAACTGGGTTGGTACGATCACCCCTGGGGAAAAAAACCAATAAACACACATACGTGATCTTTCTTCTGGCAAAAAAATACAAAATTCCACATTTTTGCAAATATGAGATTGAAACCTCTGCAGTAGGGCTCTCTGATACGCTGAATCTGATGGTGTGATTTTCATTAAGGTTCTATTTACTTTTAGGGTCTTTCCCCCAAGGCCGTATTCAGGGGGGGGGGGGGGGTACCCGGTTTGAAAACCCCCCCCCCCCCCCCCCCCAGAAATTTTGACCGAGTCGAAAATTAGTAAAACCAAGGTATAAATCAGTAAAATTAGTCGAAAACTGAGTCAAAATTAGTAAACTCTCCCCCCCCCCCGAAAAAAAAAATCCTGGATCCGCCCTTGCTTAAACTTGATAAAACTAAAATATTTGAAATCAGCATTAAAATCTGGATTTTTAATGTATCTATTGGTATCAAAATCCCGTTTTTTAGAGTTTCGGCTGCTATTGAGCCGGGTCGCTCCTTACTTACAGTTTGTTACCACGAACTGTTTGATTCTCGAACTGTCAGTTTTTTTTCGATAAGAATTGTATGTCGTTGTGAAACTAAGCCAGAAAATAGATGGAAAATTTCATCTCAAAGATTTCAATTAAATTAAACATTGTAAAAAAAAAACTAATAATTAGTCACTTCTTGAAGAATAACAGGCACATTACCGAAGCACAGATCGCCTAATGTTATTTTTATATTTTAGAGCACAATTATGCGTCTTCGAGCAATGTAAAATTTTAAGGCATGAAAGAATTTGAGAAAAGGTTTATTGTGGTAAGTGCCGTGGATACTCAACTCGCAGAATTTCTTTTCCTTACAGAAGAAGGCAATAATTGCAACGCTGCGTTTTTCAGAGTACGGCGCTGGCAAATTCTTTGGATTACTTGCAAAACAATCTCACCATTTTCAGCAAAAATCTCATCTCAGTAATTCAAAAGTTCCTTTTCCTAGGTGTATAAGCCACAAGAAGAGTGGCACAAGCCATCAGTGGTGCCAATTGACAAAATAATGACTAAGGCTTATACTGCCTCACAAGTATTTGGTGTACTTTTTCTGCAGTCCCATGACTGCAATTTTTTGACGTTAGACGACAATTTCGCTATCATTCGATAGCTGAGATTCGACTTAATCTACTTACCGAATTTACATTTTCGAAGTAATATATGCATTTTTAATTGCAAAATACACTAAAATGCTTCAGGAAGATACGGAAATAGGAAAATTTTTCTAGTTTAATGCAAGTTCAAAACGTTCTCTAGGACAAAGTACAAGTATAATATAATATAAGTATCCCTTCATTTTGGTTTAAGTTATGGCTGTATTTTTGCAATAAAATTATAGGTTTTATATTGAAGGAAACAAAAATCTCAATCTGAATAACTTTTAACAGAGCAGAGGGGAACGGGATTACTCTAGACGCAAGGCTGCTAAACAGTGGCATCGCTAAAAGTCTGTTCAAATGTGGCAAGCATCGCCATCTACTAATACTTCTTCGAATGTGAAATGTTGGTTCTTTCCCGCGAAGTCCTTTTGAAAATCAAAAGTATATGACAGATATTTCCCTCTGTTCACTTTCATCCCACAATTACTTATGATGATCATCGAAGTTCTCTTTAACTAATTCATCCTGGTGGTTCTCTTGGTCTGACCTCTTTCTACAGAGCCCAGAATATTTTGCCAGGAAAACCAAAGTCAACAAAAAGAACCCTGTTCTTTTTCGTTTAGGCAATCACAACAGTCACCTGGGTATTCGAGTGTTCGAAAGTCAACAAAAAAAAAAAAAATAAATGTTGACTTTCCCACAACACTGTTTCCGTGAACAAAATCTACTAGATTTGCAAGTTTTGGGCCACCCAGGATGAAATCAAAGAAAAAATGAAATGAGTGGAATGAGTCTGAATCCTGAAAAAAAAAACGGTGTCAATGAAGTACTTAAAATCGGGGAAGGATTCAGAATCCACGGTTTATTTTTCGGGGGGGGGGGAGGGGCACCAAGGAAAATTAGGCTCCCCACTTGGTATTGTTTGGCCTCAACTCATGTAATTAGTGCAGCTTTTAACCTTTTTGGGTAGGGGAAAATATTCTCCTAAGTACAGCCCATGGACCCATCCCTTCCGAAGCTGTCATTTTCCTCCTTTGTTATAGTTTTTACCTCTCAAAAATAGAAGCAGCTTTCCGGTTAATGGAAGTTTAACTCTTCATTAACTCTACGTCTCTAAATGTAGCACTTCATCCATCAGAGGTATTATAATCAGGGTTGCCACCACGGTCAGTTCCTAAAGTGCTAAAATTGCTCAAATTTGCGTAATACACAAGGATTTTTGGTGCTACAGTAAAAAATTTTGTTGCTCGTGTCACAGCTTGCACTGCCAAATGCGCTAGGTCCTTTTAAGTGTACTTGGATTAGTTTTAGGTCAAAATTTTCGTCTGGTTATTTCTAAATTAACGCCAATCTTTTGAAACAAACACGGCAAAAAGTCCGTCCAGATTATATTAACTTTGCACCAATCTTTCAAAAAAAAAAAAAAAATAAATAAATAAAAACGGGAAAAAGTCGTTCCGCACTTTTTGTTAATTCCTCTGCCTTTTCTTCAGAATCTTCAATATTTTGTCCAGGACAAAAAGAAAAATTGTAGCACGAAAGTGCTACAAATTGTGGCACAAAAGTGCTACTATTTGGTCATTAAATAAGATACGTGCTACAGTGCTACTCATGATGAAATAGACCTAAAAAACCACCTTTGTGCTATAGATGGCAGCCCTGATCATGATTGATCTCGCAGATATCATCCCGGCCTGTTAGATTCCCTTCTAGCTGAGTGGGAGGCATAATGGACTTGCAATCCTACAGATGGCAGCCCTGATCATGATTGATCTCGCAGATATCATCCCGGCCTGTTAGATTCCCTTCTAGCTGAGTGGGAGGCATAATGGACTTGCAATCCTATATCTTTCAGAACGGGGTACAGGCCTTGGAGGTCACTGACAAACAGCTCCCTAGTAGCGATTCACCACTTGCAATCAACGTCAGGGAGATGACAAAGAGAGTTTTATTCCCTTAACCTTTTCTTTAAGGTTTCCATAAACAGTCATATCTTTCCTATATAACGGTCAAGATGAGAATCCTGGCTGATGCTCCTAAAAAGGCAGACATTGGAAGCAGGCACGTACGCAGGAATTTGTTTCAGGGGGGGCCCAATTTGTTTCGGGGGGGGGCCAAATCCTTCAAACCCATTATTCTGTGAGAAAAATCAGAAAATTATGGGAAAATGAAAAAAATCGTGAGATTTTTTTTTCTTTTGGGGGGGGGCCTGGGCAAGGAGCCCCCCCCCCCTGCGTACGTCCCTGATTGGAAGGCCAGTCAGAAGAAAATAATAAAACAAAGAAAGAATACAGCCAAAAGAAGTCAAAACCCCTAGCCGCCCCAGCAAAGAAATAATATGCATCAAAGCCACAGACACACCAACATTCAGACTATTTTGATGAGTTCAAGAATAGTCTGTGTGTATCATTAAATAATGGGTCATTCCGCTGCAGCAAATTTGAAGGACTTGAACTTTTTCAGGCCAAAAAACTCAAAGAGGCTAATTTTTCTCTAGCCAAATTTTCCTCTGGCAAAGTACAGAGACAAAGAAGTAGGTTATCTATGCAGTGCAATCGGTGCAATCTTCAACGAATATACAAGAGTATCTTTTAAGAGGAGTCTCTCAGGGACACGTTTTATGTTATGTAGGCGTTCAAAGTTGAGTTACGATAAACTTTAGATAGAGTACCATCACCATCACCTGCAGGTAGAACCGAAAGTGATGATTGAGGTGTCACTTTTGTGTACGATCTGTCACGTAAGACTTTTTATTATTATTATACTTTCTTAATTTTTATCTCTTTAATTCATATCCTGTTTTGTTTAAAGCACAAGTG
>CM051270.1:17079560-17262060 GCA_027921565.1 Artemia sinica | reverse complement strand
TTTAAGGACGGATGGGTAAGTGGTTGGCAATACAGCCTCTGAGACTGGAAAGCTCAATTTGTAGTTTTTCGGCAATTTTAAATCGACTGACTACAAAATTTGGAAATTTTATTTATCGAAAGAATTTTTTCAATAAAAGAGTTAAAAAAAGCCCTGGGAGTGTTATACAAATAAAAATTATACAATCAAATTCAGCATTCAGTGAACCCTATAAGATAGGTTTCAAGCCCCTGTCCACATAAATGCAAAATGTTGTATCTTTTCTGAGAAGGAGGATCACAGATTCGTGTCTACATTAATTATTTTTCAGGGTTGATCATGTCGAACCAATGGACCTAGAATATCAAGAGAGGCTTCATTAAAAAAAAAAATTGAAACTTCTAGTGCCTTTTTTGATTACCAAAAGAGATTGCGCCTCAGCAAACAAAATTTAAACTTCTAGTGCTTTTTCGATTAGTAAAAGAGATTGCGCCTCAGCAATGTGGCGTTTTATGCCATTTTTTTGCGCAAAAGAACAAATTTGTCCAAAAACATCCGTCTGCTATCGAATGAAAACGCTGAGGTCGATTATCGAATTGAATTTATTGAAAAGCTCTGTGTTGAGCTACCCATTTTTAGAGGTCATAATGACGCGCAATGGTGCGATCTACTTACATGTTATATAAATGATCTTTTATCGGTTGTAACTTGAAAAAAAGCGTAGTTTAACTTGAGTATTTGAGAAATACTGATGAGAATCGTCACATTTTATAAAATATTTAGCTTTTTTTGTTTCTCAAGAATAAAGCTCGACAGAAACAAAACATTCTCAATAAAGACAAAATAATTAGAACAAGATTTGGTTGCATTGATTTGCAGTGCAAGAAATGAACCCACTTTGTCCTCGAACTGGCTTGCAACTTAGTGCCCCTGTAGACCGTTTAAAACTGATCTCACTAATAACAAAACCCTTGGGAATGAAATTGGTTTGTATCGATTTGTGACACACGGGGTTCAAAAAACTTAAAAAAACGCACCAAAAATTTGTTTAGTTTAATTTTGTTATGTTTTTGCGAATCGGAAAAACCTTTGAAAGAAGGGTTCACGCAGGAGAGCATCACGGAGAGTTGGTTCATTCTACCTCATAGGCGGACTAGCCCCATGATTCGAGAGTTAATTCAGACATAAGCCAAAAGTGATGCACCAATTTTAGTTCTAGAACTTATTAGCCTGAGGACTATAAATGATCACTCGAAAGCAATTTTCGATAACGGTATCTTTTGTTTGGCACCGCCGTTGACGCCGAATATGTTTGTGCAACGAAACAGGAGACGACCCAAGATTTTATAGTCAAAAATAACCCTAAACTTTCCTTTTAGAGTTCGGTGCTTTACAAAAATGTTTAGTTACGAAATACTTACGAAATAGTATAAAAATAGTTGCAATAATTAGTTACGAAATTGTAGTGTGCATTTGTTTCTTAAATCCCAAAACTTTAGGCATTATAGTTAATAGCCTTTTCTCATAAAAATATACTTGGCTTATTTTAAAAACTGAGCTTCGTATTTTAAACCAATTACAGGCTTCCTTTCACGAGCTGGAAAGCGAAGCCACCTTACTACTACTACTACTAACAACTCATCGCAGCACCAAGCCGCCTGAGGCCAACACAGCTACGCACGCTCCTCCTCCACCCCAATCTATTCAAAGCCTCCCTTTTTACACCCGCCCACGAAGTTCCCATTTCCTTTAAATCTTTCTTTATGACGTCCTCCCAACCCAGACGGGGACGACCTGCTTTCCGTTTAGCCCTAGATGGTTGGCCGAAAAGAACAATCTTCGGCAATCTGTCATCCTTCATCCGAACAACATGCCCTAACCACCTCAACCTTTCTTTCATTATAGACCTAGAAAGCGGTATTGAACCACATTTTTCGTATAGCCTATTGTTTGAAATACGGTCAGTCAGCCGGGTACCCAGAACAATCCTTAAGCAATTTCTCTGGAAAACATCTAGCAAATCTTCATCCGCTTTTCGGAGCGTCCATGCTTCAGAGCCATATTTGACCACTGTCATCACTGTAGCTTCTAAGATTCTAATCTTGGTTTGCAGACTTATCTTCCTATTCTTCCAGACTTTTTTTAACTGTGAAAAAACACCCTGAGCCTTGGCTATTCTATTTTTAACATCTTCACTGCTCCCACCATCTTTACTAATAATACTACCAAGGTAAGTGAAACTGCCCACCTGATCAATCTTTTCATTACCCAACGTCACCTTTTCATCTTCACTTATTCCTAGCCTTAGTGACTTGGTCTTCCTAACATTAATTTTCAAACCAATACTAGCACCCTGAACTCGCAAAACCTCTAAAACTTCATTCATTTTGCTCACACTTTCATCTAGGATGCTTAAATCATCAGCATAATCCAAGTCCAGGAGACTTTTTCCTCCCCATTTGATTCCGTGGTCTCCCATTGCCTTTCCTGTGCTCCTTAAAACAAAGTCCATCAAAATAATCCATATAAAGGGGGATAGAACACAACCCTGCTTAACTCCTGATTTAATACAAAACCAGCTGCTAACCTCATTTCCTACCTTAACCGCAGCAGTGTTATTCTCGTACATAGCACTAATCACTTTAATGTATTTGTCTGGTATACCATACAAGGATAAAACCTTTACTAAAGCTCCTCTATCAACAGAATCGAACGCTTGCTCATAATCTATAAAACTGAGGACCAAAGGTGTTTGAAAACTTAGGCACTTCTCAATTATTAACCTAAGAGTGAAAATTTGGTCAACACATCCTCTACCTTTTCTAAAACCGCACTGCTCTTCTCTTAAAACTTTGTCTACGGCATCTCTCAGTCTAAAAAGTATCATATTACTAAGCAATTTGCTACCTACAGAGACCAGACTAATGCCTCGATAATTACCACACTCACTTTTATCACCTTTCTTATAAAGTGGCTTAATTAAGGTTTTCCTAAAATCATTAGGTACTTCCCCTTTTTCAAAAATCATATTCATAATCTCCAATAACTTATTTCTAACCTCAGAGCCACCATATTTAAGAAACTCATTTACTACCCTATCAGCACCTGGAGCCTTATTATTCTTTAATCCTTTTAGTACTGTTTCTAATTCCTCCTCACAAAACAAATCTTCCTTCACATCCAAGGTATCACAAACTTTTTCATTTTCCTCTATATTTTTTCCTGCAACTCTATCACGGTTAAGCAAATTCTCAAAATGTTCGGCCCATCTCGCTTTAGCTTTTGTCTTATCGCTAATTGCCACCCCATTCCTATCTTTAACTGGGACAAGTCCGGATTGACTACTACCTCTCAATTTGTTAACGTGCCAGTACAATATTTTACTATTATGCCGTCTAGCTGCATCTTCTAAATCCTCGGCAATTTTATCCATGGCCTCCACTTCACACCTCCTTAGTTCATATTTCAATGCTTTCTCCACTTTCTTTACATTTCTTTTGTTTTCATGTGATCTATCACTCAGATAATTCTTGTACAAGTCCTTTCTCCTTTCTATTAAACTTAAAGCTTTTTCACTAATATTCTTAGCTACAGTTCTAGCTTTCTTCCCTAATACACCTTCAGCAACTTCACAAATTATTTTTCTAAAATTATTCCAACCATCTTCCACATTATCAAATTTTAAACTCTCAAGTTTAGTATTCAACTGTTCCTGGAAAGTTTCTCTCAAATTCTCATCCTGGAGTCTACTAACATCATAACTTCCCGGGAGGTAATTACCCTTCCGATATTTCAGCTTTAAATTAACCCTTGACACTACTAGATGGTGATCTTTACTTTTAACATCAATAACAGCACTCCTATATACCCTAGTATCTTGTATTGATCCTGCCAGTCTTCGATTTACTATAACATAATCAATAAGGTTTGCTGTCTTACCATCACGTGAATACCATGTTAGCTTATGAGCCATTTTATGACCAAACACCGTATTGGTTATAACTAGATTGTTATACCTACAAAATTGCAAAAGTCTGTATCCATTACTGTTTTCTTTTCCTACACCAAATTTACCTAAGCTGGGATACCATCTATCCTTATTTCTACCAACCTGGGCGTTAAAATCTCCCAGCAATAACATCATATTTCTACCTGGGACCTTGTCTATTTGCTCCTGTAACTGTAAGTAGAATTCATCTGAGTCACTAGTATCTCCATCAGTCGGTTCTACAGGGGCGTATACTACTATAACTGATACCTTGAACTTTCTAGTCATAAAATGAGCAATTAGTATTCTATTATTAATACCTTCCCAGCCTAAACAAGACTTAGCCGCTTCCTTATTCATCATGAGCCCTACTCCCTGTCTATGTAACCCATCCTTCCTGCCTGAGTAAACAAATTCTATATCACCTAATTTCATGCTTCCTACCCCTGGGATATGAGTTTCTGAAACTCCTAATAGATCCAGTTCGAATCGTCTGAATTCGTCAGTCAAAATGTCGATACTATAGTCATTTTTTAATGTCGTAACATTCCAAGTTCCAATTTTCATGTTCTTTAAATCATTGAAATTTTTTTCGCCTCAGGAAAAGCAATGATCCCGGATACCAGTGCAGGACGGGGATCACATATCTTCTCAAGTCTACACCGAAGTGCTTAAGCCGGCTTAGAACCGGACAGCAAGAAGTCCCTGGGACCTCCATGAATGGAGGCTTTGTGCAATCCTGGGCCCATCTTGGTCACAACATGGTTTTCAGCGCTTGGCGATGCTCTTCTATCAACAAGAGTCGAAATCCTGCACAGACAATCTCAAGCCTATTACCTCCGACTCATTATATATTCATGCCTACAAATATTATGCTACTACGGGGAGGCAACCCGTAATAGATAAATTAGCTAGGAAGAGGTTTTTCAGCCCAAAGACGCCCATCAAAACATACCAATCCCAGAAGAATTGTCCATTAGTCAGAATCCCGTGCGAATGCTGTGTCGTTTACTAGGCTATAATTTCCTCGAGGGGCGCCACTCCTCAAGTGGGAATAGAGTTGACCGCAAGGTCCCCAGTCTTGCTGGTGCCCCGAAAAGGTCGAGGCAGCCCTTTGCAGAGGCCGTTGTCCATAGATCTGGATCTTACGCCCTGCCACAGTTGTCCTCCTATAGAGGATCCTCCCGCGATGGTGTTCTGCATCACCATGCAATTTAACCCATTGCTGGGAGAAGGTTTGCAACTCATGGAACTTGTGGATAAACAAGTGGGCCCTTTTGAGTGTACATTTGAGGGGCCTTCTTCCTCCTCCGCCTGTATTTATGACCCCGGGCAAGGGTGCCCCAGATTCTATTATGGACCCCCAGGGACAAGGTCCCCCCTTGGTCCATGCCTCCTATGGAGGTACCCTACATATCTGTAGAGCGTTCCCCTATCGCCACCTGGGGACATGCTGAATGGCCTGGGGGAG
This sequence comes from Artemia sinica, assembly GCA_027921565.1. Taxonomy (NCBI): domain Eukaryota; kingdom Metazoa; phylum Arthropoda; class Branchiopoda; order Anostraca; family Artemiidae; genus Artemia; species Artemia sinica. Next base: position 17,256,622 of record CM051270.1, on the reverse strand, counting down.
GCCAGACAAACGGATCACTTTTGTTTTGCAAAGGCAATGACTCAGTGACATATTTAACCTACTACTTATAAATATACATAACTCACTGACTAGGCCTATATAAGTTATATACAGAAATATATAACTCAGTGATATATTTAGCCTACTACTTAAAATATGTGTAACTCACTGACTAGGCCTATATAAGTTATATACAGAAATATATAACTCAGTGACACATTAAACCTACTACTTATAAATATCTAGCCTAATTTAATGATTCACTTCAACTAATATCTAATATCTTCAACTAATAAACTAATATCTAGCCTAATTTATTGATTTACTTCAACATTAGCTTGCAAAACTAATGTAAAACCTATATCTAGCCTAATTTAATGATTCACTTCAACTAATATCTAATATCTTCAACTAATAAACTAATATCTAGCCTAATTTATTGATTCACTTCAACATTAGCTTGCAGAACTAATGTAAAACTAATATCTAGGCTAATTTATTCATTTACTTCAACATTAGCTTGCAAAACTAAAGTAAAACTAATATCTAGGCTAATTTATTCATTTACTTCAACATTAGCTTGCAAAACTAAAGTAAAACTAATATCTAGCCTAATTTATTGATTCACTTCAACATTAGCTTGCAGAACTAATGTAAAACTAATATCTAGCCTAATTTATTGATTCACTTCAACATTAGCTTGCAGAACTAATGTAAAACTAATATCTAGGCTAATTTATTCATTTACTTCAACATTAGCTTGCAAAACTAATGTAAAACCTATATCTAGCCTAATTTAATGATTCACTTCAACTAATATCTAATATCTTCAACTAATAAACTAATATCTAGCCTAATTTATTGATTTACTTCAACATTAGCTTGCAAAACTAATGTAAAACCTATATCTAGCCTAATTTAATGATTCACTTCAACTAATATCTAATATCTTCAACTAATAAACTAATATCTAGCCTAATTTATTGATTCACTTCAACATTAGCTTGCAGAACTAATGTAAAACTAATATCTAGGCTAATTTATTCATTTACTTCAACATTAGCTTGCAAAACTAAAGTAAAAACTAATATCTAGGCTAATTTATTCATTTACTTCAACATTAGCTTGCAAAACTAATGTAAAACCTATATCTAGCCTAATTTAATGATTCACTTCAACTAATATCTAATATCTTCAACTAATAAACTAATATCTAGCCTAATTTATTGATTTACTTCAACATTAGCTTGCAAAACTAATGTAAAACCTATATCTAGCCTAATTTAATGATTCACTTCAACTAATATCTAATATCTTCAACTAATAAACTAATATCTAGCCTAATTTATTGATTTACTTCAACATTAGCTTGCAAAACTAATGTAAAACCTATATCTAGCCTAATTTAATGATTCACTTCAACTAATATCTAATATCTTCAACTAATAAACTAATATCTAGCCTAATTTATTGATTCACTTCAACATTAGCTTGCAGAACTAATGTAAAACTAATATCTAGGCTAATTTATTCATTTACTTCAACATTAGCTTGCAAAACTAAAGTAAAAACTAATATCTAGGCTAATTTATTCATTTACTTCAACATTAGCTTGCAAAACTAATGTAAAACCTATATCTAGCCTAATTTAATGATTCACTTCAACTAATATCTAATATCTTCAACTAATAAACTAATATCTAGCCTAATTTATTGATTTACTTCAACATTAGCTTGCAAAACTAATGTAAAACCTATATCTAGCCTAATTTAATGATTCACTTCAACTAATTACATAATTAGCTTTAGATAATTAATTCACCTTAGCTTTACATAATTAATTTACATTATTCACGAGTAGTGAAAAGCTAACAAACCGATTTTTATAAGAAGACAAGAATTAGCTAGACTTGTAAAACGAACCCAGAACGCTAGTGGAAAATGCTTTTGGCTAGTGGTTTTTGGCGCTAAATTCAAATCATCACCCTCATGAATATAACCAAACTAAGAATATTGACTTTCTTTGCTTGATGTTGTTATCAACTGCCTAAAGAAATTAATAGCATTTTTCGGAACCTTGTGAGTTAATTACTGAGACCATTTATTTAATATTAGTTTACAAATAAAAATTGGTTATAGCAATGGAAGCGTAGTCAGTTTTTAAATATCTTGCTTTTTTTTTAATTGTTCGAGACTAGCCATTATAATTTTTTCTAGCCTGTCTTATAAGCCAGTTTCACTTTCCATTGTTTTTTTTTTGCAACTGGCATATTTTCGCCGCTAAGACAAGTCTTGTCGCAATAGCCTATCACTAAATAAAAATTCAAGCTGTGTGTTGTACTTGTACGAAACTTATTAGAAATAAATTCTGGCCACCGTAATTCAAAATGCGTTGTGTTACATAATATGCACTGTATGAGAGAGCAACAAACTGAAAAACACGTTTCGGGTATTTTGCATGTCATTTTGAGCCAAATTGTGCGAAAAATCGAGATCTTACAGTCATAAAAAAAGTAACATGAATTATAAAAAATTTGTGGAAGACAGTGACTAAAATATAATATACTTTCTAAGCGAACATTTTGGCTATAGGACTAATAGCCGATTTTTTTGCGAAATACACAGTAAAATAAAGAAGAAGAATTAACTCACTCAAAAACTCATCAAACAAATAATGATCAAACTAAAACCATAACATTATACTATATTACATTAGTAATGCTTTCGGATCTCTAATTCATTCTCAGGCTATACATGAGCTATTAAAAAGGGGGTATCTGTTGATGTAGTTCTACCTCTTTATTGTATGTATAGACACCTCCGTGTACGTTTAAAGATTGGATCCTCGCTTCTTCCTTCAGAACTCCGTGTGAATATTGGAATTAAACAAGGAGCCATTACCTCTCCTGCTATTTATAATAACGCGACACTAAGAGCCCAAGGGATTTATCGCCTTGCTGTATATTGAACGGTGTTAGTGTGTCTGATTTATGTTATGCGGATGACGTTCTTAACCTAAGGAGGGCTGTGTTTCGTTTGGAAAAAAGTTTTAGGGAGATTGCTAAGAATTATAATGAGATTGGTCTTTCTTTAAATGCGGCTAAGTCTGAAGTGTTATTATTTAATTTTAACGGTTCTGAAACCCCTGATAGAGTAAATCTGGATGATTCTGATGTTGTACTACTGCAGGAGCAGTGATTCTGATGTTGTACCAGGAGCAGTGATTACACTGCTCCTGCAGTGATTCTGATGTTGTGTGATTACATGCAGTGATTACAGGAGCAGTGATTCTGATGCTGTACCACTGCAGGAACTTGTGTACCTTGGTTTGCCTATTGGTTCATCCCTAAAATCAGCTCGGAAATTACTTATTGACTGAACCGTACGTAAGATCCGTAATGCGTGTGCTGGTGCAGTTGGATCACGGCTGAATCTGGGTAAACGCCATCTTGCGAAAGCATATAATGCTGTTTCTCTCCCTCATGTTCTATAGCTGGTTCCTTTCTGGGACATTTTTAACTAGTCCTGATTTCTAAAAATAGAAATCAGGAGGGCCTATTCCGAGTTCCTCCTTGGACTAAGAATGGTGAACTGCGGGAGAGATACAGCTTGCCAGATCCTCTTGATGCTACAGATAAGCTTTTTTTTCCAAGCTTACGGGTTATCCGTCGAACCACCCTTGGAAGGATATTTTGTTTTAATGCTAGTTTCCTTTTTTATTTATTTTTTTCCGGGGTACTATTATTTTTTATATTTTGTATTATTTATTTGTATGATACATTTAAAGAGGTTTACAACCCTTGGAGTGGCTTAATTTTCCGAATTGTTTTGTTTATTGAGTTTAATTTGCACGTATTTGCTCCTGTTTTTGTATGTGTTATTTTTATTTCATTTTCTTTCTTTTTGTTACTCTCCATAATCATGCTTTGTAATTTTGATGGGTTATTAACCCTTCCGACGAAGTGGTTCGAACGTGAAACCACCTTTTTATATTTTTTTACAATGATCCGTATGTGGTGAAAATAAGAAACCACTGGTCTAGCATATGCCTAGTAACGCTATCTGACGGGCAAAATTTTATAGGCAGCCTAATTGACACCTAGTGAGGTGACACCTGGTATTTAGATTGGACCACGTGCTGTTTTTTAATAAAAAGTAAGAAAGTTTAAAATACTTGGAAATAGTAGTATCTTTAATATTGTTTTTCCTGTCAATTTTTTCTTTGTGTAGTAGAGTACAAATTAGTAGCATCACAGTTTCAGATATGAAGCACGATAAGGAGATATTGGGCATGAGAGGCTGGTCATCCCCAATGACCACCTTGCAACATATGCTAAAAAAAATTTTTTGTTTTTTTTTGGAGTGGTTTGAGTTTGAGACCTCTTCAGCAGCTTTACAAAAAAATGAAACTCAAGCACTTTCCACAAAACTGAGTCTAGCATCTAAAATTTTAAATAAATTTGCTCTTTTTTATTCTTTAATTCTAAATTCTTGATCTAATTGACCACATCGTATTTCAAACAAACTTATATACTGCTCAGAAAGGTGTTTCGTTCACTCCAATTACTCGAGATGAAATGAAAGTTTCTTTAGCAATAAATATGCTTATGGGTGTCAAGACTACCATCTTATTGAGATTTCTGGTCAAATCACGATGAACTCAGAGATAATTACATCTCTGGGCTGATGAATATAAGCCGTTTCAGCTGGATTCTTGCTCACGTTCATCTCAATGACAATTTGATCTTACCACGGAAAGGAAGTGACAACTATGACAAACTCTACAAGATCAGACCTCTGATTGACAAATTACGCTCAAGCTTTCGAAGGACTTACAAGCCTACCAAAGAGCAGGCCATCGACGAAAGCATAGTCAAATTCAAAGGAAGCATTGCTTTCAAACAGTATATGCCTATGAAGTCCATAAAACGAGGCTATAAGATCTGGGTCAGAGCAGACACGCACGATTTCGTTTGTGACTTTCAGGTCTACACCAGGAAGTTAGCTGACACTAGAGAGTTTAGACTTGAAGAACGAGTAGTTATCAATCTTACCACGGGATTGGAAGGCAAAAATTATCACATTTATTGTGACAATTTCTTCGGTTCAGTAAACCTCATGGAAAAAATGAAAACAACCTCATGGAACAGCAAGCTCTACTGCTGTGGTGCAGTTCGTGCAAACTGTAAAGGTCTACCCAAACTCAAAGCCGAAAAAGAGCTGAAACGAGGTGATTCGGACTACGCTGTGAGTTCAGATGGAATCCACTGTGTATGCTGGAAGGACAAACGATGTGTACAACTTCTTTCGACGATTCATAAGGAAAGAGAAGTGACACGGATCGGTAGGAAGGAGAAAGATGGATCTATTACCCAAGTTACATGCCCAAACGTGGTCGTCGAGTACAACAAGTTTATGGGATGTGTCGACAAAGCTGATATGTTGAAGTCTCTCTATGGGATTGACAGAAAAAGCAGAAAGTGGTGGCACCGCCCACTGTGGCACTTCATTGACATTACAACGATCAATTCCTTTATCTTGTTCAAGTTGTCCACTACACCAGATGCTAATAAGATGACGCTGAAAGACTTTAGATGTCACATTGTCACTTGTTTGGTTGGAAGTTATTCATGCAAGGGTGAGAGAGGTCGGCCATACAGAAAATTGGAAGTTTTCCCCAAATTCAAGCCTTACGTTCCTCCAGAAAAGAGATTGGATCAATCAAAACACTTACCTGTTCAGGGTACTTCAAGAAGATGTGCTCAATGTAGTACAAAGATTGAGCCCCATCACACAAAATGACAATGTTCAGTTTGTAAAGTTCCATTGTTCATGAATTACACAAAGAACTGCTTTAGTTCTTTTCACCAGAAACGAGGTTTTTCTGCACATGTTTCAAAGTGGTCTCTACTAGACACTACCTTATATTTCATTTCATAGTTGGAATAAATTTTTTTTTAGTTCAATATTTGTCGGTTTCTAAGCCCAAGGACATAGGAAACGTAAAAAAAGCGAAATTTTCTGACGATTTCATTATTCGTGCCGGAAAGGGTTAAATATATATATATATATATATATATATATATATATATATATATATATATATATATATATATATATATATATTATATATATATATATATATATATATATATATATATATATATATAATATATATATATATATATATTATATATATATATATATATATAATGACAGAGAGGCTTAGCGTCTTTACCTCCCAAAGGTTAAGCCACACCGTTCAGCCAAGACTGACAAAAAAGAATCTATTTATTCATCCTATTCGAGCTGAGTAAAATTTGAACAATTTGCAATGTTCGCTCTTTTTACTTCTTACCTTGTACATCTTTTGGTTACAGGTTCATATTGACTGGTTAATGATCTTATGTTCTATTAAATCATTTTTCATAATTAAGTTTGTGCCCATAAGCTTAAGTGTCTACTCACCCAAGTCCCTATTTAAGGATGTATTGTTATTTAATTACTGTCAAATCTCAATTGCTTCATGATCATTTTTTTTATTCTCAGATCAATGCTAATTAGAATTTGTTCTTCAAATAGTACGGAATGGCCCGGGTTATCGAAAACATGGTTGCTTAAAGCTGAATCAAAGGATGTGGAACTACAATCAGAATTCAATGTTATGTTATGTTTTCTTTGTGTTGCTCTGAACGTTTCGCTAAGTTCTAATGTGTTCTAGCGATGTAACAATTTATACAATTTCAAAGTGTTTGATATCCAACTCTTTGACGAGTAGCTTTATCTTTGCGAGAATTAAGGAGATTCGGACAGTTGAGTTACTGGTACTTGGATGATAAACGCCCTACCGTTCAAGTTGTTCATTCATAGGCGCATTGTAGAACCGATTTTTTTTTTCGTTAGTTGCTTTCAGCTTAGCGTGAGACAAGACAAAGAGAACTGACGGAATAGAAGGAAAAAATATAATTTGGGCTATATATTTGCATACTAGGGGGTTGGGGTTGGGCTAAAGTATTCGGACAGTGTGAAGTTAGAAAACAATTCTTACTACATAATATGCAGAATAACTATACCTAACACATCAGGCATGCAGATCCACTATACTTTACCAGTACCAGTTTGTGCGTTAAGAAAAGCTTTAATGACGAAATAGTGCAAAAAATAGTTGCGACAAATAGCTATGAAATAATAGCATACATTTGCTTTTAAATTCAATATTTAGCATATTACAAACTTCAGTGTTGTTTTCACTAAATGTACTTGATTCATATTAAAACTGAGCTTCTTCATTTTAAACTAATTTAATTAATATAAATCTAATATGAATTTAACTAGTTTAATCTAATTTACACTTCTATATTATAGTTTATAGTTATTATTTATGGTTTAGTATAGTTAATCTAATTTATAGTTTAAATCTTCTCAATATAATCTAATTTAAATTAATCTAAGCCGAAAGTTTCTTTACTTGATAAAGAGTAGGTAATTTTAGACATCTTCGGGCCGATGCAATTCAAATGGCGTTATATGTTACCTGCTACCCAACGTACATTTTGTAAGTGAGTGGAAAACAGAAAAAAAATGTTTCAGGTATTTTGTAGACTATTTTGAACGAATTGTGTGAAAAGTGAAGGTCTTTTAGGCATCTAATATAAGACAATTAATTCATAACTGTTTTCTCCGAGTTAGAAAAAAAGAATGTAACATCATAGGCAGTGCAATAGCGCTGCCTAAGTAAAGAACGATGATTGGCAAAATGTATTATTTATTATTTTTTTTTTTGGTTTTGGACCAGGGCACTTCGTATCGAAGGAGTCGTCGTATCGCAGGAGTCGAAGTTGTCGCAGAAACTTCGAAAAGGGCTCATTCGATTGGAAATTAGAGTAGCTTGGATCCTATTTAATAGTCGAAAGTGATTGGAAGGCAACAAACACCCCTTCCACGCCCACCATTTCCCTAAACACATCCCATCAAAATTTTGCGATTGCCATTTTGTTCAGCGTAGTTGATTTCCAGATAGAAATTATGTTTTTGAGGAGGAAACAGCCCTCAAGTCAAGGGTTGTAAGTTAGGCCCTGGCAGCATATAAGATTTTTATAGAAAGTGTTGTCGTAGAAACTTCAAAAAATGCTCATTCGATTGAAAATTGGAATGGCTTGTGCCCTTTTTAATAGTCGAAAGTGATTGGAGGGCAACTAACCCTCCTCTCACGCCCACCTTTTCCCCAAAGACATCCAATCAAAGTTTTGAGATAACCATTTTGTTCACGTAGTTGAAAGTTCTGGAAATTAGATCTTTGAGGATGACGACCCCCCCACAGCCCACAGGGCAAGGGTTGTAAGTTATGCCCAGGTAGCATATAAGGTTTTTATAGAAAGCGTTGTCGTAGAAACTACAAAAAGGGCTCATTTGATTGGAAATTAAAATGGCTAGTGCCCTTTTTAATAGTCGAAAGTGATTGGAGGGCAACTAACCCCTCTCTCACGCCCACTTTTTCCCGAAACACAACCAATAAACATTTTGAGATAGCCATTTTGTTCAACGTAGTTGAAAATTCTGGAAATTAAGTCTTTGAGGATGACAACCCTCCCACAAACCTCAGGGCAAGGGTTGTAAGTTATGCCCAGGTAGCATATAAGGTTTTTATAGAAAGCGTTGTCGAAGAAACTTCAAAAGGGCTTATTTGATTGGAAATTGAAATGGCTAGTGCCCTTTTTAATAGTCAAAAGTGATATCTTTGAGGATGAAACTCCCTTCACAGCCCTCAAGGTAATGGTTGTAAGTTATACCCTGGGGGCATATAAGGTTTTTATTGAAAGCTTTGTAGTAGAAACTTGAAAAAGGGCTCATTCGATTGGAAATTCAAAGGCCTATTCCCCTTTTTAATAGTCGAAAGATATTGGAGGGCAATTAACCCCCCTCTCACGCCGACCTTTTCTCCAAACGCATCCAATCAAAATTTTTAGATAGCCAGTTTGTTCAACGTAGTTAAAAGTTTTAGAAATTAGGTCTTTGAGGATGATAACCTCCTCAGAGCCCTCAGGGCAAGGGTTGTGAGTTATGCCCTTGGGGCATATAAGGTTTTTATAGACAGCGATGTTGTAAAAACTTCAAAAAGGGCTCATTCGATTGGAAATTAGAAGGGCTTGTCCCTTTTTAATAGTCAAAAGTGATTGAAGGATAACTAAAACCCCTCTTACACCCACCATTTCCTCAAACACATCCAATCAAAATTTTGAGATAGCCATTTTGTTCTAAGTAGTTAAAAAGTCCGGAAATTATGTTTTTGAGGATGACACTCCCCCCATAGCTCTCAGGGCGAGGGTTGGAAGTTATGCCCTTGGGGCATATAAGGTTTTTCATAGAAAGCGTTGTCGTAGAAAATTCAAAAAGGGCTTATTCGATTGGAAATTGAAAGGGCTAGTGCCCTTTTTGATAGTCGAAAGTCATTGGAGGGCAAGTATCCCCCCTCTCACGCCCACCATTTCTCCAAACACATCCAATAAAAATTTTGAGATAGCCATTTTATTCAACGTAGTTGAAAGGTCCGGAAATTATGTCTTTGAGGATGACACTTCCCCCACAGCCCTCAGAGCAATGGTTATAAGTTTTGCCCTGGGGGCATGAAAGGTTTTTATAGAAAGCGCTGTCGCAGAAACTTCAAAAAGGGCTCATTCAGTTGGAAATTGAAAGGGCTAGTGCCCTTTTTAATAGTCAAAGGTGATTTGAGGGCAACTAACCCCCCTCTCACACCGACCTTTTCCCCAAACACATCCAATTAAAATATTTAGATAGCCATTTTGTTCAACGTAGTTGAAAGAAGTTCTGGAAATTAGGTCTTTGAGGATGACAATCCCCCAACAGCCCTCAGGGTAAGGGTTGTAAGTTATGCCCTGGCATATAAAGTTCTTATAGAAAGCATTGTCACAGAAACCTCAAAAAGGGCTCATTTGATTGGAAATTGAAATGGCTAATGCCCTTTTCAGTAGTCGAAAGTGATTGGAAGGCAACTAATACCCCTGCCACGCCCATCATTTATCCAGACACATCCAATCAAAATTTTGAGATAGCCATTTTGTTCAACGAGTAGAAAGGTTCGGAAACTATATCTTTGAGGATGATACTCCCTCCACAGCCCTCAGGGTAAGGGTTGTAAGTTATGCCCTGAGGGCATATAAGGTTTTTATTGAAAACTTTGTCGTAGAAACTTGAAAAAGGGCTTATTCTATTGGAAATTCAAAGAGCTAGTGCCCTTTTTAATAGTCGAAAGCGATTGGAGGGCAACTAACCCCCCTCTCACACCGACCTTTTCCCCAAACACATCCAATTAAAATATTTAGATAGCCATTTTGTTCAACGTAGTTAAATTTTTTAGACATTAGGTCTTTGAAGATGATAACCTCCTCAGAACCCTCAGGGCAAGGGTTGTAAGTTATGCCCTGGGGGCATATAAAGTTTTTATAGATAGTGATGTTGTAGGAACTTTAAAAAGGGCTCATTCGATAGTAAATTAGTAGGGATTTTGCCCTTTTTAACAGTCGAAAGTAATTGGAGGATAACTAACACCCCTCTCACACCCATCATTTCCCCAAAGATATCTAATCAAAATTTTGAGATAGCCATTTTGTTCGAAGTAGTTCAAAAGTCTGGAAATTATGTTTTTGAGGAAGACACTCCCCCCACAGCCCTCAAGGCAAGGGTTGGAAGTTATGCCCTGGAGGAATATAAGATTTTTTTTTATAGAAAGCGTTGTCATAGAAACTTGAAAAGGGCTCATTCGATTGGAAATTTAAAGGGCCAGTGCCTTTTTTAATAGTTGAAAGTGATTGGAGAGCAACGCCCACCATTTCCCCAAACACATCCAATCTCACGCCCACCATTTCCCCAAACACATCCAATCAAAACTTTGTGACATCCATTTTGTTCAACGTGGTTGAAAGTTCTGGAAATTAGGTCTTTGAGGGTGACAACCCTCTCACAGCCCTCAAGGCAAGGGTTGTAATTTATACCCTGGGGGAATATAAGGCGTTTATTGAAAGCTTTGACGTAGATATCAAAAAGGGCTCATTCGATTGGAAATTGAAAGAGCTAGTACCCTTTTCAATAGTCGAAAGGGATTGGAAGGCTTGACATTTTTTTACTAAAGAGCGATGTTGGTACAATGTATTATTTTTTTTTGTTTAGAGCAGGGCACTTCGTATCGAAGGAGTTGTCGTAGAAACTTCGGAAAGGGCTCATTCGATTGATAATAGGAAGGGCTAGTGCCCTTTTTAATAGTTGAATGTGACTGGAGTGCAACCAAAGTATAATCACCTACGGAACAAGTACTGACAAAACTCTCCAAAAGTAACCCCGCGTACCTCAGCGCCTCTAGACGCAAAATACTGTATAGATGTATAGATTTTCACGTGGTAGGTCTGTTTGATATGTTTTATTTTTTTAAGAATATTGATATTTAATAAAAATGAATTTCTCTCTCTAAAAAAAAAACTTAATCGCTCCGAGCCAATAAGCCAATTTATTCTCCTAAGTTGTTTTGAATTGTGTAACTACGGTATTTAGTTGCCAGGTTCGCATAGGTATGGAATCGTCTCCGGAGAAGTGGACAAAGGGTCACTTTTTTGTGTGGAGAGGATAGGTTTTGTCAGTAGGTGTCCGTAGGTGATTATACTTTGGGTGGCAACTAATCCCTCTCCCACGACCACCCTCCCATTCGCCATTATGTTCAAAAACTAAATGTTGCCTTAAGATTAAATCAAAATGCACTGTGTTAATGCTAATTCCCAATATGGCCTCTCAGCAGTATCCCAAGAACGACTGAGGGTATTATATTCAAACTTTCGGGGCTGTTTCTGCTCTTAAAATTTAACCAAATCAAAATAGCGTAAGTGTATCCAAGCTATCAAAGAAAGTAAACAGATTTTTTTGCGAATGGTATAAAGTTTTCCATTTCAGGTCAACTAGAGGAGGTATTAAACTAAATTAAACACTACTGTTTATGTCCAGATTTTTAAAATGGTGTATGTTTTTAAAAATTGCTGAAAATTTTTCTCCAGCATACAAATAGCAGGCCAAACTATAAAGTCTTAAAAAACGAAAAGATTTAAACTATTATTTTCTTTTTCCCTGAAAACACTATGTCAATATAAAACGAACAGATATTAATTAAAAAATCTTTTTCACAAAATAAATATAATTTGCACTTTACTGAAAAAAAATACAAATGAATGTGCATTGTCAGTTTAATATACATACACTGATATTTAGTAATCAAAATGTTAATATTATTTGATTTATTAAAGTTATAAAAGTAAAAACATTTATATTTTTTTCAGTAAAGTGCAAATTATGTTCTGGCCTTGGGAAGGCATAGGGGTTTTGAGCCCTACTCATGTTAATTTCTGCTCGTTTTGAGTTTGATTCGGTTATTTATTGTAATTTTTGTTCGTTTTTTGTTTCATTTATTTATCGATGCTGATTTGTGGTAGTTTCACACTTGGTAGATTTTTTGATTTTATTTTTGCTCATTTTTGGGTTAATGGAGCTCTTTACTGTTCTTTGAAAAACTTATTTTGTGGAGAAAGCTTTTTTAATTAATCCTTTTAAAAACAATAGCTTCCTTACATCCCGAGAGTTGAATAAGCCAGGAGAAATCAGATTTGGTTAGAGCAGAAGTTGCTCAGTTAGAGAGGTGAACCGTAAACATGCCCGACCCCAAATAGATAAGTATACACATAGCGGCTTTTGAAATTCTGCAACTGATTTTTTTCAAATATAGTGTCACGTTATTTTCAAAATTTAAGTGTAATAGCAGTACCAACTTTAGCGAATTCCCTTGCTTGTAAACTATAAAGCATTTGGAGTAACTTGAACTTGATTTGGGTTGCGCTACTTAGTCACGGGTAGCCTTAAGTGGCAATAGAATGCTCGGAAACTAACGTTTGGATTTTTGAACTGTCAAGTAATCACTTTCAGAAACTTCACTTTATCATACTATTCTAAAGCTCTGTTTTTGGACTAGCATATGCTTCGCTTTAAAATGGTGTGTTTATAGTTAGATTTTTGAGAATAGATTTTAAAAAGAAAACGTTCAATTACCTTAAAAAACAACAAGTGAAATTTAATTAAAAAATAACATTTATAGGAAAGATTTAAAAGGTAGATTCCATGTTTTTGTGCATAAGCCATTAATTAAAATAAAGAGAAATCAAGTAAAACGTTATTTTAGAAATATCTTAGATTCTCTATCTCTGAGGCCTTTATATCTTTTGAAGCATGTCTATTTTTATTGCAGAAAAGTGAAAAAAAAAATGTCAAATAGACTTGTACCTTATCAAAATTTAGATTCCAGTTAAAGGCAAAGTTTTTCTTCTTTCTTTTAGGTCCAATCAGAAACTTTTCGAAAAGCAAGCATTTTCTTTTAGCTTCCACCCAAAGTTAAATAAACTGAAAAACAACAGTAAACCAATGAAATAAATACGACTAATATTTTCTACATCTTTTGGTTACGGGTTCATTTTGATAGGTTAATGATTTTATGTTTTATTAAATCATTTTTCACAATTAACTTTGTGCCCATAGGCTTAAGTGTGTCCTCACCCAAGTCCCTATTTAAGGATCTATTATTAATTAATTTTCATCAAATTTTAATTGCTTCATGATCATTTTTTTAATTCCCAGATCAATACTAATTAGAATTTTTTCATCAAATAGTACGGAATGACCCGGGTTACCGAAACTATGGTTGTTTAAAGCTGAATCAAAAGTTGTGGAACTACAATCAGAATTCAATGTTATGTTATGTTTTCTTTGTGTTGCTCTGAACGTTTTCCTAAGTTCTAAAGTGTTGTACGTTGTATCGATGTAAAAATTTCCACAATTTCGCAGTATTCGATATACCACTCTTTGATGAGTAACTTTATCTGTACAAAAACTAATAATATTCAGAACAATTGAGTTACTTTTAAAAATAGCAGATGAATTATCTTTTATATACTTTTTTTCAGTTTTGCAGTAATTTCCAAAATGTAAGGGAGGTAAGCCGCTTTTCTGAATACACCACATTGTATCATATTATGCAATGAAAAATAAAACCTAACTTATCTCGCAATGGATTTTTTTTTACCCACAACCCCATTAATTGCTGAACAGGGTTCTACAAGTACTGACAACCTTCATTTTTCCAAACAAAACAGCTGAGACTCCTTTAATGAATTTCAAACACAGATTTCTTCTTCTGTAAAATGTGTTAGATGAAGATTAAAAAAATACCTAAATTAAAAAACTCCCCCAAAACAAAATTGAATGGATATAGAATTTTTATTATGCTTAAAATAAAAATAAACAAAATATTAAGATTTTAAAGGCCGAAGCACCATGATCACCCCTATTGGAGGAATTCCAGTGAACACCTCTTGATAAGAGCAGACATATGGCAAAATAAGTATATTTCAGATCTGAATTATTGGCTGTAACTATAAATACTATTTAATTAAGTTTGTGTATTGCGAAAAGCCTTAGTTACGAAACAGTGCAAAAAAAGTTACGACAAATAGTTACGCAAAAATAGTATACACTTGCTTTTAACTCAAAATTTATCATATTATAGACTTCAGTATTGTTTTAGTTAAACTAATTCAAGCCCAAAGTTTCTTCACTAGATAAAGAGTATTTTAAATATACTTGGGCCGCAGTAACTCAAATGGCGTTATGTGTTACCTGCTGCCCAACGTACGTTTTGTAGGAATGGAAAAATAAAAAAAAGTTTCAGGTATTTGTAGACTATTTTGAACAAGTTGTTTACAAAATGAAGGTCTTTTAGGCATCCAACACAAGGCAAAAAATTCATAACTGTTTTCTGTGAGTTTGAAAAGAGAATGTAACATCTCTTGAAAAAAAAGCAGTTTCTATGCGTCCTGAGAGCTAAATAAGGCAGGGGATATCAGATTTGGTCAGAACAGAAGCTGCTTAGTTAGAGAGGTGAGCTGTAAATATGCCCCCCCCCCAAAAAAAAAAAGTATATAGATAACGCCTTTTGAATTTCTGCAACTGATTTTTTCGAAATGTTGTATCACGTTATTTTCAAAATTTAAATGTGACAGTCATGCTAACTTTAGCGAAATCCCTTATTCTGGAACTACAGAGCATTAGGAGAAATTTGAATTTGATTTGACTTGCACTGCTTAGTCATGGTTAGCCTTAAGTGGTAATAGAATGCTCGGAAACTGATGTTTGGATTTTTGAACTGTCAAGTAATCACTTTCAGAAACTTCGCTTTATCATACTATTCCAAAGCTCTGTTTTCGGAATAGCATATGTTTCGCTTAGAGTTTAAAATGATGTGTTTAAAATTAGATTTTTGAGACAGAATAAATTTTAAAGAGAAAATGTTCAATTTCGGAAAAAAATAACAAATAAAGTTTCCTTAAAAATTAACATTAACAATAGCAAAGATAAAAGGTAGATTACATGTTTTTTTGCATAAGCCATTAGTTTAAACAAGAGAAACAGGGTAAAACGTTATCTCAGAAATATCTTAGATTTTGTATCTGTGAGGCCTCTGTATTTATTGAAACATGTCTATTTTTATTGCAGAAGAATGAAGACCCCAAAATATATTCCAACGCCATCTAACAGATTCTGATTTATGAAAAATCATCCAGATAAAACTATCAAGACATCTATAGATATCTCCACATTACCTCGGCTTGGTATTTCTGGACCCAGAGATCGAGCCTCGTAGACCCTGGCAGACGCAACGCACTGCAGGGCCGACGCAAGGGCATAAGTAGTCAAGAAGCGTCGTTAATCCACTGCAATATCTTCCCATTCGTTCTACTTATACATATAGCTATTTCTAAGACCACTGGTGGAAATCCCAAGTTGGGCAGTATTACTTCTCGATCCTCTAGTTACCCTTTATTCACTAGACCATTTGCTTCATAAAATGCGTTTACCTCGAAGATGCAAATATAAAGTCGCACTATTCAGGTACGCAATATGCTAAATAAACAACAACATATTTCATCTTATAAAAATACTTATTTCTGTGAAATGTTTTTTGAACCTTATTTTTGCTCCCTAATAAAAATTTGGAAAATGCCAGACACGTCCATTGATTTTGAGCAGGATCAATAGCCCAACTAAGGATTTTTCCAAGAGAAAAGGCAAAGAAGGGAAATCAGCTAGCTATGGCAAGGCATAGAATCTGTCAAAGCTTAGCGTTACAGTCGCCTTTCACGATTTGTCTAAGAGGGGCTATGAATTATCTAGGGGTGTAATTCCACAACACACGTACATGGGAATGAGGATATTTTAATCTCTAACAGCTCTTTACGAGGTCTTTTACCAACTACCACATTTTACAAAAAAAAAATAATAAAAAAAAAAAAAGAGGATAAAAGAACACCTTCTGAAAATTCTATCAAGAACGTCATTTTAAACAGCTATCCCAACAATGACAGTTATTAATACTCAATGGTATTTTTACAGCAAAATTGCTACCATTAAAATGGCCACCAACAGTACAACTTTACTAACAACGTCATTTTAAATAATATGTGAACTGCAATGTGGTGTCATTTCTGAATCCACCACATCATATCAACTAGCATTGATCAATAAAACGTGACTTGTCTCGCAACTGAGCTGAGGGAATCAGGCAGCAGAGTCACTTAAATACGACTTCATAATCCAGAAGCAACTTTACCTGTGTTATATTATCTTGTCAAAAGATACGTGTGTTACATCATTTTGTATATACAGATGCAGTTTTTGTCAAAAATTTTATTTGATTTTACGTCATGTTTTAATGCTTACGAAAAGCACTAGATATTGCAATTCAAATGAGCTCTTAAATATATCTATACAAATGTTTTAGCTGGAGGCGGATCTAGAGTAAAATCTTGGGGGAGGCCCAATGTGACAAGGGCGCCAATGAGCAAAATCGTTGAAGGGGAGGGGGGGCAATGTGATAAAGGTGCCAGTAATTGAAAAATCTATAAAAAAAACAGGGAGAGGACGCCAGAAAAAATGTTGGGGGGTCCGGGACCCTCTGGATCTGTCAGGGGTTTCAGCGTCCACTTGCCACGACTAATAGGAAACCAAACCAGGAGAATAAAAAAGGAGACACATTCCTGCTTCCCATATGAAAGTGATTTTCCTTGTTGCTCATGACAGGTGACAGTAATTCTACTGTATAAGATTTTTGACTACGGAGATTAAAATGCTGTGGCTTTCATTTCAGTCTGACACCATCTTTACGGGGTTTCGGGCTGCTTTTCGAAGTTTTCATAAATTTGTTTTGCAATATACTTTTACCAAAGATTAATCGAAATAATAGTTACCATTCTCAAATCAGCTTCAAATGGGACTTTTTCCTACAGAACAGTTTTTTTTTTCAAAACATGTTTTGGAATTTTCAGTTACTATGGACTAGGGTTCGTTCTTTATCACGTTGCCCCTAAGAGGGCACCCGTGATTCATGGTCCCAACAATTACTTGGCGGGGTTCTGTAAGTCCTGGTGACATTCGTTTTTCCATGCAAAACAGATGCGACTCCTCTTAAGAGATTTCAAACACAGACTTAGGATTACCTCTTCTTAAAAATGTATCAACCAAAGATAAAAATAATAACAAGACTAAAAAATTCACCCAAAGCAAAATTGAAAGAAAATCTAAATTTTTTATTGGTTTAAACTAATAACATACAAAATGTATATAAATTATTTTTACTAATCGTATTTCATTGGAATAAGCTTAACAGACTAAGAGACAAAGCAAAATAGAAACCAACTACATAGTGCCTAAAAAAGGCACAAATTACCGTTAAAATCCAACAGAACCGAAATCACTCAAAAAATAAAAAATACCGAGATTAAATCAAGGCAAATAAGAGCACAAGCCTTTAAAATATATGGCCAACATGAGTTATAAGGTAAACTGCGTTTTAGGGTACAGGGGTTATTTATCCAAGGAGCTACTTTTCCCCCTGGCGTTATAGGTGTCAGAACAACGTCATATCTTACTAGTGTAGCTATCATAAGTTTTTGGACTGGCAACGACGGGGGTAAATGTGAGGATGACCCAAAACTACGTACATATTCCGGGTTGAGGGGGTTATCAGGTTTGACCCCCTTTTCTCCGAAATTTTTTGTCCGATTCGTAAAGAGTGACAAAAAAGCATATAAACAGATTTAATGCGTTTCATAAATTTTTCTGAGCCCTCCTGCCCCGAGCAAAAAACTAGACTCTGCCTTGCCAACAACCCCCTTACTTAAAATAGCACGACTACCATAGGTAGCTTAGTTCAATCGCCCTATATGCCCTAGGCTACTTTTGGTTATTCTAAAAAAGCACGAATCGAATTAGAAATTGGCCCAAAAGTTACATCAGAGAATAAGTCCGAAAATTGTCACCGACAAACTCCCGCGTTAAGAAACCAATTTATCAGATATATAATCCCCTGTCACTCCGAAACGCAGGCAACTTCACTGTTAAAAGTACAAATAATAAAGTTACCACAAAGAATAAGAGGAAAGGCATAGTAAAATGTCATCCTAAGCAGGCGTATACTACAAGTTCCGCATCAGGTGCAGTTAGTCCCATCAGTTAACTGAATAAAATGAGGCGAATCAATCACTAAATCAGTCACAGCCATGGGTGCCCATAAGCTGAATTTTAGGGGGGGGGGGGCTAACCTGATCTAATCAGCACTTCCAATGCTGTATCATAGAAATCTCAAAACAAAAATATAAAATACAAGGCATCATCATTCAGCCAGGGGGGGAGGGTTAGAGCTCCCCTCTGTCCCCCCAATGGTCACAGCCACCCATATGGAATGAAAAAACGAGTATTGTTTTTTAGTTCATACATCCTTACCTGCACAAGGTAAGAAATGGGAATCCCTTAAGAAATAACTTAGAAGTAAGAGCCCCCCCCCCCAAAAAAAAAAATATGACCCATTTTGGAAGTAAAAACTTGATATCTAGTGTCCAAAACAGGATGTTTTAACCGATGGGTAACGCATAACTGCTCATACTTGAATCCATGATCAATTTTCAAGACGAAATCCGCCCTCTCAAAAAGAAAGCAGAAGGTTGCACAATATGTTGGAAAAGAGACCTAAATTCACAAAAAAATATGTGAAATTTGGCCTAAAAATTTGCTCTTGTCAGCTTCGGACCTTACTGACTCGCACTATAAAACAATCATGATTTAATCAGTGCACTAAAGGTTCAAATTACACATGGACCAGCAACAGATTCATTTGGAAAAGCCATGATCTATTGTCCAACTTCAGCTTTATACTTGATGAATAAAACTTATCTTTCGCAATTTTTGCACAAAAAAACGAGACACATGGTTACAAAAAAACATGAATTAATAACCACAAAAAAAACAAGAAAGAAAAATGCAAAAACCAACAAAGCAAACAATTTACGATGTTTATAACAAAATACAAGGTAAATATTGGAAATGCAACGTAATTAGAAAGAAAATACAAACAAAACAAAACAACAAAATTATGCAGTAGAGATCTCTCTGTAAAATAGGAGGGGGAGGGATGAGGGGAATTATTTTTCAGGAGTGAAAAATAGTACTAAGTATTTTTTTTTAGAAAAATTCTTATGGTGTTCACAAACATGGTAAAAATTTGGCATCTAACTCACTCATATAGCTGAAATATTTTCATTTTTTCGGTGCTTTTGAAAAAAGATAATTTCTTCATAAGTTTGATTCTGTTCATTGAATTATAATGATATCTGAATATTCATCGGCTTCACGGGAATTAAATTACTAGTAGCAATGACAGTGCAGCTCTACCCCAGCAGAAGATAATTAAAAAAAAAACAAAACAAAAAAAGAAACTGCTAAATAGACTTAGATCTTATCAAAATTTAGGTTGCAGTTAAAGGCAAAGCTTTTTATTTTTTTTAGTCCAATCAGAAACATTTCGGAAAGCAGGCATTTTCTTTCAGCTTCCGCCCAAAGTTAAATAAACTGAAAAACAAGAGTAAATCAACGAAACAAATACGACAAATATTTTTATTTGAGTTTTAATGAACGGTATTAAAGGTAAAGAATACGGTGTTGGACTTTAGTCCTTATAGGGTGCTGATCTTCCTTTCATGGCCCTTCAGCCAGGAAGAGCAATGGGGGGTTGGGGGCCAGCAATCCTGTGCTTTTGTACAGTCTTCCTGTTTACCTTCCCCAGATATCCATTTAGAGATGGGTCTACTCTGGCTGAGCTTATTTACTTACGCCACTGACCCCCTTTCCAAACCAAATAACTAACGACACAAGGACTCTATTTCAATGGCACTGGCTGTTTACATATATATATATAATATATATATATATATATATATATATATATATACTATATAATATATATATATTATATATATATATAATATATATATATATATATATTATATATATTATATATATATATAATATTATAACTATAATAAAAAAAATTTAATTTTCATTTCATTAGTTGCAGATACTGTTTGACGGTTAGAGCGCGAGAAATAACATATTCACACTTGTCGATAAAAAGCAAAAATTTATGAATTTTTTTTTTATCTTAACGCCCCACTTTTATTTCAGAAGCAGAAAATAAAAATGGCAAGAAGTTGGTTTGAAAAGCTTATACGAACGCTAATTTATTCCTAATTGTCCACTATTAATGCTATGTCTTTGCATCTCTTCCCAGTTTCCTATAAGATTGCAATACTAAACTTCCGTCTTTTTCAGCTTAAAAATATTGTGCCTTGAATATTGACTCTGATTTGTCAATTGCAACTTTATGTTTGCTAGTTGAACAGATTTTAACTAACTCTTTTTTTAGGACTTAGGGGTTTTTATATTTCTTAACATTGGACGTGATCGTCTCTTACTAGGTTGCTAGCTGCCGCTGCAACCCGAAAAAAAACAAGGAATGGCAAACAAAGCCGGTGTCGTAGACGTGAGTAATTCTGATTTTATCACCATTCTGACTACATTGCGACCCGGACATCCGTTTTTAAGCCAAAGAATGGAAGCCTATCTCAGCAGATTGAGGGGATTCGATACCTTGAAGAATCGCTCTATCTCGTCAGTTATAAATGTTTTTAGTTTGTGTGGCTAAATATTTAGAATTGATTGGACAGTCTCGTCATAACTTGAAGAGCTTATATAAGAGATTCGAATAAACGACAGAAAACTGAAAGCCAACCACTACTTTCCTAGAAATATTAGAAGAAGCTTAGAAATTTTAGAAAAGGAGAACAGCTTTTCTCCTTATACGCCGGAGAAAGAGATATTCAATTTTGATGAAACTTATATCATTAGAAAATATGACTTTTTTTTCCTATTAAACAAAACTGAATTTTCTTTTTGAAGTTAAGGAAAGGACAGTCCCTAAGAATTTTCAGGCATACCCAGTAGAAAACACCAAAAATCAACCCACGGAAATGTCAACTGACCAATTTTGCAGCTTTGGGAATTCCCTCTGGTGCTACCCAATTTGATTGAAGACCTTTCTTTTTAACCAAATTTCACACTCAAACTATAAATTCTCAATAGTTTTCAATGGTAACAAATCCTTTAAAATAATTTTTGAGGTATCAAATCCTTTTCCAAGCTTAATTTTGAAAAGTAAATGAAGTCTGAACATATTATACCCTGCCCTCAACTTTCAAACATAATTTGTTTCAGAAAAGCGTTCGAATATAGAATTGTTTGAAACTAGAGGGGCACCTGTACTTGTCTACAAAAAAACTCCTTTTTCTTATCCATTTGTAAATCAGATGCATAAGAACATTTGATTTTAATACACCTAACCTATATTAATAGTAGAAAAGGGTTTACAATTTTTTAGACAACACTACGATCCCATTTAAAATAAAATCATTGCGACAAGCCTATGGATTTCTCCTGTATTGAATAAAATAAATAAAATGCATCCACATGTAAATAATGGGTAAAACTTATAAGCCCATTAAAGCAAAAAATTACCCATTCTTTATACCTAAAATTTTCCATTTCATTTATAAAAAAGATTTTAAAAAAACAAGCCATTATAATACAGTCAAAGGCACTTATAAGAGGTATTCTAAATTATAAAATAGCACAATTCTGTGCTATTAAATAGCAAAAAGCTATTTTAGCTGTGCTAAAATAGCACAATTATAAAATAGCACAATACAAGCTGGTAGCACAATTCAGTGATTTACATCGAATTTTTAGCAAGATAACAACAAATACTAGAAGTGAAGAAATATTAAAAATAACCCTTAGCTGAGTATACTCAAAGCACTCTTGAAAGTAAATCGAACCCATTCATGGTTCATTCAGATATCGCTAATCATGCAATTTCGTTCACTATTATTACACTTCCAACTCCACAGTCAGCTAGAACAATTTCATGTAGTGCAATGTCTTCTTAATCAGGAGATTCGGTGGAAAATGAAATGAGAGCACGGTTCCCCCGAGATTAGTCTTATGGCCATTCATTAAGAGACACAAGGGAGGGGGGGCAGGAGCCTAGGGAAGGAGACAAGAAAAATTCCAGATAAAATTAATCTAAACCTTTGGGGGGGAGGGGGGATAAGATAAATTATTTAGACACTCTTACACTTCCTAGAAGAAGTTCTACCCCCCCCCCAACCCGAACAAAAATCAGCAAGCCTCTCTAGAATACCAGAAGAGTGGCACTCCGTCTTCCTGATTACAAACATGCGCAAACAATGCCTCGACAAAATCATTAGCACCAAATATTTGGGTCAAAATATATTCCATCAAAGGAAATGACAGCTCCTCTCTACCATCCCCCCCCCCGGCTTGAACTACGTACGTCTATATCAAGCCATCATAATATAATAAAAATGATAAGACAATAATCTCAACTTGGTCTTCACAAATAGAATACAATACACAGACAGATACAATATGCAGACTAACATATATGTATAAAAAGAGCCAATAAAAGTTCATCACAATAGAAGTTTCAAAAAGCTTCGACAACATTAACAGCATTCTTCCTGGTCCTGTTAGTATCTAGCATAATTAAAATATCAGTCTCACAAAATACAATATTTTTTGCCCTTGCAGATATACAATGAGAGGACAAATACACATGTTCCAAACTTTATTGGATGATAAAGCTCTTGAGTGGTGGCGACTGATGCTTAGAGAAATACGCTAGCTCAAACATGCTGAATATACGTATATTAAATATAGGCCTACTCCACAAAAATTTTCGAGTGAAGGGTGCTATGCAGACCTTGTAGGGAGTTAGGTCTGCAAAGTTATAATCCTCTTAAAGGATAAATACCCAATTAAAATAAGGGGTAGTTAAAACAAGACATCATAAAGTATAAAAAAAATGCCTAGTACAAATCCAAGAGCTTTAAACACCATAGCCTGTATTTACAGCAAGAGTTGAGATATTCTAGCCTGTAAATAGAAGATTATATGTAATGTCTTTGTTCTAATGGTAAAAAAAAACTAGCAAGCCAGCGGCGTGTTTCAGAACTACTGCATTTTGTAAGAGTGGAGACTAGCTCTAATGTTGACAAACAAAATCAATAGTGCCAGTTAGCACTTCTTGGCATTTTCCTAAAGTTCTTAATTGTTATTTTTTCTCAGATACTTTCATCAGAGGATAAAACATTAGAGTAATTTTACCTGTTACCTAGGTCATATCAAGGGGGGGGGGGGGGGGGGGGGGGGGGGGGGTAGGGGGTTTGAAACAACCCCCCCCCCCCGAAATGTCTGTCTGACTTGTAAAACATAACAAAACGGACATATACAAATTTTGTATGCGTTTTTTTTGTGTAACCCCCCCCCCCCAAAAAAAAAATGAGGAAAACCCCCTACGAAAAAAACATCCTGGGTATGGCCTTGCCTGTTACAATTTGTTAAATTACTTTGGCACTGTGATTACTCAAAGAAAATGCCAAGAAACATCAAATACTAGATGGCGCTGATGTTTTTCTGTCAAGACTAGTGTTGGTTTCCACTTTTATCAGTTACTTATATTCTTTGGTCCGATCAATACATTTTGCTAATTATAACGGACTTCTTATGAGAAATTTTAAAATTGACCACTGCCTGATTTTCAGAATAAGTCTAAAAACAGATTTTATAAAACTAAACACTAAATTTAATCCATCAATGTCCTTTTTCTGTTGTTGACTAAGCTTAAACTTGTGCTGTAGTTTCTGGAGACGGTAAAGACTCCAAAAACATGTTTGAATTACAAAATTTCTACACAATGATTGGCAAAAGGTTATTTTTGATTGAAATAGGACAACATAAAATTAGTTAAACTTTAAACAAAACACTGGTATTTACCTGATTCCTGTTATGATGTCAATTTAATACTATACTAGATAGTTTTGTTACTTTTTTCAATCTTAATTCTCCTTATCATCTTATTACACATAATCTTTCATTTAAGCAGCAAACACAATGGCTAAAAAAAAAAAAAAAAAAAAAAAAAAAAAACATCAATTGACACTGTTGTAAGTATAGTGAAATTATAGTATTATTGTAATATAGTAATATTGCTGTAAGTATAGTAAAAATCTGAAGCAGCTGATGAAAAGGATACATTATTCTCATCTTTTTTATTCACAGGATGCACTGAACAACAATCCACTTGATCAAAATTTACATCAGTGTTTTATAGTTGGAATTGACCAAATAATTTTGCGGAATTTTGCCATTATCTGTACCACATTGCCAAATTAAATATGACGTTTGGTATAAACAACATTCATAAGAGGCTCAAAAGCACAAATTTAGTTGACTGTTGCAATAATTGAAATGGTACCGTAAAAATATGCCAAATTTGCTCAGTTTACATAATATGTTGGCCTCTATTTCCTACTTTCTTAAAAGAACAGATAATTCAATTTACTAGACTCTTGGCCCCAAAATGGGACGTTCTTCCAAATGTTTTGTCCAGATACATGACTCTAACCTTTCTCATTCCTAGAATGCACTGAATGATGATCTGATTGATCAACATTCATTTCAGTATGTTATAGTCAGAACTGACTGAACAGTCTCTAAGATTTCATGCCATATTTAAAAGTACCACAGAGCAACATTAAATATAACCTTTGATACAAACAACGTTCCCAATTGATTCAAAAAGAATAAACTTTGAAGAACTGATGTAAATAACTGAAACAGTACAGTAAAAATTTGACATCTTTGATCATTAAATGGTGGTCTCTATTTCATCTTTTCTTAAAGGAACAGATAGTTCAGTTTGAGATATTCTAGTCTCTAGAACAGTATCTTCTTCCACTTCTTTTGATCAGTTGAAGGTGATGGGGAAATATTACTCTCATCTGTCTCATTCAGAGAATGTGCTGAATGATGATCAGGTTGATCAACATTCATATCCCCATTTTTATAGTCAGAATTAATTAGATAATCTTTGTGTGCTGTTGGGCCATTACCTAAAAGGGCCACATTGAATCCATAGCGTATTTTGTGCTCAGTTGCAGGTTCTTTGTTTTCAATTTTGCTATCTTTCCCTTTAATCTTTTTATAATCACCAAGGGGCAATGTGTCACTCATATGGGCATAATTATTCATATTCTCTTCGGGTTTTTCGTCCCATTTTCTATCACAATAGAATTTCAAAGCATAGTACATCAAGACAAGCAAAAACATTATTCCAAGTATGATTGCAAGTATGCCAAAGGCTCCAATATATGAAGGCTGCTTGAATGGTTGAGCACGAGGTTTATCTGCAGCAAGAGGTTGATAATATCCAGACATCCTACTTCGTCTAGACAAAGATCTAGAGCCCCCTTTGGGCCCTTTAGGATATCCATGGCATGTCAGTGCTAATCCAAGCACTAACAAAAGGAGCAAATCTAAAACAAAAAAGGCACATTAGAAATGTTATGAGCAATGGGCATATGTACACATAGATCAGTTCTTTTTGGAGAAGAAGAGAGTATTAATGAGTTCTCTATAGAGTAACCTCTTCCCTCCCCCTCTCTGTATGCCAGCCATACCTTAAAGTGGTCATACATGCAGTCAGGATGAGTTGTTAAAACATGAAATAATAATAAAAAAAAATACCCCAAAAACCTCTACATTTTTAGTGTTAGGTTCCCCCAGGAATAATCTGGTAAAGGTTAAGGCAGGGGCCAAATTGAAAGAAAACCTGAAAATTTTAGATTGCTACTTTAAACAATCAATTCAATTCAATTATTTATTACCCACAACTACAAGAGAACAAGTAGTACAAGTGGAGTAAAAACACAATAATAAAAGAAGAAAAACAAAAGAAAAACAAAAAAGAACATCAACAAGCACTAAATGCTTATATAATTCGTAAACATACATTGATTAACTTTACTGGTTCCCCCCTCATGGACAAAAATATTCAGCCCACTTTGTACATTCTCATTAAATTTTACAGCAGTGCTTATTTCTCAACAGTGTCATGTGTTGTAAAATGTTAGCATTCTCTGTTTGTAACTATAAAATATAGTGGGAGTATATAATGTGAGCTGCATTTTGATCCATCAGGGAGAAGGCAAAATGAAGGAATGGGCCTTTAGGAATGAGGTAAGTATTTATGACTGTTTAAAGTAGTTTTTGAAATCTCTTAGGGTTACCTCAAATGTAGCCATGGTCTTAGCCTTTATACAATCCTTTTGGCCATCAGCTAAAAGTAAACTGTGTTAAAATTTTTGCTAAAACTAGGCAAAGAACAATGGACAATACTTAAAAAAGATTTCCCCTAATTTTCCAGATTTAAAAAGCAATGGATTTCAAGTACCCCCCCCCCCACACCCCCCAAAAAAAAAAATTTTTTTTTTACTAGTTCATTGCCAATATTTATTCTAATACAACTAGCCAATGGTAAAAAAAGGAAGAGTTTTTGGATGTTTACTTATGTGCTTGAGCAGAAAGATTATTCTTCAGTCTATTTTAGAATGGGCTTAAGCGAAATCCTTATTTCTAAGGTCTGGTTACCTTTCAATGCATCTTTTGTTCTCATTGACTGGATAGGGTTTGTGAGTCTTGTCTCAATAATTTTTTGCGATATTATTATTGACAATAATGTTGTTATTGGCTTCACAGATTCTTTAATTTTGTGCTGTATTTGTTTATTATTTTACCCTGGTTATGCTGCTACTAACGACTCATCACAAAATCCAACTGCTTGAAGCCAACATAGCTGTGTTACATTTTTGTGAGTTAAACGATTTTTTTTTTTGGGGGGGGGGAGTCAAAGCATGTGGGCGAGTGTGCCTACGTGTAGCTACAAGTTTGCCAAACATAGTGGAAGAAAAAAGGAGTCTTAAAGGTGAAAAGTAGAAAAGTGTTCTCAAAATTACTTTAATGTTTCAGTCCTTGAAACATTAAAACACCATAGTCTGTATTTACAGCAAGAGTTGAGATATTCTAGCCTGTAAATAGAAGATTATATGTAATGTCTTTGTTCTAATGGTAAAAAAAAACTAGCAAGCCAGCGGCGTGTTTCAGAACTACTGTATTTTGTAAGAGTGGAGAATCTTACAATATTTATTCTAATACAACTAGCCAATGGTAAAAAAAGAAGAGTTTTTGGATGTTTACTTATGTGCTTGAGCAGAAAGATTATTCTTCAGTCCATTTTAGAATGGGCCTAAGTTAAATCCTTATTTCTAAGGTCTGGTTACCTTTCAATACATCTTTTGTTCTCATTGACTGGATAAGGTTTATGAGTCTTGTCTCAATAATTTTTTATGATATTATTATTGACTATGATGTTGCTATTGGCTTCACAAATTCTTTAATTTTGTGCTGTATTTGTTTATTATTTTATCCTGGTTATGCTGCTACTAACAACTCATCACAAAACCCAACTGCTTGAAGCCAACATAGCTGTGTTACATTTTTGTAAGTTAAACGATTTTTTTTTTTTGGGGGGGGGGGGAGTCAAAGCGTGTGGGCGAGTGTGCCTACGTGTAGCTACAAGTTTGCCAAACATAGTGGAAGAAAAAGGAGTCTTAAAGGTGAAAAGGAGAAAAATGTTTCAAAATTACTTTAATGTTTCAGTCCTTGAATAAAAAAAAAAAAAAAAAAAAAAGAAAAAAAAGAAAAAATCATCACATCATCACAAGATGCAAATAAAAGATGTTACAACTTTCTTTAGACCCTTTCTGATGACTTCTTTTCCACCCCATTCAGAAGACCTGTTTTTTATTCAGGATCAAATGGATAGCTAAAAAGCCATTTATCTGCTATATGTCAAAACATCACTATGAAAACTTGGAAATAGGATAAAACAGAAGGAAATTTAAAGAGAGAAAGTCTTAAGTGAGAGTATGACACAACTAAGGTGTCTAAAATTCCTATAAACAACAAAACCAATTGAGAAGTAGCTGGGATGTTGCTGACACACTCTTTTGACAACCCATGTATATATAGTGTGTTTGGGTTTAGTTCAACATCCTTCTCAACATACCCTGAAAGTTTCAACTTAATACTCCAAGTCAGTCTTGAGATATTACTGATACCCCCTTTGACAACCTAATGCAGGTCGTCAAAAGGCGTAATTGCTACCCATATACATTTTTGGTTTAGTTCAAGACTGCCATTACCATTCCCTGAAAGTTGCACCTTAATACCCTTATTTATATTAGTACTAGTAGCTATAGTAGCAGTTGGAGTAGCCATAATAGGATTAACATAGTGTCTGTTTGCTAGTTCAACACCTCTTTCAACATGTCTTGAAAATTTCAACTTAATACTCTAAACTGTTCCTGAGATACTGGGAATATGCCCTTTTGACAACATGCATGCACATAGTTTTGCTTTTATTTAGTTCAACATCCCACTAATCATTCCCTCAAAGTTTAACCCTAACACCCTTAGCATCAATAGTAGTAATAGTCATAGTGGCATATATATAACATCTTTTGGTTAGATTCAACATCCCCTGAAAGTTTCAATTTAATACCCTAAGCTGTTGCTGAGATACTGCAGATATGTCATTTGAAAAACCTGTATACCAATAGTTTGTTTTGTTTTAGTTTGACATCTTCTCCACTCTCCCTGAAATTTTCACCTTAATGCCCTTAGTCTTTGTACTAGTAGTAGCAGTAGAGGATCCCTTTTCCCTCTCTACACATTTAAAAGAGGGGAGCATTTTCCCATTAGACATTCTGAAATAAATAATTAAAGACTTTGCCTATAATCTTTCCAAAACCTTTTCCCTTTCTCTTTAAGGAAATTACCTCTATTGGTAAGTTCCCAAATTGTTAGAAATCAGGTTTTATTACTCATGTGAAAAAGCAAGGTAACAAGCAAGATTTAATGGTGTCACCTAGTCTTTCATTTGCCTCCTTTAAGCATAAATCATTTTTAATAAAAATGCCTTTCAGGGAATGTTGAGTAGATTGTTTTAGTAGACTAAAACAAAACAAACTCATCCTTTATTCAATCAAAGATACAAATTTTATCCAATACAAAGCTTTATATAAACTCTACATCAAATTCAGATGACAGAGATCCTGGAGCCTTAGTGATCAAGTCTGTAAAGTTTGCAATGAATGAATTTATTTTTTCAGTATTGTGCAATGAGTCAAAGAAAGATAATCAATATTTTTAAACCTGGACAACCGGCTAAAAACGCAAAGTTGGTGAATAATTTATTCAAACTAGAAGCTGGGTCAAGTGATATAGCCTATATACCCTACTTTCGCCATTGACGTTTCGCCTAATACAAATTCATTGCCTAAGCCTATGTTAACTTCAGACTAACTAGTGTGTAGTAAAATAGGCTGATATAAACAGTATATCAGCCTATTTTCTACCCAAATCAAATTAACTATTTTGTTTTTGAATAATTTTTTTTTTGATTTTAAATGAAGCATTCTATTTTATGATTTGCTACAAAAAATTTAAGTTTAGATTGGCAGTACTTAAAAGCTGCCAAACCTGTAGCAACAATGACATTAATACATAAATACCAAAAAAAAATTTTTTTTATAGATCTTCTCAATTCTACTTATTGCTTCACATCCATAAATAAATTGTAAATTCTTTGAAAAATCCTTTTGAAACCTTATAAAACAATACAGAGGCATTTTTTTTTTTTGGGGGGGGGGGGGCATGCTCTGAAGCTTTTGAGCTGCAGGCAGCAATTGATGTCTAGTTCTTGCTTATTCTTGAAATAATGAGCCACACCTTTAGTTTGACAGATATTGTATTCAAGCAAGCATAGTCCAGGTACTTTCAAGCATTTATTCTCTGTTTCAGGCAGTTGAAGAGCATGTTATAGAGCTTTAATCTTAAAACCAGTGGTTTAAGATGGTTGAAACAACAATATGCTTGTGCAAACAGAATTCTATCCAAATAGAAAAGCAAGACCTTTAGTTGACATAAGCAGATACCTCTTCATTTTTTATGTTTAAACCACTGTTGGTGCAAGAGCAAAAAAAATTGGATGAATGAGAATCATGACATTTTTCAAACTTTTAAATCAGAATTATGTACTTCATAGTCAAATGAATAACTTTAAATTTATGACCTTTTTTTATACTTAATGTGTTTATGTATTTGAATTTGCCACTACCTAATTATTCATAAAGTATAAGTTGCCCACAGCTAAATTTGGCTTGACTGTCCCTTTCTAGCACTTTTGCCAATTTGTGCTACTTTTTGCTGACTAATTGAGACATAGAATTTGCCCCCCCCCCCAGGATTTTTATGAATTTTCACCACTGAAAAACATAAAATTTGAAATCATTTGGTGCTATTCTCTAATTCTGTAGTGTGTTTCCTTCAGAAAAGGGTATCAGTGTGCAGAGAAGGAAACAATATAAAGTTCTGAAAACAACTTTAAAAATCCCAAAATACTTACTTATATCATTCCTAAAAATACTTCATTTCCCTTTAATTTTAACCCCTTCCCCCCATAATGTGCAAATATATAGCTCAAATTATATATTTCCTAAATATTTTGCCATACATCACTTTTTTATTTCAACTTAATACATATAAATTGAATCAATGTTCACAAAACCAAGAAACAGAAAATGCATGGGGAATATATAATTCAGGCTATATGTTTGTACATTGGGAGAGGGGGTACAGTAAATTGAAGTGCTTGTAAAGTGAATTGAAGTCACTAATATTCCTAGCTGCATTAGCCTATATATTGTCAAATTTTGAACTCTCCAGTTTAATACTCAGCTGTTCCTCAAAAGTTTTCTCGAAATTCTTATCTTGGAGTCTACCAATGTTGGAACTTCCTGGAATGTAGTTACCCTTCCTAAATTTCAGCTTTAAATTAGCCCTAGACACTACTAGATGATGATTTCTATTTTTATCATCAATAACAGCCCTCCTATATACCTTAGTATTTTGTATTGATCCTGCCAGTCTTTGGTTTACAATAACATAATAAATAAGGTTCACTCTCTTACCATCATTTGAATACCATGTTAACTTATGGACCATTTTATGACCATACACTGTATTGGTTATACCTAGATTTTTATACCTACAAAATTACAGCAATCTATAACTGTTATTGTTTTCTTTTCCTACACCAAAGTTACCTATGCTAAGATACCATTAATCCCTATTTCTACCAACCTAGATGTTGAAATCTTGTGATAAAAAGACTATATTTCTACCTAGGACCCTTTCTATTGGTTTGTGTAATTGTAAGTAAAACACATCTGAGTTGCTACTATTGCAGTTAGTCAATTCTACAGGAGCATATAATACTGTGACTAATACCCTGCACTTTTTGGTGATAAAATGAGCAAGTAGCCATTTATTATTAATACCTTCCCAACCTAAACAAGATTCTGCAGCTTCCTTATTCATCATGAGCCCTACTCCCTGTCTATGTACCCTGTCCTTCCTGCCTAAGTAAATAAATTCTATATCACCTAATTTCATGTTTCCTACCCTTGGGATTTAAGTTTCTGGAACTCCTGATAGCTCCAGTTGCAAGCATCTGAATTCTTCAATCAAACTTTTGATATGATAGTTATTTTCTAATATTGTATCATTTCAAGTTGGAATTTATAGGGTAAAGGCACCAATGATTCAACAGTTTTTTGTAAAAAAAAAAAAAAAAAAAACAACAACACTTTTTTCTACTCTGAAAGGCCTAACTTGAAGACTTTTGGTTTGAAAAGGGTTTCAGTATGTAGGAAAAACACCTAGAATCTTACTATTTGATAATAAATTTGAAGTTTTATCAGAAAAGGAAACAAAACTCTGATTTTCTGAAATTGAACTACAAATTTGACAGAACAAAAAAATTACCTGTTTGGAACATTAGCTGGAACCCAAATTGACACATGTCAAAATCCTTGGAGATTGCTTGTGGTGGATCCTTGTGCATTTGACATGCCTATTCTTTTTTACTTTATTTCTCTTCAACTCTGATTAATGTGTAAATACACAAAACACTATTCAGAGAATGGAAGCAAAAAAACTGAAAAAATTTGTCTCAGGTATAGGAACAAAATTGGACAATCATATAGAGTGTAATTGCATGACCTAGGTAACATGCCTTTTTTCTTTTTTTTCATAATTTTGCATATATGCCACAAGAACAGTATCTCCAAATGCTATTTGGAATGGCCCACTTCCTCTCAGCTTAAATGGTCCAGCAAAGATTTCTTTGTTCTTTACAGTGAAAATATTGTCAACATTTGGCCATTTCAAAGTTAATCTGCCATTTTAATCCACTTTAAAAATTTTAGTTTTGACTATCCTTTGTCTGGAAAGTCCAGAATCCTTGAAATATGCATGTCCTACTTAAGATTACTAGAAATTTGTGACACCAAGGAGTTTAACATGTTTCACTAGCATTTTGGGCGGGATAGGGTCTTTTGAGGGAATCTCTTACCAATTCCATCAATCAATACTAGATACAAGAGTGGTCCTTACAAGGCTCTTCAAGGAATTCTACACCAAATAGGGAGGGGATCAGAGAGAACATTTTTGTATTTTACAACTTGGGATCTATTTGAAAGAAACCATATACAAAATTTACTAAGAGAGGGTCTACTTCAAAGTTATTCAGTGGTAAATGAATTAGAATGTTGTGATCAACCAAGTCAGATGCTTAAATAAATGAACATGGTATGAGGCCAAGCAGCAGTTCCTCAGATGATGGAAAAATCTGGCATCAAATCAGTAAAACTACAATTTAATAAAAACCTTTTTTATGTTTTTTTTTTCATGTGAAACATTATTAGAACTAATAATCATCAAAATCTCTTGTTGTTGAGAAAGTACCTGTAAATTCAACAACTGTTCATCAGAGAACCCTTGAATTTTGACACCAATTGTTTTTCATCTGTTTTACATGTTCAGTGAAGTTTTGAAAGTCATCTATATTTCAACAGGACCTATTGAAAATTTTGACAAAGTTACTACTAGATATTCTCAGAAGAAATGAATCTTATAATAGAAGCCAATATCTACATTTGAATTTGGCTGAAGGAACATTTTTAGTTGGCCTGGTATACCATTACATCACACAAGAATTTTGACACTTGGAACACAGTTTTGTCAATATAATATTAGCTGCCATTTTAATTTGATTTTATCAAGAAAAAGCCAATGTAGCTACAGTTTAGAGAAGATCAAATGTATCTTGATGCATTGGTGCTGATCCCAACTTTTTTTGCAAAAAAATAACCATTTTTTTTGCAAAAATGACAGTTTGAACATAACACAATAAAAAATTGTCAGGATCTCATTTTGTGTTGAAAACAGGAAACTGATTGAATTGAATATTCTTTTCTTATCTAAGTGTATCTGATATAGTGTCCATGTTTTGAAATATCAAAATATAACAGTGGCTTCAAGAGATGGTGTTCCAAGTCACAACTAAGCAGAGTTATCATGTTTTGAAGGAAAATTTCAACAGTGGTTCCAAAATTACACTATCAAATCATCAGTGCCTTTTACCTTATATTCTTTAAATCATTGAAATTATATTGGCCTCAAGGAAAGCAATTGTCCCCAAACCAGTGCAGGACATGGACTAACATACATTTTTTCAAGTCTACACAAAGCACTTAAGCTGGCTTAGAACCCAACAGCAAGAAGTTTTTTGGGGCTTCCAGTTGAATAGAGGAGGCTTTGTGCAAATCTGGGTTCACCTTGGTTTTCCATAATTGATGATGCTCTTCTATCAACAAAGGTAAAGATGTTGCAAAGAAAATCTCAAGCATACTACATACAGGCCAAATTTTAAGCCAAATTTACCAGGGCTAGGATACTATCTATCCCTATTTCTACTAACCTTGACATTGAAATCCTCTAATGAAAATACTGTGTTTCTACCTGATACCCTGTCTATTTGTTCCTAAACCTGTAAGTAAAATTCATCTGAGTCACTAGTATCTTTGTCAGTCAGTTCTACAGGGTATATATTTGCACATCAGGGGGGTGGGGGGAAAGTTTAAACTTACCTCTCATTTACATCAGAAATAAAATTACCCCCATCCCCCTAATATGCAAATATATACCTGAATTGGTATATATTGGGGTGGGGGCTAAAATTCATTTCCAACAAAAATGATTATTATATGCATAAAGAGCATAAAAAAAGCATCAAGTGGTATATTCACTTTAGTTGTAACTCAATAATATGATTTGGTAAATATTTACCCACCCCTATATATACCAATTCAGGGTATATATTTGCACATTAGGGAGGGGGGGGGGGTAAATTCTATTTCTGATGTAAATGGGAGGTAAGTTTAAACTTTACCCCCTCCCCCCTAATGTGCAAATATATACCCTGAACTGGTATATAGGGGTGGGGTTAAAATTCATTTCCAACAAAAATGATTATTATATTTAGAAAGAGCATAAAAAAGGCATCAAGTGGTATATTCACTTTATTCATAAGTCAGTAATATGATTTGGTAAAAATTTACCAAAGTATGTCCTGGGAAGGTATTTTGAAGTAACCAACTCTACTCTTTCTTCCTCTAGAAGGTCCTGGGTAAATATTTACCAAATCATTTTACTGAGTTAGGAATAAAGTGAATACATCATTTGATGCCTTTTTTGGTAAAGTTCTACCAAATCATATTATTGAGTTAGGACTAAAGTGAATGCACCATTCAATGCCTTTTTTTATGCTGATTACAAATATGATAATTATTTCTATCAGAAATGAATTTCAGCCCCCCCCCCCTATATATGCCAATTCAGGGTTAGGTATATATAGGGGGGGGGGGGGCTGAAATTCATTTCTGATAGAAATGATTATTATATTCATAATCAGCATAAAAAAGGCATCAAATGGTGTATTCACTTTATTCCTAACTCAATAATATGATTTGGTAGAACTTTACCCCTTTTTTTATGCTGATTACAAATATAATAGGCTAATCATTTCTATTGGAAATGAATTTCAGCCCCTCCCCCCCTAACCTAACCCCCACCCCCATATGAGCAAATATATATCCTGAATTGACATATATAGGGGGGGGGGCTAAAATTCATTTCTGATAGAAATGATTATTATATTTGTAATCAGCATAAAAAAGGCATCAAATGGTGTATTCACTTTATTCCTAACTCAATAATATGATTTGGTAGAACTTTACCCCTTTTTTTATGCTGATTACAAATATAATAGGCTTATCATTTCTATTGGAAATGAATTTCAGCCCCTCCCCCCCTAACCTAACCCCCACCCCCATATGAGCAAATATATATCCTGAATTGACATATATAGGGGGGGGGGGGCTAAAATTCATTTCTGATAGAAGTGATTGTTATATTTGTAATTAGCATAAAAAAAGGCATCAAATGGTATATTCAACCCACTTTAGTTGTAACTCAATAATATGATTTGGTAAATCTTTACCAGGTCCTGAAATTTACCTATATGATGGGTCTATTACCTGGTGAAATTTTGACAAAAGAACATTTTACCTTAATTTTCAGTTTCTTTTTCTCTGGCTTTAGTTCTGAAAATTCAATTCCTGTTTTGAGTAGAATTTTAAGCCATATCAATGTTTTTTTTTTCAAAATTTAGGAAATGTATTTAAATATCTTTAAAACCTTACAAATTTGGATTGAGCAAAGTTGTGAAGCTGAAAACAATTTTGGGTGTACTTTATTTAAGCAGAAGATCTATTTTGCAAGGTTTCACTTTTATAAGACACATATGTGGTATATTCACTTTATTCGTAAGTCAATAATATGATTTGCAAAAGATTCAAAGGATTAGCCAATCACTAGCCTATATAATTACTCCCCTGTTCAGCTGAAAACAGGCTAGGACCTAGGCCTAGCCATTCTTTTAAATTAGGAAGGGCAGGTTTTAAAAATCTTAATACCCACTACAAAAAATAAGCACATTCAATAAGAGTTAGGCATACATTTCTTCATTTGATTTGATTTTGAAAATCTTTTGCTTCAGTATATTTATTCTTTTTCTTCTAAAAAAG
Organism: Artemia sinica; assembly: GCA_027921565.1. Taxonomy (NCBI): domain Eukaryota; kingdom Metazoa; phylum Arthropoda; class Branchiopoda; order Anostraca; family Artemiidae; genus Artemia; species Artemia sinica. Next base: position 17,220,164 of record CM051270.1, on the reverse strand, counting down.
TACTAATGTGAAAAATTTAAAACACACCCTCGCAATTCTATGTTTTCCGACACAATTTTGTGTATTTCAAACGACTTTTATTCACCAGTATTGCTACTGGGTTATGATTTTCTTTGGGCTCTTCTGAAGGAGACAGTATAAGAAGAGATACTACAATAGATGTTCTAGATAAAGTTTTGTAGAGATGCTGTAGATAAAGTTTTTCGAGAAGAGCAGTATGGCTTTAGGTAGGGGAGAAGATGCTTTGACCAAATTTCTACTCTTATATTAAAATTGAGAAGCACCTGAGTCATCAAACCCATTTAGTCCTCAGTCTTATATATTATGAGTAAGTGTTGGATTCATCTGATAGAACAGCTTTAGCAAAGGTCTTATACTTGAATGGTATATTGGATAAATGCATTAAAATGGTTATACGAGAATATTATTACTGCGATTAAGATAGGAAGTGAGGCTAGTTGCTGGTTTAGTGTTGAACCAGGAGATAACAGAGCTGTGTTCTATTTCCATTTATATGGATTATTTCAGTGGACTTTGTCTTAAGGAGCACAGGAAAGATAATGGGTGAACACAAAATCAATTGGAGAAGCAAAAACCTCCTATACTTAGATTATGCTGAAGATTTATGTAATTTAGATGAAAATGTTAGTAATATCAATTAGTTTTGAGTGTCTAGGGAGTTCAGGATATAAGAAACGTCCAATAGGTATAAAAAGTAAAATTAAGAAGACTAAGTCGCTAAGACTAGGGATAAGTGGAAATAAAGAGTTGATGTTGGGTAGCAAGGATATCAATCAAGTGGACAGGTTCAAATTCCTAGATAGTATTATTAGTAATAATGGTAGGTTGAGTGAAGATGAAAAAAGTAGACTAGCCAAGGCCTGGGGTATTTTTCATAGTTGAAAAATTTTGGAAGAACTGGAAGATAAGTCTGCAAACCAAGATTAGAATCTTAGAAGCTACAGTGATAACGGTGGTCAAGTATGGTTCTGAAGTGTGGGAACTCTGAAAGACGGAGGAAGATTTGCTAGACATTTTCCAGAGAAATTTCCAACAGATTGTTTGAATACTTGACTGACTGACCGTATCTTAAACAGTAGGCTGCGTCGAAAATGGGGCTTAATCCTACTTTCTAGGGCTATAATGAACAAAGGTAAAGATGGCTACGAGACGTTCTGCGAATGTAGGATGACAGATTGCCAAAGATTGTCCTTGTCGGCCCACCATCTGCGGCCAAGCGAAAAATTAGGTCGAAGGATGTAATAAGAAAATATTTAAGGGAAAAGAAAACTTCTTGGGAGGCGTTAAAAGAAGGAGGCTTTGAATATATTGGGAAGGAGGGGAGCATGCGCAGCTATGTTAGCCTCAGGCAGCTTGGCACTGCAGTAAGTTGTTGGCGGTAGCAGTAGTACTAGCATTTATAACTACAATAGTACATATACAACTGAAACTTAACCAGAAATTGAAAGAGAAAAGAATTTTTTTATTTTTAACATAGCACACAAAAACATTGTTTTCTGATTGGCTGATTCATTAGTGTCTTTTCCGTAAATGCCAATAGAAAATACGACCTTTTACGATCTTTTCCGTAAATGTCAATAGAAAATACGACTTAAAATATGACCAAAAATCATTGCTTTATTTTCAAAATAGACCTTGAGAAAATGCTTAAATATTGCGATGAAAACATTAACTCTACGAGTATAATAAAAAGCTAATTCATTATAATTGCAAGTGTTCTTTAAAATCATTAAAAAATGAACTAATTAAATTGAAAGTCACTTCCTATACAATTAAATCTGTTGGAGCAGCTTTTTATCTTATTTTATTGTTCTGCTACCCAAGGTCAATCCATAGGAGTTAATTCCATGGGCAGGAGGACGGTTGACCCGCTAGACTTTGAATTTCTTTTTGTATTTTTATAAAAATGCCTATAAAAACAAAATGTCCCCCTAGATTGTAAAAAATAGCTTTCTTCATCTTTATTTGAAAAAAAAATCCTCACGCAACCCAAATTTTTGTGAGTTGGTATTATTGGGCTGACCATAGAATCATCTTCTCCGCACCTCTCCTAGATATGACTATATCATACAAGTGACCATGGAGCATTTGAGGAGGGCTTATTTGAACGAAAATCTTTATTTGCAGTGCCCTTATCACGTGGCTAAAGATCATACCAGAGCGAAGTGCTAATTGTAGCTAAATAGACCTCGAAACCCAAATGTTAGCCTTAAGAAGGCTAAGTTTTTATTTAGTGGAAACTTTGTGACAGCCAACCAATCTAAAACATTCTGAAACCCCTATTTAAAACCTCCTATGTTCTGAAGATATAATTATGCCGCAAAATGAAGCATTTCGTCCTTAAATCTTATGCAGCGCAATAGCGCTACCTAAGTAAAGAGCGATGTGTGCGCAATATATTATTTATTCTTTTTTTTCGGTTTGTTTGTTTGTTTTAAACCAGGGCATTTCGTATCAAAGAAGTTGTTGTAGGAACTTCGAAAAGGACTCATTCGATTGGAAATTGTAAGGGCTAGTGCCCTTTTTAATTGTCGAAAGTAATTGGAGGGCAGCTAACTACCCTCCCACGCTACCGTTTCCCCAAAGACATCCAATCAAAACTTTTGAGATGGTAATTTTGTTCAACGTAGTTGAAGTTACGGAAAATTGAGGATAACAAACCCCCTACCGCCCTCAGGGTAAAGGTTGTAAGTTATGCTCTGGGGGCATATATGGTTTCTATAGAAAGGGTGGTCGTAGAAACTTCGGAGGAGGTACATTGGGTTGGTAGCAAGTTCTAATTATTTATTTATTTTATTTATAACCCACATACATGAGCAAAAACAGTGGAGTAAAAAAGAAAAGAAAAAAAGAAAAAATTCACTACAAAAAAATGACAAATAAATAATTAACCAAATATATCAAACAGCGCTAAACAACCGGATGAGGCGATGATGAGGACACAGCCTTAAACACGCTTCAGGGGTAATTACATGTTGATGATGGTGCAGAATACGCATAATATCAGTAGCACCAAACCGAGAAATTATTTCTCTATTACGGTAGGAATGTGGCAAATAAAGAAGAAACTTGCAGTACCGGAAATAATAAATGCGGGTTAGATTCAGATCACTTTCTCGAAGCAGAGGGTAAAGTCCAGACACAAAAAGTATAGCATGATCACAAAAAGTCGAGTAAAATTTTGCGAGACCGCGCCTATTATAACGACCGCGATTAGCAACAATCTTGGCATAACCAATTTTTAATTTATCTTTAGTATCAGATACAGTTTTTCACCGGAGAGCTGAAACTGAATCACAAATCGAGATCCCAAGCCACCTGAGACTAGAAACACGGGGAATAATAAAAAGACGGCAATTTAAACCACTCGTACCAAACTTATCATTAAATGACAAATATTCACATTTGGCAATATTTAGGGATAAACCAATTTTAGCAAGAGAAGAACGGACTTTAATAACACTCTTTGCTAACCCGACTTTCGATCGACTAATAAGCAGCAGATCTTTGGAGTATCCAAGGTAAGACACATCCGAAAATCCGGTAAAACAGGTAGAGGGTATTTTCGAAAGAACACTAGATAAACAAGCACTGAAAATATATGGAGGAAGCACCCGTCCCTGTCTAACACCACAGCGAACAGGTATATTCCCAAAAATCTGACCATTTGATTTCAATCTTACAAAAGAATTAAGATACCAACATTTTAAAACCAAAAGAATAGAGGCGTTTGTCCCTAGCTCATATAAAGAGTAAGGGGCCTGTGAATGAACAACACTGTCGAATGCTTTGGACACATCAAGGGCACATATATGCAGAACTTGTCCCTTAACGCTAGCATCTCTTACAAGAACTGAAAGGGCTCTATGCGCATGCTGGCAACCAATTCGTTTTTTAAACCCAAACTGATTTGCATCATAGTTAACTAGGTCAATAACACGAGGTAATAAAATATGGTCAAATAACTTACTAAAATTACATGCGACTGTTATAGGCCTATACGAATCACACTTATTAGTATCTTTACCTCGCTTCAAAATCGAGGTAACCGTGCCACCAAGGAAACTATCAGGAACAACGGAATTACAAACACACATTTGAAATAAAAGTTGTAAATGAGATAGCAACTCTTTTGAATGCGGATTCAAATGAACAGCACAAATACCATCTATATAAAAGGACTGACATTTCAGTCGCTTAATCGACGCCATAATGGCGTCAACAGAAACGGGAATGACATTTTGTTGTGACACTTTAGGGGGTAAACAACGAGACAAAAGAATTGAAAACCGAGCGTGAGCAGCATAATTTACTACAGAGAATAAACCTGAATAATGCTGAATCCAGGGTCGTTGCGGTATGTTGTCAACATGTGAACCATCAAGTCTCAAAGAATTAACAACACGCTTCCATTCATTGGAACTTTCCGGAAATTCGGCACCAGATTCCCGAACAGATCGTAATCAACGCTTAAAAGCAATTTCAGTTTTCCGTTTAATGTTAAAAACATTACCACTAGACGGACGCCCTCAAGCAATCCAAATTCGGAGCCACAATTTTGCTTGATTTTTAATTTTCTTCAACTCAGGGTTATACGAGTACGGCAACGAACCATTTCACTAGGAACTACGACTTCTTCAGCCTTCTTCATGCAGTCTACAATGCCATAATAATACATTTTTAATTGGGCTCGAGCATTTGATAAAAAAACACTGCAACATAACAGGTTATATGGTACTTTAATACTGTGCAACAAAGAGGCTAGAGTAGCCAGATATAAAGGTCAATTTGTACAATTCCAATTACGATTTTCAAACCACTTTGAATTATTTACACGAGGAGAGTTAATCACCAACTTAGCAGAAATAGAAACTTGTAACGATAAGGGTAGATGGTCATAGTCCCTCTCTTCTTCGTCAACGTGAACGCTAGATGTCGGTAGATCGGCTGAGCAGACACAATGGTCAAGGTTAGAGCGAGAACCAGTATTATTAATATATATATAGGGCAAATCTTTATTTATAATCCGAAAGCCGGGGGGAAGGCTATTTAAGAGGGTTTGGATCGGGGAGACGTCGAATTTATATCACAATTCAAATCACCAATTAATAACCAATCATACCCATTCGCACAGATCCCATCGATTAAATTCTTAAACTTGACAGAGGTCTTAGTAAATGCAGTAAAAGAAAGCATATTGTTCTTATTATGCGGCAGATAAACGTTAATTAGAATAGTAATGCCGAATCTGATTGCGAGATAATGATTATCAGAACCATAACACTTAGGGGGAAATTGCAGAGTTGACGCTTGATGATACACGCCAGACCTCCTGAGGGTCGACAACGTGTACGCCGTGCATTTGTGGTAAATATGATATGATCAGGACTTCTACGCAAAAAATTGACGCTGGCACCGGTCAATAAGTGTTCTTGAAGTAACACTATATCAAAAGTGCTCAACAAACTGTCAGTGCAAATATCTTTGTCCTTGGTTCAATTAATATAAAAGAGCATATACTAGTATATTTTAAATTCATTTCTGATCAGATTTTGCGACAATTTCACGAAGCTTAGGACATTTAAGGCTATAAGATACATGATCGCCAGCACAATTCGCACATTTGGGGGCAGGTTGCAAGACGAGTCTTGGGTTGACTCATGAGGACCCGAACATCTCGTATATTTTAGAAAAGGGCTCTTGCATGTAGCTAAAAGGTGGTCAGGAGACCGGCACTTGTGGCAGCAGCGAGGAATAGCTTTGAACTAAACAACACGTAGAAATTCATAATCAATTTTCAAACCAAATCTAAGCGCATATTTAAGTGCAGAATTGTCCCGAAAAGCGAGCTTAACCGTCTTATAATTATTAATTTTAGTGGCATCAGTGACTCCATCACAATCCATTATATTCGATAAATCATAATCATGCTCAATTCCTCTATGGCTTTTTCTTAATTGGAAAAGTAAGAGACGACCTGGCTACAACCTACGATTATGATATCATTGATCAATCTTTAACATGAAATTATAATCTTATTTTAGTTACTATGGATTGGAAGTTTGTTCTTTACTGTAATACGTCATATGTGGTTATGATTGCTTAAACAATCAAATATTTTTGAAAATATGAAAAGACGTCTAAAATGCAGTTTTTTGTAAAAAGTGATTCTGTTTTTAATTTTTTTCTGTTTTTTGAATAAAAAAGGCACTAGAACTTTAATTTTTTTTTTCAGAAAAGCCCCCTCGCAAAATTCTAGGACCTCTGGGTCAATACGATCACCCCTGGGGAAAAGAAGAAAAAAAAAGCCAAATAAACACGCATCCGTGATCTTTCTCTGGCAAAAAATACAAAATTCCACATTTTTGCAGATAGGAGCTTGAAACCTCTGCAGTACAGTTGTCTGATACGCTGAACCTAATGGTGTGGTTTTCATTAAGATTGTATGACTTTTAGGGGGTGTTTTTCCCTTTTTTTGAAAATAAGGCGAATTTTCTCAGGCTCGTAACTGTTGGATATGAGTAAACTTAGATTTTGTTTCATATATAAGTTTCATATATTGTTTAACTCTTAGATTTAACTTATTATAATTTTGTTAATCTATAATCTTACAAAGACAATTTTTTGACTGCAGCAAGAGGGAAACCATGCCCATTAGCATCCACAGCAAAACGATTGAAATCGAGTTTCATATATATATTTCATAAATATATGAAACTTATACATTTAAAATCAGCATAAAAATCCGATTCTTTTGATGTATCTATTGATATTAAAATTAGGTTTTTTAGAGTTTCAGTTACTATTGAGACGAGTCGCTCTTACTATACAGTTTGTTACCACGAACTGTTTGAGAAGCCAAAGGCTTTTCCGCTGTGTGGTATATATAGAATAAGATTTATTTTTCATACAATTTATATAGTCTAATGACAAAAAGAGACTGGGCGTAGCAAAGGGGTATTTTCTGTGACATTGACACGACAAGGGTCAATATCACAGAAAACAGAGGAGAGTCTAATATAGACAGTCAATTTGTTAAGTTTTAAGATTTTATATTTAGATAGGAGGTTCTTAGTCCACTTCCACCCCCTATCTTGAAAATGCCTTCGCAGCACACAGATCAAGATTCATAGTATTATGTTTTATTGTACAATGTTACAGGAAATACGTTATATCACGTGGTTCATATATCACGTGGCCGTATAATTAAGTGTCCCTCAGGGGGCAAAGTTAAGTAACGCACCTAGATAGTGAAGTTTTTATCATTGTTTTAAAGAGGCTTCAGAGTTTTATAGCGCCTCCTTCAATTGTACATCCGTGCTTAACCCTTACTGTTCAAAAAATACGCACTAGAAAATATCAAGAATTAGTTGTTATTTCATCTAATTTTTATAAATATATCTTATAATAATCTATTAATTAATTTCTATAGATATATCTAATTTTATAAATATATCACAGAAAAATTTCACCCCGCATTCAATTTTTGCAAATTTCAAAAGACACTCTGATCCATTTTTGATTCTTAATGGCCTCGAGCTCAATTTGCTGCATCATGATTGCAGCAGAAGCTGCAACCTAGTAAAGAGCAAAACGGCCTATCCCAATCAAACGTCTGAAAACGTGTTTTGGAAAAAAAAGTCTCTCGATAAGATTGCCATTTGACGCTGATTCTGGAATTTTAATGGTAGAAGGCTCATTTGAAAGATATCACCACATCTAGTATCCTTTTCACGTAAAATCAATTTAAAATCCCTTTTCTTGGGGGAAGGGATATACTTATAGAGATATATATATACGTATTATCTCTTTCTAATAATATCTGCAATAAAACTTATTTGACTAGAATGAGTAATTTCTATAATTTACGACACTTTCCACAGGGACCATAAGACAGTGGTGACACTTCACTAAAATGGGAGGGGAGGGGGGGGGGGTGAAATTGTATTCTTCAGAATCTAAGTGAGCAATTTATTTGTGTAGATTTTTTTGTGTGTTTTTTTTCTGATTCAATGAAAATACTAAGAACTGACATTTTTCAAATAATACTGGGGAATTCTGGGGGGCAAATGTGAAAAAACGAGTAAGAAGCGATATTAGCGATAAAAAGCATTATTCATTACCGTGAATCTTTTATTACAGTTCGTTACCATGAACTATTTGATGTCCCTCCCCCCCCCCCCCATTAACGCCACTACTAATCGAGTCTTGTCCCGATATATAATACAGTCAAACTTGACAATACACCGCTCTTCTGTACTGTAGTCACAGTACAGGAGCCATAAGGCTCCTCCCGGATCGAAGATTAAAATTGAAGTTACTCAGTAATAACGATCTTGGTTGGTTGATGCGATAATATAGGATCTTTACATGTTTCTTTGGTAGTAATTCATTTTTTTTTTGTAATAATCAATTGGTTTTAGTAAAATTTTTCTCCAATATTTGTTGAATGGTAATAACAATCATTTTTTTTTGTAATTTGCAATACATGGAATACTCTGAAAACCTGTTTATGGCAACTTTAAAGGAAAATGACAATATTGGTAATGTAGCCTTCCATTCCTGTCAAATGTTGGAATCCTGAAAGATGTTTCCTTCTTTCCTTAATTCAGTGTCTGGTTTATTCTTTGGAAATGTTTCCCCTCAATATTACGTAAAAATTGGACATATATAAGGATTATAAGAGTTAAATTTGGGACACAGGTAAGCTTGATTCCAGTAGAAAGGCCTTATTTAGTCCCACCCCTCACCCCTGCTGCCATCTACAACTTTTTTACATAATTTATTCAAGGATTATCGATCTGTTGTTGTTTGGCCACGTGTAATGACATGAGGGGTGATTTACATAATCGAGGGGAATTATTGATTCACGAAAGAGGACAGAATTTCTGAGAACTTGATTTACATAATCGCTAGGGGAATTATTGATTTACGAAAAGGGGAATAAAGAAACAAGTATGGCTTCTTTGATCTTAGGTCTGACGGATAAACGTTCTTTAGGTCAGAGAGAAAAATTAATATTCTATTTTTAAATAGGGCTTCATTGATCTTTAGTGTCAGGAATTAGAAATGACATCACTTGTTATCTTGGAATTATGCGGGAGTCTAAAGAGATAGAAATTCTATTTTTAAATACGGCTTCACTGATCTTTAAGTCGGAGAGATAAATTGATATTCTAACGAAACCTTAATAGTGTAGCTAGGAACATTAATGAGATGAAGAGATTAACGCAGGAAAGGGTTTCCTAGAAATTTCAAATGTGACAGCGCAGGGATGCCAAAACAATAGGAGTTAAATTTGGGACACAGGTAAGCTTGATTCCAGTAGAAAGGCCTTATTTAGTCCCACCCCTCACCCCTGCTGCCATCTACAACTTTTTTACATAATTTATTCAAGGATTATCGATCTGTTGTTGTTTGGCCACGTGTAATGACATGAGGGGTGATTTACATAATCGAGGGGAATTATTGATTCACGAAAGAGGAGAGAATTTCTGAGAACTTGATTTACATAATCGCTAGGGGAATTATTGATTTACGAAAAGGGGAATAAAGAAACAAGTATGGCTTCTTTGATCTTAGGTCTGACGGATAAACGTTCTTTAGGTCAGAGAGAAAAATTAATATTCTATTTTTAAATAGGGCTTCATTGATCTTTAGTGTCAGGAATTAGAAATGACATCACTTGTTATCTTGGAATTATGCGGGAGTCTAAAGAGATAGAAATTCTATTTTTAAATACGGCTTCACTGATCTTTAAGTCGGAGAGATAAATTGATATTCTAACGAAACCTTAATAGTGTAGCTAGGAACATTAATGAGATGAAGAGATTAACGCAGGAAAGGGTTTCCTAGAAATTTCAAATGTGACAGCGCAGGGATGCCAAAACAATAGGAACGTGCAGAAATTACTTTTAGGGGATTATTTGGGCGAAACCGTTTTAAAAATTTTAGGGAATTATTTCGGTGAAACAGTTAGAGACATTTTAAAAGATGATTTTAGAAGATGTTTTAGAAGAGGATTTGAGGATGAAACTCTGTGGTCGTTATAATACACAAGTTCTATTTAAACAGTGTCGTGAGGTCCTCTACCCCAACCCCAAAGGGCCCCGATCCCCCTACCCCGACCCCGAAGGAAGCCCCCGGCCCCCAAAGGTCCCCCAGGCTCCCAAAGGACCACCCAGCTCTCAAGAGCCCCCCGGACCCCTAAAGGTCCCCCCGGGCCCCCAAAGAGTCCCCTCTCCATTTTTTAATACTTTTTTAAGGCTATATTATATCTTTTCAGAACAAGTTATTTTGGCCCACTATCTTGCCAGCAGCTCGAAAAAAGTTAGAACAGTTAGAAAAGTCGTTTTTAAATTTGGAAGAAATTTTTGATAGAGTAATTAGTAATGAAAATGATTGTTCTTTTTTTAGTGAAAATGAATTTCCTCGAAGTAAATATATTCAGTTAATGAGTATGCCCCAGGGATGCTCTGAATCTCAGCTCAGTATAGTTCAGCTCAACTGCCAAGGATTATGTTCGTCACTGACAGATGTAATGACCATTTGCCGACAAATACGACCTGACGTTCTTGGACTGTGTGAAACATTCCTGTCGAGGCAGACTGACATCCTGGTAGATATCCCCGGGTATACATCGAATTTTGTACACAGAAAAGAGTCAGCACGAGGAGGATTGGCAATCTACACAAAGAGCGAATACCCAGTCTGTGTTAATGGCAAACTTACTCGAAATATAGAAGGTATTTTTGAGTCACTTTTTCTTGATATGTCCCTTCCTTCACAACGGAAGGTAATCGTTGGAGAAATTTACCGATCACCGTCAGGTTCTGTTTCTTCGTTTTTGGAATATTTATTGGAAACACTCCAAATGTTTGAAAAACAGAATCATGATGTGGTCATCATGGGTGATTTCAACATCAACCTAGCCTATCCCCTAACTAATACCGCTAATGAACTTCTCACTCTTATGTCTGGAATTAATCTTTACCCGTCGACAACTATCCCAACGAGAGTAACTGAGAGTACTCATTCCCTAATAGACAATATTTTTTCTACTCTACCTCCACTCTCGGCTTCAGTAATCATCAGTGACATGTCGGACCACTTCCCCTTATGAACCGTTTTCGAAACATCAAAGGCAACAAGGTCATTTTCAAAAACTAGAGATGATATTCCGGTTGTAGATCTGAGTGAAGAAAACTTACGGTTACTTAACGAGAAATTGGAAAAAACGACATGGGATAGCGTTATGGAGAAAGAAGATCTGAATGAACGATTTGAAATTTTTCACAGTACATTTACAACACTATATGAGGCATGTTGTTTTAAAGAAAAAATAAAGAAACGCGGAAGAAAAAACGCACCAATTTGCCCGTGGGTTACAGAAAGTTTACTCAGGTGCATCAATAAAAAGAATAATCTTTGGGCTGAATACCGTAATATACCAAATATAGCTAGCCTGCGGAGTTATGAAATTTATAAGAAATGCCTACGCTCAGTTCTCAGAAAAGCTAAAAAGGATTACTTTAATCAAAGGCTAGCCGAAAGTGGGAAGGATGGAAGGAAAGTATGGAAGACAGTCAATTCAGTGTTACGACCGAATAACCAACAGCCTGAACTACCATCCAAAATTACGGTTGATGGAGAAACCTTGACTGAACCAGCACAAGTTGCAAAAGCTCTTTGTACCTTCTTCGCCAAAATTGAAGAAAAAACGGCTAACACAGTGCTACCCCCCAGAAAGTCCTACAGGGACTTTTTGGGCCCAGCGTGTGTCAAATCGATGGCACTCATTCCTGTAACTTCGATGGATGTTTCGATGATTGTCAAAGGCTTGAGGGGAGCATCTGCCTCTGGATTCGACCACGTCCATACTAAAGTGTTGAAAGCAGTATTGCCGTCCGTAGTACAACCTTTAACACATTTGGTAAACCTCTCCTTGGAGACGGGCGTGTTTCCATCACTTCTCAAGAAGGCAAGAAGAGTTTCCCTCCACAAAGGTGGCCCTCAGGACGACCCGTCTAACTTTCGACCCATCTCTATTCTTTCGGTGTTTTCCAAAGTGTTTGAAAAACCTATGAAGAACCAACTTTACTCTTTTCTGGAAGCTAAGGGATTCCTTAACCAACGCAAATTTGGATTCAGACCTGGACACTCGACGGAAGATGCCCTGGCATCACTAAGCCTATTCATTAATAAAGCACTTGACCTGGGACTTGTGCCAGCTGCTATTTTTCTTGACATAAAAAAAGCGTTCGACAGTATGGATCATGGGATTCTATTAGGTAAAATAGAGCACATTGGGGTTAGAGGAGAGGCTCTACGATGGTTCCGGTCTCACCTTAGTAGCCGACGTGTTTATATAGGAGAAGATCCGCTGAATGACACCGTTGTCAACTTCGGTGTGCCGCAAGGCTCAATCTTAGGCCCACTGTTATTCCTGGTTCATGTGAATGACCTAAGTCGCGTTCTGAACCCTAACTCCAGGACTTCACAGTGCTGCAATTTATGTTGCGACCTAGAAATTTCGAGCAACGATGATGAATCGGATGAACTTGTGGCGTTCGCAGATGACACTACAATGGCCTCCTGTGACACCGACATGTCAGCACTCCAGAGTAAACTTGAGGTCATCTTAGAAGAAACTTACATTTGGATGGATGCCAATCGATTTGTAATAAATGTTAACAAATCTTGCGTTCTCTTCTTCTCAAGGATTGGACCTCTTCGCCCAGAGGTATCAGGAATAACCACCTCTCGAGGAACGATCAGACGACAGAAAACTGGCTATGCCAGGTACCTAGGTGTACTCCTTGACGAAAACTTATCCTTTGTACATCACATCCACGCTGTGGAGCTGAAGCTCTCCCGTAATCTTGGGATTATCTGGAAACTGAAACACACATTCCCTCAAAAAATCCTTCGTCTACTTTATAATGAACTTATCAAGCCTCATCTATAGTATTGTGCGTCAATTTGGCAGTCAACATTTACATCCCACCTGAAAAGGCTTGATTCAATCCACAAACATGCCCTGAAAGTAATCGGAAATATGGACGATTTTCTTTCCCGTGAATCACTTTATCATTTATAGTGCTCAGTTATCGTTTTCAAATTTTTCTCCGGATTACTTCCATCAACATTCCACAGTCTATTCTAGTTGGTATTGGAACAGCATCCTAGGAACACGAGATCTGCCTCAAAACTTCTGGTGAGACGAACATCTACAGTACGGTCGGATTTTGCACCGGATGTGGCGTGCGCGAAAGTGTGGAACATGCTTCCACAAGAGCTGAGATGTAGGAACTCCCTTGGGTCTTTTAAAAATAATCTGAAAAAATATCTTATTCAATGTTCAATAAACAGAGTTTATTAATAATTGAGATTTTTTTTTTTAATTATTATCATTATTATCTCGTTTTTTTTTATTTATTGATTATTTTTTTGTAAGGTTAAGGTAGCTGTGCTTTTGGGGAGGAAGGGGGAATATCTTAGATAGTGACTTATATGGTTGAGGGATGTGGTTGTGTTGAGGAGTAAAGCGAGAGTCGTAAAGCGTGATTAGGAGGAATCGTTATTTTTTTAAGGGACTCAACGTGCATTTTTTTGCATAGAGATGTTTATTTATTTTTATTTATTTCTATTTGTTTTAATTAAACCCGATTGAATCTGATTGAATCTAAAAAAAAAATCTTAATGTCCATCCTAAACCCATTTTACAAGTTGAAGTTCCCATCCTTCTCATCCACAACTTTACTTTACAGCTTTTTGGATACCTCAACACCAAGCAATACTTTTCAAAAGACATTTCAGAGCAAGTTACTTTCTCAAAGTCCCTCCTAAACCCATTTTACAAGTTGAAACATCCATCCTTTTCACCCACAACTTTACTTTACAGCTTTTTGGATACCTCAACACCAAGAAATACTTTTCAAAAGACATTTCAGAGCAAGTTCCTTTCTTAATGTCCCTTCTAAACCCATTTTCCAACTTGAAGTACTCATCTTTTCCCCAACAACTTTACTATACTGCCTTTTTGGATACCACAACACCAAGCAATACTTTTCAAAGGGCATTTCAGAACAAGTTCTTTTCTTAATGTCCCTCCTAAACCCATTTTACAAGTTGAAGCATCCATCTTTTTACCCACAACTTTACTTTACAGCTTTTTGGATACCTCAACACCAAGCAATACTTTTCAAAAGGTATTTCAGAGCAACCTTTTTTTTCTTAATGTCCCTTCTAAACCTATTTTCCAACTTGAAGTACCCATCCTTTTCACCCACAACTTTACATTACAGCTTTTTGGATACCTCAACACCAAGAAATACTTTTCAAAAGACATTTCAGAGCAAGTTCCTTTCTTAATGTCCCTTCTAAACCCATTTTACAAGTTGAAGCATCCATCCTTTTCACCCACAACTATACTTTACAGCTTTTTGGATACCTCAACACCAAGAAATACTTTTCAAAAGGCATTTCAGAGCAAGTTCCTTTCTTAATGTCCCTTCTAAACCCAGTTTCCAACTTGAAGTACCCATCCTTTTCACCCACAGCTTTACTTTACAGCTTTTTGGATATCTCAACAAAGAGAAATACCTTTCAAAAGGCATTTCAGAGCAATTTCCTTTCTTAATGTCCTTTCTAAACCCATTTTACAACTTGAAGTACCCATCCTTTTCACCCCAAACTTTTTTTTACAGCTTTTCGGATACCTCAACACAAAGAAATACTTTTCAAAAGACATTTCAGAGCAAGTTCCTTTCTTAATGTCCCTTCTAAACCCATTTTCCAACTTGAAGTACCCATCCGTTTCACCCACAACTTTACTTTACAGCTTTTTGGATACCTCAACACCAAGCAATACTTTTCAAAGGCATTTCAGAACAAGTTATTTTCTTAATGTCCTTCCTAAACCAATTTTACAAGTTGAAGTACTTATCTTTTTCACCACAACTTTACTTTAGAGCTTTTTTGATATCTCAACACCAAGAAATACCTTTCAAAAGGCATTTCAGAGCAAGTTCCTTTCTTAATGTCCCTCCTAAACCCATTTTCCAACTTGAAGTACCCATCCGTTTCACCCACATGTTTACTTTACAGCTTTTTGGATACCTCAACACCAAGCAATACTTTTCAAAGGCATTTCAGAACAAGTTATTTTCTTAATGTCCTTCATAAACCAATTTTACAAGTTGAAGTACTTATCTTTTTCACCACAACTTTACTTTACAGCTTTTTGGATATCTCAACACCAAGAAATACTTTTCAAAAGGCATTTCAGAGCAAGTTCCTTTCTTAATGTCCCTTCTAAACCCATTTTCCAACTTGAAGTACTCATCTTTTCCCCAACAACTTTACTATACTACCTTTTTGGATACCACAACACCAAGCAATACTTTTCAAAGGCATTTCAGAACAAGTTCTTTTCTTAACGTCCTTCCTAAACCAATTTTACAAGTTGAAGTACTTATCTTTTTCACCACAACTTTACTTTACGACTTTTTGCATACCCCAACATCAAGCAATACTTTTTAAAAGGCTTTATTATACCTTTTCAGAACAAGTTCTTTACGTAATATCCTTCCTAAACCATTTTTACAAGTTGAAGTAGTTATCTTCTTCACCACAACTTTACTTTACGACTTTTTGCACACCCCAAGATCAAGCAATACTTTTCAAAAGGCTTTATTATATCTTTTCAGAACAAGTTCCTTTCTTAATATCCTTCTTAAACCAATTTTACAAATTCTAAATTTTTTCTTAGGAATATTTCAGTAGTGTTTTGTTATGGTTTACCTTGTCACAGTTACATTCTCTTGATTTTTCAAAGTTCATTTATAAATTTCTTTCGTTGAAATGCAAGAGTTGGAATATTTCAGTAGTGTTTTGTTGTGGTTTACAGTGTCACAGTTACATTCTATTGATTTTTCAAAGTTCATTTGAATTTCTTTCATTGAAATGCAAGAGTTGGAATATTTCAGTAGTGTTTTGTTGGGTTTTACATTGTCACAGTTACATTCTTTTGATTTTTCAAAGCTCATTTTGAATTTCTTTCATTGAAACGCAAGAGTTGGAATATTTCAGTAGTGTTTTGTCGTGGTTTACCTTGTCACAGTTACATTTTCTTGATTTGTCAAAGTTTATTTTGAATTTCTTTCACTGAAATGCAAGAGTTGGAATATTTCAGTAGTGTTTTGTCGTGGTTTACCTTGTCACAGTTACATTTTATTGTTTTTTCAAAGTTCATTTGCATTTCTTTCATTGAAATGCAAGAGTTGGAATATTTCAGTAGTGTTTTGTTGTGTTTTACATTGTCACAGTTACATTCTTTTAATTTTTCAAAGTTCATTTTGGTTTTCTTTCGTTGAAATGCAAGAGTTGGAATATTTCAGTAGTGTTTTGTTGTGGTTTACCTTGTCACAGTTACATTCTTTTAATTTTTCAAAGTTCATTTTGGATTTCTTTCGATGAAATGCAAGAGTTGGAATATTTCAGTAGTGTTTTGTCGTGGTTTACCTTGTCACTGTTACATTCTCTTGATTTTTCAAAGTTCATTTGAATTTCTTTCATTGAAATGTAAGAGTTGGAATATTTCAGTAGTGTTTTGTTGTGGTTTACCTTGGTACAGTTACATTCTCTTAATTTTTCAAAGTTCATTTTGGTTTTCATTCGTTGAAATTCAAGAGTTGGAATATTTCAGTAGTGTTTTGTCGTGGTTTACCATGTCACAGTTGCATTCTCTTGATTTTTCAAAGTTCATTTTGGACTTCTTTCAATGAAATGCAAGAGTTGGAATATTTCAATAGTGTTTTGTCGTGGTTTACCTAATCATAGTTACATTCTCTTAATTTTTCAAAGTTCATTTTGGATTTTTTTCGTTGAAATGCATGAGTTGGAATATTTCTGTAGTGTTTTGTTGTGGTTTACCTTATCACAGTTACATTCTCTTGATTTTTCAAAGTTCATTTTGAATTTCTTTCGTTGAAATGCAAGAGTTGGAATATTTCAGTAGTGTCTTGTCGTGATTTACCTTGTCACAGTTACATTCTCTTAATTTTTAAAGTTCATTTTGGTTTTCTTTCGTTGAAATGTAAGAGTTGGAATATTTCAGTAGTGTTTTGTTGTAGTTTACCTTGTCACAGTTACATTCTCTTAATATTTCAAAGTTCATTTTGGATTTCTTTCGATGAAATGCAAAAGTTGGAATGTTTCAATAGTGTTTTGTCGTGGTTTACCTAGTCACGGTTACATTCTATTGATTTTTCAAAGTCCATTTTGAATTTCTTTCATTGAAATGCAAGATTTGGAATATTTCAGTAGTGTTTTGTCGTGGTTTACCTTGTCACAGTTACATTCTCTAGATTTTTCAAAGTTCATTTTGGTTTTCTTTCGTTGAAACGTAAGAGTTGGAATATTTCAGTAGTGTTTTGTTGTGGTTTACCTTGTCACACTTACATTCTCTTAATTTTTCAAAGTTCATTTTGGATTTCTTTTGATGAAATGCAAGAGTTGGAATATTTCAATAGTGTTTTGTCGTGGTTTACCTAGTCATAGTTACATTCTCTTAATTTTTCAAAGTTCATTTTGGATTTCTTTCATTGAAATGCATGAGTTGGAATATTTCAGTAGTGTTTTGTTGTGGTTTACCTTATCACAGTTACATTCTCTTGATTTTCAAAGTTCATTTTGGATTTCTTTCGTTGAAATGCAAGAGTTGAAATATTTCAATAGTGTTTTGATGTGGTTTACCTTGTCACAGTTACATCCTCTTGATTTTTCAAAGTTCATTTTGGTTTTCTTTCGTTGAAATGCAAGAGTTGGAATATTTCAGTAGTGTTTTGTTGTGGTTTACCTTGTCACAGTTACATTCTCTTAATTTTTCGAAGTTCATTTTGGATTTCTTTCGTTGAAATGAAAGAGTTGGAATATTTCAGTAGTGTTTTGCCATGGCTTACCTTGTCACAGTTACATTCTCTTAATTTTTCAAAGTTCATTTTGAATTTCTTTCATTGAAATTCAAGAGTTGGAATATTTCAGTTGTGTTTTGTCTTGGTTTACCATGTCACAGTTGCATTCTCTTGATTTTTCAAAGTCCATTTTGAATTTCTTTCATTGAAATGCAAGAGTTGGAATATTTCAGTAGGGTTTTGACGTGGTTTACCTTATCACAGTTACATTTTCTTGATTTTTCAAAGTTCATTGTGGTTTTCTTTCGTTGAAATGTAGGAGTTGGAATATTTCAGTAGTGTTTTGTTGTGGTTTACCTTGTCACACTTACATTCTCTTAATTTTTCAAAGTTCATTTTGTTCTTCTTTCAATGAAATGCAAGAGTTGGAATATTTCAATAGTGTTTTGTCGTGGTTTACCTAATCATAGTTACATTCTCTTAATTTTTCAAAGTTCATTTTGGATTTCTTTCGTTGAAATGCATGAGTTGGAATATTTCTGTAGTGTTTTGTTGTGGTTTACCTTATCACAGTTACATTCTCTTGATTTTTCAAAGTTCATTTTGAATTTCTTTCGTTGAAATGCAAGAGTTGGAATATTTCAGTAGTGTTTTGTCGTGGTTTACCTTGTCACAGTTACATTCTCTTAATTTTTCAAAGTTCATTTTGGTTTTCTTTCGTTGAAATGCAAGAGTTGGAATATTTCAGTAGTGTTTTGTTGTGGTTTACCTTGTCACACTTACATTCTCTTAATATTTCAAAGTTCATTTTGGATTTCTTTCGATGAAATGCAAAAGCTGGAATGTTTCAATAGTGTTTTGTCGTGGTTTACCTAGTCACGGTTGCATTCTATTGATTTTTCAAAGTCCATTTTGAATTTCTTTCATTGAAATGCAAGATTTGGAATATTTCAGTAGTGTTTTGTCGCGGTTTACCTTGTCACAGTTACATTCTCTAGATTTTTCAAAGTTCATTTTGGTTTTCTTTCGTTGAAACGTAAGAGTTGGAATATTTCAGTAGTGTTTTGTTGTGGTTTACCTTGTCACACTTACATTCTCGTAATTTTTCAAAGTTCATTTTGGATTTCTTTTGATGAAATGCAAGAGTTGGAATATTTCAATAGTGTTTTGTCGTGGTTTACCTAGTCATAGTTACATTCTCTTAATTTTTCAAAGTTCATTTTGGATTTCTTTCATTGAAATGCATGAGTTGGAATATTTCAGTAGTGTTTTGTTGTGGTTTACCTTATCACAGTTACATTCTCTTGATTTTCAAAGTTCATTTTGGATTTCTTCCGTTGAAATGCAAGAGTTGAAATATTTCAATAGTGTTTTGATGTGGTTTACCTTGTCACAGTTACATCCTCTTGATTTTTCAAAGTTCATTTTGGTTTTCTTTCGTTGAAATGCAAGAGTTGGAATATTTCAGTAGTGTTTTGTTATGGTTTACCTTGTCACAGTTACATTCTCTTAATTTTTCGAAGTTCATTTTGGATTTCTTTCGTTGAAATGCAAGAGTTGGAATATTTCAGTAGTGTTTTGCCATGGCTTACCTTGTCACAGTTACATTCTCTTAATTTTTCAAAGTTCATTTTGAATTTCTTTCATTTAAATTCAAGAGTTGGAGTATTTCAGTAGTATTTGTCGTGGTTTACCATGTCACAGTTGCATTCTCTTGATTTTTCAAAGTTCATTTTGAATTTCTTTCATTGAAATGCAAGAGTTGGAATATTTCAGTAGTGTTTTGTTGTGGTTTACCTTGTCAAAGCTACATTCTCTTGATTTTTCAAAGTTCATTTTGGTTTTCTTTCGTTGAAATGCAAGAGTTGGAATATTTCAGTAGTGTTTTGTAGTGGTTTACCTTGTCACAGGTACATTCTCTTAATTTTTCAAAGCTCATTTTGGAATTTCTTTCATTGAAATGCAAGAATTGGAATATTTCAGTAGTGTTTTGTCATTGTTTACCTTGTCACAGGTACATTCTCTTAATTTTTCAAAGCTCATTTTGAATTTCTTTCATTGAAATGCAAGAGTTGGAATATTTCAGTAGTGTTTTGTCGTGGTTAACCTTGTCACAGTTACATTCTCTTAATTTTTCAAAGTTCATTTTGAATTTCTTTCGTTGAAATGCAAGAGTTGGAATATTTCAGTAGTGTTTTGTTGTGGTTTACCTTGTCACAGTTACATTCTCTTAATTTTTCAAAGTTCATTTTGAATTTCTTTCATTGAAATGCAAGAGTTGGAATATTTCAGTAGTGTTTTGTTGTGGTTTACCTTGTCAAAGTTACATTCTCCTAATTTTTCAAAGTTCATTTTGGATTTCTTTCGTTGAAATGCAAGAGTTGGAATATTTCAGTAGTGTTCTGTTGGGGTTTACCTTAGCACAGTTACATTTTCTTGATTTTTCAAAGTTCATTTTGAATTTCTTTCATGGAAATGCAAGAGTTGGAATATTTCAGTAGTGTTTTGTCATGGTTTACTTTGACACAGTTACATTTTCTTGATTTTTCAAAGTTCATTTGGATTTCTTTCGTTGAAATGCAAGAGTTGGAATATTCCAGTAGTGTTTTGCTGTGGTTTATCTTGCCACAGTTACATTCTCTTGATTTTTCAAAGTTCATAGTTGGAATATTTCAGTAGTGTTTTGTTGTGGTTTACCTTGTCACAGTTACATTCTCTTGATTTTTCAAAGTTCATTTTGGATTTCTTTCATTGAAATGCAAGAGTTTGAATATTTCAGTAGGGTTTTGTTGTGGTTTACCTTGTCACAGTTACATTCTCTTGATTTTTCAAAGTTCTTTTTGGAATTTCTTTCGTTGAAATGCAAGAGTTGGAATGTTTCAGTAGTGTTTTGTTGTAGTTTACCTTGTCACAGTTACATTCTCTTGACTTTTCAAAGTTCATTTTGAATTTCTTTTGCTGAAATGTAAGAGTTGGAATATTTCAATAGTGTTTTGTCATGGTTTACCTTGTCACTGTTACATTCTCTTGATTTTTCAAAGTTCATTTTGAATTTTTTTCGTTGAAATGCAAGAGTTGGAATATTTCAGTAGTGTTTTGTTGTGCTTTACCTTGACACAGTTAAATTTTCTTGATTTTTGTTAGGTTAGGTTAGGTTAGATCAAATTAGGTTAGGTTAGGTTAAGTTAGGTTAGGTTAGCCTACGTACGCGCGCGTACGTAGGCTAACCTAACCTGAAATATTCCAACTCTTGCATTTCAACGAAAGAAAATCAAAATTATCTTTGAAAAATCAAGAGAATGTAACTGTGACAAAGTAAACCACGGCAAAACACTACTGAAATATTCCAACTCTTGCATTTCATTGAAAGAAATCCGAAAAGAACTTTGAAAAATCAAGAGAATGTAACAGTGACTAGGTAAACCACAACAAAACACTACTGAAATATTCTAACTCTTGCATTTCAATGAAAGAAATTTCAATGAACTTTGAAAAATCAAGAGAATGTAACTGTGACAGGGTAAACCACGACAAAACACCACTGAAGTATTCCAGCTCTTGCATTTCAATGAGTGAAATTCAAAATGAACTTTGAAAAATCAAGAGAATGTAATTGTGACAAGGTAAACCACGACAGAACACTACTGAAATATTCCAACTCTTGCATTTCAACGAAAAAAATTCAAAATGAACTTTGAAAAATCAAGAGAATGTAACAGTGACAAGGTAAACCATGACAAAACACCATTGAAATATTCCAACTCTTACATTTCAACAAAAGAAATTCAAAATGAACTTTGAAAAATCAAGAGAATGTAACTGTGACAAGGTAAACTACAACAAAACACTACTGAAATATTCCAACTCTTGCATTTCAACGAAAGAAATTCCAAAAAGAACTGAAAAATCAAGAGAATGTAACCGTGACAAGGTGAACCACAACAAAACCCTACTGAAATATTCCAACTCTTGCATTTCAATGAAAGAAATCCAAAATGAACTTTGAAAAATCAAGAGAATGTAACTGTGACAAGGTAAACCACAACAAAACACTACTGAAATATTCCAACTATGAACTTTGAAAAATCAAGAGAATGTAACTGTGACAAGGTAAACCACAGCAAAACACTACTGAAATATTCCAACTCTTGCATTTCATCGAAAGAAATCCAAATGAACTTTGAAAAATCAAGAAAATGTAACTGTGTCAAGGTAAACCATGACAAAACACTACTGAAATATTCCAACTCTTGCATTTCAATGAAAGAAGTTCAAAATGAACTTTGAAAAATCAAGAAAATGTAACTGTGATAAGGTAACCCCAACAGAACACTACTGAAATATTCCAACTCTTGCATTTCAACGAAAGAAATTCAAACTGAACTTTGAAAAATTAAGAGAATGTAACTGTGACAAGGTAAACCACAACAAAACACTATTGAAATTTTCCAACTCTTGCATTTCAACGAAAGAAATTCAAAATGAACTTTGAAAATTAAGAGAATGCAACTGTAACAAGGTAAACCACGACAAAACACTACTGAAATATTCCAACTCTTGCATTTCAATGAAAGAAATTCAAAATTAGCTTTGAAAAATTAAGAGAATGTAACTGTGACAAGGTAAACCATGACAAAACACTACTGAAATATTCCAACTCTTGCATTTCAATGAAAGAAATTCCAAAATGAACTTTGAGAAATTAAGAGATTGTAAGTGTGACAAGGTAAACCACTACAAAACACTACTGAAATATTCCAACTCTTACATTTCAACGAAAGAAATCCAAAAATGAACTTTGAAAAATCAAGAGAATATAGCTGTGACAAGGTAAACCACATCAAAACACTACTGAAATATTCCAACTCTTGGATTTCAATGAAAGAAATTCAAAATGAACTTTGAAAAATCAAGATAATGTAACTGTGACATGGTAAACCACGACAAAACACTATTGAAATATTCCAACTTTTGCATTTCATCGAAAGAAATCCAAAATGAACTTTGAAAAATTAAGAGAATGTAACTGTGACAAGGTAAACTACAACAAATCACTACTGAAATATTCCAACTCTTGCATTTCAATGAAAGAAATTCAAAATGAACTTTGAAAAATTAAGAGAATGTAACTGTTACAAGGTAAACCACAACAAAACACTATTGAAATTTTCCAACTCGTGTATTTCAACGAAAGAAATTCAAAATGAACTTTGAAAAATTAAGAGAATGTAACTGTGACAAGGTAAACCATGACAAAACACTACTGAAATATTCCAACTCTTGCATTTCAATGAAAGAAATTCCAAAATGAACTTTGAGAAATTAAGCGAATGTAAGTGTGACAACGTAAACCACAACAAAACACTACTGAAATATTCCAACTCTTGCATTTCAACGAAAGAAAACCAAAATGAACTTTGAAAAATCAAGAGAATGTAGCTGTGACAAGGTAAACCACATCAAAACACTACTGAAATATTCCAACTCTTGCATTTCAATGAAAGAAATTCAAAATGAACTTTGAAAAATTAAGAGAATGTAACTGTGACAAGGTAAGCCATGACAAAACACTACTGAAATATTCCAACTCTTGCATTTCAACGAAAGAAATCCAAAATGAACTTTGAAAAATTAAGAGAATGTAACTGTGACAAGGTAAACCACAACAAAACACTACTGAAATATTCCAACTCTTGCATTTCAACGAAAGAAAACCAAAATGAACTTTGAAAAATCAAGAGGATGTAACTGTGACAAGGTAAACCACATCAAAACACTATTGAAATATTTCAACTCTTGCATTTCAACGAAAGAAATCCAAAATGAACTTTGAAAATCAAGAGAATGTAACTGTAACAAGGTAAACCACGACAAAACCCTACTGAAATATTCCAACTCTTGCATTTCAATGAATGAAATTCAAAATGAGCTTTGAAAAATTAAGAGAATGTAACTGTGACAAGGTAAACCATGACAAAACACTACTGAAATATTCCAACTCTTGCATTTCAATGAAAGAAATTCCAAAATGAACTTTGAGAAATTAAGCGAATGTAAGTGTGACAACGTAAACCACTACAAAACACTACTGAAATATTCCAACTCTTGCATTTCAACGAAAGAAAACCAAAATGAACTTTGAAAAATCAAGAGAATGTAGCTGTGACAAGGTAAACCACATCAAAACACTACTGAAATATTCCAACTCTTGCATTTCAATGAAAGAAATTCAAAATGAACTTTGAAAAATTAAGAGAATGTAACTGTGACAAGGTAAGCCATGACAAAACACTACTGAAATATTCCAACTCTTGCATTTCAACGAAAGAAATCCAAAATGAACTTTGAAAAATTAAGAGAATGTAACTGTGACAAGGTAAACCACAACAAAACACTACTGAAATATTCCAACTCTTGCATTTCAACGAAAGAAAACCAAAATGAACTTTGAAAAATCAAGAGGATGTAACTGTGACAAGGTAAACCACATCAAAACACTATTGAAATATTTCAACTCTTGCATTTCAACGAAAGAAATCCAAAATGAACTTTGAAAATCAAGAGAATGTAACTGTGATAAGGTAAACCACAACAAAACACTACTGAAATATTCCAAATCATGCATTTCAATGAAAGAAATCCAAAATGAACTTTGAAAAATTAAGAGAATGTAGCTATGACTAGGTAAACCACGACAAAACACCATTGAAATGTTCCAACTCTTGCATTTCATCAAAAGAAATCCAAAATGAACTTTGAAAAGTTAAGAGAATGTAACTGTGACAAGGTAAACCACGACAAAACACTACTGAAATATTCCAAATCTTGCATTTCAATGAAAGAAATTCAAAATGGACTCTGAAAAATCAATAGAATGTAACTGTGACTAGGTAAACCACGACAAAACACTATTGAAATATTTCAACTCTTGCATTTCAACGAAAGAAATCCAAAATGAACTTTGAAAATCAAGAGAATGTAACTGTGATAAGGTAAACCACAACAAAACACTACTGAAATATTCCAAATCATGCATTTCAACGAAAGAAATCCAAAATGAACTTTGAAAAATTAAGAGAATGTAACTATGACTAGGTAAGCCACGACAAAACACTATTGAAATATTCCAACTCTTGCATTTCATCAAAAGAAATCCAAAATGAACTTTGAAAAGTTAAGAGAATGTAACTGTGACAAGGTAAACCACGACAAAACACTACTGAAATATTCCAAATCTTGCATTTCAATGAAAGAAATTCAAAATGGACTTTGAAAAATCAATAGAATGTAACTGTGACTAGGTAAACCACGACAAAACACTATTGAAATATTCCAACTTTTGCATTTCATCGAAAGAAATCCAAAATGAACTTTGAAAAATTAAGAGAATGTAACTATGACAAGGTAAACTACAACAAAACACTACTGAAATATTCCAACTCTTGCATTTCAACGAAAGAAAACCAAAATGAACTTTGAAAAATTAAGAGAATGTAACTGTGACAAGGTAAACCACGACAAAACACTACTGAAATATTCCAACTCTTGCATTTCAACGAAAGAAATTCAAAATGAACTTTGAAAAATCAAGGGAATGTAACTGTGATAAGGTAAACCACAACAAAACACTACTGAAATATTCCAACTCATGCATTTCAACGAAAGAAATCCAAAATGAACTTTGAATAATTAAGAGAATGTAACTATGATTAGGTAAACCACGACAAAACACTATTGAAATATTTTAACTCTTGCATTTCATCGAAAGAAATCCAAAATGAACTTTAAAAAATTAAGAGAATGTAAGTGTGACAAGGTAAACCACAACAAAACACTACTGAAATATTCCAACTCCTACATTTCAACGAAAGAAAACCAAAATTAACTTTGAAAAATCAAGAAAATGTATTTGTGATAAGGTAAATCACGTCAAAACACTACTGAAGTATTCCAACTCTTGCATTTCAATGAAAGAAATTCAAAATGGACTTTGAAAAATTAAGAGAATGTAACTTTGACAAGGTAAACCACGACAAAACTCTATTGAAATATTCAAACTCTTGCATTTCATCGAAAGAAATCCAATATGAACTTTGAAAAATCAAGAAAATGTAACTGTGACGAGGTAAACCACAACAAAACACTACTGAAATATTCCAACTCATGCATTTCAACGAATGAAGACCAAAATGAACTTTGAAAAATTAAGAGAATGTAACTGTGACAAGGTAAACCATGACAAAACACTACTGAAATATTCCAACTCTTGCATTTCAACAAAAGAAATTCAAAATGAACTTTAAAAAATTAAGAGAATGTAACTGTGACAAGGTAAACCACAACAAAACACTACTGAAATATTCCAACTCTTACATTTCAATGAAAGAAATTCAAATGAACTTTGATAAATCAAGAGAATGTAACTGTGACAAGGTAAACCACGACAAAACACTACTGAAATATTCCAACTGTTGCATTTCATCGAAAGAAAACCAAATGAACTTTGAAAAATTAATAGAATGTAACTGTGACAAGGTAAACCATGACAAAACACTACTGAAATGTTCCAACTCTTGCATTTCAACGAAAGAAATTCAAAATGAACTTTGAAAAATTAAGAGAATGTAACTGTGACAAGGTAAACCACAACAAAACACTACTGAAATATTCCAACTCTTACATTTCAATGAAAGAAATTCAAATGGACTTTGATAAATCAAGAGACTGTTACTGTGACAAGGTAAACCACTACAAAACACTACTGAAATATTCCAACTCTTGCATTTCAACGAAAGAAAACCAAAATGAATTTTGAAAAATTAAGAGACTGTTACTGTGACAAGGTAAACCACTACAAAACACTACTGAAATATTCCAACTCTTGCATTTCAACGAAAGAAAACCAAAATGAACTTTGAAAAATCAAGAGAATGTAACTGTGACAATGTAAAACACAACAAAACACTACTGAAATATTCTAACTCTTGCATTTCAATGAATGAAATTCAAATGGACTTTGATAAATCAATAGAATGTAACTGTGACAAGGTAAACCACGAAAAAACACTACTGAAATATTCCAACTCTTGCATTTCAGTGAAAGAAATTCAAATAAACTTTGACAAATCAAGAAAATGTATCTGTGACAAGGTAAACCACGACAAAACACTACTGAAATATTCCAACTCTTGCATTTCAATGAAAGAAATTCAAAATGAGCTTTGAAAAATCAAGAGAATGTAACTGTGACACTGTAAACCACAACAAAACACTACTGAAATATTCCAACTCTTGCATTTCAACGAAAGAAATTTATAAATTAACTTTGAAAAATCAAGAGAATGTAACTGTGACAAGGTAAACCATAATATTCCTAATAAAAAATTTAGAATTTGTAAAATTGGTTTAAGAAGGATATTAAGAAAGGAACTTGTTCTGAAAAGATATAATAAAGCCTTTTGAAAAGTATTGCTTGATCTTGGGGTGTGCAAAAAGTCGTAAAGTAAAGTTGTAGTGAAGAAGATAACTACTTCAACTTGTAAAAATGGTTTAGGAAGGACATTACTTAAAGAACTTGTTCTGAAAAAGTATAATAAAGCCTTTTGAAAAGTATTGCTTGATGTTGGGGTATGCAAAAAGTCGTAAAGTAAAGTTGTGGTGAAAAAGATAAGTACTTCAACTTGTAAAATTGGTTTAGGAAGGACATTAAGAAAAGAACTTGTTCTGAAATGCCTTTGAAAAGTATTGCTTGGTGTTGAGGTATCCAAAAAGCTGTAAAGTAAACATGTGGGTGAAACGGATGGGTACTTCAAGTTGGAAAATGGGTTTAGGAGGGACATTAAGAAAGGAACTTGCTCTGAAATGCCTTTTGAAAAGTATTGCTTGGTGTTGAGGTATCCAAAAAGCTGTAAAGTAAACATCTGGGTGAAACGGATGGGTACTTCAAGTTAGAAAATGGGTTTAGGAGGGACATTTAGAAAGGAACTTTCTCTGAAATGCCTTTTGAAAGGTATTTCTTGGTGTTGAGATATCCAAAAAGCTGTAAAGTAAAGTTGTGGTGAAAAAGATAAGTACTTCAACTTGTAAAATTGGTTTATGAAGGACATTAAGAAAATAACTTGTTCTGAAATGCCTTTGAAAAGTATTGCTTGGTGTTGAGGTATCGAAAACGCTGTAAAGTAAAGTTGTGGGTGAAACGGATGGGTACTTCAAGTTGGAAAATGGGTTTAGAAGGGACATTAAGAAAGGAACTTGCTCTGAAATGTCTTTTGAAAAGTATTTCTTGGTGTTGAGGTATCCGAAAAGCTGTAAAGTAAAGTTGTGGGTGAAAAGGATGGGTACTTCAAGTTGTAAAATGGGTTTAGAAGGGATATTAAGAAAGGAAATTGCTCTGAAATGCCTTTTGAAAGGTATTTCTTGGTGTTGAGATATTTGTAAAAAGCTGTAAAGTAAAGTTGTGGGTGAAAAGGATGGGTACTTCAAGTTGGAAAATGGGTTTAGAAGGGACATTAAGAAAGGAACTTGCTCTGAAATATCTTTTGAAAAGTATTACTTGGTGTTGAGGTATCCAAGAAGCTGTGAAGTATAGTTGTGGGTGAAAAGGATGGATGCTTCAACTTGTATAATGGGTTTAGAAGGGACATTAAGAAAGGAACTTGCTCTGAAATACCTTTTGAAAAGTATTTCTTGGTGTTGAGGTATCCGTAAAAAGCTGTAAAGTAAAGTTGTGGGTGAAAAGGATGGGTACTTCAAGTTGGAAAATAGGTTTAGAAGGGACATTAAGAAAAAAAAAGTTGCTCTGAAATACCTTTTGAAAAGTATTGCTTGGTGTTGAGGTATCCAAAAAGCTGTAAAGTAAAGTTGTGGGTGAAAAAGATGGATGCTTCAACTTGTAAAATGGGCTTGGGAGGGACATTAAGAAAAGAACTTGTTCTGAAATGCCCTTTGAAAAGTATTGCTTGGTGTTGTGGTATCCAAAAAGACAGTATAGTAAAGTTGTTGGGGAAAAGATGAGTACTTCAAGTTGGAAAATGGGTTTAGAAGGGACATTAAAAAAGGAACTTGCTCTGAAATGTCTTTTGAAAAGTATTTCTTGGTGTTGAGGTATCCAAAAAGCTGTAAAGTAAAGTTGTGGGTGAAAAGGATAGATGTTTCAACTTGTAAAATGGTTTTAGGAGGGACATTAAGAAAGTAACTTGCTCTGAAATGTCTTTTGAAAAGTATTGCTTGGTGTTGAGGTATCCAAAAAGCTGTAAAGTAAAGTTGTGGATGAGAAGGATGGGAACTTCAACTTGTAAAATGGGTTTAGGATGGACATTAAGAAAATAATTTGTTCTGAAAAGATATAATAAAGCCTTAAAAAAGTATTAAAAAATGGGGAGGGGACTCTTTGGGGGCCCGGGGGGACCTTTAGGGGTCCGGGGGGCCCTTGAGAGCCGGGTGGTCCTTTGGGAGCCTGGGGGACCTTTGGGGGCCAGGGGCTTCCTTCGGGGTCGGGGTAGGGGGATCGGGGCCCTTTGGGGTTGGGGTAGAGGACCTCACGACACTGTTTAAATAGTACTTGTGTATTATAACGACCACTGAGTTTCATCGTCAAATCATCTTCTAAAACATCTTCTAAAATCATCTTTTAAAATGTCTCTAACTGTTTTGTCGAAATAATTCCCTAAAATGTGTAAAACGGTTTCGCCCAAATAATCCCCTAAAAGTAATTTCTGCGTGTTCCTATTGTTTTGGCATCCCTGCGCTGGCACATTTGAAATTTCTAGGAAACCCTTTCCTGCGTTAATCTCTTCATCTCATAAATGTCCTAGCTACACTATTAAGGTTTCGTTAGAATATCAATTTATCTCTCCGACTTAAAGATCAGTGAAGCCGTATTTAAAAATAGAATTTCTATCTCTTTAGACTCCCGCATAATTCCAAGACAACAAGTGATGTCATTTCTAATTCCTGACACTAAAGATCAATGAAGCCCTATTTAAAAATAGAATATTAATTTTTCTCTCTGACCTAAAGAACGTTTATCCCTCAGACCTAAGATCAAAGAAGTCATACTTGTTTCTTTATTCCCCTTTTCGTAAATCAATAATTCCCCTAGCGATTATGTAAATCAAGTTCTCAGAAATTCTCTCCCCTTTCGTGAATCAATAATTCCCCTCGATTATGTAAATCACCCCTCATGTCATTACACGTGGCCAAACAAAAACAGATCGATAATCCTTGAATAAATTATGTAAAAAAGTTGTAGGTGGCAGCAGGGGTGAGGGGTGGGACTCAATAAGGCCTTTCTACTGATTCCGTTACCGATCCAGAAAGCGCTTTATTGTCAGACTTGGCGCTTCCTAAGTTCTAAAACTGCATGACAACATATGGAGGTCTTTTACATTGAGTTTCTAGTGTTTTTCTAAATTTTTTTTTAAGACGTCTATGGTTGTGTAAATTTCCACAAAAAGAATCATGTTTCATTTGTACTGTTCATGGTTCTTTGAATGTCTTTAGGAGACAAATGTTTTGATTTTGTTTCCCCTCAGTACTGTAAATGGAGTAGTGTTGTAGTAGTAGTGGTGATAGTTGTAGTAGCATGCATATATTGCTTTTTTGATCATTTCCCTGATCATTTCCTGAACTTTCCAAATTAATATACTCAGTTATCCCTGTGCTACATCCTTTTGACAATCCGTATACACATGACATATTTTGATTTTGTTCAACACTCCTCTCAACATTCCCTGAAAGGCTCACCCGAATGCCTTTCGTCTTTTTGAAAAGTAAAGTTCAAACATGCATATTTTTCTCAATAACATGTACTATGCGTAAAGAATGAACGAACTGCCTAACTTACAGCCCTTGTCCTGAAGGCTTTGTAGAGGTTGACAACCCCAAAGACATAATTACTAGACCTTTCAATAATGCTGAGCAAAATAGCTCTCTTAAAATTTTGATCGGATGTTGCTCTTCATCGTGTTTGACTCTTAAAAAGGAACTAGAACTATACTTTTCCAATCCATTGCGCGTCTTCTAAAGTTCCACGACCACCCCTTCCATAAAAACCTGATATACCCATGGGGCATAACTTACAACCCTTACCCCCAGGCTCTGGGGGATTCTTCAACCACAAAAGCCTTGTTATATTAACTTTGGACTATTTTTGAACAAATAGCTATCTAAAAATTTCTACCAGATGCATTTGTGGAAAATATGACGTGGTGGTGGCTGCCCCGATCACTTTGACTCCTAAAAAGGGCATTAGAGCATCTGATCTCCAATCCAACGAGCCCATTCCTGAGTTTATACTACCACCCTTTTCATCAAAACCTTAGATGCCCTTTGGGCATAACTTACAACCCTTGTGCTGAGGGCTGTGGAGGGGAGGGGGGTTGTCATCCTCAAATAAATAATTTCCAGACCTTTCAACTACGCTGAACAAAATTGCTATCTCAGAATTTTGATCAGATATGTTTTGGGAATTGATGGGCGTGGGAGGGGCTTGTTCCCCAATCACTTTTTACTCTTAAAAAGGGCACTAGCCCTTTCAATATCAAATCAAATGAGCCCTTTTCGAAGTTTCTACGAAAAAAATAGCCGTCTCAAGATTTCTGTCAGATGTATTTTGGGAAAATGCGAGGTGTGGGAGGGGGTATCCACCCTTCGATCACTTTGAATCTTAAAAAGGGCGCTAGAACTTCTGATTACCAATCCAATGAGCCCCCTCCGAGGTTCGTACAACCTCCCTTTCTGTCGATTTTAGTGGATTGCTGTTACTGATGTCAATTTTAAGGAAACTACAAGTAAGTGGGGCTCAGAGCTTTGAATTGCATATTACCATCATTGTTATTAGTCTAGGACAAAATATTAGATTTAGAAAATACTCTATAGATAATATGTGTCATTTTAATCATTGCATTTGAGGTTAGACATTTAATTCTTGTTTTTAGCTTTATCACAAAAACTCAAACAGCAAAAATATTTGGAGAACTGTTAAAACTCAAATTGCAAATTTTTTTGTAAAAGCATATAAATTAAATTTATTGAATTTTGTCCTATTTTTCTATGTTATCTTAACTCCCTTAGATGGAATATCCAATTCTTAATCTGAGAAGTTCATTTTTCCATATAATCAATTACTCTAGAAAATGATTTTAAAACCATGTTGTGTTTTTCTGGTACTCATTTTAGGCTCGTTTTACTATGTACGTGCTGAAACTAAAAATCATTCACCGAAATCCTCAAAGACTTGCAATGCTGCTAATCTAATGCGTGACTTGAGAGCCGTTACAAATATTAAAAGCCTGAAGAATTTTTCTAAAATCTGTGCCAACTGTAGTGAAGTAGATGAAGGTTTTTTGCGAGTTTTGAAATATTTGAAGGAGGTGGGACTGAGAGAAGTCAAATATGATAACACAAAGCAGCTTAAAAAGAGTTCTAGTTCAAAGTGTGAGAAACGTAAACATAAGAAAGAAATCTGTAAACATTCCAAACTTTTGGAAAGCTATCATAAGAAAATAAAAGACAATCTGCGAAAAGGGATAGATAATTTCCTCAGGAGTGTAGAAGAGACAGACACTTACTTCAAACATAATAACACAGATAAACACGATCCAAAGTGGGAAGAAATTAAGACAAGGTTTGTGTTTGAAGAGCTGACTGATGAAACAAAGCCAGACAGAATGAGTGAACACAGTTTTCAAAATGGAGTAGAAGAGAAAATGAGCAAAGCAGATGCCCAAGGACAGGAAATAGAAAATCTACTCGAAAAGATTCTGAACTCTCACTTACTACTGTCAGAAAATAGGAGTTCCAGCCTACAGAGCAAGTCGGAAGATAAATTTTTGCATGAAATTAAATCCTCTCTACAGAAGAATACAACGGTAACTAATAAAATACCACAAGAAATTAAAGATGTTGCCCAAATTAATCATGATGAAAACTCAGAAGCCAATAAGGAGGAAGCATTAGCAATAGGCAGCACAAAAAAAAATAGTTTTGGAAACCAAAAAGAGGGTTATGGTCTCAAGCTTACAAATATATGGTACACAAATATCTACAAGCTTACAAATATATGGTACACAAATATCGAAATATCTGGTACAATAAAGAAAACTATATGGTTGGGAATTGGAATTCTCGTTGTAAAACTGATTGCTCCTATTTTAAAGACATTTATAGCCTCTTATTTTCGAAGTAATAAAAAAAATTGAAATGATTAAAAACGTATAGCCTATAGTGTAAAGTGGATTAGACTCTCTTTAATCTTTCTTGGTGCTCGTAAGAAAACAAAGAATAAAAAAACAACATAAAATTAAAAATATACGAGAAATCAAAACGAAGGTGGTTTTCAGCCTGAAAAAAGAAACAAAAAGATTAAGCAAATATTCCTGCAAAGACTTCTGTCAAACTATCCCCAGCACCGAAGAAAAACGAAAAAAGGAAAGAAAAAAGTCATGTAAAACTAAGCCAAGGGACAGTAAGTTTTCCACATAGGGGTTTCGGACAAGGTGGTTCTAATAGTGCACTTCTTTTTTTGATCTGACTATATTTTTAGGAGCTATGAGTTATTTTATTTCTTAATGCTCGACGTGATCATCCGTTACTAGGTTGCTAGCTGCAGAGAAAAAAAGAAAAGAAAAAAAAAATGCCGTTGATGCAAAATATCGTGGTTACAGCCACTTTTCTTGTCTTTTAAGCCAAGGAATTTTCCTTGTTATTCAAGCCAAGGGACAGTAATTTTCCTACATAGGTGTATTCAACAATGCGGTTCTAATAGTGCACTTTTTTTGATTTGATAATTTTGGAGTTACGGGCTATTTTATCTTTTACCACGGGACTTGATCGTCTCGTACTAAGTTACTAGCTATAAAACAACCTACAATTATGACGTCATCATTAATCAAGCATTTAAATAAACTTCACTACAGTGCTTTAGAAAAATGTAGTTTTTTGTAAGAAAATTGATTATAATTAAAAAGTGTTTTTTTTTCAATTCAAGTGGGTTTTATTAAAACAAGTAGAAATAAATAAACATAAACAAACATCTCTATAAAAAAAAACGTACATTGAGTCCTTAAAAAAAGAAATTCCTCTTAATCACGCTTTACGACTCTCGTTTACTCTTTAACACAACCACATCCCTCATCCATACAAATCATTGTCTAAGAAATTCCCCCTTTCCTTCCCGAAAGTACAGCTACCTTAACCTTACAAAATAATAATAAATAAATAAAAAACAAAAACAGACCAATATAATAATAATAACTTTTAAAACAAAAAATCTCAATTATTAGTTAACTCTATTTTTTGAAATCCAATAAGATAGTTTTTCCAATTATTTTAAAGACCCAAGGGAGCTCCTACATCTAAGCTCTTGTGGAAGTACGTTCCACACTTTCGCGCACGCAACATCTGGGGCGAAATCCGACCGTAATGTAGGTGTTCGTCTCATCAAAAGGTTAGAGGCAGATCTCGTGCTCCTTGGATGTTGTTCCGACATCAACTGGAATAGACTGTGGAATGCTGATGGAAGAAATCCGAACAAAAAATTTCAACCACACTAATTTCCTTTAAAGTGAGCTATTTAACAGTTCTCTAAGATGTTCCAGTGCCCTGCTATCTGAGGAAAGAAAAAAGAAAGAAAGAAAAAAAGACGCCGTATATGCAGAATATCATGGTTTCAGCCACTTTTCTTGATTTTCAAGCCAATATATTTTCCTTGTTGTTCAAGCCAAGGGACAGTAAGTTTTCTTTCTAGGGGTTTCGGACAAGGTGGTTCTAATAGAGCAGTTCTTCTTTTGATCTGACTATATTTTTAGGAGCTATGGGTTATCATATTTCTTAATGTTGGACGTGATTGTCTCTTACTAGGTTGCTAGCTACCGGTGCAGCGCGGATTCTTTACTGTAACCTAAGTTAGTTTAATAATGGGTTGTTTAAAGCCTGCGTTGCGCAGTGGACAGTGAGTTGGAATTTTACTTTGAAGGTCGCAGGTTCAATTCATACCGCGGGCAATTTTTGCACATTTGTCAATTTAAAGTCTAAACAAAACTTCTATTAATCCTTAATGTAATTTCCTATAAGGATTCTTTGACTTTTAGGAGGTGTTTTCCTTCTCACCTATTCAGCAATCAAGCAAATTTTCTCAGGCTCGTAGATTTATATAGGTTACACTAAGCTTAATGAATCTTATATATTTGAAATCAGCGTAATGAGTGGATTTTTTTGCTATATATATATTTCTATCAAAATTCCTTTTTTTAGAATTTTGGTTACTACTGAGCCGTGTCGCTCTTTACTTACAATATCATGTCTTATATGAGTAGGAAGGGCATAATGACTCCCGTACGAACATAATTTATGCAGGTTTTTATGGTTTTTGTCACTGAGAATGAAAAAACAGGATTTTTCTCACTCTGATGTATTTTCATGGTTCATTAATTCTAACGGGTCAATGACACATCTTTCAAGGTCGATTTATTTGTTGTTTCCAAGTGTATTGTCTCTGGGACGAAGTTTGCACATGCGCATTAATGGGGGAGAGATGTATTGATCTAGAACAAGAGGGGGAAGTGGATTTCCGAGAATTTGATTTACATAAATGAAGGGGAGAGGATTTCCGAGAAATTGATTACATAAAAGAAGGGGACAGAATTTCTGAGAAATTGATTTGCATAATCGAGGGGAATCATTGATCTACGAAAGGGGAATTAGAAATGACATCACTTGTTTCCTAGGAATTATGCAGGACTCTAAAGAGATAGAAATTCTATTTTTAAGTATGGCTTCTCTGATCTTACGTGAGAGAGATAAATTAATATTATATTTTTAAATATGGCTTCTCCGATGCTTAGGTCAGAGTGATAAATTGATATTCTACCGAAACCATAATAGTGTAGCTAGGAACATCTCAGAGATGAAGAGATTAACGCGGAAAAGGGTTTCCTAGGAATTTCAAATGTGACAGCGCAGGGACGCCAAAACAAAATGAACGCGCAGAAATTACTTTTAGGGAATTATTTGGGTGAAACCGTTTGAGACATTTTAGAAGATTATTTGAGCGAAACAGTTTGAGACATTTTAGAAGATGATTTGGGGTGAAACTCTGTGGTCATTTTAATACACAAGTTCCATTTGAAAAGTGTTGTGATGTCCCCTACCCCAACCCCAAAGGGCCCCCTACCCCAACCCCAAAGGGCCAAAGGGCCCTATCCCCCGGGCCCCCAAAGGGCCTTCAGGGGCCCCCAAGCCCGCAAAGGGCCCCTGGGCCCCCAAATTCCCCCCCCCCCAAGTGCCCCGGGGCCCCACATTTTTTTAACACTGTTTTGAATCAATTTGTTTGCATGTCTGGGTTGATGTTTCCAATTTCAAGAATATGTCTTTGTTGGTTTGTATATCTAAAGTGCCTGTCTTTCTCTGTTTGCATGTCTGAATCTATTTGTTTGCATGTCTGGATTGGTGTTTGCAAGTCCAAGAATTTGTCTTTGTTGGTTTGAATGTCTAAAGTGCCTGTCTTTCTCTTTTTGTGTGTCTGAATCTATTTGTTTGCATGTCTGGGTTGGTGTTTGCAAGTCCAAGTATTTGGCATTGTTGGTTTGAATGTTTAAAGTGTCTGTCTTTCTCTATTTGTGTGTCTGATTCTATTTGTTTGCATGTCTGGGTTGATGTTTGCATGTCCAAGAATTTGTCTTTGTTGGTTTGAATGTATAAAGTGTCTGTCTTTCTCTGTTTGTGTGTCTGATTCTATTTGTTTGCATGTCTGGGTTGGTGTTTGCATGTCTAAGTATTTGTCTTTGTTGGTTTGAATGTCTAAAGTGTCTGTCTTTCTCTGTTTGTGTGTCTGATTCTATTTGTTTGCATGTCTGGGTTGGTGTTTGCAAGTCCAAGAATTTGTCTTTGTTGGTTTGAATGTCTAAAGTGTCTGTCTTTCTTTGTTTGTGTGTCTGATTCTATTTGTTTGCATGTCTGGGTTGGTGTTTGCAAGTCCAAGAATTTGTCCTTGTTGGTTTGAATGTCTAAAGTGTCTGTCTTTCTCTGTTTATGTGGCTGATTATATTTGTTTACATGTCTGGGTTGGTTTTTGCAAGTCCAAGTATTTGGCATTGTTGGTTTGAATGTTTAAAGTGTCTGTCTTTCTCTATTTGTGTGTCTGATTCTATTTGTTTGCATGTCTGGGTTGATGTTTGCATGTCCAAGAATTTTTTTTGTTGGTTTGAATGTATAAAGTGTCTGTCTTTCTCTGTTTGTGTGTCTGATTCTAAATGTTTGCATGTCTGGGTTGGTGTTTGCAAGTCCAAGTATTTGTCTTTGTTGATTTGAATGACTAAAGTGTCTTTCTCTGTTTATGTGTCTGGTTCTATTTGTTTGCATGTCTGGGTTGGTGTTTGCAAGTCCAAGAATTTATCTTTGGTGGTTTGAATGTCTAAAGTCTCTGTCTTTCTCTGTTTGTGTGTCTGATTCTATTTGTTTGCATGTCTGGGTTGGTGTTTGCAAGTCCAAGAATTTGTCTTTGTTGGTTTGAATGTCTAAAGTGTCTGTCTTTCTCTGTTTGTGTGTCTGATTCTATTTGTATGCATGTCTGGGTTGGTGTTTGCATGTCTAAGTATTTGTCTTTGTTGGTTTGAATGTCTAAAGTGTCTTTCTTTCTCTGTTTGTGTGTCTGATTCTATTTGTTTGCATGTCTGGGTTGGTGTTTGCAAGTCCAAGAATTTGTCTTTGTTGGTTTGAATGTCTAAAGTGTCTGTCTTTCTCTGTTTGTGTGTATGATTCTATTTGTTTGCATGTCTGGGTTGGTGTTTGCAAGTCCAAGTATCTGTCTTTGTTGGTTTGAATGTCTAAAGTGTCTGTCTTTCTCTGTTTGTGTGTCTGATTCTATTTGTTTGTATGTCCGGGTTGGTGTTTGCAAGTTTAAGAATTTGTCCTTGTTGGTTTGAATGTCTAAAGTATCTGTCTTTCTCTGTTTATGTGGCTGATTCTATTTTTTTACATGTCTGGGTTGGTTTTTGCAAGTCCAAGAATTTGGCATTGTTGGTTTGAATGTTTAAAGTGTCTGTCTTTCTCTATTTGTGTGTCTGATTCTATTTGTTTGCATGTCTGGGTTAGTGTTTTTGTGTCTGATTCTATTTGTTTGCAAGTCCAAGTATTTGTCTTTGTTGGTTTGAATGTCTAAAGTGTCTGTCTTTCTCGGTTCGTGTGTCTGATTCTTTTTATTTGCATGTCTGGGTTGGTGATTCTATTTGTGTTTGCAAGTCCAAGTATTTGTTTTTGTTGGTTTGAATGTCTAAAGTGTCTGTCTTTCTCTGTTTGTGTGTCTGATTCTATTTGTTTGCATGTCTAGGTTGGTGTTTGCAAGTCCAAGAATTTGTCTTTGTTAGCTTTGAATGTCTAAAGTGTCTGTCTTTCTCTGTTTGTGTGTCTGATTTTATTTTTTGCATGTCTGGGTTGGTGTTTACAAGTCCAAGTATTTGTCTTTGTTGGGTTGAATGTCTAAAGTGTCTATCTTTCTCTGTTTGTGTGTCTGATTCTATTTGTTTGCATGTCTGGGTTGGTGTTTGCAAGTCCAAGAATTTGTCTTTGTTGGTTTGAATGTCTAAAGTGTCTGTCTTTCTCTGTTTACATGTCTGATTCTGTTTGTTTGCATGTCTGGGTTGGTGTTTGCAAGTCCAAGAATTTGTCTTTGTTGGTTTAAATGTCTAAAGTGTCTGTCTTTCTCTGTTTGTGTGTCTGATTCTATTTGTTTGCATGTCTGGGTTGATGTTTGCAAGCCCAAGAATTTGTCTTTGTTTGTTTGAATGTCTAAAGTGTCTGTCTTTCTCTGTTTGTGTGTCTGATTCTATTTGTTTGCATGTATGGGTTGATGTTTGCAAGTCCAAGAATTTGTCTTTGTTGGTTTGAATGTCTAAAGTGTCTGTCTTTCTCTGTTTACATGTCTGATTCTGTTTGTTTGAATGTCTGGGTTGGTGTTTGCAAGTCCAAGTATTTGTCTTTGTTGGTTTGAATGTCTAAAGTGTCTGTCTTTTCGGTTTGTGTGTATGATTCTATTTGTTTGCATGTCTGGGTTGGTGTATGCAAGTCCAAGTATCTGTCTTTGTTGGTTTGAATGTCTAAAGTGTCTGTCTTTCTCTGTTTGTGTGTCTGATTCTATTTGTTTGCATGTCTGGGTTGGTGTTTGCAAGTCCAAGAATTTGTCTTTGTTGGTTTGAATGTCTAAAGTGTCTGTCTTTCTCAGTTTATGTGGCTGATTCTATTTGTTTACATGTCGGGGTTGGTGTTTGCAAGTCCAAGTATTTGTCATTGTTGGTTTGAATGTTTAAAGTGTCTGTCTTTCTCTGTTTGTGTGTCTGATTCTATTTGTTTGCATGTCTGGGTTGATGTTTGCAAGTCCAAAAATTTGTCTTTGTTGGCTTGAATGTCTAAAATGTCTGTCTTTCTCTGTTTGTGTGTCTGATTCTATTTGTTTGTATGTCTGGGTTGGTGTTTGCAAGTCCAAGTATTTGTCTTTGTTGGTTTGAATGTCTAAAGTGTCTGTCTTTCTCTGTTTGTGTGTCTGATTCTATTTGTATGCATGTCTGGGTTGGTGTTTGCATGTCCAAGTATTTTTCTTTGTTGGTTTGAATGTCTAAAGTGTCTATCTTTCTCTTTTTGTGTGTCTGATTCTATTTGTTTGCATGTCTGGGTTGGTGTTTGCAAGTCCAAGAATTTGTCTTTGTTGGTTTGAATGTCTAAAGTGTCTGTCTTTCTCTGTTTGTGTGTATGATTCTATTTGTTTGCATGTCTGGGTTGCTGTTTGCAAGTCCAAGAATTTGTCTTTGTTGGTTTGAATGTCTAAAGTGTCTGTCTTTCTCAGTTTATGTGGCTGATTCTATTTGTTTACATGTCTGGGTTGGTGTTTGCAAGTCCAAGTATTTGTCATTGTTGGTTTGAATGTTTAAAGTGTCTGTCTTTCTCTGTTTGTGTGTCTGATTCTATTTGTTTGCATGTCTGGGTTGATGTTTGCAAGTCCAAGAATTTGTCTTTGTTTGTTTGAATGTCTAAAGTGTCTGTCTTTCTCTGTTTGTGTGTCTGATTCTATTTGTTTGCATGTCTGGGTTGGTGTTTGCAAGTCCAAGTATTTGTCTTTTTTGATTTGAATGACTAAAGTGTCTGTCTTTCTCTGTTTGTGTGTCTGATTCTATTTGTTTGCATGTCTGGGTTGGTGTTTGCAAGTCAAAGAATTTGTCTTTGTTGGTTTGAATGTCTAAAGTGTCTGTCTTTCTCTGTTTGTGTGTCTGATTCTATTTGTTTGCAAGTCTGGGTTAGTGTTTGCAAGTCCAAGTATTTGTCTTTGTTGGTTTGAATGTCTAAAGTGTCTTTCTTTCTCTCTTTGTGTGTCTGATTCTATTTGTTTGCATGTCTGGGTTGGTTTTTGCAAGTCCAAGAATTTGTTTTTGTTGGTTTGAATGTCTAAAGTGTCCGTCTTTCTCTGTTTGTGTGTCTGACTCTATTTGTTTGCATGTCTGGGTTGGTGTTTGTAAGTCAAAGAATTTGTCTTTGTTGGTTTGAATGTCTAAAGTGTCTGTCTTTCTCTGTTTGTATGTCTGATTCTATTTGTTTGCATGTCTGAGTTGGTGTTTGCAAGTCCAAGTATTTGTCTTTGTTGGTTTGAATGTCTAAAGTGTCTGTCTTTCTCTCTTTGTATGTCTGATTCTATTTGTTTGCATGTCTGAGTTGGTGTTTGCAAGTCCAAGTATTTGTCTTTGTTGGTTTGAATGTCTAAAGTGTCTATCTTTCTCTGTTTGTGTGTCTGACTCTATTTGTTTGCATGTCTGGATTGGTGTTTGTAAGTCAAAGAATTTGTCTTTGTTGGTTTGAATGTCTAAAGAGTCTGTCTTTCTCTGTTTGTGTGTCTGATTCTATTTGTTTGCATGTCTGGGTTAGTGTTTGCAAGTCCAAGTATTTGTCTTTGTTGGTTTGAATGTCTAAAGTGTCTTTCTTTCTCTCTGTGTGTGTCTGATTCCATTTCTTTGCATGTCTGGTTTGGTGTTTGCAAGTCCAATAATTTGTTTTTGTTGGTTTGAATGTCTAAAGTGTCTGTCTTTCTTTGTTTGTGTGTCTGATTCTATTTGTTTGCATGTCTGAGTTGGTGTTTGCAAGTCCAAGTATTTGTGTTTGTTGGTTTGAATGTCTAAAGTGTCTATCTTTCTCCGTTTGTGTGTCTGATTCTATTTGTTTGCATGTCTGGGTTGGTGTTTGCAAGTCCAAGAATTTGTCTTTGTTGGTTTGAATGTCT
This sequence comes from Artemia sinica, assembly GCA_027921565.1. Taxonomy (NCBI): domain Eukaryota; kingdom Metazoa; phylum Arthropoda; class Branchiopoda; order Anostraca; family Artemiidae; genus Artemia; species Artemia sinica. The sequence goes on along the minus strand of CM051270.1, from coordinate 17,178,971 downwards.
AAAGTGTCGTACTTTCTCTGTTTGTGTGTCTGATTTTATTTGTTTGCATGTCTGGGTTGGTGTTTGCAATTCCAAGTATTTGTCTTTGTTGGTTTGAATGTCTAAAGTGTCTGTCTTTCTCGGTTTGTGTGTCTGATTCTATTTGTTTGCATGTCTTTGTTGGTGTTTGCAAGTCCAAGAATTTATCTTTGGTGGTTTAAATGTCTAAAGTCTCTGTCTTTCTCTGTTTGTGTGTCTGATTCTATTTGTTTGCATGTCTGGGTTGGTGTTTGCAATTAAAAGTATTTGTCTTTGTTGGTTTGAATGTCTAAAGTTTCTGTCTTTCTCGGTTTGTGTGTCTGATTCTATTTGTTTGCATGTCTGGGTTGGTGTTTGCAAGCCCAAGTATTTGTCTTTGTTGGTTTGTCTAAAGTGTCTGTCTTTCTCTGTTTGTAGGTCTGATTCAATTTGTTTGCATGTCTGGGTTGGTGTTTGCAAGTCCAAGTATTTGTCCTTGTTGGTTTGAATGTCTAAAGTGTCTGTCTTTCTCTGTTTGTGTGTCTGATTCTATTTGTTTGCATGTCTGGGTTGGTGTTTGCAAGTCCAAGAATTTGTTTTTGTTGGTTTGAATGTCTAAAGTGTCTGTCTTTCTCTGTTTGTGTGTCTGATTCTATTTGTTTGCATGTCTGGGTTGGTGTTTGCAAGTCCAAGTATTTGTCTTTGTTGGTTTGAATGTCTAAAGTGTCTGTCTTTCTCGGTTCGTGTGTCTGATTCTTTTTATTTGCATGTCTGGGTTGGTGATTCTATTTGTGTTTGCAAGTCCAAGTATTTGTTTTTGTTGGTTTGAATGTCTAAAGTGTCTGTCTTTCTCGTTTCGTGTGTCTGATTCTTTTTATTTGAATGTCTGGGTTGGTGATTCTATTTGTGTTTGCAAGTCCAAGTATTTGTCCTTGTTGGTTTGAATGTCTAAAGTCTCTGTCTTTCTCTGTTTATGTGGCTGATTCTATTTTTTTACATGTCTGGGTTGGTTTTTGCAAGTCCAAGTATTTGTCTTTGTTGGTTTGAATGTCTAAAGTGTCTGTCTTTCTCGGTTCGTGTGTCTGATTCTTTTTATTTGCATGTCTGGGTTGGTGATTCTATTTGTGTTTGCAAGTCCAAGTATTTGTTTTTGTTGGTTTGAATGTCTAAAGTGTCTGTCTTTCTCGGTTCGTGTGTCTGATTCTTTTTATTTGCATGTCTTGGTTGGTGATTCTATTTGTGTTTGCAAGTCCAAGTATTTGTCCTTGTTGGTTTGAATGTCTAAAGTCTCTGTCTTTCTCTGTTTATGTGGCTGATTCTATTTTTTTACATGTCTGGGTTGGTTTTTGCAAGTCCAAGAATTTGGCATTGTTGGTTTGAATGTTTAAAGTGTCTGTCTTTCTCTATTTGTGTGTCTGATTCTATTTGTTTGCATGTCTGGGTTAGTGTTTTTGTGTCTGATTCTATTTGTTTGCAAGTCCAAGTATTTGTCTTTGTTGGTTTGAATGTCTAAAGTGTCTGTCTTTCTCGGTTCGTGTGTCTGATTCTTTTTATTTGCATGTCTGGGTTGGTGATTCTATTTGTGTTTGCAAGTCCAAGTATTTGTTTTTGTTGGTTTGAATGTCTAAAGTGTCTGTCTTTCTCTGTTTGTGTGTCTGATTCTATTTGTTTGCATGTCTAGGTTGGTGTTTGCAAGTCCAAGTATTTGTCTTTGTTAGTTTTGAATGTCTAAAGTGTCTGTCTTTCTCTCTTTGTATGTCTGATTCTATTTGTTTGCATGTCTGAGTTGGTGTTTGCAAGTCCAAGTATTTGTCTTTGTTGGTTTGAATGTCTAAAGTGTCTATCTTTCTCTGTTTGTGTGTCTGACTCTATTTGTTTGCATGTCTGGGTTGGTGTTTGCAAGTCCAAGAATTTGTCTTTGTTGGTTTGAATGTCTAAAGAGTCTGTCTTTCTCTGTTTGTGTGTCTGATTCTATTTGTTTGCATGTCTGGATTAGTGTTTGCAAGTCCAAGTATTTGTCTTTGTTGGTTTGAATGTCTAAAGTGTCTTTCTTTTTCTCTGTGTGTGTCTGATTCTATTTGTTTGCATGTCTGGTTTGGTGTATGCAAGTCCAAGAATTTGTTTTTGTTGGTTTGAATGTCTAAAGTGTCTGTCTTTCTCGGTTCGTGTGTCTGATTCTAATTGTTTGCATGTCTGGGTTGGTGTTTGCAAGTCCAAGTATTTGTTTTTGTTGGTTTGAATGTCTAAAGTGTCTGTCTTTCTCTGTTTGTGTGTCTGATTCTATTTGTTTGCATGTCTAGGTTGGTGTTTGCAAGTCCAAGAATTTGTCTTTGTTAGTTTTGAATGTCTAAAGTGTCTGTCTTTCTCTGTTTGTGTGTCTAATTTTATTTTTTGCATGTCTGGGTTGGTGTTTACAAGTCCAAGTATTTGTCTTTGTTGGGTTGAATGTCTAAAGTGTCTATCTTTCTCTGTTTGTGTGTCTGATTCTATTTGTTTGCATGTCTGGGTTGGTGTTTGCAAGTCCAAGAATTTGTCTTTGTTGGTTTGAATGTCTAAAGTGTCTGTCTTTCTCTGTTTACATGTCTGATTCTGTTTGTTTGCATGTCTGGGTTGGTGTTTGCAAGTCCAAGAATTTGTCTTTGTTGGTTTGAATGTCTAAAGTGTCTGTCTTTCTCTGTTTGTGTGTCTGATTCTATTTGTTTGCATGTCTGGGTTGATGTTTGCAAGTCCAAGAATTTGTCTTTGTTTGTTTGAATGTCTAAAGTGTCTGTCTTTCTCTGTTTGTGTGTCTGATTCTATTTTTTTGCATGTATGGGTTGATGTTTGCAAGTCCAAGAATTTGTCTTTGTTTGTTTGAATGTCTAAAGTGTCTGTCTTTCTCTGTTTGTGTGTCTGATTTTATTTGTTTGCATGTCTGGGTTGGTGTTTACAAGTCCAAGTATTTGTCTTTGTTGATTTGAATGACTAAAGTGTCTGTCTTGCTCTGTTTATGTGTCTGATTCTATTTGTTTGCATGTCTGGGTTGGTGTTTGCAAGTCCAAGAATTTATCTTTGGTGGTTTAAATGCCTAGAGTCTCTGTCTTTCTCTGTTTGTGTGTCTGATTCTATTTGTTTGCATGTCTGGGTTGGTGTTTGCAATTCCAAGTATTTGTCTTTGTTGGTTTGAATGTCTAAAGTGTCTGTCTTTCTCGGTTTGTGTGTCTGATTCTATTTGTTTGCATGTCTGGGTTGGTGTTTGCAAGCCCAAGTATTTGTCTTTGTTGGTTTGTCTATAGTGTCTGTCTTTCTCTGTTTGTAGGTCTGATTCGATTTGTTTGCATGTTTGGGTTAGTGTTTGCAAGTCCAAGTATTTGTCTTTGTTGGTTTGAATGTCTAAAGTGTCTGTCTTTCTCTGTTTGTGTGTCTGATTCTATTTGTTTGCATGTCTGGGTTGGTGTTTGCAAGTCCAAGTATTTGTCTTTGTTGGTTTGAATGTCTAAAGTGTCTGTCTTTCTCGGTTCGTGTGTCTGATTCTTTTTATTTGCATGTCTGGGTTGGTAATTCTATTTGTGTTTGCAAGTCCAAGTATTTGTTTTTGTTGGTTTGAATGTCTAAAGTGTCTGTCTTTCTCTGTTTGTGTGTCTGATTCTATTTGTTTGCATGTCTGGGTTGGTGTTTGCAAGTCCAAGAATTTGTCTTTGTTAGTTTTGAATGTCTAAAGTGTCTGTCTTTCTCTGTTTGTGTGTCTAATTTTATTTTTTGCATGTCTGGGCTGGTGTTTACAAGTCCAAGTATTTGTCTTTGTTGGGTTGAATGTCTAAAGTGTCTATCTTTCTCTGTTTGTGTGTCTGATTCTATTTGTTTGCATGTCTGGGTTGGTGTTTGCAAGTCCAAGAATTTATCTTTGTTGGTTTGAATGTCTAAAGTGTCTGTCTTTCTCTGTTTACATGTCTGATTCTGTTTGTTTGCATGTCTGGGTTGGTGTTTGCAAGTCCAAGAATTTGTCTTTGTTGGTTTAAATGTCTAAAGTGTCTGTCTTTCTCTGTTTGTGTGTCTGATTCTATTTGTTTGCATGTCTGGGTTGGTGTTTGCAAGTCCAAGAATTTGTCTTTGTTTGTTTGAATGTCTAAAGTGTCTGTCTTTCTCTGTTTGTGTGTCTGATTCTATTTTTTTGCATGTATGGGTTGATGTTTGCAAGTCCAAGAATTTGTCTTTGTTGGTTTGAATGTCTAAAGTGTCTGTCTTTCTCTGTTTACATGTCTGATTTTATTTGTTTGCATGTCTGGGTTGGTGTTTACAAGTCCAAGTATTTGTCTTTGTTGATTTGAATGACTAAAGTGTCTGTCTTGCTCTGTTTATGTGTCTGATTCTATTTGTTTGCATGTCTGGGTTGGTGTTTGCAAGTCCAAGAATTTATCTTTGGTGGTTTAAATGTCTAAAGTCTCTGTCTTTCTCTGTTTGTGTGTCTGATTCTATTTGTTTGCATGTCTGGGTTGGTGTTTGCAATTCCAAGTATTTGTCTTTGTTGGTTTGAATGTCTAAAGTGTCTGTCTTTCTCGGTTTGTGTGTCTGATTCTATTTGTTTGCATGTCTGGGTTGGTGTTTGCAAGCCCAAGTATTTGTCTTTGTTGGTTTGTCTAAAGTGTCTGTCTTTCTCTGTTTGTAGGTCTGATTCGATTTGTTTGCATGTCTGGGTTGGTGTTTGCAAGTCCAAGTATTTGTCTTTGTTGGTTTGAATGTCTAAAGTATCTGTCTTTCTCTGTTTGTGTGTCTGATTCTATTTGTTTGCATGTCTGGGTTGGTGTTTGCAAGTCCAACTATTTGTCTTTGTTGGTTTGAATGTCTAAAGTGTCTGTCTTTCTCGGTTTGTGTGTCTGATTCTATTTGTTTGCATGTCTGGGTTGGTGTTTGCAAGCCCAAGTATTTGTCTTTGTTGGTTTGTCTAAAGTGTCTGTCTTTCTCTGTTTGTGTGTCTGATTCTATTTGTTTGCATGTCTGGGTTGATGTTTGCAAGTCCAAGAATTTGTCTTTGTTGGTTTGAATGTCTAAAGTGTCTGTCTTTCTCTGTTTGTGTGTCTGATTCTATTTGTTTGCATGTCTGGGTTGGTGTTTGCAAGTCCAAGTATATGTCTTTTTTGATTTGAATGACTAAAGTGTCTGTCTTTCTCTGTTTGTGTGTCTGATTCTATTTGTTTGCATGTCTGTGTTGGTGTTTGAAAGCCCAAGAATTTGTCTTTGTTGGTTTGAATGTCTAAAGTGTCTGTCTTTCTCTGTTTGTGTGTCTGATTCTATTTGTTTGCATGTCTGGGTTAGTGTTTGCAAGTCCAAGTATTTGTCTTCGTTGGTTTGAATGTCGAAAGTGTCTTTCTTTCTCTCTTTGTGTGTCTGATTCTATTTGTTTGCATGTCTGGGTTGGTGTTTGCAAGTCCAAGAATTTGTTTTTGTTGGTTTGAATGTCTAAAGTGTCCGTCTTTCTCTGTTTGTGTGTCTGACTCTATTTGTTTGCATGTCTGGGTTGGTGTTTGTAAGTCCAAGAATTTGTCTTTGTTGGTTTGAATGTCTAAAGTGTCTGTCTTTCTCTGTTTGTATGTCTGATTCTATTTGTTTGCATGTCTGAGTTGGTGTTTGCAAGTCCAAGTATTTGTCTTTGTTGGTTTGAATGTCTAAAGTGTCTGTCTTTCTCTGTTTGTGTGTCTGATTCTATTTTTTGGCATGTCTGGGTTAGTGTTTGCAAGTCCAAGTATTTGTCTTTGTTGGTTTGAATGTCTAAAGTGTCTCTCTTTCTCTCTGTTTGTGTCTTATTCTATTTGTTTGCATGTCTGGGTTGGTGTTTGCAAGTCCAAGAATTTGTTTTTGTTGGTTTGAATGTCTAAAGTGTCTGTCTTTCTCTGTTTGTGTGTCTGATTCTATTTGTTTGCATGTCTGAGTTGGTGTTTGCAAGTCCAAGTATTTGTCTTTGTTGGTTTGAATGTCTAAAGTGTCTATCTTTCTATGTTTGTGTGTCTGATTTTATTTGTTTGTATGTCTGGGTTGGTGTTTGCAAGTCCAAGAATTTTACTTTGGTGGTTTAAATGTCTAAAGTCTCTGTCTTTCTCTGTTTGTGTGTCTGATTCTATTTGTTTAAATGTCTGGGTTGGTGTTTGCAAGTCCAAGTATTTGTCTTTTTTGGTTTGAATGTCTAAAGTGTCTGTCTTTCTCGGTTTGTGTGTCTGATTCTATTTGTTTACATGTCTGGGTTGGTGTTTGCAAACCCAAGTATTTGTCTTTGTTGGTTTGTCTAAAGTGTCTGTCTTTCTCTGTTTGTAGGTCTGATTCTATTTGTTTGCATGTCTGGGTTGGTGTTTGCAAGTCCAAGTATTTGTTTTTGTTGGTTTGAATGTCTAAAGTGTCTGTCTTTCTCTGTTTGTGTGTCTGATTCTATTTGTTTGCGTGTCTGGGTTGGTGTTTGCAAGTCCAAGAATTTGTTTTTGTTGGTTTGAATGTCTAAAGTGTCTGTCTTTCTCTGTTTGTGTGTCTGATTCTATTTGTTTGCATGTCTGGGTTGGTGTTTGCAATTCCAAGTATTTGTCTTTGTTGGTTTGAATGTCTAAAGTGTCTGTCTTTCTCTGTTTGTGTGTCTGATTCTATTTGTTTGCATGTCTGGGTTGGTGTTTGCAAGTCCAAGAATTTGTCTTTGTTGGTTTGAATGTCTAAAGTGTCTGTCTTTCTCTGTTTGTGTGTCTGATTCTATTTGTTTGCATGTCTGAGTTGGTGTTTGCAAGTCCAAATATTTGTCTTTGTTGGTTTGAATGTCAAAAGTGTCTGTCTTGCTCTGTTTGTGTGTCTAATTCTATTTGTTTGCATGTCTGGGTTGGTGTTTGCAAGTCCAACAATTTGTCTTTGTTGGTTTGAATGTCTAAAGTGTCTGTCTTTCTCTGTTTGTGTGTCTGATTCTATTTGTTTGCATGTCTGGGTTAGTGTTTGCAAGTCCAAGTATTTGTCTTTGTTGGTTTGAATGTCTAAAGTGTCTGTCTTTCTCTGTTTTTGCGTCTGATTCTATTTGTTTGCATGTCTGGGTTAGTGTTTGCAAGTCCAAGAATTTGTCTTTGTTGGTTGTGAATGTCTAAAGTGACTGTCTTTCTCTGTTTGTGTGTCTGATTTTATTTGTTTGCATGTCTGGGTTGGTGTTTGCAAGTCCAAGTATTTGTCTTTGTTGATTTGAATGACTAAAGTGTCTGTCTTTCTCTGTTTATGTGTCTGATTCTATTTGTTTGCATGTCTAGGTTGGTGTTTGCAAGTCCAAGAATTTATCTTTGGTGGTTTAAATGTCTAAAGTCTCTGTCTTTCTCTGTTTGTGTGTCTGATTCTATTTGTTTGCATGTCTGGGTTGGTGTTTGCAAGTCCAAGTATTTGTCTTTGTTGGTTTGAATGTCTAAAGTGTCTGTCTTTCTCAGTTTGTGTGTCTGATTCTATTTTTTTGCATGTCTGGGTTGGTGTTTGCAAGTCCAAGTATTTGTCTTTGTTGGTTTGAATGTCTAAAGTGTCTGTCTTTCTCTGTTTGTGTGTCTGATTCTATTTGTTTGCATGTCTGGGCTGGTGTTTCCAAGTCCAAGTATTTGTCTTTGTTGGTTTGAATGTCTAAAGTGTCTGTCTTTCTCTGTTTGTGTGTCTGATTCTATTTGTTTGCATGTTTGGGTTGGTGTTTGCAAGTCCAAGTATTTGTCTTTGTTGGTTTGAATGTCTAAAGTGTCTTTCTTTCTCTGTTTGTGTGTCTGATTCTATTTGTTTGCATGTCTGGGTTGGTGTTTGCAAGTCCAAGAATTAGTCTTTGTTGGTTTGAATGTCTAAAGTGTCTGTCTTTCTCTGTCTGTGTGTCTGATTCTATTTGTTTGCATGTCTGGGTTGGTGTTTGCAAGTCCAAGTATTTGTCTTTGTTGGTTTGAATGTCTAAATTGTCTGTCTTTCTCTGTTTGTGTGTCTGATTCTATTTGTTTGCATGTCTGGGTTGGTGTTTGCAAGTCAAAGAATTTGTCTTTATTGGTTTGAAAGTCTAAAGAGTCTGTCTTTCTCTGTTTGTGTGTCTGATGCTATTTGTTTGCATGTCTGGGTTAGTGTTTTTGTGTCTGATTCTATTTGTTTGCAAGTCCAAGTATTTGTCTTTGTTGGTTTGAATGTCTAAAGTATCTGTTTTTCTCGGTTCGTGTGTCTGATTCTTTTTGTTTGCATGTCTGGGTTGGTGATTCTATTTGTGTTTGCAAGTCCAAGTATTTGTTTTTGTTGGTTTGAATGTCTAAAGTGTCTGTCTTTCTCTGTTTGTGTGTCTGATTCTATTTGTTTGCATGTCTAAGTTGGTGTTTGCAAGTCCAAGAATTTGTCTTTGTTAGTTTTGAATGTCTAAAGTGTCTGTCTTTCTCTGTTTGTGTGTCTGATTTTATTTTTTTGCATGTCTGGGTTGGTGTTTACAAGTCCAAGTATTTGTCTTTGTTGGGTTGAATGTCTAAAGTGTCTATCTTTCTCTGTTTGTGTGTCTGATTCTATTTGTTTGCATGTCTGGGTTTGTGTTTGCAAGTCCAAGAATTTGTCTTTGTTTGTTTGAATGTCTAAAGTGTTTGTCTTTCTCTGTTTACATGTCTGATTCTGTTTGTTTGCATGTCTGGGTTGGTGTTTGCAAGTCCAAGAATTTGTCTTTGTTGGTTTGAATGTATAAAGTGTCTGTCTTTCTCTGTTTGTGTGTCTGATTCTATTTGTTTGCATGTCTAGGTTGGTGTTTGTAAGTCCAAGAATTTGTCTTGGACAGACACTTTAGACATTCAAACCCACAAAGACAAATACTTTGACATGCAAAGACCAACCCAGACATGCATACAAATAGAATCAGACACACAAACAGAGAAAGACAGACACTTTAGACATTCAAACCAACAAAGACAAATACTTGGACTTGCAAACACCAACCTAGACTTGCAAAAAAATAGAATCAGACATGTAAACAGAGAAAGACAGACACTTTAGACATACAAACCAACAAAGACAAATTCTTGGACTTGCAAACATAAACCCAGACATGCAAACAAATAGAATCAGACACACAAACAGAAAAAGACAGACACTTTAAACATTCAAATCAACAATGAAAAATGCTTGGACTTGCAAACACCAACCCAGACATGTAAACAAATAGAATCAGCCACATAAACAGAGAAAGACAGACACTTTAGACATTCAAACCAACAAAGACAGATACTTGGACTTGCAAACACCAACCCAGACATGCAAACAAATAGAATCAGACACACAAACAGAGAAAGATAGACACTTTAGACATTCAACCCAACAAAGACAAATACTTGGACTTGTAAACACCAACCCAGACATGCAAACAAATATAATCAGACACACAAACAGAGAAAGACAGACACTTTAGACATTCAAACCAACAAAGACAAATTCTTGGACTTGTAAACACCAACCCAGACATGCAAACAAATAGAATCAGACACACAAGCAGAGAAAGACAGACACTTTAGACACTCAAACCAACAAAGACAAATACACAAACCGACAAAGACAGGCACTTTAGACATTCAAACCAACAAAGAAAAATTCTTGGACTTGCAAACACCAATCCAGACATGCAAACAAATAGATTCAGACATGCAAACAGAGAAAGACAGGCACTTTAGATATACAAACCAACAAAGGCAAATTTTTGAACTTAGAAACATCAACCCAGACATGCAAAAAAATTGATTCAAAAAAGTATTTAAAAATGTGGGGCCCCGGAGCACTTGGGGGGGGGGGCGGGGGGCATTTGGGGACCAGGGGGCCCTTTAAGGGCTCGGGGGCCCCGGGGGGCCCTGTTGGGGCCCGGGAGATTGGGCCCTTTGGGGTTGGGGTAGGGGGTCCTTTGGGTTTGGGGTAGGGGACATAACAACACTGTTCAAATGGAACTTGTGTATTATAACGACCACGGAGTTTCACCCCAAATCATCTTCTAAAATGTCTCATACTGTTTCGCTCAAATAATCTTCTAAAATGTCTCAAATTGTTTTACCCAAATAATCCCCTACAAGTAATTTCTGCGTGTTCCTTTTGTTTTGGCATCCCTGCACTGTCACATTTGAAATTCCTAGGAAACCCTTTCCCGCGTTAATCTCTTCATCTCTAAGATATTCCTAGCTACACTATTATGGTTTCGACATAGAAAATATCTTTTTGAGGTGGAAACTCCCCCTCGGCCCTCAGGGCAAGGGTTTTATGTTATGCCCTGGGGGCATATAAGGTTTTTAAAGAAGGCGTTGTCATAGAAACATAAAAAAAGCTCATTCGATTGAGAATTCAAAGGGCTAGTGCCCTTTTTAATAGCCGAAAGTGATTGGAGGGCAGCTACCCACCCGCCCATGCCCATCATTCCCCCAAACACATCCAATAAAAATTCCGAGATAGCCATTTTGTTCAGCGTAGTTGATTTCAAGATAGAAAATATATTTTTGAGGAGGACACTCCCCCACAACCGTCAGGGCAAGGAATATAAGTTATGCTCTGGGGGCATAAAAGGTTTTTATTGAAATATTTGTCGTAGAAACTTAAAAAAGGGCTCATTCTATTTCAAATTCAAAGGACTTGTACCCTTTTTAATAGTCAGAAGTGATTTGAGGGCAACTAAAGCCCCTCTCGCGCCCACCTATTCTCCAATCACATCCAATCAAAAATTTTAGATAGCCATTTTATTCAACGTATTTGAAAGTGTTGTAAATTAGGTCTTTAAGGATGACAACCCCTCCCCCCAGAGCCCATAGGGCAAGGGTTGTAAGTTATGCCTTGGGGGAATATAAAGTTATTATTGAAAGCGTTGTCGTAGAAACTTCGAAAGGGCTCGTTCAATTGGAAATTGAAAGGGCTAGTGCCCTTTTTAATAGTTCAAAGTGATTGGATGGCGACTAACGCCCCTCTCACGCCCACCATTTTCCCAAACACATCCCATCAAAATTTTGAGATATTCGTTTGGTTCAACACAATTGAACGTTCTTGAAATTAGGGGTTTTAGGATGATAACCCCCTCAGAGCCCTCACTGCAAGGGTTGTAAGTTATGTCCTGGGGGTGTATAAGGTTTATATAGAAAGTTGTTGTATAAACCATAGGCAGCGCGATCGCGCTGCCTAATTAAAGAACGGGGACACTCGTGAACGAGACAAGAAACGGGGACTAAGTAAAGTGGAGGACACTCCCCCACAACCCTCAGGGCAAGGGTTTAAAGTTATTCCCTGGGGGAATATAAGAACGATGTTGGCACAATGTATTATTTATTAATTTTTTTCTTTAGAGCAGGGCATTTCGTATCGAAGAAGTTGTCGTAGAAATTTTGAAAAGGGCTCATTCAATTGGAAATTGGAGTGGATTGTGCCATTTTTAATAGTCGAAAGTGATTGGAAGGTGACTAACACCCCTTCCACGCCCACCATTTCCCGAAACACATCCAATCAAAACTTTGAGATAGTCATTTTGTTCAGCGTAGTTGATTTCCATATATAAATTATGTTTTTGAGGATAGTCCCCACAGCCCTTAGGGCAAGGGATGTAAGTTATGCCCTGGGGGCATATTAGGTTTTTTATAGAAGATGTTGTCGTAGAAACTTCAAAAAAGGCTAATTCGATTGGAAATTCAAAGGGCTAGTGCCCTTTTCAATAGTCGAAAGTGATTAGAGGGCAACTAACCCGCCTCTCACGCCTTTTCCCCAAACACATCAAATCAAACCTTTGAGATATCCATTTTATTCAACGTGGTTTTAAGTTCTAGATATTAGGTCTTTGAGGATGAAAGCCCCCCCTCACTGCCCTCAGGGAAAGGGTTATAAATTATGCCCAGGAGACATATAAGGTTTTTATATTATGCGTTGTCGTAGAAACTTCAAAATGGGCTTATTCAATTGGAAATTGAAATGGCTAGCGCCCTTTTTAATAGTCGAAAGTGATTGGAAAGCAAATAACAACCCTTCCACGCCCACCCCTTCCCCAAAGACATCCAATAAAGATCTTAAGATAGCCATTTTGTTCCACGCAGTTCAAAGTTCAAGAGATTATACCTTTGAGCAGGACACTTCCCCCCACAGTCTTCAGGGCATAACTTATAACCCTTGCCTGGGGGCATATAACTATTTTCTGGGGGCATATAAGGTTTTTATTGAAATCTTTGTCGTAGAAACTTGAAAACTATTTTATAACTATTTTCTGGGGACATATAAGGTTTTTATTGAAATCTTTGTCGTAGAAACTTGAAAAAGGGCTCATTCGATTGGAAACTCAAAGGGCTAGGGCCCTTTTTAATAGTAGAAAGTGATTTGAGGGCAACTAATCCCTCTCTCACGCCCATCTTTTTCCCAAACACATCCAATCAATATCTTAGATAGCCATTTTATTCAACGTAGTTGAAAGTTTTTGAAATTAGGTCTTTAAGGATGAAAACCCCTCCCCCCACAGCCCTCAGGGCAAGGGTTGTAAGTTTTGCCCTGGGGGCATATAAGGTTTTTATTGAAAGCGTAGAAACTTCAAAAGGGCTCATTCAATTGGAAACTGAAAGGGTTAGTGCCCTTTTTAATTGTTGAAAGTGATTGGAGAGCATCTAACGCCCCTCTCACGCCTATCATTTTCCAAAACAGACCTAATCAAAATTTTGAGATATCCATTTTGTTCAACGTAGTTGAAAGTTCTTGAAATTAGGTCTTTTAGGATGATAACCCCCCTCAGAGCCCTCAGTGCAAGGGTTGTAAGTTGTACCCGGGGGGTATATAAAGTTTATATAGAAAGTTGTTATAGAAATTTCAAAAAGGACTCATTTGATTGGAAATTGAAATTGCCCTTTTTAATAGTCAAAAGTGAGTGGAGAGTAATTAACCCCCCTCTTCGCCCACCATTTCCCCAAAAACATTCAATCAAATTTTAGAGATAGCCATTTTGTTCAACATAGCTGAAAGTTCTGGAAATTATGTATTAAAGGATGACAAACCCCCCCAGAGCCCCAAGGGCAATGGTTTTAAGTTCTGTCCTGGGGATATATGAGGTTTTTATAGATAGAGTTGTCGTAAAACTTCATAAGAAGCTCATTCAATTCAAATTGAGAGGGCTAGTGCCCTTTGTAATAGCCGAAAGTGATTGGAGGGTAACTAACCCACCTCTAACGCCCACCACTCCTCCAAATACATCCGATCAAAATTTTCAGATACCCATTTTGTTCAACGTAGTGGAAAGTTCTGAAAATTAGGGGTTTGAGAATCACACCCTCCCCCAGCACTCAGGGTTGTAAGTTATGACTTGGGGGCATATAAGATTTTTATTGAAAGTTTTGTCGTAGAAACTTCAAAAGGGCTCATTTGATTATGAATTGAAAGGGCTAGGGCCATTTTTACTAGTTGAAAGTGATTGGAGAGTGACTACCACCCTCTCACGCCCACCATTTCCCCAAACACACTCAATCAGAATTTTGAGATAGCCATTTTGTTTAACCTAGTTGAAAGTTCTGGAAATTTGGTCTTAGAGGATGAAACCACCCCAATAGACTTTAGTGTAAGGGTTGTAATTTATGCCCTGGGGGTATATAAGGTGTTTATAGAAAGTGTATTCCTTTCCAAAAGGGCTTATTTGATTGGAAATCGAAAGGCCTAGTGCCCTTTTTAATAGTCGAAAGTGTTTGGAAGGTTTGACATTTTTATAGTAAAGATCGATGTGGGTATAATGTATTATTTTTTGCTGTTGTTTCTTAGACCAGGGCCTTTCATATCGAAGGAGTTGTCGTGGGAACTTCAAAAAGGGCTCATTCGATTGAAAATAGAAAGGGCTGATGTCCTTTTTAATTGTTTAAAGTGATTGGAGGGCAACTAATCCCCCTCCCACGTCCACCCTCCCATTTGCCCATTATGTTTAAAAACTAAATGTTGCCTTAAGATTAAATCAAAATGCACTGTGATAATGCTAATTCCCAAAAAGGCATTTCAGCAGTATCCCAAGAAAGACTGAGGTTATTAAGTTCAAACTCAAAACGAGCAGAAATTAACATAAGTTGGGCACAAAACTCCTATGCCTTCCCAGTAGGGATTGCCAAGAAGGCGCGGGCGAACACAAGTGCTGCCATCTATAATCAAGTCTAACGGGTCAATGACACCTCTTTCAAGGTCAATTTGTTTGTTGTTTCTAAGCGTATTGATCGACTCTAACGGGACAGAATCACGTGTCTCTTTTTAAGTCAATTTGTTTGTGGTTTCTAAGCGTATTTATCGACTCTAACGGGACAGAATCACGTGTCTCTTTCTAAGCCAATCAGGGAGTCGGAAATATTAACGGGACAGGATTGCAGTGAAGATAAGGAAAGGATTTTTGTTATATTTGTTATTAGTGTGAGAATAGAATTCAAGGAGTGAGAACAGTTTGACTTTGCTCATTAGGATATATTTGTAATAATTAGTGGAATGTTTACACTATTAGAAGTTGATAGTGAAGTTGGTAGCAATGATACAAGAGCCCCAAATATTTCGATGGAAATCACGAGAGGGTCACGGCTTTGTCTGGAATGGGATGAAGTATATGCAAGATATATGATATTTTTGAGCAAATTTAAAATGAAGGATCAATTATAATTCGCTCCAAGAGTTGATATAGCACATGTGAATAGACTTCGAAGTGCTTTAAGTGCATTAGTGAAGCATATCGAGGACAATAAGCTGTATCGCTAATTGTACATGTGTAGTATTATTGTTGTAATTATACAATAAAATTGTCTCGAAATCAAAAATGTTTCCTTTCTTTGGTTAGAATATTCTTGAAGTAGAACGAATCATGGTCAGTCTAGAGTCAGCAGTCAGAGTGATAGGATTAAAAAATAAATAAATTCGAGAAAGAGAGAATTAGATCGAATCTTTTGATTATGGAAAAAAATTTGATTTTGAATGATGATTTTCTCGAGTTATCCCTTCAACGAAAAATATTCTCACAGGTAACACTTGACAATATAATGAAAACTGATTTTCCCCCATTGGACTATTGTATGAAACTTTTACGATGTGACTCAAATGCTTATAATCAATTTATTGATATATTAATTGAAACAAAGCAGAATAATATCGTGGATATACTTTTGAAAACATTGCCATAGATTCAATGTAGATGGCTTCCCCATTCGAAAGAGGTAGCTTCACAGAGTTACTCCTCTCCCATACCCCTCTGAATTTATCGAACGAGGATCAGTTTCGTTTTAGCTGTGAGAGAGTTGACTTCGAGAACCAAAAAAATGTTCTATACATGTCCACTATGCATGTACACTCTTGGCAGTTGGTCATCATGTGAGAATTGTACAATTATTGATGACTATAATGAAAAGTGTAAATTAGATAAGCCTTGTAAATTACATAGAGGATATGCAGTACAAATTAAAGGATGTAATTCATGTCTTGAAGAGATTTGTGACTCTCACCCTAGAGGACACCTATGCTCCAATTGTCACTATGATAAGTGTGATCAATGGGATAATACTTACCCCGGTATGATTGGAAAGAATCCCAAAGGTGATTTTAGTTTATTTCTACGAGATTGGTATCGTCGTGGATTTAAATTATTTTGGGAGGAAGAATCAGGTCTACGATTCAACTGTTGGGATAAAAAGACAATTTGGTTTCGACGTCATCGTTGTGACGACACTGCCTATTATGACTATAAACCTAGAAATGTTTATTTGGCAGTTACTGAATGTGATTCACCTTTTGAAAACACTGTATGTTATATTGCTTCAAATAGACAGATTGAAACACGTGAATTTCACAATATGAATGCAAATAGTATCATTGACTATACAAAGAGATATGACATGAGTGAAGTTACATTATACTGTAGAAAATGTGACCCTGACTTTGGAGCCAATCAAGATCAATATACAGTGAATTCAAATAATCTACCAGCACTAGTGGTTCACGACAGTTGCCTATATACATTTTTCATTTATTAATAAACAAATTCACATACATTTTTAAAGCACTTTACTCGTAGGGAACTAAAATCAATATTATAGAGGTCTGAGAGGATCTTTTCCACCATGAAGTCGTTCAGACGTGGATTGTGTACATAAATGTTGAGAAACTGCTTGTAAGTATAGCCACGACATCGGAACACAAAATATAGTAGTGCATGGAAGCCACAGCTTTTAGTCGTCAGATCCTGCACTCTCTTCCGATTTTGAATAATAGTTTTCCCACTGCTCTCAATATAGTTGCTGATGTGTGGGGTGTAGAATGTATAGGGTAGTCCAAGAGGATCAAAAAATGCAATCGTCTTCATTGTTTGAAAGATGCACAACCAATGGCCAGTATTCACAGTCGACGGATTGCTATTAACAATGATTAGGGCATTGTTGGCACTTTGAATTTTTCCAAGGAAGTCCGAAGGCAGACAATAGGATCTGTATTTGGACATGTAGGGGTCCATATTAAATACATTGATTATTTGACTGGTGTTCATGGTGCCAAGTCTATTAGAGCACTGCCTTCGGGAGTGATTTCCCAATAGTTTTCATATTGACTTAGCGAGATAAGTGCAATACTCTCAGCTAATGGGTCGGCAAATATACATTCTAAACGCACACTCCCCGTACGTACTATACTCATATCCTGGGTGTCAGACAAATCCAGTGGAATGATACCATGTGTTTTAGCAAACATTTCTTCGGTTATACGATTTTCAAATAGTTGTGAATCATGATCTAGGGTTTGCATGGTCAACTCATACAATGTGCTATAGGATTTATCAAAAGATAGATTGTAGATTTGGATTCCATTTACTTTGCAGACAAGAGATGAAAGCCCAAACATTTCAAATTTATGTGGGCATCCAGTCCACGATCCTATTGCACTAGCGCTTTTTACAAATGCCAAGGCTAATTTTGACGGAATTTTGCCATTGATAAAGGATGAGTCGGTGAAGGTACGTGAGCCTGTGGCAATATGACGTTGATTGGTGATTGTATGAGGAACAAGTAGTTTAATATTATTTCCAGAGGCTCATATTTTTCCACTGCCAAAGCAACAGAACTCATAACCTGTTGTTTCCGTACATGTAGTATCGCTGAGGTGAGGGAGAGAGTTACATCAGGATTGGCAGCACGTTCTTTTCGTAAAATAAAATTGGATGGAGCAAGTGTCAATTTTATATCCACTTTAATATTGGGTGGTAGCCATTGGGGTATATTAAATATTTCATGATATATTTTTCCAACTAGATGTAATTCACTAGTTGTAGCATTTTTAAGTGCATCTGTACTATCAGTATTAGTAATATATTCATATCGATTGGAAGTGCCTCTCAATTCCTTGTATGACTTGGGTGTCATCAGCAAGAATTGCATATAGCTTGTATAATTTGAGAGATTGTTGCTTGTGCTCACCAACGTGCCATTTATGTAAACACTGATTTGACAAAATAAATTATGTAATGTACCATTTTCATAGGATATTCCATCGGCAAGAATTGGCAATGTATTATCGGATTTCCGGACTTTCATTCGTAAATCTATAAATTTCGAAGATATGTCCATAAAGAAGTCTTCGTTGGAATAAATTTGAAAGTGGATATTATCGGGGAGGGGTTGTTATGGATAAAATTTTTCATAGTATCCATGTTTTACACTCACATCAACATTTTCTGCATTGAATAGATTTAATCATGAAGTGATGGAAGGCTGGGAATCCTTATGCGGTAGATATGACATCTTAGGAAAAGAAATTTAGTTTCGATCTAACAATTCACTTCCTGGGGGTTCTTCTTCTATTTACTACACGTGTCGGCTTTTTCCTTCTTTTCTTTGACAGGGGCGATGTCTTTCGTTTCTGTCCTGAGTAGAGACTGATGAGTGATGTACTGTTTCTCGACCTTTTTAAACCTTTTCCATTTTGATGAGATTTCAATTGTTCGCCAGGGGTTCACGCACTGGACCTAAGATTCTCCGAAGCACTTTTTTTAAAATCCTTGCCAGAGCTCCAATCATATAGTGTAGAGGATGCAAAATCTGTCGCAGCCGGTACAATATATTTTCTAGCCAGAGGTAGTGCAGAGCGAAACAGCTTAGCAAACCAACTGCCAAGACCATAGACAGACATCGAAGAACGACCTTTGTAATAGTCCATTCCATTGCCCAGTTGCCTTGGGCCAAGAGTATTAGCATAGCAGTCAATATCAAGACAAATGAATACCACTTTTCTATTAGACATCTTGTTGAATGATGGGTCGAAAATGGCATGTAATCACAGCCAAACCTTTTGATATTGCCAGGGGATCACCTAATTCAGTTCTTAGTGTTAACTGACAGAGTTCCAAATAGGAAGTGTTTACGGGAATATACTGAAGATGCTTTATATTGTAGTGGTGAATATGTTGTTGATTGGTTTTTCGTTCAAGAACTCGTAGGAGGGGGACATTTGAATTACCAACTCTCGATTTTTCCACGAATGAAGCGTAGAGAAATATACAAGTGTCCGTGGAGAAGGCAGGCGGATAGTCATCAAAAATAAAATTAGTGTTTCCAGCACTTTTACCATTGATTATATTGAGCTTAAGGCGAAGAACATCTTTTTTGATTATCATTGAGAATAACGTTTTCACTGGCAATAGGTAAACTAATGTAGATCTTGCCCTCCTCATTTGAATAGTTGAAATGAAAAGCTCCTTTTTTACGAGCGGAAATTCTTTTATTGATAGAACGACATAAATCATTCATACCGGTGAGTTCTTCGTAGGGTAATTCAATATATGGATAATTCATCCCATTGATTTTTTGAATTTGTTCTTGATCACCTGAGGGTGGCGGCCAATCATAGGGTCTAATTTTTAGATCATATTTGCGGTCTTTTCTCAGGATACAGTAGACAAGAGCCACTTCACACGTGCCGTCGAATTTGATGGTGGGAGAGAGTTTCGTCCAAAAATCACTTGTTTTATTCAAGTCACTGTAGAGAGGATCAGAAACATTGGACATGAAAGTCACATAGAAATCATTGGGCATTGTTAATATCTTCAGCACTGACCCAAGAATCAAAATCTGAGTTGTATCCTAGCCAGCGAACAAGCAACTGTCTCTTGCCCCTGCGAGTACGACTCTTTAATATCTTTTCAAGTTGATAAATTTCACTAGTGTTTCTAACTTTTTGCAGTTCATATTCATAAAAACCGCCGAGAATCTCATCATCTTTGGTGTCTCGCAGTCGATATGTCGTGGGTGTAGTGTCTAGGATTTTGGACACTTTAAAAAGTTCTGTGCTCCATAAATAATTCCTCTTTTCAAAAATATTGGTGGTTCTATTAATTCGAACTGTATCACCAACATTGAATTTCTTCTTCACAATTTTTTTTTCTCTGGAATATTGCTTTAGAAAAGCATCAAAAGTATTTTCACTGAAATTAATGTCCCGAGGGCTTGAGTTGGACAGAGATCGATGGGATCGTTGGTTGTATATTTGCATGATTTTATCTAAATCATGAATAAAAGCAGCAGAATTTTTCAGCGTGCAATATCTTGACATTAATAGACGAATCGCTCTTATCAATCGTTTAGCCAATGCAGCCTTTATCGGGCTGTGACTATGATAGAGCGTTGTATTATATTTCAATAGAACCTTTTGCACATGAGGATTAACAAATTTGCTACCGCTATCCGATTGAATTTTTCTATAGCAATCCTGTTCAAGAATACTTTCTAAAGCATGAGCAACTTTAACACCTCTCTTTGATTGCGATGGAATGGCATTAGCATAGCAACTAAAGACACTGATTGCCACTAGAATATATTTGTAGGGCGTATTGTGACGCCGTTGAGTCGTGTCTAAAGTTAAAAGATCAGTTTCGCATTATATGCAGAGGGAAAAAGGCTTTAGTTTGTCGATATTGTTTGCCACGAAGCCTGCGATTCCGATGCAGTGTGTAACTCGGTTCATTTTCTAGATACTCTTTCGCTTTTTTTAATGTGCTGCCATCTATGTCAGAGGCAACTTTAGAAAGCGTTGTGGGGGAACTTAGACTTCCCGCTTCACCAATATTTTGATAAACATGTTTCAGAACTTCATCCATTTTGAACGCAAACAAGTAGTGTAATGTCCACTACCCTTTTGCACACTGGAGGGTGAATCAATACGTCGTAGCTTTTGAATAGCAGCCACTGGTGTTATAAAATCATTGCTGCTGCTGCTAGTATTTTCCAAGATTTCTTCTTCTTCTTTTTTAAATGGTGGTAGTGTTGGCGTTGTTGGAGGACTATATTCTCTTAGTTTCTTTAGAATTTGCTTATTGCCAATAAGACTTTTGGGGAAGTTTGATGCATTTAGAAAGGTGTATAGATTATTGTCAAATGATAAAAGTCCTTTACGATTCGTCACCATATTACAAATCAAATCAACTAGATTATAACTTTATTGGCAATAAGCCAATAAAGGTTTAGCCATTCTCTAGAGAAAACTGTTCACAAGTCCTGCAATTATTGGCAGTAAAAGTGTAAAAAAGCTACCTGAAGGAGACGTTTTCTTTAAAAAAATTTTTCCCTTGTTTTTGCAAGCCAAGGCGCTTACAGTGGAAAGATGTTGCTTTGTCTGTTGTCTAACACCTTCTGGCAAGTGTACATTGCCCTCTGTTAAATTTAAACAAAGTTCAGTTATTAGATTAATGAAATCAATGTCAACACCATGTTTGAGTATGGCCTTCCTGAGTGGAGGTTTTGAAGTGCCTAAAACGGAAAATAAATGCCATTGTTCGTGTAATTTCTTCAGTGTCATGATGGTAACTAATAGCTTTTTCTACTGTTCACCGGAAGATATACAGTAATTTCTTTGCCTAAAATATCTGTGACTACACATAGATCCTCGGGTGTATTCTGATTAAGATCTAGCAGAATGTATCCGTAGGGCTTATTTGTCGCCTGAGTGTTCGCTGATAGCAGAAATTTTGGAGCACCAGGATAAATTTGCTTATTGAGAGTTATTAGCGAGCTAGAATCACGAACAACTCGGTAGATAATATAGATGTTGCAATTCAAAGCAAGGGTTCTCATACATTTGCTCTGACGAAACAGATTGTGTAGACTTAGGGCTATGGAAATGTGTTCATGATGGGAGCGTACGGTAAACAGCTGTAGCATTTCCTATGAGAACTGTTCAATTGATTCAGCTAAATCATCAATAATCAGCCACGAGTTTGGTTGAATACTATTGAAAACATCAAGTCCCCGTATGAATTGTATTGGTATGGATGCGGTAATAGCTTTTATTTGATCATAGGACTCCTGCCAAATACTATAGCAATAATAAATTTTCTTTGGTTTTTCCGAAAAATTTTTATTACAATTTTGAATTATTTTAGCTAAAAGTGTCGTTTTCCCAGACATTGATGGGCCACACAGAAACGACCTGAATGGCGTTTTAAATTGATACATACTGCTGCTGCTGTTGACAACAGTTGGACTACAACTAACTGTAAACCATACTTGTTCAATGAATAAATAATAATTTTCCCATAGATCTATCTAGTACAAGAACAAAAAAAAACAATTTTTCTTTCATTTATTAACATCAACACTTGTACAGCATGAATAACACACACTATTTGTTCAAGAAGAACATTTATTATCATAAACACTTTCTTGTACAGCAAGAACAACAACACTATTTGTACAACAACAGTTTTTTCACTCATTGACAAAAACACTTTTTGTACAGCAAGAACACCAATATTTATTAACAAGAGCAACAACAATATCTATTATCAAAAAATCTTTTTCTGTACAGCATGAACATCACTTTTTGTACAACAACATTTTTTCACTTATTGACAAAAACACTTTTGTAGAGCAAGAACAAACTATTTGTACACACACACATTTTTTGTACAACAGCACGAATACCACTATTTGTACAACAATAACTTATTGACATAAAAACACAAACAACTTAAAACAGCACAGTTGAACACTATGAATTTAAAGGATAACCCCCCCCCCCCCTAAGGGAACTCATCCCTCCGGGGAGCCGCGGGCCAAAGGCCGGCCGCTGGCGGGACCTCCCAGCCCCCCGGGGTCGCTGTGGAAAAACTGTATACAATAGTTGCCGCCTCTGCTGCAGGTTAGGTTAGGTTTGAGCATTTAAGTTAATTTATGGATTGCTGTCTCCATAGAAAAAAAAATGTGGACCACAATTTGATTTAAGGGTTAGGTTAGGTTGGGTTAATTTAATTTATCCAGACGAAGTTGGTTGTGATTGTCTACACATTCAAACAAACCGGTCTGAAATTCGATAGTGGCCGTGGGGGAGTACATTTAAACCATTCTCGAGCTCAAAGACTTTGTCAGATATACAAGACATGGCAGTCTTTTCAACTCTAAGAGTATAATTTTTATACTGCAGAGAGCGAATTGCAAGCACTTGTGCTCTCGGCACTAGACTACTTTCTACTCAGTTTCTGTAGACACTGATGTTGAAATTATTTTTTACAAAATGTGTAGGCACCCCTTTACACGCCTGTTTTACATCTTTGTTGTGGGTTTCTACACAATAAAATTTAGGACCGGGAACACCCCATTGGATATTAAATCGCTCCCCGTCTCTGATTTTAACTTTAGTAGCTGATTGGGAGCCTGAAGTTTCACCAACTCGGGGTAGAGGGATGCATTTTATTTAGTGAAATCCATCCGAGAGCTGATGTGTTCCCCATTCTCAAAATCATTTAGTAAATCCCCGGTTTTAACTTTTAACAGCAGAGAATCTGTATCCCCATAATAAACTTGAACCTCCCCCTCCCTTCTCCATTGTACCTTGCACACATTGTAAAAAAAACGAAAACATGAGCTTTTTGGAAATTTCAAGTACTGAACAACCTCCCGCTACATTCTTGCTCAGTGCCACATTTCTTTTCTTTCTCTGTAGAAAAACCTTGTTTGCCTCTATGCTCGTGAATGTTGTAAAATTGGAGTCAGTCACGACGTCACAACGGGATCTGTTCCGTACGCTTTCACACATTCTGCCAAACGCTGAATTTAAAATGAGCTTGTACATTTCCTTTTCTACTTTACTTTTTGCCCGAGAGCGTTTATCGACAAAGGTGTCGATAAACGTCTTCAAATAGGGTTTTTGACTGAATTGCAGGACACTATGTATTTTTGTGATCTTGAAACCATTGTTCACCATCCAGCGCAAAAGCACATGATGAACAAAGATATTCTGTTTAGGGTCCGAATCTGCAATCAGTTTCTGCTTGGAGGGGGTCCAGTGCATCCCCATATCATCAACCAATGATCGATTGCATGGGCTCAGCGAGTCCTTTGTCACTGGTCGATTGATACAGGGGAATACAAAATTCTTGACAGAATCATGAAGCACCAATGGAATGTGCCCGTCAATTTCAAAGAACCTTCCTTGTGGCCCATTGTCCTCGACGGTGTGAATGTCGGGGATCTCACAAGAATTCTCAAGTCATTTATAGTTTCTACACGGTAAAGAGTAGTGATACGTTGCCGAGGGTTAAAGAGAGTTTATGTCAAGAAAACTGCATTGGGCTTTACACCAGTGTCTTGTCCACTTGGATCTGTTGTTAAAACGCGATCTCCATGAAAAAATACCCCCCCCCCCCCTCATTGATATTTCTACAAAAAGGTGTTGATCCAAATCAGTGATCAACCGTATTTCTTCCCTACTAATTTTTAAAATCAAGTCCATCACCAAATATTGTGTGGAAAAAATAATAGCCCAAATCTAATCCAAACTCTGAATAAATTTGGTCTATGTTTTTACAGATAATATCTAACAGAGTTAAAATGTCACTGGCCAAGTACAGTCTACAATAATCCCACCCATTTTTACAATTACCCTTTTCCCAGACTCTCTTGGTAAATTCGTATTCCTCGACAGTGCATTCACTGTTGGTGAGTGAATTATAGAATGCTTCAATTGGAGGTAGTTTCAGCTCACTTAACCGTGCACCAGAACAGTAATAGTCGAATGCATATACACCTTTACAGGTTAACAGGTCATACATTTCACTGTCTGGAAAGTGCTGTTTAAGCAAAGGAAAACTATCAAAATTGTCACTTTTCTGCACTTGAATCAATTGACTCAATACCTTGGGGAAAAAACTAAAAGAGTCTAGAAACCTGATTTTATTCCAACACGTCTGCCCGTTATTCACTACCTGCCATTTCAACTGGAGAAACACCAGCTTCTCAGCTGATTTGGGGATAATATTATAGGTAAATGAATTGTTTACCCAAGGACTATCTACTCCCCCTCCCTCCCTGTGCATACTTGCCAAAGCCGGTAAAATAAATTTTAAATCATAATTTGAATTGTGAATGAAAACCGGTATAAAAAACTACTGGCTTACATTCGCATTGCACGATTGATGTGCAACCCCTCTAAAATTACTACCCCCTGATGACATTTCCTGCCACAAGTGATTATAGTCTCTGAATTTCCCCTTCCCCCCTCTTTTCCCCCTAGTTCCTTTCCCCTTAGTCCCTTCTTCAAATTCCCCCTTACAAACCCTGCATATTTTTGGATTTTTAATCGCTAGACGATCCTCTGCAGACAACAACATTGGGTAATGGGTATTTCTCAAACGAGAAATAGCTCCATTTGCGGTGCCAATTAATTTAGTCAATGGCTTGATCATGCACTCATTCTCATCCAACATCTCGACTATTTCTAACAATTGCATTGTGTTAGAGTTGTCTCTTTGCGCGTGGGCATAGGAAACCGCTATGGCCAGATGTTATTTGATTCGATTCAGAAATCGAGGATCGTTCATATCCACTAGCTTAGCTTCACAATCCAAAGAGAATTTATTGCTTTGAAGGAGGGAATTTTGGAAATTTTTAAATCTTAAAATGGCCCTATCACCCTAAACTGTTTCCACTGACTGATAGCCATGCCGTCTGCAATGTTTCATATGATACTGTAGCTTTAAATCACTATGAAATCGAGACAGGCATGTTGGACAGTAGAAACGTGTCCCCTTATTCTTTCCCTCCCCCGGAACTCTACTGATGTCTGTAATTGGGTTAAAATGACCAATTGTATCGGCTTCACTAGGTGGTGTATACAACAACCAAACCCAGTGCTTCACCACTTCAATTGGCGGGCCCCTTACTGGGAACAACACCCCCTTTTTATAAGAACAAATACCCTCTTGAAATTCAGTTTCATACTGGACCACAGTAAAGCCGATATTTAAATAGGTATTGGCCCTTTCAACAATATCAATGGATCTTAGCGTTACTGGGAATTTTCCATCTAAGCAAGTGAAATCTACAGTGGGAAAATCGGACCCCACCTTCCCATGTACAGCCCAGTATTCTAAATTTTTCTTTGTAGCGTCATCTTTCAAAGGTCGGTAACCTGATATGAGGAAAGCATACATGAAACATTTTGACCTGTTTGAAAACAGATTCGCTGAACACCCTGTCAACCCTCTAAATCTGGATTATATTTTAAAACTATAGACTTCTCCCCCACCCCTCCCCCTCTTAAAATAAAATCTTTTTTAAATTTACAAATATTTACGCTTAAATTTTCAATAATAAGAACCACAGACCCCCTACAATTATCATCATATTTTTCGAGAGGCTTAACAATGTGGCCTACCTATTGCAAAAAAACTGTTTCGTAATTTTCCAAATGTGGGTAGACCACTAGCATCTCGGTATGTACATAATGATCGTACACTTCGCTTTTGTCCTCCAATCACTTTCGACTATTCAAAAGGGCACTAGCCCTTTAAATTTCCAATCGAATGAGCCCTTTTTGAAGTTTCTACGACAACGCCTTCTATAAAAACCTCATATGCTCCCAGGGCATAACTTACAACCCTTGCCCCGAGAGTTTTGGTGGAGTGTCCTCCTCAAAAATATATTTTCTAATCTTGAAATCAAGTACGCTGAACAAAATGGCTATCTCAAAATTTTGATTGGATGTGTTTGGGGGAATGATGGGCTTGGGCGGGGGGGGATAGTTGCCTTCCAATCACTTTCGACTATTGAAAAGGGCACTAGCCCTTTAAATTTCCAATCGAATGAGCTTTTTGGAAGTTTCTACGACAACCCCTTCTATAAAAACCTTATATGCCCCAGGGCATAACTTAAAACCCTTGCCCAAAGGGTTTGAGGGGAGTGTCCTCCTAAAAAATATATTTTCTATCTGGAAATCAACTACGCTGAACAAAATGGCTATCTCAAAATTTTGATTGGATGTGTTTGGGGGAATGATGGTTGTGGGGGGGGGGCTATTTGCCCTCCAATCACTTTCGACTGTTAAAAAGGGCGCTAGACCTTTAAATTTCCAATCGAGTGAGCCTTTTTTGAAGTTTCTACGACAACGCCTTCTACAAAAACCTTAAATGCCCCCAGGGCATAACTTAAAACCCTTGCCCCGAGGGTTGTGGGCGAGTGTCCTCCTCAAAAAGATATTTTCTATCTGGAAATCAACTACGCTGAACAAAATTTCTATATAAAAATTTTGATTGGGTGTGTTTGGGGAAATGATGGGCGTGGGGAAGGGAGCTAGTTGCCCTCCAATCACTTTCGACTATTAAAAAGGGCACTAGCTACTCCAATTTCCAATCGAATGAGCCTGTTTTGAAGTTTCTACAACAACGCCTTTTATAAAAACCTTATATGCCCCCAGGGCACAACTTAAAACCATTGTCCTGGGGGTTATAGGGGAGTGTCGTTCTCAAAAACATATTTTCTATCTGGAAAATCAACTACGCTAAACAAAATGGCTATTTCAAAATTTTGATTGGATAAGTTTGGGGAAAAGGTGGGCGTGGGGGGGATAGTTTCCCTCCAATCACTTTCGGCTATTAAAAAGGGCACTAGCCCTTTGAATTTCCAATCGAATGAGCCTTTTTTGAAGTTTCTACGACAAAGCCTTCTATAAAAACCTTATATGCCCCAGGGCATAACTTACAACCCTTGCCCCGAAGGTTGTGGGGGAGTGTCCTCCTCAAAAAGATATTTTCTATCTGGAAATCAACTACGCTGAACAAAATGGCTATCTCAAAATTTTGATTGGATGTTTTTGAGGGAATGATAGGTGTGGGGAGCGGGGATAGTTGCCCTCCAATCACTTTCGACTATTAAAAAGGACACTAGCCCTTTGAATTTCCAATCGAATGAGCCTTTTTTGAAGTTTCTACGACAAAGCCTTCTATAAAAACCTTATATGCCCCAGGGCATAACTTAAAACTGCGCTGAAGAAAAGGGTTATCTCAAGACATGAATTGGATGTGTTTGGGAAAAAGATGGGCGTGGGGGGGGGGCTAGTTGCCCTTCAATCAATTTCGACTATTAAAAAGGCACTAGCCCTTTGAATTTCAATAAAATGAGCCTGTTTTGAAGTTTCTACGACATCGCCTTCTACAAAAACCTTATATGCCCCCAGGGCATAACTTAAAACCCTTGCCCCGGGGGTTGTAGGGGAGTGTCCTCCTCAAAAAAATATTTTCTATCTGAGAATATCAACTAAGCTAAACAAAATGACTATCTCAAAATTTTGATTGGATATGTTTGAGGAAAAGATGGGCGTGGGGGGCTAGTTGCCCTTGTTGTATTCGTAGTATTTTCTATCTGGAAATCAAGTACGCTGAACAAAATGACTATCTAAAAATTTTGATTCGATGTCTTTGGGAGAATGATGGGCGTGGGGCGGGGGCTAGTTGCCCTCCAATCAATTTCGACTGTTAAAAGGGGCATTAGCCCTTTGAATTTCCAATCGAATGAGCCTTTTTTGAAGTTTATACGACAACCCCTTCTATAAAAAACTTATATGCCCCCAGGGCATAAATTAAAACCCTTGCCCCGAGGGTTGTAGGGGAGTGTCCTCCTCAAAAACATATTTTCTATCAGGAAGTGTTTGGGGGAATGATGGGCCTTTGGTGGGGGGGGCTAGTTGCCCTCCGATCACTTTCAACTCTTAAAAAGGGCACTAGCAACTCCAATTTCCGATCGAATGAGCCCTTTTCGAAGTTTCTACGACAACTCCTTCGATACGAAGTGCCCGGGTATGGAGAAGAAGAAGAAGAAAAAAGAAAAATAAATAATACAACCTTAAACGTTTTATTACAGCGTATTTAATTACAACCTTTGTCTTGAGGGCTTTGAGGGGGCTGTCATCCTCAAAGATCTAATTTACGGAACTTAAACTACGTTGAATAATGTGGCTATCTCAAGATTTTGATTGGATGTGTTTGGGGGAAAGGTGGGCGTGATAGGGGGTTTATTTGCCCTCCAATCACTTTCGACTGTTAAAAGGGGCATTAGCCCTTTGAATTTCCAATCGAATGAGCCTTTTTTGAAGTTTATACGACAACCCCTTCTATAAAAAACTTATATGCCCCCAGGGCATAACTTACAACCCCTGCCCCGAGGGTTGTGGGGGATTGTCCTCCTCAAAAACATATTTCCATCTGGAAATCAACTACGCTGAAACAAATGGCTATCTTGAAATTTTGATTGGATGTGTTTGTGGGTATGATGGACGTGGGGGGGGGCTAGTTGCCCTCCAATCACTTTCAACTATTAAAAAGGGCACTAGCCCTTTGAATTTCCAATCGAAAGAGCCTTTTCGGAAGTTTCTACGAAAACGCCTTCTATAAAAAATGTATATGCCCACAGGGCATAACTTAAAACCCTTGCCTCGAGGGTCGTGGGGGAGTTTCCTCCTCGAAAAGATATTTTCTATCTGGGAATCAACTACGCTGAACAAAATGGCTATCTCACAATTTTTATTGGATGTGTTTGGGGGAATGATGGGCGTGGGGGGGCTAGTTACCATCCAGTCACTTTTGACTATTAAAAAGGGCACTAGCTACTCCATTTTCCAATAAAATGAGCCCTTTTCGAAGTTTCTACGACAACAGCTTCTATAAAAACCTTATATGCCCCCAGGGCATAACTTACAACCCTTGCCCCGAGGGTTGTGGGGGAGTGTCCTCCTCAAAAACATATTTTCTATCTGGAAATCAACTACGCTGAACAAAAGGGCTATCTCAAGACATGGATTGGATGTGTCTGGGTAAAAGATGGGCGTGGGGGGGGGCTAGTTACCGTCCAGTCACTTTTGACTATTAAAAAGCGCACTAGCCCTTTGAATTTACAATCGAATAAGCCTTTTTTGAAGTTTCTACGACAACTCTTTCGATAAAAACCTTATATGCCCCCAGAGCATAACTTACAACCCTTGCCCTGAGGGTTGTGGGGGAGTGTCCTCCTCAAAAAGATATTTTCTATCTGGATATCAACTACGCTGAACAAAATGGCTATCTAGAAATTTTGATTGGATGTGTTTGGGGGAATGATAGGCGTGGAGGGGGGGGGGCTAGTTGCCCTCCAATCACTTTCGACTATTAAAAAGGGCACTAGCCCTTTGAATTTACAATCGAATAAGCCTTTTTTGAAGTTTCTACGACAACTCTTTCGATAAAAACCTTATATGCCCCCAGGGCATAACTTAAAACCCTTGCTCCGAGGGTTGTGGGGGAGTGTCCTCCTCAAAAAGATATTTTCTATCTGGATATCAACTACGCTGAACAAAATGGCTATCTAAAAATTTTGATTGGATGTGTTTGGGAGAATGATGGGCGTGAGGGGGGGGGCTAGTTGCCCTCCAATCACTTTCGACTATTAAAAAGGGCACTAGCTACTCCAGTTTCCAATCGAATGAGCCCTTTTCGAAGTTTCTGGGACAACTCCTTCGATACAAAGTGCCCGGGAGTAGTATCGTGGTAATAGATACTAAACTTACATGGAAACTTACACCTGAGGCAATACACAGTCCTAAACTTACATGGAAACTTACACCTGAGACACTACAGTATCACGTGGACATTGCCAAAAAGTTGGCAACCTAAAAAGTGGCCAAGCATGTTTTGAAACTATAGTCAAGGTTATATAAGACAACCAGAGTGGTTTTTTTTTGTTATTGATATGAATTGCACAAGAATGTACATATGGATAATCCACGCCTAAGACACTACAGTTTCACGTGGACATTTTAAAAAGCGACTGGTTTTTCTGATTTTTTGGAAGATTGCCTTAACTCGAGAGTAGTTTGTTATTAAAAAATTGGATGCTACAATGAGAATTGTTTGATTGACATTTGCAAAAAGGGGTAAGGGACTTGCGGATTGGAGTGTAACTCGAGAGTAGTTTGTTATTAAAAAATTGGATGCTACAATCAGAATTGTTTGATTGACATTTGCAAAACGGGGTAAGGGATTTGCGGATTGGAGTGTAACTCGAGAGTAGTTTGTTATTAAAAAATTGGATACTACAATCAGAATTGTTTGATTGACATTTGCAAAAAGGGGTAAGGGATTTGCGAATTGGATCGAATTGGAGACGAGGTTACGTGCGCGCAAGTAACCTCGTCTAAATTAACCATAAAAAATGAAATAAAGCTATTTCGATTTTGCATATCTCTCTCACTATGTATGCGCCGTCGCGGTGTACACTCCATGTCTTTCTTGTCAATTTTATCCGATAGAGCCGACAAATGATGTTGATAATGCATTTAAAGGATGTTGAAAAGGCATTTATTCACTCTGATACTTATATTTTGTCAATTTTGTCCCATGTATCCGAGAAAATGATATTGATATGGAATTTAATCACTCTGATACTTAGTTTTTATCAATTTCATCCTACATATCCGACAAAGGATGTTGACAATGAACTTATTCACTCTGACACTTGGATTTTGTCAATTTTATCCGATGTAACTGGCAAAGAATGTTGATAAAAAAATATTCACTCGAACACTTAGATTTTGTCAATTCTAATCTATGTATCTGAGAAAAGGATGTTGATGTAGAATTTAATCACTCTGATAGTTAGATTTTATCAATTTTATCCGACAAATCCGATAAAAGATGTTGTTAAAGCATTTATTCATTCATCATTATATTTAGATTTTGTCAATTTCTATTCGATGTATCCGACAAAGGATGTGGATAAAAAAAAATTATTCACTCTGACACTTAGATTCTGTCAATTTTTTTCGATGTATCTGGCAAAGGATGTTGTTAAAAAAAATTATTCACTCTCTCACTTATATTTTGTCAATTTTATCCGAAATATCCGACAAAGGATGTTGATAATGAATTTATTCATTCTGAAATTTAGATTTTGTCAATTTTATCCGATGTATCTGCCAATGGATGTTGATAAAAAAAAATTATTCACTCTAACACTTAGAATTTGTCAATTTTATCCTATGTATCCGAGAAAAGGATGTTGATATAGAATTTAGTCACTCTGATACATAGATTTTGTCAATTTTATCTGACATATCCGATAAAGAATGTTGTTAAAGTATTTCTTCATTCTGAAATTTAGATTTTGTCAATTTTATTTGATGTATCTGACAAAAGGATCTTGATAAAAAAAATTTATTCACTCTCTCACTTATATTTTGTCAATTTTATCCGACATATCCGACAAAGGATGTTGATAATAAATTTATTCATTCTGAAATTTAGATTTTGTCAATTTTATTTGATGTATCTGACAAAGTATGTTGATAAAAAAATTATTCACACTGACGCTTAGATTCTGTAAATTTTATCCTATGTATCCGAGAAAAGGATGTTGATATAGAATTTAGTCACTCTGATACTTAGATTTTGTCATTTTATCCGTCATATCCGATAAAGGATGACACTTATATTTTATCAATTTTATCCGACATATCCAACAAAGGATGTTGATAATGAATTTATTCATTCTGAAATTTAGATTTTGTCAATTTTATTTGATGTATCTGACAAAGGATGTTGATAAAAAAAATTTATTCACACTGACGCTTAGATTCTGTCAATTCTATCCTATGTATTCGAGAAAAGGATGTTGATATAGAATTTAGTCACTCTGATACTTAGATTTCGTCAATTTTATCCGACATATCCGACAAAGGATGTTGATAATGAATTTATTCATTCTGAAATTTAGATTTTGTCAATTTTATTTGATGTATCTGACAAAGGATGTTGATAAAAAAATTTATTCACACCGACACTTAGATTCTGTCAATTTTATCCAATGTATCCGTGAAAAGGATGTTGATAAAAAATTTTAGTCACTCTGATACTTAGATTTTGTCAATTTTATCCGACATATCCGATAAAGGATGTTGTTGAAGCATTTATTCATTCTGAAATTTAGATTTTGTCAATTTTATTTGATTTATCTGACAAAGGATGTTGATAGAAAAATTTATTCACTCTGACACTTATATTTTATCAATTTTATTCGATGTGTCTGGCAAAGGATGTTGTTAAAAAAAATATTCACTCTGATACTTAGATTTTGTCAATTTTACCCGACATATTCGATAAAGGATGTTGTTAAAGCATTTATTCGTTATCAAATTTAGATTTTGTCAATTTTATTTGATGTATCTGACAACGGATGCTGATAGAAAAATTTATTCACTCTGACACTTATATTTTATCAATTTTATTCGATGTACCTGGCAAAGGATGTTGTAAAAAAAAATATTTACTCTGATACTAAGATTTTGTCAATTTTATCCGAAATATCCGATAAAGGATGTTGATAATGAATTTATTCATTCTGAAATTTAGATTTTGTCAATTTTATTTGATGTATCTGACAAAGAATGTTGATAGAAAAATTTATTCACTCTGACACTTATATTTTATCAATTTTATTCGATGTATCTGGCAAAGGATGTTGTTAAAAAAAATATTCACTCTGATACTTAGATTTTGTCAATTTTATCCGACATATCCGATAAAGGATGTTGTTAAAGCATTTATTCGTTATGAAATTTAGATTTTGTCAATTTTATTTGATGTATCTGACAACGGATGCTGATAGAAAAATTTATTCACTCTGACACTTATATTTTATCAATTTTATTCGATGTACCTGGCAAAGGATGTTGTAAAAAAAAATATTCACTCTGATACTTAGATTTTGTCAATTTTATCCGACATATCCGATAAAGGATGTTGATGATGAATTTATTCATTCTGAAATTTAGATTTTGTCAATTTTATGTGATGTATCTGACAAAGGATGTTGATAACGAATTTATTCACTCTGAGACTTAACGAAAAATGGATTTAGGTTTCACCTATGAGCCAACGAATTGTATTTTCCATAATTTTCTAAAAAAAAACTAGAGTTTACAGTCGAAAACCCTTATTAACTCAGATTTTACGGAAAGAGTTTTATTTTTCGATCCAAAAAAGGACTTAGTTTCACATTTGAACCAGAATTTTGTATTTTCCATAGTTTTCTTACAAAAAACTAGAGTTTACGGTCAAAAACCCTTATTAACTCAGATTTTACAGAAATAGTTTATTTTTTCGATCCAAAAATGGACTTAAGTTTCACATTTGAACCAGAGAATTGTATTTTCTATAATTTTCTTACAAAAAACTATAGTTTACGGTCAAAAACCCTAATTAGCTCAGATTTTACGGAAATAGTTTTATTTTTCGATCCATAAATGGACTTAAGTTTCACATTTGAGTCAACGAATTGTATTTTCCATAATTTTTTTACAAAAAACTAGAGTTTACAGTCAAAAACCCTTATTAGCTCAGTTTTTAAGGAAATAGTTTTATTTTTCGATCCAAAAAAGGACTTAAGTTTCACACTTGAACCAGAGAATTGTATTTTCCATAATTTTCTTACAAAAAACTAGAGTTTACGGTCAAAAACCCTTATTAGCTCAGATTTTACAGAAATAGTTTATTTTTTTCGATCCAAAAATGGACTTAAGTTTCACATTTGAACCAGAGAATTGTATTTTCCATAATTTTCTTACAAAAAACTATAGTTTACGGTCAAAAACCCTAATTAGCTCAGATTTTACGGAAATAGTTTTATTTTTCGATCCATAAATGGACTTAAGTTTCACATTTGAACCATAGAATTGTATTTTCCATAATTTTCTTACAAAAAACTAGAGTTTACGGTCAAAAACCCTTATTAGCTCAGATTTTACGAAAATTGTTTTATTTTTCGATCCATAAATGGACTTAAGTTTTACATTTGAACCTGAGAATTGTATTTTCCATAATTTTCTGACAAAAAAACTAGAGTTTACGGTCAAAAACCCTTATTAACTCAGATTTTACCAAAATAGTTCTACTTTTAGATCCAAAAACGGACTTAAGTTTCACATTTGAACCAGAGAATTGTTTTTTCCATAATTTTCTTACAAAAAAACTAGAGTTTACGGTCAAAAACACTTATTAGCTCAGATTTTACAGATATAGTTTATTTATTCGATCCAAAAAAGGACTTAAGTTTCACATTTGAACCAGAGAACTGTATTTTCCATAATTTTCTTACAAAAAAACTATAGTTTACGGTCAAAAACCCTAATTAGCTCAGATTTTACGGGAATAGTTTTATTTTTTGATCCATAAATGGTCTTAAGTTTCACATTTGAACCAGAAAATTGTATTTTCCATAATTTTCTTACAAAAAACTAGAGTTTACGGTCAAAAACCCTTATTAGCTCAAATTTTACGAAAATAGTTTTATTTTTCGATCCAAAAATGGACTTAAGTTTCACATCTGAACCAGAGATTTGTATTTTCCATAATTTTCTTACAAAAAACTAAAGTTTACGGTCAAAAACCCTTATTAACTCAGATTTTACAGAAATAGTTTTATTTTTCGATCCAAAAAAGGACTTAAGTTTCACATTTGAACCAGAGAATTGTTTTTTCCATAATTTTCTTACAAAAAACTAGAGTTTACGGTCAAAAACCATTATTAGCTCAGATTTTACTGAAATAGTTTTATTTTTCGATCCAAAAATGGACTTAAGTTTCACATTTGAACCAGAGAATTGTATTTTCCATAATTTTCTTACAAAAAACTAGAGTTTACGGTCAAAAACCCTTATGAACTCAGATTTTACAGAAATAGTTTTATTTTTCGATCCAAAAAAGGACTTAAGTTTCGCATTTGAACCAGAGAATTGTATTTTCCATAATTTTCTTACAAATAACTAGAGTTTACGGTCAAAAACCCTTATTAGCTCAGATTTTACAGAAATAGTTTATTTTTTCGATCCAAAAATGGACTTAAGTTTCACGTTTGAAACAGAGAATTGTATTTTCCATGACTTTCTTACAAAAAACTATAGTTTACGGTCAAAAACCCTAATTAGCTCAGATTTTACGGAAATAGTTTTATTTTTCGATCCATAAATGGACTTAATTTTCACATTTGAACCAGAGAATTGTATTTTCCATAATTTTCTTACAAAAAACTAGAGTTTACGGTCAAAAACCCTCATTAGCTCAGATTTTACGGAAATAGTTTTATTTTTCAATCCATAAATCGACTTAAGTTTCACATTTGAACCAGAGAATTGTATTTTCCATAATTTTCTTACAAAAAACTAGAGTTTACGGTCAAAAACCCTTATGAGCTCAGATTGTACGGAAATAGTTTTATTTTTCGATCCAAAAATGGACTTAAGTTTCACATTTGAACCAGAGAATTGTATTTTCCATAATTTTCTTACAAAAAACTAGAGTTTACGGTCAAAAACCCTTATTAGCTCAGATTTTACAGAAATAGTTTATTTTTCGATCCAAAAATGAACTTAAGTTTCACATTTGAAAGCTACGATCGTAATGAATGATACTTGTTATCAGAAAAAATGTCAATCGCCAAAAAAAAAAAGAAAAAAAATGGGGGGGGGGGGAGGGGGGCCAAAAAGGTTGGAGGGGAGGGGGCACCCTTCGAGTTTGGGGATAGGGGACCCTTGAGGGGTTGATGTCTCTGCTGGCTAGGGTCATTGGTGCTTATGATCCTTGATGGTTGGTACTCACATACACCTTACTATAAAAAACTATAGTTTACGGTCAAAAACCCTAATTAGCTCAGATTTTACGGAAATAGTTTTATTTTTAGATCCTAAATGGACTTAAGTTTTACATTTGAGCCAACGAATTGTATTTTCCATAATTTTCTTACAAAAAACTAGAGTTTACAGTCAAAAACCCTTATTAGCTCAGATTTTACGGAAATAATTTTATTTTTCGATCCAAAAATGGACTTAAGTTTCACATTTGAACCAGAGAATTGCATTTTCCATAATTTTTTACAAAAAACTATAATTTACGGTCAAAAACCCTAATTAGCTCAGATTTTACGGAAATAGTTTTATTTTTTTTCGATCACATTTGAACCAGAAATTGGACTACAAAAAACTAAGTTTTCGGTCAAAAACCCTTATTAGCTCAGATTTTACAGAAATAGTTTATTTTTTTGATCCAAAAATGGACTTAAGTTTCGCATTTGAACCAGAGAATTGTATTTTTTCCATAATTTTCTTACAAAAAACTAGAGTTTACGGTCAAAAACCCTAATTAGCTCAGATTTTACGGAAATAGTTTTATTTTTCGATCCAAAAATGGACTTAAGTTTCACATTTGAACCAGAGAATTGTATTTTCCATAATTTTCTTACAAAAAACTAGAGTTTACGGTCAAAAACCCTTATTAACTCAGATTTTACAGAAATAGTTTTATTTTTCGATCCAAACTTAAGTTTCGCATTTGAACCAGAGAATTGTATTTTCCATAATTTTCTTACAAAAAAACTAGAGTTTACGGTCAAAAACCTTATTAGCTCAGATTTTACAGAAATAGTTTTATTTTTTCGATCCAAAAATGGACTTAAGTTTCACATTTGAAACAGAGAATTGTATTTTCCATGATTTTCTTACAAAAAAACTATAGTTTACGGTCAAAAACACTAATTAGCTCAGATTTTACGGAAAGTAGTTTTATTTTTCGATCCATAAATGGACTTATTTTCACATTTGAACCAGAGAATTGTATTTTCCATAATTTTCTTACAAAAAAACTAGAGTTTACGGTCAAAAACCCTTATTAGCTCAGATTTTACAGAAATAGTTTATTTTTTCGATCCAAAAAAAGGACTTAAGTTTCACATTTGAACCAGAGAATTGTATTTTCAATAATTTTCTTACAAAAAACTATAGTTTACGGTCAAAAACCCTAATTAGCTCAGATTTTACGGGAAATAGTTTTATTTTTCGATCCAAAATGGACTTAAGTTTCACATTTGAACCAGAGAATTGTATTTTCCATAATTTTCTTACAAAAAAACTAGAGTTTACGGTCAAAAACCCTTATTAGCTCAGATTTTACGAAAATAGTTTTATTTTTTCGATCCAAAAAATGGACTTAAGTTTCACATTTGAACCAGAGGAATTGTATTTTCCATAATTTTCTTACAAAAAACTAAAGTTTACGGTCAAAAACCCATATTAACTCAGATTTTACAGAAATAGTTTTATTTTACGATCCAAAAAAGGACTTAAGTTTCACATTTGAACCAGAGAATTGTTTTTCCATAATTTTCTTACAAAAAACTAGATTTTACGGTCAAAAACCCCTATTAGCTCAGATTTTACAGAAACAGTTTATTTTTTCGATCCAAAAAAAAAATGGACTTAAGTTTCAAATTTGAACCAGAGAATTGTATTTTCCATAATTTTCTTACAAAAAACTATAGTTTACGGTCAAAACCCTAATTAGCTCAGATTTTACGGAAATTGTTTTATTTTTCGATCCATAAATGGACTTTAAGTTTCACATTTGAACCAGAGAATTGTATTTTCCACAATTTTCTTACAAAAAACTAGAGTTTACGGTCAAAAACCCTCATTAGCTCAGATTTTACGGAAATAGTTTTATTTTTTCGATCCAAAAATGGACTTAAGTTTCACATTTGAACCAGAGAATTGTATTTTCCATAATTTTCTTACAAAAAACTAGAGTTTACGGTCAAAAACCTTATTAGCTCAGATTTTACAGAAATAGTTTTATTTTTCGATCCAAAAAAGGACTTAAGTTTCACATTTGAACCAGAGAATTGTATTTTCCATAATTTTCTTACAAAAAAAACTAGAGTTTACGGTCAAAAACCCTTATTAGCTCAGATTTTACAGAAAATTTTTATTTTTTCGATCCAAAAATGGACTTAAGTTTCACATTTGAAACAGAGAATTGTATTTTCCATAATTTTCTTACAAAAAACTAGAGTTTACGGTCAAAAACCCTTATTAGCTCAGATTTTACGGAAATAGTTTTATTTTTTCGATCCATAAAAAGGACTTAAGTTTCACATTTGAACCAGAGAATTGTATTTTCCATAATTTTCTTACAAAAAAAACTAGAGTTTACGGTCAAAAACCCTTATTAGCTCAGATTTTACGGAAATAGTTTTATTTTTCGATCCAAAAAGGACTTAAGTTTCACATTTGAACCAGAGAATTGTATTTTCCATAATTTTCTTACAAAAAAACTAGAGTTTACGGTCAAAAAAATTAGCTCAGATTTTACAGAAATAGTTTTATTTTTCGATCCAAAAATAGGGGACTTAAGTTTTCACATTTGAAACAGAGAATTGTATTTTCCATAATTTTGGCTGGTTACAAAAAACTATAGTTTACGGTCAAAAACCCTATTAGCTCAGATTTTACGGAAATAGTTTTATTTTTCGATCCATAAATGGACTTAAGTTTCACATTTGAACCAGAGAATTGTATTTTCTATAATTTTCTTACAAAAAACTAGAGTTTACGGTCAAAAACCCTTATTAGCTCAGATTTTACGGAAATAGTTTTATTTTTCGATCCATAAATGGACTTAAGTTTCACATTTGAACCAGAGAATTGTATTTTCCATGATTTTCTTACAAAAAACTAGAGTTTACGGTCAAAAACCTTATTAGCTCAGATTTTACAGAAATAGTTTATTTTTTCGATCCATAAATGGACTTAAGTTTACATTTGAACCAGAGAATTGTATTTTCCATAATTTTCTTACAAAAAACTAGAGTTTACGGTCAAAAACCCTATTAGCTCAGATTTTACGGAAAATAGTTTTATTTTTCGATCCAAAAATGGA
This sequence comes from Artemia sinica, assembly GCA_027921565.1. Taxonomy (NCBI): domain Eukaryota; kingdom Metazoa; phylum Arthropoda; class Branchiopoda; order Anostraca; family Artemiidae; genus Artemia; species Artemia sinica. Next base: position 17,140,018 of record CM051270.1, on the reverse strand, counting down.
CTTAAGTTTCACATTTGAACCAGAGAATTGTATTTTCCATAATTTTCTTACAAAAAAACTAGAGTTTACGGTCAAAAACCCTTATTAGCTCAGATTTTACAGAAAATAGTTTTATTTTTTCGATCCAAAAAATGGACTTAAGTTTCACATTTGAACCAGAGAATTGTATTTTCCATAATTTTCTTACAAAAAACTAGAGTTTACGGTCAAAACCCTTATTAGCTCAGATTTTACGGAAATAGTTTTTATTTTTCGATCCAAAAATGGACTTAAGTTTCACATTTGAACCAGAGAATTGTATTTTCCATAATTTTCTTACAAAAAACTAGAGTTTACGGTCAAAAACCCTTATTAGCTCAGATTTTACGAAAATAGTTTTATTTTTCGATCCAAAAATGGACTTAAGTTTCACATTTGAACCAGAGAATTGTATTTTTCCATAATTTTCTTACAAAAAACTAGAGTTTACGGTCAAAAACCCTTATTAAGCTCAGATTTTACAAAAATAGTTTTATTTTTCGATCCAAAAAAAGGACTTAAGTTTCACATTTGAACCAGAGAATTGTATTTTCCATAATTTTCTTACAAAAAAACTAGAGTTTACGGTCAAAAACCCTTATTAGCTCAGATTTTACAGAAATAGTTTTATTTTTCGATCCAAAAATGGACTTAAGTTTCACATTTGAAAAGAGAATTGTATTTTCCATAATTTTCTTACAAAAAAACTATAGTTTACGGTCAAAAACCCTTAATTAGCTCAGATTTTACGAAATAAATGGAGTTTTATGATTTTCCACAATTTTCCATCAAAAAATGGACTTAAGTTTCACATTTGAACCAGAGAATTGTATTTTCCATAACAGGTTTTTTACAAAAAAAACTAGAGTTTACGGTCAAAAACCCTAATTAGCTCAGATTTTACGGAAATAGTTTTATTTTTCGATCCATAAATGGACTTAAGTTTCACATTTGAACCAGAGAATTGTATTTTCCATAATTTTCTTACAAAAAACTAGAGTTTACGGTCAAAAAACCCTTATTAGCTCAGATTTTACGGAAATAGTTTTTTTTTCGATCCAAAAATGGACTTAAGTTTCACATTTGAACCAGAGAATTGTATTTTCCATAATTTTCTTACAAAAAACTAGAGTTTACGGTCAAAAACCCTAATTAGCTCAGATTTTACGGAAATAGTTTTATTTTTCGATCCAAAAATGGACTTAAGTTTCACATTTGAACCAGAGAATTGTATTTTCCATAATTTTCTTACAAAAAAAAAAAACTAGAGTTTACGGTCAAAAACCCTATTAGCTCAGATTTTACGGAAATAGTTTTATTTTTCGATCCAAAATGGACTTAAGTTTCACATTTGAATCCAGAGAATTGTATTTTCCATAATTTCTTACAAAAAACTAGAGTTTACGGTCAAAAACCTTATTAGCTCAGAAAAAAAATTTTACGGAAATAGTTTTATTTTTCGATCCAAAAATGGACTTAAGTTCACATTTGAACCAGAGAATTGTATTTTCCATAATTTTCTTACAAAAAAAACTAGAGTTTACGATCCAAAAATAGACTTAAGTTTCACATTTGAATAAAAAACATAGTTTAAAAAACCCTAATTAGCTCAGATTTTACAGAAATAGTTTTATTTTTCGATCCAAAAATGGACTTAAGTTTCACATTTGAACCAGAGAATTGTATTTTCCATAATTTTCTTACAAAAAAACTAGAGTTTACGGTCAAAAACCCTTATTAGCTCAGATTTTACAGAAATAGTTTTTATTTTTTCGATCAAAAAAATGGACTTAAGTTTCACATTTGAACCAGAGAATTGTATTTTCCATAATTTTCTTACAAAAAAAACTAGAGTTTACGGTCAAAAACCTTATTAGCTCAGATTTTACGGAAATAGTTTTATTTTTCGATCCATAAATGGACTTAAGTTTCACATTTGAACCAGAGAATTGTATTTTCCATAATTTTCTTACAAAAAACTAGAGTTTACGGTCAAAAACCCTTATTAGCTCAGATTTTACAGAAATAGTTTTATTTTTCGATCCAAAAAATGGACTTAAGTTTCACATTTGAACAGAGAATTGTATTTTCCATAATTTTCTTACAAAAAACTAGAGTTTACGGTCAAAACCCTTATTAGCTCAGATTTTACAGAAATAGTTTTATTTTTTCGATCAAAAAAGGACTTAAGTTTCACATTTGAACAGAGAATTGTATTTTCCATAATTTTCTTACAAAAAACTAGAGTTTACGGTCAAAAACCCTAATTAGCTCAGATTTTACGGAAATAGGTTTTTTATTTTTTTCGATCCATAAATGGACTTAAGTTTCACATTTGAAACAGACGGAAATTGTATTTTCCATAATTTTTCTTACAAAAAACTAAGAGTTTACGGTCAAAAACCCTTATTAGCTCAGATTTTACGGAAATAGTTTTATTTTTCGATCCAAAAAATGGACTTAAGTTTCACATTTGAACCAGAGAATTGTATTTTCCATAATTTTCTTACAAAAAAACTAGAGTTTACGGTCAAAAAACCCTTATTAGCTCAGATTTTTACGGGGAAATAGTTTTATTTTTCGATCCAAAATGGACTTAAGTTTCACATTTGAACCAGAGAATTGTATTTTCCATAATTTTCTTACAAAAAAACTAGAGTTTACGGTCAAAAAAACCCTTATTAGCTCAGATTTTACACGGAAATAGTTTTATTTTTCGATCCAAAAAATGGACTTAAGTTTCACATTTGAACCAGAGAGAATTGTATTTTCATAATTTTCTTACAAAAAACTAGAGTTTACGGTCAAAAACCCTTATTAGCTGAGATTTCTACGGAAATAGTTTGATGTTTCGATCCATAAATGGACTTAAGTTTTACATTTGAACCTTGAAATTGTATTTTCACATAATTTTCTCTACAAAAAAAACGAGAGTTTACGGTCAAAAACCCTTATTAGCTCAGATTTTACGGAAATAGTTTTATTTTTCGATCCAAAAATGGACTTAAGTTTCACATTTGAACCAGAGAATTGTATTTTCCATAATTTTCTTACAAAAAACTAGAGTTTACGGTCAAAAACCCTTATTAGCTCAGATTTTACGGAAATAGTTTTATTTTTCGATCCAAAAATGGACTTAAGTTTCACATTTGAACCAGAGAATTGTATTTTCCATAATTTTCTTACAAAAAAACTAGAGTTTACGGTCAAAAACCCTTATTAGCTCAGATTTTACAGGGAATAGTTTTATTTTTTCGATCCAAAAATGGACTTAAGTTTCACATTTGAACCAGAGAATTGTATTTTCCATAATTTTCTTACAAAAAACTAGAGTTTACGGTCAAAAACCCTTATTAGCTCAGATTTTACAGAAATAGTTTTATTTTTCGATCCAAAAAAGGACTTAAGTTTCACATTTGAACCAGAGAATTGTATTTTCCATAATTTTCTTACAAAAAACTAGAGTTTACGGTCAAAAACCCTTATTAGCTCAGATTTTACGGAAATAGTTTATTTTTCGATCCAAAATGGACTTAAGTTTCACATTTGAACCAGAGAATTGTATTTTCCATAATTTTCTTACAAAAAACTAGAGTTTACGGTCAAAAACCCTTATTAGCTCAGATTTTACGGAAATAGTTTTATTTTTCGATCCAAAATGGACTTAAGTTTCACATTTGAACCAGAATTACGATTTTCCATAATACTTCTTACAAAAAACTAGAGTTTACGGTCAAAAAAATTAGCTCAGATTTTACAAAAATAGTTTATTTTTCGATCCAAAAATGGAGGGGAGGGGGGCACCCTTCGAGTTGGGGATAGGGGACCCTTGAGAGAATTTATTTCTCCTGGCTAGGGTCATTGGTGCTTTGATCCTTGATTGGTACTCACATACACCTTACTATAAAAAACTATAGTTTACGGTCAAAAAACCCTAATTAGCTCAGATTTTACGGAAATAGTTTTATTTTTCGATCCATAAATGGACTTAAGTTTCACATTTGAACCAGAGAATTGTATTTTCCATAATTTTCTTACAAAAAACTAGAGTTTACGGTCAAAAACCCTTATTAGCTCAGATTTTACGGAAATAGTTTTATTTTTCGATCCAAAAATGGACTTAAGTTTCACATTTGAACCAGAGAATTGTATTTTCCATAATTTTCTTACAAAAAACTAGAGTTTACGGTCAAAAAAAACCCTTATTAGCTCAGATTTTACGGAAATAGTTTTTTATTTTTCGATCCATAAATGGACTTAAGTTTTACATTTGAACCAGAGAATTGTATTTTCCATAATTTTCTTACAAAAAACTAGAGTTTACGGTCAAAAACCCTTATTACTCAGATTTTACAGAAATAGTTTTATTTTTCGATCCAAAAAAGGACTTAAGTTTCACATTTGAACCAGAGAATTGTATTTTCCATAATTTTCTTACAAAAAAAACTAGAGTTTACGGTCAAAAACCCTTATTAGCTCAGATTTTACAGAAATAGTTTATTTTTTCGATCCAAAAAAGGACTTAAGTTTCACATTTGAACCAGAGAATTGTATTTTCCATAATTTTCTTACAAAAAACTAGAGTTTACGGTCAAAAACCCTAATTAGCTCAGATTTTACGGGAATAGTTTTATTTTTCGATCCAAAAATGGACTTAAGTTTCACATTTGAACCAGAGAATTGTATTTTCCATAATTTTCTTACAAAAAAACTAGAGTTTACGGTCAAAAACCCTATTAGCTCAGATTTTACAGAAATAGTTTTTATTTTTCGATCCAAAAATGGACTTAAGTTTCACATTTGAACCAGAGAATTGTATTTTCCATAATTTTCTTACAAAAAACTAGAGTTTACGGTCAAAAACCCTTATTAACTCAGATTTTACGAAATAGTTTTATTTTTCGATCCAAATGGACTTAAGTTTCACATTTGAACCAGAGAATTGTATTTTCCATATTTTCTTACAAAAAAACTAGAGTTTACGGTCAAAAAACCCTTATTAGCTCAGATTTTACGGAAATAGTTTATTTTTTCGATCCAAAATGGACTTAAGTTTCACATTTGAACCAGAGAATTGTATTTTCCATAATTTTCTTACAAAAAACTATAGTTTACGGTCAAAACCCTAATTAGCTCAGATTTTACGGAAATAGTTTTATTTTTCGATCCAAAAAATGGACTTAAGTTTTACATTTGAACCGACGAATTGTATTTTCCATAATTTTCTTACAAAAAACTAGAGTTTACGGTCAAAAACCCTTATTAGCTCAGATTTTACGGAAAATAGTTTTATTTTTTTCGATCCAAAATGGACTTAAGTTTCACATTTGAACCAGAGAATTGTATTTTCCATAATTTTCTTACAAAAAACTATAGTTTACGGTCAAAAACCCTTATTAGCTCAGATTTTACGAAATAGTTTTATTTTTCGATCCAAAAAAGGACTTAAGTTTCACATTTGAACCAGAGAATTGTATTTTCCATAATTTTCTTACAAAAAAAAAACTAGAGTTTACGGTCAAAAACCCTTATTAGCTCAGATTTTACAAAAATAGTTTATTTTTTCGATCCAAAAATGGACTTAAGTTTCACATTTGAACCAGAGAATTGTATTTTCCATAATTTTCTTACAAAAAAACTAGAGTTTACGGTCAAAAACCCTAATTAGCTCAGATTTACAGAAATAGTTTTATTTTTCGATCCAAAAATGGACTTAAGTTTCACATTTGAACCAAGAGAATTGTATTTTCCATAATTTTCTTACAAAAAAAAAAAAACTAGAGTTTACGGTCAAAAACCCTTATTAGCTCAGATTTTACAGAAATAGTTTTATTTTTTCGATCCAAAAATGGACTTAAGTTTCACATTTGAACCAGAGAATTGTATTTTCCATAATTTTCTTACAAAAAAACTATAGTTTACGGTCAAAAACCTTATTAGCTCAGATTTTACGGAAATAGTTTTATTTTTCGATCCATAAATGGACTTAAGTTTCACATTTGAACCAGAGAATTGTATTTTCCATAATTTTCTTACAAAAAACTAGAGTTTACGGTCAAAAACCCTTATTAGCTCAGATTTTACAGAAATAGTTTTATTTTTCGATCCAAAAATGGACTTAAGTTTCACATTTGAAACCAGAGAATTGTATTTTCCATAATTTTCTTACAAAAAACTAGAGTTTACGGTCAAAAACCCTTATTAACTCAGATTTTTACAGAAATAGTTTTATTTTTCGATCCAAAAAAATGGACTTAAGTTTCACATTTGAAACAGAGAATTGTATTTTCCATAATTTTCTTACAAAAAACTAGAGTTTACGGTCAAAAACCCTTATTAGCTCAGATTTTACAAAATATTTTATTTTTTTCGATCCAAAAATGGACTTAAGTTTCACATTTGAAACAGAGAATTGTATTTTCCATAATTTTCTTACAAAAAACTAGAGTTTACGGTCAAAAACCCTCATTAGCTCAGATTTTTACGGAAATAGTTTTATTTTTCAATCCATAAATGGACTTAAGTTTCACATTTGAACCAGAGAATTGTATTTTCCATAATTTTCTTACAAAAAACTAGAGTTTACGGTCAAAAACCCTTATTAGCTCAGATTTTACGGAAAATAGTTTTATTTTTCGATCCAATAAATGGACTTAAGTTTCACATTTGAACCAGAGAATTGTATTTTCCATAATTTTCTTACAAAAAACTAGAGTTTACGGTCAAAACCCTTATTAACTCAGATTTTACAGAAATAGTTTATTTTTCGATCCAAAAAAATGGACTTAAGTTTCACATTTGAAAAGCTATACGATCGTTCCATAATGATACTTGTTACAAAAAAAGTTTATCGCCAAAAAAACTCAGAAAAAAAATTAGGGGGGCCAAAAAGGACTTGGTTTCACATTTGGGAGGGGGCACCCTTCCATAATTTGGGGATAGAGTTTACGGACCCTTGATTAGTTGATTCTTGCTGAAATAGGTTATTTTTTTCGTCATGGTGCTTAAGTGATCCATTTGACAGGTTGTATTTTCACATACACCTTACTATAAAAAAACTATAGTTTACGATCAAAAACCCTAATTAGCTCAGATTTTACGGAAATAGTTTTATTTTTCGATCCATAAATGGACTTAAGTTTTACATTTGAGCCAACGAATTGTATTTTCATAATTTTCTTACAAAAAACTAGAGTTTACAGTCTGTAAAAACCCTTATTAGCTAAGATTTTACGGAAATAGTTTTATTTTTCGATCCAAAAAAGGACTTAAGTTTCACATTTGAACCAGAGAATTGTATTTTTCCATAATTTTCTTACAAAAAACTATAGTTTACGGTCAAAAACCCTAATTAGCTCAGATTTTACGGAAATAGTTAATTTTTCGATCCATAAATGGACTTAAGTTTCACATTTGAACCAGAGAATTGTATTTTCCATAATTTTCTTACAAAAAACTAGAGTTTACGGTCAAAAACCCTTATTAGCTCAGATTTTAACGGAAATAGTTTTGTTTTTCGATCCATAAATGGACTTAAGTTTTACATTTGAACCTGAGAATTGTATTTTCCGTAATTTTCTTACAAAAAAACTAGAGTTTATGGTCAAAAACCCTTATTAACTCAGATTTTAACAAAATAGTTTTACTTTTCGATCCAAAAAACGGACTTAAGTTTCACATTTGAACCAGAGAATTGTATTTTCCATAATTTTCTTACAAAAAACTAGAGTTTACGGTCAAAAAACCCTTATTAGCTCAGATTTTACAGAAATAGTTTATTTTTTCGATCCAAAAAAGGACTTAAGTTTCACATTTGAACCAGAGAATTGTATTTTCCATAATTTTCTTACAAAAAAAACTATAGTTTACCGTCAAAAACCCTAATTAGCTCAGATTTTACGGGAATAGTTTTATTTTTCGATCCATAAATGGACTTAAGTTTTCACATTTGAACCGAAGAATTGTATTTTCCATAATTTTCTTACAAAAAACTAGAGTTTACGGTCAAAAACCCTTATTAGCTCAAATTATTTACGAAAATAGTTTTATTTTCCGATCCAAAAAAATGGACTTAAGTTTCACATTTGAACCAGAGAATTGTATTTTCCATAATTTTCTTACAAAAAAACTAAAGTTTACGATCAAAAAACCTTATTAACTCAGATTTTACAGAAATAGTTTTATTTTTCGATCAAAAAAAGGACTTAAGTTTCACATTTAAACTAGAGAATTGTTTTTTCCATAATTTTCTTACAAAAAACTAGAGTTTACAGTCAAAAAAACCCTTATTAGCTCAGATTTTACAAAAATATTTTATTTTTTCGATCCAAAAATGGACTTAAGTTTCACATTTGAAACAGAGAATTGTATTTTCCATAATTTTCTTACAAAAACTATAGTTTACGGTCAAAAACCCTAATTAGCTCAGATTTTACAGAAATACTTTTATTTTCGATCCATAAATGGACTTAAGTTTCACATTTGAACCAGAGAATTGTATTTTCCACAAAGTTCTTACAAAAAACTAGAGTTTACGGTCAAAAACCCTCATTAGCTCAGATTTTACGGAAACAGTTTTATTTTTGATCCATAAATGGACTTAAGTTTCACATTTGAACCAGGGAATTGTATTTTCCATAATTTTCTTACAAAAAACTAGAGTTTACGGTCAAAAACCCATATTAGCTCAGATTTTACGGAAAATAGTTTTATTTTTCGATCCAAAAAATGGACTTAGGTTTCACATTTGAACCAGAGAATTGTATTTTCCATAATTTTCTTACAAAAAACTAGAGTTTACGGTCACAAAAAACCCTTATTAACTCAGATTTTACAGAGAAATAGTTTTAATTTTTTCGATCCAAAAAAGGACTTGAGTTTTCACATTTGAACCAGAGAATTGTATTTTCCATAATTTTCTTACAAAAAACTAGAGTTTACGGTCAAAAACCTTATTAGTTCAGATTTTACAGAAATAGTTTATTTTTTCGATCCAAAAATGGACTTAAGTTTCACATTTGAAACAGAGAATTGTATTTTCCATAATTTTCTTACAAAAAACTATAGTTTACGATCAAAAAAACCTAATTAGCTCAGATTTTACGGAAATAGTTTTATTTTTCGATCCATAAATGGACTCATTTTCACATTTGAACCAGAGAATTGTATTTTCTATAATTTTCTTACAAAAAACTAGAGTTTACGGTCAAAAAACCCTCATTAGCTCAGATTTTACGGAAATAGTTTTATTTTTTCAATCCATAAATGGACTTAAGTTTCACATTTGAACCAGAGAATTGTATTTTCCATAATTTTCTTACAAAAAAAACTAGAGTTTACGGTCAAAAACCCTTATTAGCTCAGATTTTACGGAAAAAGTTTTAGTGTTTTCGATCCAAAAAATGGACTGAAGTTTCACATTTGAACCAGAGAATTGTATTTTCCATAATTTTCTTACAAAAAACTAAGGTTTACGGTCAAAAAAACCCTTATTAACTCAGATTTTACAGAAATAGTTTATTATTTTCGATCCAAAAATGGACTTAAGTTTCACATTTGAAAGCTACGATCGTAATGAATGATACTTGTTATCAGAAAAAATGTCAATCGCCAAAAAAAAAGAAAAAAAATGGGGGGGGGGGAGGGGGCCAAAAAGGTTGGAGGGGAGGGGGCACCCTTCGAGTTTGGGGATAGGGGACCCTTGAGGGGTTGATGTCTCTGCTGGCTAGGGTAATTGGTGCTTATGATCCTTGATGGTTGGTACTCACATACACCTTACTACTTGATTTGCAAGGATTTCTAAGGTTTGTTCTGAATTTCTTGATTAAAAATTATTTTCTTGCCATCTACATCTCTCTTAGTATCAACTTTTTTGTATGCTATAACGTTGGACCCTATTTTAAACTGATAACACTGTTCAAACACAACTTGTGTATTATTCAGAACACATCAGAGAGGTAAAGCTACGTCAACTCACAATGTTATTCTATCATCATTAACCATTTTCATAGATTGATGTTGTCTCAAATTTATAACAAATTGCCTGAGTTAACAACCCCGAGGGGTTACCTTAACTGATAATCAGTTTAACCCTTTTTTTCTTTTTTTTTCCACCTTCATACAATCCAATTCGCAAATCCCTTACCCCTTTTTGCAAATGTCAATCAAACAATTCTGATTGTAGTATCCAATTTTTTAATAACAAACTACTCTCGAGTTACACTCCAATCCGCAAATCCCTTACCCCTTTTTGCAAATGTCAATCAAACAATTCTTATTGTAGCATCCAATTTTTTAATAACAAACTACTCTCGAGTTACAGTCCAATTCGCAAATCCTTATCCCTTTTTGCAAATCTCAATCAAAGAATTCTGATTGTAGCATCCAATTTTTTAATAGCAAACTACTCTCGAGTTACAATCCAATTCGCAAATCCCTTACCCCTTTTTGCAAATGTCAATCAAACAATTCTGATTGTAGCATCTAATTTTTTAATAACAAACTACTCTCGAGTTAGACTCCAATCCGCAAATCCCTACCCCTTTTTGCAAATGTCAATCAAGCAATTCTCATTGTAGCATCCAATTTTTTAATACCAAACTACTCTCGAGTTAAGGCAATCTTCCAAAAAATCAGAAAAACCAGTCGCTTTTTAAAATGTCCACGTGTAACTGTAGTGTCTCAGGCGTGGGTTATCCATAGGTACATTCTTGTGCAATTCATATAGATAACAAAAAAAAAACCCACTCTGGTTGTCTTATATAACCTTGACTATAGTTTCAAAACATGCTTGGCCACTTTGTAGGTTACCAACTTTTTGGCAATGTCCACGTGATACTGTAGTGTCTCAGGTGTAAGTTTCCATGTAAGTTTAGGACTGTGTATTGCCTCAGGTGTAAGTTTCCATGTAAGTTTAGTATCTATTACTGCGATACTACTCCCGGGTATGGAGAAGAAAAAAGAAAAAGAAATAATACATTGTGCCCACATCGTTCTTTACTTAGGCAGCGCTATCGCACTGCCTATGATTTAGTACCGAAGCCGTTTACGACCGCGATCCTGTGACTCCAACTCAGTACCGCGGTTCTTTGCAATTCTGCGACTCCTCTTATTTACGACTTTAAGCACAATTAATACCAATAACACGAGTGCAGTGAAAAGTAACAGAAAATCAATAAAAGGAATTCTATTATTCACCTCATCAAAGCTAAGTTTGATTTCCTTTGTATTTGCTGTGATTTCTACCTTTTTTTGCCATATCTTCGGATCCATTTATGATTATGTTTACTACAGGTAGTATAACAATTTCTCTGCAAGCAAAATGATCTCCACAAAAACATTCATAAATATTTTTTCCATATGTTCTAATTTAGCATTCCTTTTTAATTTTTGTATTGCCTGGGCTGTAGTGTTATTAATAGGAATTGTCCTCTTCCCTTCACCAGAGACTGTTTTATGGTTGCCCAATGTCTGAGAACTGTCGTTATTATCTGTCAAAATAAATGCTCTTGGTAATAATTCAGTGGCATTGTTTGGCTTTTGAACCTTCGATTCACTTGCCTGTAGGTATTTATTAATTGTTTTGTTACCCGAGTCAAGTCCGTATCTTTTTTCCTTTTTTCCAACATTCTTATTTTTTCTGGAATCTAACCTGAGGAACATTGGCATATACCTTTCGTAATGCTACTATTCGGAAATTCTTTATCTTTCCCAGATTTACCCTGATAAAGCTTATAGCCTTTCTTCTTATGTTTGTCCTTTTTGCTAGATTCCAAATATATGTTTGTTTTCTTTTTTCTATTGAAAGGACAGTCTACGCCATCTCGTAGAATGCCAAAGGCTCCTTTAATTTTCTTATGAACACTCTTAGAAAGTTTGGGATATCCAAAGATACCTTCATTACTTTTATTTTCATCGCAATCTAAGTAAACAGAGTCCTTAATGTTTCTTTTCTTATCAAATTCTCTTTCTTCTAAGTCTAAAATGGCATTAGCTCCATGAAGTTTATGAAGATTACTCACTATGAAATTTATGAGTTTTTTCTTACTACGTTTTATAGCTTTAAAGTCCATATCCTTCAATAATTCTAAAACACTCAGAGAATCACCATTTAAGCTGTCACAACTTCCATAGTGTTCTATAATCTTCTCAATGTCTTCCTGATTTTTAAGTATACTCAAGTTATACATAAAGCATTCATGGTTACACGATTCTGGTAGACAATCTTCCGCATAAGTAAATGTACATAGAATGAGTATACTAAATAGACAGTATGATTTCAGATCAATTTCTGTGCTGTAGCTGTAGGACATGCAAGTAAAAAAGAGGGCTTAACATTAAAGCATAATAATTTGACTCTGATAATATAAGGGTACAGTAAAAAAAGATACAAATTCAAATAGATACTAGTTCGATACTTCGATACAAAATTCGATACTAGTGATTGTAAAAATATTTTTGCTGTTTATATATGTTTCCTAATAGAAGTAAAATAAGGGAGAAAGTTCTTTTCAGAAAGTAATACCATCATACTTCAAATTAAAAAAGAATGTCAGTTCAGGAGTGGAATAGATCCACGACTCCTCCAACAAAACGAGTCATCTTAACACTAAGGTTTTATCAGAAATTTGGGCATGTTTCACCCTGTTCGGAGCGATATACATTTTCAATATGTAGGATTGAAGGCACAAATTGAGCCCGTGGTCTTTCCGTCACTACTCCACCACTCAGGGGCGGATCCAGTTTTTTTTTTTTTTTTGGGGGGGGGCGCAAAATAGGTTGATCCGATAAACATGTGTTTAGGAGCAAGTTTCATCAATGCAAATGTTAATTAAGTAAATTACACTATTTTAGACTACGCTAGGGGGGCGCGCACACCCCCTCGCCCCCTGGATCCGCCACTGCAACCACCAACTTTTTCAGCAGAAAGTTTAGCCTGTTCTTCATTTTCATCAATTGGCCAGAAAAGCTAATTTTCAGAGGCATACTCCCCTTCCTCAACCTTCGCACGAAAGTTTGCAGACCTCTAAACTTATTGGAGCAAATTATGATGGTTGTAGCAGTAGCTGCAGCCTAGTAAAGAACAAACCACGGTCCATAGTAGCCATAAAAAAAACCCATTAGATAAAGGCAAGTGAAAAAAAATTTGATATTTCTAAGTGATTCAGGAATGGTAACTATTATCTCGAATAGTCTTAACAGTAAAAATGTTATATTGAAAATTGATTTATAGTAATTTGAAAAATAGCCTGATAAGCCTAAACAATGGCGTCAAATCGAAACAGAAAGCACTTCAGTTGAATAACTATAGCTAAAAACCTTTTGCAGGACACTAAGAGCCCCCTGGCTTAAACAACAAGGAAAATCTTATGAATACATCCCCTTCTTCTGCTTTTTTCCCTCCACTGCTGGCAGTGCACCGGAACATCATAGAGATCTTTTTAGTTGCTATTTTGAAAGGAAATTTTTCTATATGCAAGAACGTGTCCAGGATCTCTGTAGGGGGGGGGGGGGGGGGGGTACAAAAATTTGTTCATATTCAATTTTTTTACATTTTTATGAGTTAGGGAAGGGGTCAAACCCCTAACCCCCTTGGATACGGCCTTCTCTACATGCTTTTGTAAGTACCAAAACATGAGGTGCTGATAGTGTTGTAAATGAGTTTTTTTCAATATAGTGGTTGTGAGGTTAGAGCTAAGTTACTGAATATTGAGATATGATTTTTGAAAAGGGGGAGTACCTAGCGATTATAGGAACTCCAATTAAACCCTTCTATTAGAAAGGTGGTAAAAGTGAGCATGGTAGTTATAGAGACATTAGCCCGGTTACTGTAGGAAACAGTTTACGCAGTATGATGATACTTTTTAGACATGAAGATGCTGTAGATAAAGTTTTAAAAGAAGAACAACATGGTTTTAGGAAGGGTAGAGTCAATTAAATTTTTACTCTTAGATTAACAGTTAAGAAGTATCTGAGTCATCAAACCTCTTTAGTCCTCAGTTTTGTAGATTAAGGGTAATTGTCTTTATTGTTCCCACTCAATTTTCGGAAACAGATCTTACGAATCTTGGTAACGCCACTACTTGTATCTCTTCAATTGCAAACCCGGGTACTGGTGCATAATGAGGGCACTTTTGTTTATTGTAAAAAAAAAAAACAGTCACAAGAAAACCGTCAAACAGGCTATTCTCAAGAGACCGCTATACATAAATGACTGCAAAGCCGTGGTTCCTCAATGAGTTACAATATTTAAACGATTGTGTTTTGGGGTTTAAGGGGGGGGGGAAGGTACCTAGGTTAGGTAACGTATTTTATATTTGCTATGCTTTAACCCCCCCCCCCCTCCACCCCCATTGTGCAAATATATAGCCCAAATTTGTTTATAAACTATTATATATTCATCCTGTTTTATTTTATTTCATTAGCATTAACCAAACTTGGCTTCTTTAGCAGTATATAAAAGTGTCCTCATTATGCACCAGTACCCAAACCCGTTTATGAGACTGTTGACAGAAACATAAATAGTCTTTGATACCTGGTTCCTTTTTTTTGTTAATCCAGTTTAACATGGGAGAAAAATCAAAAAGTTTGATTTAGTAAAAGCACGTTAGATTCTATGAAGATCAAATTGGATGAACAGGTAATGATATGTCAAAGAAAATATAACCACTGCTGAGCTGAAAATAGTATTTTCTTTCGCATATCAAATTAAAATGGACGAAATTGTACGAAAAATCGAAAAAATCTTTAGATTTCTAGGGGATAAGGTTACTATGGACCCCCTCCTCCGCTCCGTATATATGTCAGTACTTAAATATTTAATCAAATTAAATAAAATATTTCATATTTTGCAAGTCGATAAATAAGAAATACAGAATTTATTGTTTCCGATTGCTTTTTTTTTTTTCTAGGAAGGACACGAGGGGGAGGGGGAGAAGGTGGGTGAAAACTTTGAAGTTTCTACACCAATTTTTTTCACTTTTGCAAAAATAACTCTTAACACTTAGAAATATAGTGCTAACGAATTTTATAATTGTATCTAATATTTTAAATTTAACCAGCCTTGTTTTTCACTTTTTTTTGTGATTTACCACCCTCCCCCAATACCACTTCCAAAGAGATTCCTGCGAACATGATTCTTATACATCTTATACAGTTTGTTAAAACATTGCATTCAGCTGATAGTAGAGCTTTCGCAAAGGTCCTATCCTTGTGTGGTATACCAGATAAATACATTTAAAGTGATTAGCTCTATGTGCGAGAATAACAATACGGCGGTTAAGGTAGGAAAATAGGGTAGGAGCTGATTTAATATTACACTGTTTGATCAATGGAAAATTGTGGTACCATCTCTAAATCACGGCAGGAGTCGGTAAGACTGCTGCGTTTATCAACCAAGGTCGAGATTTCTGTAGATGACATGTCATTGGTCTTTATTTGACCGAGAAAAAAATTTTGGTGGCGTCAGAAAAATCGTGGCGCTTCATGCCACGAGTTTACCAACTTATTTCTTTTTAACCGAGTGCCCAAAATCCTTGGGGGAGGGCCTCCATATGTGACAGACCTCCTGGGGGGTCGTGTCATCTCCCGTATATTGTTTTGAATTAACAAGGCTTCTTGACTGCTCAGGTCCTTTCGCCAGCCCTGTGGTGAGTGGCTACAGCTGACTTCAGTTTTGGACTTTTTTACAATTTTGAAGCAAATGGCTAACTCAAAGTTTTGATAGAATGTCTTAAGTAGGTATTGATAGAAAGGGATTTAGGAAGCTGCTTGACTTTTGTCCTAATACCGTGTTCCCATTTGGCATTTTAAAGGCATAGGTTAAAACAATCAATCAATGAAAATCCGATAAAACTGGTTTGTCAATACAAAATGTTAAAAAATGGAAGTTTTAATTGGCTGATTCACTGCGCATTTTGTCGATAAATCGCCAAATGCAAGTGCGACTGGTGGAAATGCTTTGACTGCCGAGCAGTGTTGCCACTATAGGGGCATCATAAGCGGTGCTGGTAGGGTAAAAAGCGGTGTTTTTGCGGTATCCTTCCTACCAAAATTGGGAAAAATTTGTGGTGAATTTGATGCCCGTAATACACCCATGTCGTTGCTATTGAAAAAAAAACTCAGCTTTTTTTTAAATCCACTAATTCCTTGTAAATGTCTTGTGCTTAAGTTTACTTTTTTTTTTTTAAAGTGGGTGATTTTACCTTGAAATTTGCCCTAAAAAGGGGGGTAAATGCCAAGGTGAAGCAAAACCACGTAAAAATCCATCCAAAATCCCCCCCCCCCCCCCTTCACATGCAAGAAAAAAATACAGTCTTTACCGCTAAATTAAAAGTTTCTTGCCAATTTTCAGCATTCTCGTCCCGTCTTTAATCACTGATAGGGGAAAACTCGATCTGAAAATAGCGAGTAGAACTATCTAGCTTTTTCTATTCTGAAAACATTAAAAATTCATCAATCGCTTTTGGTTTCTTTTTTGCGGCAAATTTAACACTAAACTTAACTCTAAATTTAAAAGTTTCAACCAATTTTCAGCATTCTCGTCCGTCTTTGATGACTAATAGAGGAAAACTTGGACTGAAAAACAAGTAGATGTATCTACTTTTTCTTATTCTCAAACACATCAAAAATTCACCAATCCCTTTTTTGTTTCTTTTCTCTGGAATTTTTTTCAGAAATGCAGTGCATAATATCGTTTTGTCCTGTGTCTCTATTTTTTTGACCCGGACAGGCCTTAGAACTTTTAAGGTTAGGAGAGGGTGAAGGGGGAAGCTGCCAAACTCCTGCTTGTTGTAATATTTTGTTCGTTTTAAGTTTGACTTGAATATTCAGTTCTATTGAAGAAAAACATTATTTAAAATTTAAAAGATTATATAAAAACGACATGAGTTTTCAACTGAAAGTAAGGAGCAACATTAAAACTTAAAATAAATAGAATTCTTACCTTATATGAGGGGGGGCTGCCCCTTCTTCAACCCTCGCTCTTCAGCCTAAAGTCTTAAGGCACTTGCGAAATACATGTAACTAAAATTCAACGGTCTGTTTTGTTTGGGCAGTCTTTCTTAAAAAAACTGTAGCCTAATGATAAGTGAAACTTTGCGGTAAAGAGCGAGAGATAAGAAAGGGGCAGCAGCCCCCCCCCCTCAGAAATGGAATAATTTCTATTCGTTTTAAGTTTTAATGTTGTGTCGTACTTTCTTTTCAAAAAAGGAACACTTATTTGAAATTGTACCCATCTTTTCTGCTCTCCATTTGATTTAGTTAAAGCTGCTATAAAAAGCAGGGGACAAACCCTTCTGTCATGTTACCCATGGGTGTCTAGAGGTCTGATCAATGCTACACACATGAAGATGTCTCTTTTTAAGGCTGCATGTAAAAGTATAACACAGGATGATCTTTTAAAGTATAAAAACTATAGAAATGTGCTTACTTCTTCAGTATGTGCAGCCAAAAAGCTCTATTTTTCACATCGAATTGTTGATTATAAGGGAAGCTTGCGAAAGGTTTAGACTATGGTTAACCCTTTCAGACCTGAACCAAGAAGGAGTTGCGTAAAAATTCTGAAAATAGCAGAGAGTGATCCTGGAGATTCAACTAGAACATATTTATTTTTAAAACAAATTTATTTCATTCCAAATCCAAACTGTGAATGGTTACCATATGATCACGTCAGGTATATACAGATACTATTTTAGGTGAAAATTTGTGAAACAGTTGCGATCTGAGTTCAAACACAGTCGAAACTTTGCACTTCGAACACATGATTCGACTGGTTCCACCCCTAACGCACTTCTCATAGCGACACCTTCCCTTTTCAATCGTATCCGGAAAATGCGAGGTCTGGTCAAACCTCATTGATTCCGAAGGCATCCCGTCTCGCGAGGTAGACGTATTGCGCTTCGTCACTAATAAGGATGGTCTTCCAACTCGAGGACTTTGAGATACGCCAGTAAGAACCAACCCACGAGCAATGTCCATTTTGAAGTACAGTAGAGACATATGCTGAACATTGGTCTGCTTACACTGTCGGCGGTGTGTCAGCAGGCGTTGTTCACAGCCATGTCAAAGAAGTAGTACACAATCCTCATATACCATTTCTTCGAGCGAATGTCAGTCCTGTAAAGCTCCAGGAACATGTCAGCAAGATCTACGCGCCCCCCATTGATTTGCTGTAGTCACGGACAATTCGGGGGCGATCAACTTCGACGTATTTCCGTGTTGTGCCATCCCGTCTCTGACACTTATCAATTGGGGAGACTGCACAGTATGACGAAGCCAAATGGACTGGTTTGTTGTCATACCATTTTACTACCGATACTTCTGAATGTCTTTCAAAACGGAGGTCCACTGACCCTCGTCCATTCTTCTTCATGTTGGCGTCGGTATCTAGAACAGCGCCCCTCATTCTGTTGCTGCGTATCGTACCATATGGCTCGATTCCATATTCAACCCGAAGCTTGTGAATGAGATCGATGCCAGTATAGAAGTTATCAAAGAACAGCTTGAAGTTCATGAACCTGGGCAGATTTTCTACAAGCCGAAAGACAACGTCAGTACCTTGGCCAAGTTCAGAAATTTCAACAGATCCTTTTCCTGTATATATCTCTATGTCACACACTATTCCACTGATGCCGGCTCTCGTGAAAACCTTTACACCCCACGAGTGGGGCTTGTCCTTCAAGTACTGTCGAAATCCAATTCTTCCTTTGAACGGGATCATCTGTTCGTCAATACTTTGGATCTCTTCAGGGTCTATTTTTTTCAGATTCCTCCTGAATACGTCGTATAGTCTTCTGATCTTGAACATTTTATCATGACCAGCCTCCCCTTTCGGTATCATTAAGGTGTCATCGCAAATGTGGAAGAAAGATCTCAAGCTGATGAACCTATCTCTGCTGATGGTATCAGCCACCGGGGAATATCGTATTCCATTCTCTCAGTACATTCTCATATCCGGAAGTTTGAGAATGCTCATAAGCATTTGAACTCCAAGAAATCTGTGCACCACTTCAAGAGAAAGTTTTCAGAACAAGATTCTTCTTTCTCATGGCATTCAGGTTCGTCTGGTCCACAATGTTTGAAAGAATGTCTTCTGTGATAAACATTCGGAAGAGATCAAGGGGCGTTTGTACCTCGTCATAGTGTGGCATAGAACCCTTCCCGGTAATATCTCGAGGTTCGGGCTCCGTTTTTATCCACTTGTATTGCCTTGCCTCCTTTGCTACCTTCTTTTTTGCTACTGGTTTTGCCGTGACCTGAGGAGCATCAGTTGGAGTTACTAGACCGGCCACTGCTTGGGAAGGAGCATTTTTCTTAGCTATTGTAAGGACAAAGGGTTCAGCAGGTGCAATAACTGTTGCTGACTGCATTGCAGAAGAAGTTGCTACTGGTGCTGATGATGTGCTTGAAGAACTGTTTGACGCTGCTGTGTCATTCAAGCCCGGGAGAGGCAAATCGAATTGATCCGTGTCATCGCCATTGTCTAACTCGAACCTGCCAAGCATTGATAAAGGGATGTCGTCTGTGTGGTCAATTTCCTCTTCATCACTTCTGTCTTCATTGCCATAACAGTTGAGAGAACGTAGAGGTTGAAATTCTTGATCTGGATTGTCTGGTTCCCAGTTTGGGTCGTCGTCGTCGGACGAGATATCGAGATCTGAATCACAATCAGGTATGAATAAAAGCCTTGCTGCTTCTTCTGCAGTCATTTTCTTGGTAGCTCTTCTACTTCTTTTTCCTTGATCAGTCTCTCTTCCAACGGCTTAGGACCATGAAGTCTCACGGAGTCAGAGCTCGGGCTTGTGCCAGCTGAAATGAAATTCAAGGTAAGTGCATCACTTAATAATAATAATATAATGCAATAAAATAGGCCATTGGCGTCTACACTTGCTTGAGGCTTCACACAAAATAGCTCTTTTACCCTTGTTACCAGTAAAAAGGAGGAACAGAAAGAAAATGTGCCTATTCCCCATCATAAAAAGGACTTGCTGCCTCGTTTTCTGTACAAAATCTGCCTAGGTGTGGTTTAGCAATGAATGCCTGACGTGACCATTTGGTAACCGATCGTTAGCAACCTTGTTTGGGGCTAAACTACAGCTCAGAATTAGACTAGCGATATCTCATTCGAAAGATCGTATTCTTAGCTACAAAATAATATCATAATCAGGCTCTGAACTTACCGGAAACGTCCAGGTCATCGAGGTCAAAATCTGCACCTTTCCTCTTTTTCGACATTTTATGTTTTGTCTAAACTTGGACGCTTGCTCGACCGCTCGGGTAAAGCCTTGAGGGATATTAAATTCAAACGCGATAGAGCCAAGCAAGCGCTATCTAGTGGAAAAGAAATCACGGTTGTTTTTACTTTGTCGAGTCGAGAGAAAAAAAATAGGGGGCGAGGGGTATCCGTATGGTGACCACAGGCATGAAAGGGTTAATGAAGATTTTACCGTAGGAAGATCAGAAAGTTCCCCCCCCCCCCATGTCATTACAGGAAAGCTGATGGATCTATTGTGGATAAAAATTCTTCAGCGAGTGCCTTCAATTCATATTTCACAACTCTTCCTTCGGTTCCCATTCCACCCCAAATTAGAGTAAGTAGTTTTCCCTTAGCAGAAAACTCAGTTTTAATTTCCCCATGCAGTGATACTTGAATTCTAGTATTATTTCTCAGCTTCCAAGTAGCCGTTCAGTTGACGGTTTTGGTTTGAGTGATAATGTTCTTAAAGAATTGATCAGTTTGTTTCTAACCCCATCTCACACATAACTAACCTCTCTCTTACTTCTGGTGTTTTTCCTCATTTATTTAAAGTTTTTAATGTTGCACCTTTGCATAAAAAAGGTGATTCATCTTTAATTTCAAACTATAGACCCATTTCTCTTCTTCCTGCTATCTCTAAGGTTTTTGAAAAAGTAGTGTATCGTAGACTCTCTTCATTTGCATTTAGTACTAATATATTTGCAGGAAATTCTCTCACAACTAACCATAAGTATGGTATTCGTCACTTTCTCTACTTGTATGCACTTTCAGATGCAACAGAGTTTGTGCGTGTTAATCTTGACAAGGGTTTGTTTGTTTTGGGTCTATTTCTTGAATTTCAATGACCTTTGATACGATTGAACAATGTTCTTTTGTCTAAATTATCTTGATTTGGAGTGCATGGAGTCCCACTAGAATGATGAAGGTCTTATCTGTGAGGGAGATCTCAGTATGTTTCGGTTAATGGTACTTCTTCCTCTACTTTGCCTATATTGAAGGGTGTCCCACAAGACTCTATTCTTGGACCACTTTTGTTTAAACTTATATTAATGATCTTGATGAGGGTCTTCATCCCCTTGTTCACCCTGTTCTTTTTGCTGATGACTGTAAATTTTTCATGGCACCAGTGGACCTGCCGTTTGCCACTTCCATAGCTTAAGGTCTTCTTGATAAAGTTAAGGATTAGCGCTGGTCAAATTGAACGGCTCTAGACAGCCGGAAGAGTGCCATTGTCAATTTCAGAACCCCTTATCGTATGAGAGACGTACAAGAGCAAATCACCCTGACTTATGGGAATGATATTATACCACAAGCTACTATGGTGAAATTTCTTGGTGTGTATCTTGACTGTTTTCTTTACTTTAAACCTCATATAGCTCACACCTGTCCCCTCATCCTCTGGTAGTCCTCAATGTTGCACCGGATTATTAACTCATTTCTTCCCCCAGATGTTATGCTTTCTCTTGGTTATGCTTTAAGTTTGAAGCAAGAAATAAAGCCATTCTCACTTAATTGATGTTATTGAATTGTATTGTAATAATTGTTATTAAAAAATATTTTACACAATTAAGCGTTACTAAAAACCCTTTTAAAAAATAATTTTAATGATTAAGACAAGAAAGAAATCTCATTAAACCGTTTGTACAACGTCATTGTATAAAAAGTAATATACTTATTTAATGCTTTATCTCACCACTCACCTACAAAATCATGTAATTAAAACAAATAGTTTTTGAAATACTTATCTGATTCAAGATTAAAAACCCTGATCTTGAATAGTCCGCTCACGGCAGACACCAATATCTCAGATCTTGCGAAATTAGCATCCAGACTGCAGAGATGTACCGAACAGTGTTGATGTTTGAAGGCCACCGTGTCGCAATGCCGGTCGAGTGATAAAGCGGAGGTTTGCGGTACTATGTGCTTTATTGAAATATATTTCGTTACAAGAGGCAAATACAAAAGATAATACACTTTTTAATGATAGTTTTTGAAAGCTGCACCGTTTCAAGGCAATATACAGTTGCTCACTCAAAAAAAAAAAATTGTCAGCAAGATTTTGGTCTGTCAGTATATTTGGAACAGGCATGGTCACCCGAATCAGAATCTAACTCTGAAGGAGAGGAGCTAGATTTGCAAGCAAATTTTGTTGAAGACAATCTGAATGACTATGAAAGTGACTGAATGTTCCACTCTTATATGGTTCAAAGCTTAGTTAATCAAAGTCATAATAAGTGTTTTTTTAAACCTCTTTTTTCATTGTATGCGGTGCTTTTATAAATAAATGAAAATAACATGTATATGATAATAGGAATTGGGCAGAATAAAGGTATTTAAATATGCAAGGCGGTTGGAACAAAATTGTTTTTTTAGGTTTAAATGTAGGAAAAAACGACTGATAGGATTTTACTCCCAAATAATTTTAAAATATAATTTATTATTTTAATTTTGTCCAAAATCAAGCACTGTCCAAAATCAAGCACTGTCCAGTTGCTGAGGTATTACCCTAGGTACAAGATTGCCAAAGGGATAAAACTAGACAGCTAATTGAATTGATGAAACCCTAGATGAAGGGGTGATACCCTTTTTAAGGCCGGGAAAATCAGGAATCA
The DNA here is from genome assembly GCA_027921565.1 of Artemia sinica. Classification (NCBI taxonomy): domain Eukaryota; kingdom Metazoa; phylum Arthropoda; class Branchiopoda; order Anostraca; family Artemiidae; genus Artemia; species Artemia sinica. Next base: position 17,117,134 of record CM051270.1, on the reverse strand, counting down.
TTAAAAATTTCATTATAAATTTGATTTATATAAGTGATACTTAAAAGGTAATGCTTAACTGGTCTTGTAGCTACAAGGCAACTCTAAAACACTGATTTTACCATGTATTTCCTAGGGAGTATCTTGTTTCACCAATTTACCTTATTTACCAATTTTATCTTATTTACCAATTTCACTACCGAGTTTTTAATTTACGGCAATTTTAGAAGACTAGCTAAAAACCTATCAATCTCTTCTCTGGGTGGAGCTATACCGCGGCCTATGCGAAGTCAAAGAGCACAAGGTTCTCTAATTTTTAAAACAGGTAAAACGCCAATGGCTTTTTCTTAATTGGAATAGAAAGAGACGACCTGGCTACAACCTACGATTATGACGTCATTGATCAATATTTAACATGAAATATGTAGTTTTTCGTAAAAAATTGGTTCTAATTTAAAATAATTTGTTTTAATTGCAAAAGCTTTTTAACCCCATTAATTTTCTTTCAAATTAGCCATTGAGCAGCTCTCTAAGGTGTTCCAGTGCCAAACTATTTGTGGAAAAAAAAAGAAAGAAAAGATGCCGTTTTAGGCAGAATGCTGTAGTAGCTGCAACTTTTCTTAATTTTCAAGCCAATATATTTCCCTTGCTGTTCAAACCAAGGGACAGAAAGTTTCCTACATAGGAATTTCGGACAAGGCGGTTCTAATGGTGTACGTTTTTTTGATCTGATTCTATTTTTAAGAGTTATAGGTATTATATTTCTTAGCATTGGATGTGATCGTCTCTTACTAGGTTGCTAACTACCGCCGCAACCCGGATCAAGAGTTAAGTTTGGTTTTGTTCTGTCCCCCTTTGTATGGGTCATTTTGGTGGGCTTTGTCTTAAGGAGCATAGGAAAGGCAATTGGAGAACGCAGAATCAAATGGTGAAGGGAAAACTTTCCTGGACTTGGATTATACGGAAGATGTAACCATTCTAGATGAAAATGTGGACAAAATGAACATTTAGAGATTTCTCGAGTTGAGGATGCAAGAGCAGGTTTAAAAATTAATGCTAAGAAGACTAAGTCGTCAACACAAGGAAAAAGTCTAGGTGAAGAGCTGATGCTGATAACAATAAGATCGACCAAGTGAACAGCTTTACTTACCTAGTTAATATTATTGGCAAAGACGGTGGGTGCAGTGAAGACGTTAAAAGTAAAACAGCAGAGACCCAGGTTTTTTTTTCAGAGCTCAAAAAAGTCTGGAAGAATAGGAAGATAAGTCTGCGAACCAAGAATAGTATAACGAGAGATAGGATGAGATGGTTAGGACATATTCTGCCGATGAAGGATGACATATTGTCAAAGAAGTTGGCCAAACCCCCTTAGGGACTAAACGAAAAGCAGGTCATCCCCGACTGGGTTAGAAGGATATAGTAAGGAACGTTTTGAGGGGAATGGGAACTTCTTGGGACGACGTAAAGACGGAGATCTTGAAAATATTGAGAAGAACGAGAAAGGTGCCTAGCTTTTTTAGCCTCGGGTGGCTTGATGCTGCAGTGAGTTGTTAGCATTAGCGATAGTACTAGCAGTAAAACATAATGTTAAACACAATATAGGATTGTCCTTGTTCCCAACCGCTTAGGGCCAAAAGAAAAGAAGGCTGTCCCCGAATGGGGTGAGAGGATGTTGCTAGGAAAGATTTAACAGAAATAAGATTTTCTTGAGAGGGTGTAAAGAGGGAAGCTTTGAATAGATTTGGACGGAGGATGATTGTGCGTAGTGTTTTATCCTCAAGTGGCTTGGAACTTTAGTGAGTTGTTAGTAGTAGTAGTAGTAGTAGTCAGTAGCAGTAGTAGTAGTAGTAGTAGTAGTAGTAGTAGTAGTAGTATTAGCAGGAGTAGTATTAGTAGTATCAAAACATAATTTTAAAATTAAAATCCATTTTTGACAAAAACTGCTTTTCAAATATAAGATGATGAATGATTTGAAGAATGATTAGATTTGAAAGAATTTTTACCTCAAGTGGCTTGATGCTGCAGTGAGTTGTTAGCATTAACGATATTACTAGCAGTAAAAACATAATATTAAACACAATATAGGATTGTCCTCGTCCCCAACCGCTTAGGGCCAAAGCAAAAGAAGTCTGTCCCCAATGGGGTGGGAGGATGTCGCTAGGAAATATTTAACGGAAATAAGAACTTCTTGAGAGGGTGTAAAGAGGGAAGTTTGAATAGATCCAGACGGAGGATGATTGTGCGTAGTGGTTTTATCCTCAAGCGACTTGGAACTTTAGTGAGTTGTTAGTAGTAGTAGTATTAGTAGTAGTTGTAGCAGTAGTAGTAGTAGTAGTAGTAGTAGTAGTAGTAGTATTAGTAGTAGTAGTGTCAAAAATAATTTTAAAATTAAAATCTATTTTTGACAAAAACTGCTTCTAACATAAGATGATGAATGATGTTACAATCAAAGGGTACGGTCATAAAGGACGTTATAGTAAAACTATACGATGACGTCAGTTGAAATGAAGAGATGTAACACTATAAAAAGGTGACAGGTCATGTCGTTTTAACAGTTAAAGCTTATAATTTGCGAAACAAGTTATACGCATAAGCAGCCGTAGCTGCAACTTGGTAAAAGAACGAATCACGTCCGGTTTTAACCAAAAGTTAAAAAATGTGTTCTAAAAATACTGGCTTTTGAGTAAAAAATTCCTTTGTGGCTGACTCAGGAATGGTAACTAATGGTTCTATTAGTCTTAACCAGGGCCAGATCTATGGAGGGGGCTAGAGAGGGCAAGTGCCCTGGAAGGCACGTCCGGGGAGGCAAAAAAAAAAAAATAAGATGTTGGGGGCGGTCGTATCATCCCCAGTGGCATAGTTGTTGGACTTCTCAAGTATGGTGAGCAATATGCCTTTCTCAAAATTTTGATCAGATTTGGCCCTAAATTGCAACCTCTCTCTTTTATTATAGCCCTTGAAAGTGGGATTGCTTTTTGTGCAGCCTACTGTTTGGGATATGGTCAGTCAGTCGGGTATCCAAAATAATTCGTACGCAATTTCTTTGGCAAACATCTTGCAAATCTTCCTCCGTTTTTCGGTGCGTCCATGCTTCAGAAACCATACTTGACCGCTGTCATAACTGTAGCTTCCAATATTCGAATCTTGTTCGGATACTTAGCTTCCTATTTTTCTAAACTTTTTGTAATCTTTGAAAAAAAAACCCGGGGCCTTGGCTATTATATTTTTAATATCTTCACCGTCTTTACTAATAATATTACCTAGGAAAATGAAACTGTAGACTTGATTCAATCTTTTCTTGCCCAATTTCAGCTTTGAATCTTCATTTATTCCTAGCCTTAGCAACTTAGTCTTCGCAACATTGAATTTTCAAACCTAGTTTTTTGCAGCTTGAACTCGCAAAACTCTAAAAATTCATTAATTATCCTAGCACTTTCATCTAGGAATCATCAACAAAATCTAAGTCGAGGAAAGCTTTTCTTGCCCATTTGAATATGTCCTTCTCCATAGCCTTTGCTGAGCTCCTTAATCCTTAAGACAAAGTCCATAAAAATCGATATAAATGAGGATAGAATACACCCTGCTTAAATGCGATTTAATATGAAACCAGCTACTAGCCTTATTTCATATCTTAGCCGCAGCAGTGTTATTCTCGTACATAGCACTAGTCACTTTAATGTATTTGTCTAGTATACCAATACAAGGATTATAAGTGGAATAAGCTATGTTTGGTTATCAGTGATTATATTCTAATCTGAGGACGGAGACATTTAACTGTACATACGATTAATGACTATACGGATTGAATAACGACTGATTTGGTATTGATATTTGGATTTCGAAAAGTGGAAAAATAAATTGTGGAAGAATGTCACAGTCGGTGGAAAGTGGAGAGTTGGATGTATGTCGGATGTGTCGGCAATACAACAATATCTCACAAATGTTCAAGTAGAAATCGCTGGGAATAAGGCCTCAAACCAAGCAATTTCTTCGGAGCTAAGAGAGCCGCGAGAACAGGTTCTGGTCTCTACCATGCGTGCAAATGACTTCGAAGCTGAATTAAAGCGAATCATCATTGTGCTTTACGACTTACCACGTGTAATATCACCTGGGAAAACTCTAAAAGATGAAATCCCGGGGTTCTTAAACTTTGCGATACCCTCTCTAAAGTTCGACATTAGCGACGTGTACATGCAGGTCAGGTCAGGACCAGTTGTTGTAAAGTTTGACGATAAGGAAACTAGAGGCTTTACCTTGAGAGAAAATCCCCTGCTGAGGGGTTTCAATGTTTCCGCAGTCCCCGATTACACCCGGGCACAAAGAGAGGCACGTGAACAGTTCAAGCCAAGAAAGAAGCAGGCCATCGACGAAGGAAAAAAATGTGAGACCAAGAGCAGATAAAATGTATGTGGACGGACAACTCTTTGGGCTCGACCACAAAGTCAACCAAGTGAAAAGAGTTCCATAAGCAATTTCAGGACCGCAACAAGTACCACCAACTACCCCTGGATTAGCTGCTTCTAAATCCGATGATCCCATGGGTGTGCCAGTGGAAATAATCATACCGAAATGAACTCTCAGCTTTCTAGTATCTCGGAGAAGGAAGTGATGACAGCGCTAGAATAGTTATTCAGGCCTGTAGTTCAGAATTCCAGCCTAACACCGAACGTGCAGATAAACGAAGAGAGAAGTAAGATTATTAGCCCCAACGACTTGTGACGTTCAGAAATAGAAATGTTAGGGGCTCGAGCTCACGGGGAATTGGGCTTGACTTCCTTGATCGTGGTGAGTAGCATTCATCTTTTAGAGTTTTCCCAGGTGATATTACACGTGGTAAGTCGTAAAGCAGCACAATGATGATTCGCTTTAATTCAGCTTCGAAGTCATTTGCACGCATGGTAGAGACCAGAAACCTGTTCTCGCAGCTCTCTTAGCTCCGAAGAAATTGCTTGGTTTGAGGCCTTATTCCCAGCGATTTCTACTTGAACATTTGTGAGATATTGTTGTATTGCCGACACATCCGACATACATCCAACTCTCCACTTTCCACCGACTGTGACATTCTTCCACAATTTATTTTTCCACTTTTCGAAATCCAAATATATCAATACCAAATCAGTCGTTATTCAATCCGTATAGTCATTAATCGTATGTACAGTTAAATGTCTCCGTCCCTCAGAATAGAATATAATCACTGATAACCAAACATAGCTTATTCCACTTTAATCCTGTATGGTATACTAGACAAATACATTAAAGTGACTAGTGCTATGTACGAGAATAAACACTGCTGCGGCTAAGATATGAAATAAGGCTAGTAGCTGGTTTTATATTAAATCAGCATTTAAGCAGGGGTGTATTCTATCCTCATTTATATCGATCATTTTGATGGACTTTGTCTTAAGGATTAAGGAGCTCAGCAAAAGGCTATGGGAGAAGACAGATTCAAATGGGCAAGAAAAGCTTTCCTCGACTTAGATTTGTGATGATTCCTAGATGAAAGTGCTAGGAAAATTAATGAATTTTTAGAGGTTTTGCGAGTTCAAGCTGCAAAACTAGGTTTGAAAATTAATGTTGCGAAGACTAATTTGCTAAGGCTAGGAATAAGTGAAGATTCAAAGCTGAAATTGGGCAAGGAAAGATGAATCAAGTCTACAGTTTCATTTTCCTAGGTAATATTATTAGTAAAGACGGTGAAGATATTAAAAATATAATAGCCAAGGCCCAGGGTTTTTTTTTTCAAAGATTACAAAAAAAGTTTAGAAAAATAGGAAGCTAAGTATCCGAACAAAGATTCGAATATTGGAAGCTACAGTTATGACAGCGGTCAAGTATGGTTCTGAAGCATGGACGCACCGAAAAACGGAGGAAGATTTGCTAGATGTTTGCCAAAGAAATTGCGTACGAATTATTTTGGATACCCGCACTGACTGACCATATCCCAAACAGTAGGCTGCACAAAAAGCAATCCCACTTTCAAGGGCTATAAATAAAAGAGATGTTGCAATTTAGGCAAAATCTGATCAAAATTTTGAGAAAGGCATATTGCTCACCATACTTGAGAAGTCCAACAACTATGCCACTGGGGATGATACGACCGCCCCCAACATCTTATTTTTGCCTCCCCGGAGCGTGCCTTCTAGGGCACTTGCCCTCTCTAGCAACCCTCCTAGATCTGGCCCTGGTTAAGACTAATAGAAATATTAGTTACCATTCCTGAGTCAGGCACAAATGGAATTTTTTACTCAAAAAAGCCAGTATCGTATTTTTAGAATACATTTTTTAACTTTTGGTTAAAACCGGACGTGATTCGTTCTTTACCAAGTTGCAGCTACGGCTGCTTATGCTTATAACTTGTTTCGCAAATTATAAGCTTTAACTGTTTAAAACGACATAACCTGTCACCTTTTTATAGTGTTACATCTCTTCATTCCAACTGACGTCATCGTATAGTTTTACTATAACGTCCTTTATGACCGTACCCTTTGATTGTAACATCATTCATCATCTTATGTTAGAAGCAGTTTTTGTCAAATATAGATTTTAATTTTAAAAATTATGTTTTAACACTACTACTACTAATACTAACTACTATACTACTACTACTACTGCTACAACTACTACTAATACTACTACTACTAACAACTCACTAAAGTTCCAAGTCGCTTGAGGATAAAACCACTACGCACAATCATCCTCCGTCCGGATCTATTCAAAAACTTCCCTCTTTACACCCTCTCAAGAAGTTCTTATTTCCGTTTAAATCTTTCCTAGCGACATCCTCCCACCCCATTTGGGGACAGACTTCTTTGCTTTGGCCCTAAGCGGTTGAGGACGAGGACAATCCTATATTGTGTTTAATATTATGTTTTACTGCTAGTAATATCGCTAATGCTAACAAATCACTGCAGCATCAAGCCACTTGAGGTAAAATTCTTTTCAAATCTAATCATTCTTCAAATCATTCATCATCTTATATTTGAAAAGCAGTTTTTGTCAAAAATGGATTTTAATTTTAAATTATGTTTTGATACTACTAATACTACTCCTGCTAATACTACTACTACTACTGCTACTGCTACTACTACTATATACTACTAACAACTCACTAAAGTTCCAAGCCGCTTGAGGATAAAACCACTACGCACAATCATCCTCCGTCCAAATCTATTCAAAGCTTCCCTCTTTATACCCTCTCAAGAAAAATCTTATTTCTGTTAAATCTTTCCTAGCAACATCCTCTCACCCCATTTGGGGACAGCCTTCTTTTCTTTTGGCCCTAAGCGGTTGGGAACAAGGACAATCCTATATTGTGTTTAACATTGTGTTTTTATGCTAGTACTATCGCTAATGCTAACAACTCACTGCAGCATCAAGCCACCCGAGGCTAAAAAAGCTAGGCACCTTTCTCGTTCTTCTCAATATTTTCAAGATCTCCGTCTTTACGTCGTCCCAAGAAGTTCCCATTCCCCTCAAAAAACATTCCTTACTATATCCTTCTAACCCAGTCGGGGATGACCTGCTTTTCGTTTAGTCCTAAGGGGTTGGCCAACTTCTTTGACAATATGTCATCCTTCATCGGCAGAATATGTCCTAACCATCTCATCCTATCTCTCGTTATACTATCTTGGTTCGCCGACTTATCTTCCTATTCTTCCAGACTTTTTTGAGCTCTGAAAAAAAAACCTGGGTCTCTGCTGTTTTACTTTTAATGTCTTCACTGCACCCACCGTCTTTGCCAATAATATTAACTAGGTAAGTAAAGCTGTTCACTTGGTCGATCTTATTGTTATCAGCATCAGCTCTTCACCTAGACTTTTCCTTGTGTTGACGATTTAGTCTTCTTAGCATTAATTTTTATTAGATACAATTATAAAATTCGTTAGTATATATTTCTAAGTGTTAAGAGTTATTTTTGCAAAAGTGAAAAAATTGGTGTAGAAACTTCAAAGTTTTCACCACCTTCTCTCCCCCCTCGTGTCCTTCCTAGAAAAAAAAAACAAAAGCAATCGGAACGATAAATTCTGTATTTCTTATTTATCGACTTTGCAAAAATATGAAATATGTTTTTATTTAATTTGATTAAATATTTAAGTACTGACATATATATGGAGCGGAGGAGGGGGTTCATAGTAACCTTGTCCCTAGAAATCTAAAGATTTTTCGATTTTTTCGTACAATTTCGTCCATTTTAATTTGATGTGCGAAAAAGAGAATACTATTTTTCAGCTCAGCAGTGGTTATATTTTCTTTGACATATCATTACCTGTTCATCCAATTTGATCTTCATAGAATCTAACGTGCTTTTACTAAATCAAACTTTTTGATTTTTCTCCCATGTTAAACTGGATTAACAAAAAAAAGGAACCCAGGTATCAAAGACTATTTATGTTTCTGTCAACAGTCTCATAATCGGGTTTGGGTACTGGTGCATAATGAGGACACTTTTATATACTGCTAAAGAAGCCAAGTTTGGGTTAATGCTAATGAAATAAAATAAAACAGGATGAATATATAATAGTTTATAAACAAATTTGGGCTATATATTTGCATAATGGGGGTGGAGGGGGGGGGGGGTAAAGCACAGCAAATATAAAATACGTTACCTAACCTAGGTACCTTCCCCCCCTTAAACCCCAAAACACAATCGTTTAAATATTGTAACTCATTGAGGAACCACGGCTTTTGCAGTCATTTATGTATAGCGGTCTCTTGAGAATAGCCTGTTTGACGGTTTTCTTGTGACTGGTTTCCTTTACACAATAAACAAAAGTGCCCCCATTATGCACCAGTACCCGGGTTTGCAATTGAAGAGATACAAGTAGTGGCGTTACAAAGATTCGTTAGATCTGTTTCGAAAATTGAGTGGGAACAATAAGACAATTACCCTTAATCTACAAAACTGAGGACTAAGAGGTTTGATGACTCAGATACTTCTTAACTGTTAATCTAAGAGTAAAATTTAATTGACTCTACCCTTCCTAAAACCATGTTGTTCTTCTTTTAAAACTTATCTACAGCATCTTCATGTCTAAAAAGTATCATCATACTGCGTAAACTGTTTCCTACAGTAACCGGGCTAATGTCTCTATAACTACCATGCTCACTTTTACCACCTTTCTAATAGAAGGGTTTTAATTGGAGTTCCTATAATCGCTAGGTACTCCCCTTTTCAAAAATCATATCTCAATATTCAGTAACTTAGCTCTAACCTCACAACCACTATATTGAAAAAAACTCATTTACAACACTATCAGCACCTCATGTTTTTGGTACTTACAAAAGCATGTAGAGAAGGCCGTATCCAAGGGGGTTAGGGTTGTTTTGACCCCTTCCCTAACTCATAAAAATGTTAAAAAATTGAATATGAACAAATTTTTGTACCCCCCTCCCCCTACAGAGATCCTGGACACGTTCTTGCATATAGAAAAATTTCCTTTCAAAATAGCAACTAAAAAGATCTCTATGATGTTCCGGTGCACTGCCAGCAGTGGAGGGGAAAAAAGCAGAAGAAGGGGACGTATTCATAAGATTTTCCTTGTTGTTTAAGCCAGAGGGCTCTTAGTGTCCTGCAAAAGGTTTTTAGCTATAGTTATTCAACTGAAGTGCTTTCTGTTTCGATTTGACGCCATTGTTTAGGCTTATCAGGCTATTTTTCAAAATTACTATAAATCAATTTTCAATATAACATTTTACTGTTAAGACTATTCGAAGTAATAGTTACCATTCCTGAAAACACTTAGAAATATCAAATTTTTTCCACTTGCCTTTATCTAATGGTTTTTTTTATGGCTACTATGGACCGTGGTTTGTTCTTTACTAGGCTGCAGCTACTGCTACAACCATCATAATTTGCTCCAATAAGTTTAGAGGTCTACAAACTTTCGTGCGAAGGTTGAGAAAGGGGAGTATGCCTCTGAAAATTAGCTTTTCTGGCCAATTGATGAAAATGAAGAACAGGCTAAACTTTCTGCTGAAAAGTTGGTGGTTGCAGTGGCGGATCCAGGGGGCGGGGGGTGCGCGCCCCCTAGCGTAGTCTAAAATAGTGTAATTTACTTAATTAACATTTGCATTGATGAAACTTGCTCCTAACACATGTTTATCGGATCAACCTATTTTGCGCCCCCCCCCCCGCCCCAAAAAAACCTGGATCCGCCCCTGAGTGGTGGAGGTAGTGACGGACAGACCACGGGCTCAATTTGTGCCTTCAATCCTACATATTGAAAATGTATATCTCTCCGAACAGGGTGAAACATGCCCACATTTCTGATAAAACCTTAGTGTTAAGATGACTCGTTTTGTTGGAGGAGTCGTGGATCTATTCCACTCCTGAACTGACATTCTTTTTTAATTTGAAGTATGATGGTATTACTTTCTGAAAAAGAACTTTCTCCCTTATTTTACTTCTATTAGGAAACATATATAAACAGCAAAAATATTTTTACAATCACTAGTATCGAATTTTGTATCGAAGTATCGAACTAGTATCTATTTGAATTTGTATCTTTTTTTACTGTACCCTTATATTATCAGAGTCAAATTATTATGCTTTAATGTTAAGCCCTCTTTTTTACTTGTATGTCCTACAGCTACAGCACAGAAATTGATCTGAAATCATACTGTCTATTTAGTATACTCATTCTATGTACATTTACTTATGCGGAAGATTGTCTACCAGAATCGTGTAACCATGAATGCTTTATGTATAACTTGAGTATACTTAAAAATCAGGAAGACATTGAGAAGATTATAGAACACTATGGAAGTTGTGACAGCTTAAATGGTGATTCTCTGAGTGTTTTAGAATTATTGAAGGATATGGACTTTAAAGCTATAAAACGTAGTAAGAAAAAAACTCATAAATTTTCATAGTGAGTAATCTTCATAAACTCATGGAGCTAATGCCATTTTAGACTTAGAAGAAAGAGAATTTGATAAGAAAGAAAACATTAAGGACTCTGTTTACTTAGATTGCGATGAAAATAAAAGTAAATGAAGGTATCTTTGGATATCCCAAACTTTTAAGAGTGTTCATAAGAAAATTAAAGGAGCCTTTGGCATTCTACGAGATGGCGTAGACTGTCCTTTCAATAGAAAAAAGAAAACAAACATATATTGGAATCTAGCAAAAAGGACAAACATAAGAAGAAAGGCTATAAGCTTTATCAGGGTAAATCTGGGAAAGATAAAGAATTTCCGAATAGTAGCATTACGAAAGGTATATGCCAATGTTCCTCAGGCAGATTCCAGAAAAATAAGAATGTTGGAAAAAAGGAAAAAAGATACGGACTTGACTCGGGTAACAAAACAATTAATAAATACCTACAGGCAAGTGAATCGAAGGTTCAAAAGCCAAAACAATGCCACTGAATTATTACCAAGAGCATTTATTTTGACAGATAATAACGACAGTTCTCAGACATTGGGCAACCATAAAACAGTCTCTGGTGAAGGGAAGAGGACAATTCCTATTTAACACTAAGCCCAGGCAATACAAAAATTAAAAAGGAATGCTAAATTAGAACATATGGAAAAAATATTTTATGAATGGTTTTTGTGGAGATCATTTTGCTTGCAGAGAATTGTTATACTACCTGTAGTAAACATAATCATAAATGATCCGAAGATATGGCAAAAAAGGGTAGAAATCACAGCAAATACAAAGGAAATCAACTTAGCTTTGATGAGGTGAATAATAGAATTCCTTTTATTGATTTTCTGTTACTTTTCACTGCACTCGTGTTATTGGTATTAATTGTGCTTAAAGTCGTAAATAAGAGGAGTCGCAGAATTGCAAAGAACCCGCGGTACTGAGTTGGAGTCACAGGATCGCGGTCGTAAAAACGGGCTTCGGTACTAAATCATAGGCAGTGCGATAGCGCTGCCTAAGTAAGAACGATGGGCACAATGTATTATTTCTTATTCTTTTTTCTTCTCCATACCCGAGAGTAGTATCGTAGTAATAGATACTAAACTTACATGGAAACTTACACCTGAGGCAAATACACAGTCCTAAACTTACATGGAAACTTACACCTGAGACACTACAGTATCACGTGGACATTGCCAAAAAGTTGGTAACCTACAAAGTGGCCAAGCATGTTTTGAAACTATAGTCAAGGTTATATAAGACAACCAGAGTGGTTTTTTTTGTTGTCTATATGAATTGCACAAGAATGTACCTATGGATAACCCACGCCTGAGACTACAGTTACACGTGGACATTTTAAAAAGCGACTGGTTTTTCTGATTTTTTGGAAGATTGCCTTAACTCGAGAGTATTTGGGTATTAAAAAATTGGATGCTACAATGAGAATTGCTTGATTGACATTTGCAAAAAAGGGGTAAGGGATTTGCGGATTGGAGTCTAACTCGAGAGTAGTTTGTTATTAAAAAATTAGATGCTACATTCAAAATTGTTTGATTGACATTTGCAAAAAGGGGTAAGGGATTTGCGAATTGGATTGTAACTCGAGAGTAGTTTGCTATTAAAAATTGGGTGCTACAATCAGAATTCTTTGATTGAGATTTGCAAAAAGGGATAAGGGATTTGCGAATTGGACTGTAACTCGAGAGTAGTTTGTTATAAAAAATTGGATGCTACAATAAGAATTGTTTGATTGACATTTGCAAAAAGGGGTAAGGGATTTGCGGATTGGAGTGTAACTCGAGAGTAGTTTGTTATTAAAAAATTGGATACTACAATCAGAATTGTTTGATTGACATTTGTAAAAAGGGGTAAGGGATTTGCGAATTGGATTGTATGAAAGTGGAAAAAAAAGAAAAAAAAGGGTTTTAAACTGATTATCAGTTAAGGTAACCCCTCGGGACTGTTAATTCAGGCAGTTTGTTATAAATTTGAGACAACATCAATCTATGAAAATGGTTAATGATGATAGAATAACATTGTGAGTTGACCTAGCTTTACCTCTCCGATGTGTTCTGAATAATACACAAGTTGTGTTTGAACAGTGTTATCAGTTTAAAATAGGGTTCCAACGTTATAGTATACTAAAAAGTTGATACTAAGAGAGATGTAGATGGCCAGAAAATAATTTTAATCAAGAAACTCAGAACAAACCTTAGAAATCCTTGCAAATCAAGTAGTAAGGTGTATGTGAGTACCAACCATCAAGAATCATAAGCACCAATGACCCTAGCCAGCAGAGACATCAACCCCTCAAGGGTCCCCTATCCCCAAACTCAAAGGGTGCCCCCTCCCCTCCAACCTTTTTGGCCCCCCTCCCCCCCCATTTTTTTTTCTTTTTTTGGCGATTGACATTTTTTCTGGATAACAAGTATCATTCATTACGGTCGTAGCTTTCAAAATGTAAAAATTAAGTCCATTTTGGATCGAAAAAAAATAAACTATTTCTGTAAAATCTGAGTTAATAAGGGTTTTTGACCGTAAACTCTAGTTTTTTGTAAGAAAATTATGGAAAATACAGTTCTCTGGTTCAAATGTGAAACTTAAGTCCATTTTTGGATCGAAAAAACTAAAACTTTTTCGTAAAATCTGAGCTAATAAGGGTTTTTGACCGTAAACTCTAGTTTTTTGTAAGAAAATTATGGAAAATACAATTCTCTGGTTCAAATGTGAAACTTAAGTCCATTTTATGGATTGAAAAACTAAAACTATTTCCGTAAAATCTGAGCTAATGAGGGTTTTTTGACCGTAAACTCTAGTTTTTTTGTAAGAAAATTATGAAAATACAATTCTCTGGTTCAAATGTGAAAATTAAGTCCATTTATGGATCGAAAAATAAAACTATTTCCGTAAAATCTGAGCTAATTAGGGTTTTTGACCGTAAACTATTTTTTTTTTTTGTAAGAAAATTATGGAAAATACATTCTCTGTTTCAAATGTGAACTTAAGTCCATTTTTGGATCGAAAAAATAAACTATTCTGTAAAATCTGAGCAAATAAGGGTTTTTGACCGTAAACTCTAGTTTTTTGTAAGAAAATTATGGAAAATACAATTCTCTGGTTCAAATGTGAAACTTAAGTCCTTTTTTGGATCGAAAAATAAAAAACTATTTCTGTAAAATCTGAGTTAATAAGGGTTTTGACCGTAAACTCTAGTTTTTTGTAAGAAAATTATGGAAAATACAATTCTCTGGTTCAAATGTGAAACTTAAGTCCATTTTTGGATCGAAAAATAAAAACTATTTCCGTAAAATCTGAGCTAATAATGGTTTTTGACCGTAAACTCTAGTTTTTTGTAAGAAAATTATGGAAAATACAATTCTCTGGTTCAAATGTGAAACTTAAGTCCATTTATGGATCGAAAAATAAACTACTTTCCGTAAAATCTGAGCTAAATAAGGGTTTTTGACCGTAAACTCTAGTTTTTTGTAAGAAAATTATGGAAAATACAGTTCTCTGGTTCAAATGTGAAACTTAAGTCCATTTTTGGATCGAAAACTAAAAAACTTTTCCGTAACAATCTGAGCTAATAAGGGTTTTTGACCGTAAAAACTCTAGTTTTTTTGTAAGAAAATTATGGAAAATACAATTCTCTGGTTCAAATGTGAAACTTAAGTCCATTTATGGATCGAAAAATAAAACTATTTCCGTAAAATCTGAGCTAATAAGGGTTTTTGACCGTAAACTCTAGTTTTTTGTAAGAAAATTATGGAAAATACAATTCTCTGGTTCAAATGTGAAAAATTAAGTCCATTTATGGATCGAAAAAATAAAACTATTTCCGTAAAATCTGAGCTAATTAGGGTTTTTGACCAAAAAACTATAGTTTTTTGTAAGAAAATTATGGAAAATACAATTCTCTGTTTCAAATGTGAAACTTAAGTCCATTTTTGGATCGAAAAAATAAAACTATTTCTGTAAAATCTGAGCAAATAAGGGTTTTTGACCGTAAACTCTAGTTTTTGTAAGAAAAAAAAAAATTATGGAAAATACAATTCTCTGGTTCAAATGTTGAAACTTAAGTCCTTTTTTTGGATCGAAAAATAAAACTATTTCGTAAAATCTGAGTTAATAAGGGTTTTTGACCGTAAACTCTAGTTTTTTTGTAGAAAATTATGGAAAATTACAATTCCTGGTTCAAATGTGAAACTTAAGTCCATTTATGGATCACAAAAATAAAACTGTTTCCGTAAAATCTGAGCTAATGAGTTTTTTGACCGTAAACTCTAGTTTTTTGTAAGAAAAATTGTGGAAAATACAATTCTCTGGTTCAAATGTGAAACTTAAGTCCATTTATGGATCGAAAAAATAAAACTATTTCCTTAAAATCTGAGCTAATTAGGGTTTTTGACCGTAAACTATATTTTTTTGTAAGAAAATTATGGAAAATACAATTCTCTGTTTCAAATGTGAAACTTAAGTCCATTTTTGGATCGAAAAAAAAAACTATTTTGTGTAAAATCTGAGCTAATAAGGGTTTTTTGACCGTATAAAACTCTAGTTTTTTGTAAGAAAATTATGGAAAAAACAATTCTCTGGTTCAAATGTGAAACTTAAGTCCTTTTTTGGATCGAAAAATAAGACTATTTCTGTAAAATCTGAGTTAATAAGGTTTTTGACCGTAAACTTTAGTTTTTTGTAAGAAAATTATGGAAAATACAATTCTCTGGTTCAAATGTGAAACTTAAGTCCATTTTTTGGATCGAAAAATAAAACTATTTTCGTAAAATTTGAGCTAATAAGGGTTTTTGACCGTAAACTCTAATTTTTTGTAAGAAAATTATGGAAAATACAATTCTCCGGGTTCAAATGTGAAACTAAGTCCATTTATGGATCGAAAAATAAAAATTATTCCCGTAAAATCTGAGCTAATTAGGGTTTTTGACCGTAAACTATAGTTTTTTTTGTAAGAAAATTATGGAAAATACAATTCTCTGGTTCAAATGTGAAACTTAAGTCCATTTTTGGATCGAAAAAAAATAAACTATTTCTGTAAAATCTGAGCTAATAAGGGTTTTTGACCGTAAACTCTAGTTTTTTTTTTGTAAGAAAATTATGGAAAATACAATTCTCTGGTTCAAATGTGAAACTTAAGTCCGTTTTTTGGATCGAAAAGTAAAACTATTTTTGTAAAATCTGAGTTAATAAGGGTTTTTGACCGTAAACTCTAGTTTTTTTGTAAGAAAATTATGGAAAATACAATTCTCAGGTTCAAATGTAAAACTTAAGTCCATTTATGGATCGAAAAAATAAAACTATTTTCGTAAAATCTGAGCTAATTAGGGTTTTTGACCGTAAACTATAGCTTTTTTTGTAAGAAAATTATGGAAAATACAATTCTCTGGTTCAAATGTGAAACTTAAGTCCATTTTTGGATCGAAAAAAAAACTATTTCTGTAAAATCTGAGCTAATAAGGGTTTTTGACCGTAAACTCTAGTTTTTTGTAAGAAAAATTATGGAAAATACAATTCTCTGGTTCAAATGTGAAACTTAAAGTCCTTTTTTGGATCGAAAAATAAAACTATTTCCGTAAAATCTCAGCTAAATTAGGGTTTTTGACCGTAAACTATAGTTTTTTGTAAGAAAATATGGAAAATACAATCTCTGGTTCAAATGTGAAAAAAGTCCTTTTTTGGATCGAAAAAATAAACTATTTCTGTAAAATCTGAGCTAATAAGGGTTTTTGACCGTAAACTCTAGTTTTTGTAAGAAAATTATGGAAAATACAATTCTCTGGTTCAAATGTGAAACTTAAGTCCTTTTTTGGATCGAAAAATAAAACTATTTCCGTAAAATCTGAGCTAATTAGGGTTTTTGACCGTAAACTATAGTTTTTTTTTAGTAAGGTGTATGTGAGTTAAAACCATCAAGGATCATAAGCACCATGACCCTAGCCAGCAGAGACATCAACCCCTCAAGGGTTCCCTATCCCCAAACTCGAAGGGTGCCCCCTCCCCTCCAATTCTTTTTGGGCCCCCCTCCCCCCATTTTTTTTTCTTTTTTGGCGATTGACATTTTTTCTGATAGAAAGTATCATTTATTACGATCGTAGCTTTCAAATGTAAACTTAAGTCCATTTTTGGATCGAAAAATAAAACTATTTCTGTAAAATCTGAGTTAATAAGGGTTTTTGACCGTAAACTCTAGTTTTTTGTAAGAAAATTATGGAAAATACAGTTCTCTGGTTCAAATGTGAAACTTAAGTCCATTTTTGGATCGAAAAACTAAAACTTTTTCCGTACAATCTGAGCTAATAAGGGTTTTTGACCGTAAACTCTAGTTTTTTGTAAGAAAATTATGGAAAATAAAATTCTCTGGTTCAAATGTGAAACTTAAGTCCATTTATGGATTGAAAAATAAAACTATTTCCGTAAAATCTGAGCTAATGAGGGTTTTTTGACCGTAAACTCTAGTTTTTTGTAAGAAAATTATAGAAAATACAATTCTCTGGTTCAAATGTGAAAATTAAGTCCATTTATGGATTGAAAAAATAAAACTATTTCCGTAAAATCTGAGCTAATTAGGGTTTTTGACCGTAAACTATAGTTTTTAGTAAGAAAATTATGGAAAATACAATTCTCTGTTCAAATGTGAAACTTAAGTCCATTTTTGGATCGAAAAAATAAACTATTTCTGTAAAATCTGAGCTAATAAGGGTTTTTGACCGTAAACTCTAGTTTTTTGTAAGAAAATTATGGAAAATACAATTCTCTGGTTTTCAAATGTGGAACTTAAGTCCTTTTTTGGATCGAAAAATAAAACTATTTCTGTAAAATCTGAGTTAATAAGGGTTTTTTGACCGTAAACTCTAGTTTTTTGTAAGAAAATTATGGAAAATACAATTCTCTGGTTGAAATGTGAAACTTAAGTCCATTTATGGATCGAAAAAAAAAACTATTTCCGTAAAATCTGAGCTAATTAGGGTTTTTGACCGTAAACTATAGTTTTTTGTAAGAAAATTATGGAAAATACAATTCTCTGTTTCAAATGTGAAACTTAAGTCCATTTTTGGATCGAAAAAATAAACTATTTTTGTAAAATCAAAGCTAATAAGGGTTTTGACCATAAACTCTAGTTTTTTTGTAAGAAATTTATGGAAAAAACAATTCTCTGGTTCAAATGTGAAACTTAAGTCCTTTTTTGGATCGAAAAATAAAACTATTTCTGTAAAATCTGAGTTAATAAGGGTTTTTTGACCCTAAACTCTAGTTTTTTGTAAGAAAATTATGGAAAATACAATTCTCTGGTTCAAATGTGAAACTTAAGTCCATTTTTTGATCGAAAAATAAAACTATTTTCGTAAAATCTGAGCTAATAAGGGTTTTTGACCGTAAACTCTAGTTTTTTGTAAGAAAATTATGGAAAATACAATTCTCCGGTTCAAATGTAAAACTTAAGTCCATTTTTGGATCGAAAAAATAAAACTATTCGTTAAATCTTGAGCTAATAAGGGTTTTTGACCGTAAACTCTAGTTTTTTGTAAGAAAATTATGGAAAATACAATTCTCTGGTTCAAATGTGAAACTTAAGTCCATTTTTGGATCGAAAAATAAAACTGTTTTCGTAAAATTTGAGCTAATAAGGGTTTTTGACCGTAAACTCTAGTTTTTTTGTAAGAAAATTATTGAAAAATACAATTCTCCTGTTCAAATGTAAAACTTAAGTCCATTTTTGGATCGAAAAAATAAAACTATTTCCGTAAAAATCTGAGCTAATTAGGGTTTTTGACCGTAAACTCTAGTTTTTTGTAAGAAAAATTATGGAAAATACAATTCTCTGGTTTCAAATGTGAAATTAAGTCCATTTATGGATCGAAAAATAAAACTATATTTCCGTAAAATCTGAGCTAATTAGGGTTTTTTGACCGTAAACTATAGTTTTTTGTAAGAAAATTATGGAAAATACAATTCTCTGGTTTCAAAT
The DNA here is from genome assembly GCA_027921565.1 of Artemia sinica. Classification (NCBI taxonomy): domain Eukaryota; kingdom Metazoa; phylum Arthropoda; class Branchiopoda; order Anostraca; family Artemiidae; genus Artemia; species Artemia sinica. The sequence goes on along the minus strand of CM051270.1, from coordinate 17,098,304 downwards.
GTGAAACTTAAGTCCATTTTTGATCGAAAAAAATAAACTATATTCTGTAAAATCTGAGCTAATAAGGGTTTTTGACCGTAAACTCTAGTTTTTTGTAAGAAAATTATGGAAAATACAATTCTCTGTTTCAAATGTGAACTTAAGTCCTTTTTTGGATCGAAAAAAATAAAACTATTTCTGTAAAAATCTGAGTTAATAAGGTTTTTTTTTTGACCGTAAACTCTAGTTTTTTGTAAGAAAATTATGGAAAATACAATTCTCTGTTCAAATGTGAAACTTAAGTCCATTTATGGATCGAAAAATAAAACTAGTTTTTCCGTAAAATCTGAGCTAATTAGGGTTTTTGACCGTAAAAACTATAGTTTTTTGTAAGAAAATTATGGAAAATACAATTCTCTGTTTCAAATGTGAAACTTAAGTCCATTTTGGATCGAAAAAATAAAACTATTTTTGTAAAATCTGAGCTAATAAGGGTTTTTGACCGTAAACTCTAGTTTTTTGTAAGAAAATTATGGAAAAAACAATCTCTGGTTCAAATGTGAAACTTAAGTCCTTTTTGCATCGAAAAATAAACTATTTCTGTAAAATCTGAGTTAATAAGGGTTTTGACCGTAAACTTATTTTTTTGCATTTAAGAAAAAAATTATGGAAAATACAATTCTCTGGTTTCAAATGTGAAACTTAAGTCCATTTTTGGATCGGAAAAAAATAAAAATATTTCGTAAAATTGAGCTAAAAGGGTTTTTTGACCGTAAACTCTAGAATTTTGTTTTTTGTAAGAAATTATGGAAAATAAAATTCTCTGGTTCAAATGTGAAACTTAAGTCCATTTATGGATCGAAAATAAAACTATTTCCGTAAAATCTGAGCGAATTAGGGTTTTTGACCGTAAAAACTATAGTTTTTTGTAAGAAAATTATAGAAATACAATTCTCTGGTTCAAATGTGAAAATTAAGTCATTTTTGGATTCGAAAAATAAAACTATTTCCGTAAAATCTGAGCTAATTAGGGTTTTTGACCGTAAACTAATAGTTTTTAGTAAGAAAATTATGGAAAAAATACAATTCTCTGTTTCAAATGTGAAAACTTAAGTCCATTTTTGGATCGAAAAATAAAACTATTTCTGTAAAATCTGAGTTAATAAGGGTTTTTGACCGTAAACTCTAGTTTTTTGTAAGAAAATTATGGAAAATACAGTTCTCTGGTTCAAATGTGAAACTTAAGTCCATTTTTGGATCGAAAAACTAAAACTTTTCCGTACAATCTGAGCTAATAAGGGTTTTTGACCGTAAACTCTAGTTTTTTGTAAGAAAATTATGGAAAATAAAATTCTCTGGTTCAAATGTGAAACTTAAGTCCATTTATGGATTGAAAAATAAAACTATTTCCGTAAAATCTGAGCTAATGAGGGTTTTTGACCGTAAACTCTAGTTTTTTGTAAGAAAATTATAGAAAATACAATTCTCTGGTTCAAATGTGAAAATTAAGTCCATTTATGGATTGAAAAATATAAACTAGTTCCGTAAAATCTGAGCTAATTAGGGTTTTTGACCGTAAACTATAGTTTTTAGTAAGAAAATTATGGAAAAATACAATTCTCTGTTTCAAATGTGAAACTTAAGTCCATTTTTGGATCGAAAAAAATAAACTATTTCTGTAAAATCTGAGCTAATAAGGTTTTTTTTGACCGTAAACTCTAGTTTTTTGTAAGAAAATTATGGAAAATACAATTCTCTGTTTCAAATGTGAAACTTAAGTCCTTTTTTGGATCGAAAAATAAAACTATTTCTGTAAAATCTGAGTTAATAAGGGTTTTTGACCGTAAACTCTAGTTTTTTGTAAGAAAATTATGGAAAATACAATTCTCTGGTTGAAATGTGAAACTTAAGTCCATTTATGGATCGAAAAATAAAAACTATTTCCGTAAAATCTGAGCTAATTAGGGGTTTTTGACCGTAAACTATAGTTTTTTGTAAGAAAATTATGGAAAATACAATTCTCTGTTTTCAAATGTGAAACTTAAGTCCATTTTTGGATCGAAAAAATAAAACTATTTTTTGTAAATCAAAGCTAATAAGGGTTTTTGACCGTAAAACTCTAGTTTTTTTTTTGTAAGAAATTTATGGAAAAAACAATTCTATGGTTCAAATGTGAAAACTTAAGTCCTTTTTTTGGATCGAAAATAAACAAAAAAAAAACTATTTTTGTAAAATCTGAGTTAATAAGGGTTTTTGACCCTAAACTCTAGTTTTTTGTAAGAAAATTATGGAAAATACAATTCTCTGGTTCAAATGTGAAACTTAAGTCCATTTTTGATCGAAAAATAAAAATTTTCGTTAAAATTGAGCTAATAAGGGTGGTGTTTTTTTTGACCGTAAACTCTAGTTTTTTGTAAGAAAATTATGGAAAATACAATTCTCCGTTCAAATGTAAAACTTAAGTCCATTTTTGGATCGAAAAATAAAACTATTTTCGTAAAATTTGAGCTAATAAGGGTTTTTGACCGTAAACTCTAGTTTTTTGTAAGAAAATTATGGAAAATACAATTCTGGTTCAAATGTGAAACTTAAGTCCATTTTTGGATCGAAAAATAAAAAACTATTTCGTAAAATTGAGCTAATAAGGGTTTTTGACCGTAAACTCTAGTTTTTTTGTAAGAAAATTATGGAAAATACAATTTCTTCTCGTTTCAATGTAAAAAAACTTAAGTCCATTTTTGGATCGAAAAAAATAAACTATTTCCGTAAAATCTGAGCTAATAGGGTTTTTGACCGTAAACTCTAGTTTTTGTAAGAAAATTATGGAAAATACAATTTCTCTGGTTCAAATGTGAAAACTTAAGTCCATTTTTGGATCGAAAAAAAAAACTATTTCCCTAAAATCTGAGCTAATAAGGGTTTTTGACCGTAAACTATAGTTTTTTGTAAGAAAATTATGGAAAATACAATTCTCTGGTTCAAATGTGAAACTTAAGTCCATTTTTGGATCGAAAAAAATAAAACTATTTCGTAAAATCTGAGCTAATAAGGGTTTTTGACCGTAAACTCTAGTTTTTTGTAAGAAAATTATGGAAAATACAATTCTCTGTTTCAAATGTGAGAAACTTAAGTCCATTTTTGGATCGAAAAAATAAAACTATTTCTGTAAAAATCTGAGCTAATAAGGGTTTTTGACCGTAAACTCTAGTTTTTTTGTAAGAAAATTATGGAAAAAAACAATTCTCTGGTTCAAATGTGAAACTTAAGTCCATTTATGGATCGAAAAATAAAACTATTTCCGTAAAATCTGAGCTAATTAGGTTTTTGACCGTAAACTATAGTTTTTTTTGTAAGAAAATTATGGAAAAATACAATTCTCTGGTTCAAATGTGAAACTTAAGTCCATTTTTGGATCGAAAAAATATAAACTATTTTGCAAATCCAAAGCTAATAAGGGGTTTTGACCGTAAACTCTAGTTTTTTTTGTAAGAAATTTATGGAAAAAACAATTCTCTGGTTCAAATGTGAAACTAAGTCCATTTTGGATCAAAAAATAAAACTATTTCTGTAAAATCCTGAGTTAATAAGGGTTTTTTTTTTTGAACCTAAACTCTAGTTTTTTGTAAGAAAATTATGGAAAATACGATTCTACTGGTTCAAATGTGAAACTTAAGTCCATTTTTGATCGAAAAAATAAAACTATTTTCGTAAAATTTGAGCTAATAAGGGTTTTTGACCGTAAACTCTAGTTTTTTGTAAGAAAATTATGGAAAATACAATTCTCCGTTCAAATGTAAAACTTAAGTCCATTTTTGGATCGAAAAAAAAAAACTATTTCTCGTAAAATTGAGCTAATAAGGGTTTTTTGACCGTAAACTCTAGTTTTTTGTAAGAAAATTATGGAAAATACAATTCTCTGGTTCAAATGTGAAACTTAAGTCCATTTTTGGATCGAAAAATAAAACTGTTTTCGTAAAATTTGAGCTAATAAGGGTTTTTGACCGTAAACTCTAGTTTTTTGTAAGAAAATTATTGAAAATACAATTCTCCGGTTCAAATGTAAAACTTAAGTCCATTTTTGGATCGAAAAAAAAACTATTTCGTAAAATCTGAGCTAATTAGGGTTTTGACCGTAAACTCTAGTTTTTTGTAAGAAAATTATGGAAAATACAATTCTCTGGTTCAAATGTGAAAATTAAGTCCATTTATGGGATCGAAAATAAAAAACTATTTCCGTAAAATCTGAGCTAATAGGGTTTTTGACCGTAAACTATAGTTTTTTGTAAGAAAATTATGGAAAATACAATTCTCTGTTTCAAATGTGAAACTTAAGTCATTTTTGGATCGAAAAAAATAAACTATTTCTGTAAAATCTGAGCTAATAAGGGTTTTTGACCGTAAACTCTAGTTTTTTGTAAGAAAATTATGGAAAATACAATTCTCTGTTTCAAATGTGGAACTTAAGTCCATTTTTGGATCGAAAAATAAAACTATTTCTGTAAAAATCTGAGCTAATAAGGGTTTTTGACCGTAAAACTCTAGTTTTTTGTAAGAAAATTATGGAAATACAATTCTCTGGTTCAAATGTGAAACTTAAGTCCATTTATGGATCGAAAAATAAAACTATTTCCGTAAAATCTGAGCTAATTAGGGTTTTTGACCGTAAACTATAGTTTTTTTGTAAGAAAATTATGGAAAATACAATTCTCTGTTTCAAATGTGAAACTTAAGTCCATTTTTGGATCGAAAAAAATAAACTATTTTGTAAAATCTGAGCTAATAAGGGTTTTTGACCGTAAACTCTAGTTTTTTTTGTAAGAAAATTATGGAAAAAACAATTCTCATGGTTCAAATGTGAAACTTAAGTCATTTTTGGATCGAAAAATAAAACTATTTCTGTAAAATTCTGAGTTAATAAGGGTTTTTGACCGTAAACTATATTTTTTGTAAGAAAAATTATGGAAAAATACAATTCTCTGGTTCAACTGTGAAACTTAAGTCCATTTTTGGATCGGAAAATAAAACTATTTCGTAAAATTGAGCTAATAAGGGTTTTTGACCGTAAAACTCTAGTTTTTTGTAAGAAAATTATGGAAAATAAATTCTCTGTTCAAATGTGAAACTTAAGTCCTTTTATGGATCGAAAAATAAAACTATTTTCCGTAAAATCTGAGCTAATAGGTGTTTTTGACCGTAAACTATAGTTTTTTTGTAAGAAAATTATGGAAAATACAATTCTCTGGTTCAAATGTGAAAATTAAGTCCATTTATGGATCGAAAAATAAAACTATTTCCGTAAAATCTGAGCTAATAAGGGTTTTTGACCGTAAACTATAGTTTTTGTAAGAAAATTATTGGAAAAATACAATTCTCTGTTTCAAATGTGAAACTTAAGTCATTTTGGATCGAAAATAAAACTATTTCTGTAAAATCTGAGTTAATAAGGGTTTTTGACCGTAAACTCTAGTTTTTTGTAAGAAAATTATGGAAAATACAGTTCTCTGGTTCAAATGTGAAACTTAGGTCCATTTTTGGATCGAAAACTAAAAACTATTTCCGTAAAATCTGAGCTAATAAGGGTTTTTGACCGTAAACTCTAGTTTTTTGTAAGAAAATTATGGAAAATAAAATTCTCTGGTTTCAAATGTGAAACTTAAGTCCATTTATGGATCGAAAAATAAAACTATTCCGTAAAATCTGAGCTAATTAGGGTTTTTGACCGTAAACTATAGTTTTTTGTAAGAAAATTATGGAAAATACAATTCTCTGTTTCAAATGTGAAAACTTAAGTCCATTTTTGGATCGGAAAAAAAAAACTATTTCTGTAAAATCTGAGCTAATAAGGGTTTTTTGACCGTAAACTCTAGTTTTTTGTAAGAAAATTATGGAAAATACAATTCTCTCTGTTTCAAATGTGAAACTTAAGTCCTTTTTTGGATCGAAAAATAAAACTATTTCTGTAAAATCTGAGTTAATAAGGGGTTTTTGACCGTAAACTCTAGTTTTTTGTAAGAAAAAATATGGAAAATACAATTCTCTGGTGAAATGTGAAACTTAAGTCCATTTATGGATCGAAAAAATAAAAACTATTCTCCGTAAAATCTGAGCTAATAAGGGTTTTTTGACCGTAAAACTATAGTTTTTTGTAAGGAAAATTATGGAAAAATACAATTCTCTGGTTCAAATGTGAAACTTAAGTCCATTTTTGGATCGAAAAAAAAAACTATTTCCGTAAAATCTGAGCTAATAAGGGTTTTTGACCGTAAACTCTAGTTTTTTGTAAGAAAATTATGGAAAAAACAATTCTCTGTTTCAAATGTGAAACTTAAGTCCATTTTTGGATCGAAAAAAAAAACTATTTCTGTAAAATCTGAGCTAATAAGGGTTTTTGACCGTAAACTCTAGTTTTTTGTGAAGAAAAAATTATGGGAAAATACAATTCTCTGGTTCAAATGTGAAACTTAAGTCCTTTTTTTGGATCGAAAAAATAAAACTATTTTCGTTTAAAATTTGAGCTAATAAGGGTTTTTGAAACCGTAAACTCTAGTTTTTTGTAAGGAAAATTATGGAAAATACAATTCTCTGGTTCAAATGTGAAACTTAAGTCCATTTTGGATCGAAAAATAAAAACTATTTCGTTAAAATTGAGCTAATAGAGGGTTTTTGACCGTAAACTCTAGTTTTTGTAAGAAAATTATGGAAAAATACAATTCTCTGGTTCAAAATGTGAAACTTAAGTCCATTTTTGGATCGAAAAATAAAACTATTTCGTAAAATCTGAGCTAATAAGGGTTTTGACCGTAAACTCTAGTTTTTGTAAGAAAATTATGGAAAAACAATTCTCGGTTTCAAATGTAAAAACTTAAGTCCATTTTTGGATCGAAAAAATAAAACTATTTCCGTAAAATCTGAGCTAATTAGGGTTTTTGACCGTAAAACTCTAGTTTTTTTTGTAAGAAAATTATGGAAAATACAATTCTCTGGTTCAAATGTGAAATTAAGTCCATTTTTGGATCGAAAAAAATAAAAACTATTTCCGTAAAATCTGAGCTAATATTTAGGGTTTTTGACCGTAAACTATAGTTTTTTGTAAGAAAATTATGGAAAATACAATTCTCTGGTTCAAATGTGAAACTTAAGTTTTTTTGGATCGAAAAAAAAAACTATTTCTGTAAAATCTGAGCTAATAAGGGTTTTTGACCGTAAACTCTAGTTTTTTGTAAGAAAATTATGGAAAATACAATTCTCTGTTTCAAATGTGAAACTTAAGTCCATTTTTGGATCGAAAAATAAAACTTATTTCGTAAAATCTGAGCTAATAAGGGTTTTTGACCGTAAACTCTAGTTTTTTGTAAGAAAATTATGGAAAATACAATTCTCTGGTTCAAATGTGAAACTTAAGTCCATTTATGGATCGAAAAATAAAAAACTATTTCCGTAAAATCTGAGCTAATTAGGGTTTTTGACCGTAAACTCTAGTTTTTGTAAGAAAATTATGGAAAAATACAATTCTCTGTTTCAAATGTGAAACTTAAGTCCATTTTTGGATCGAAAAAAATAAAACTATTTTGTAAAATCTGAGCTAATAAGGGTTTTGACCGTAAAAACTTAGTTTTTTGTAAAGAAAATTATGGAAAATAAAATTCTCTGTTTTCAAATGTGAAACTTAAGTCCATTTTTGCATCGAAAAATAAAACTATTTCCGTAAAATCTGAGCTAATAAGGGTTTTTGACCGTAAAACTCTATTTTTTTTTGTAAGAAAATTATGGAAAATACAATTCTCTGTTCAAATGTGAAACTTAAGTCCATTTTTGGATCGAAAAATAAAACTATTTCTGTAAAATCTGAGCTAATAAGGGTTTTTGACCGTAAACTCTAGTTTTTGTAAGAAAATTATGGAAAATACAATTCTCCGGTTCAAATGTGAAACTTAAGTCCATTTATGGATCAAAAATAAAACTATTTTCCGTAAAATCTGAGCTAATTAGGTTTTTTTGACCGTAAAACTATAGTTTTTTGTAAGAAAATTATGGAAAATACAATTCTCTGGTTCAAATGTGAAACTTAAGTCCATTTTTTGGATCGAAAAATAAAACTATTTCTGTAAAATCTGAGCTAATAAGGGTTTTTTGACCGTAAACTCTAGTTTTTTTTTTGTAAGAAAATTATGGAAAATACAATTCTCTGGTTCAAATGTGAAACTTAAGTCCTTTTTTTTTTTGGATCGAAAAATAAAACTATTTTTGTAAAATCTGAGTTTAATAAGGGTTTTTGACCGTAAACTCTAGTTTTTTTTGTAAGAAAATTATGGGAAAATACAATTCTCAGGTTCAAATGTAAAAACTTAAGTCCATTTTTGGATCGAAAAATAAAACTATTTCTGTAAAATCTGAGCTAATAAGGGTTTTTGACCGTAAAACTCTAGTTTTTTGTAAGAAATTATGGAAAATACAATTCTCTGGTTCAAATGTGAAACTTAAGTCCATTTATGGATCGAAAAATAAAACTATTCCGTAAAATCTGAGCTAATTAGGGTTTTTGACCGTAAACTATAGTTTTTTTTGTAAGAAAATTATGGAAAATACAATTCTCTGGTTCAAATGTGAAACTTAAGTCCATTTTTGGATCGAAAAAATAAACTATTTCTGTAAAATCTGAGCTAATAAGGTTTTTTGACCGTAAACTCTAGTTTTTTTGTAAGAAAATTATGGAAAATACAATTCTCTGGTTCAAATGTGAAACTTAAGTCCTTTTTTGGATCGAAAAATAAAGTATTTCGTAAAATCTTAGCTAATAAGGGTTTTTGACCGTAAACTCTAGTTTTTTGTAAGAAAATTATGGAAAATACAATTCTCGTTTCAAATGTAAAACTTAAGTCCATTTTTATGGATCGAAAAATAAAACTATTTCCTGTAAAATCTGAGCTAATAGGGTTTTTGACCGTAAAACTATAGTTTTTTAGTAAGGTTTATGTGAGTACAACCATCAAGGATCTTAAGCATCCAATGACCCTAAACAGCAAGACATCCCTCAAGGGTTCCCTATCGCCAAAATAAAAGGGTGCCCCGTAAAATCTGAACCTTTTTTGACGAAATAAATAAACCATTTTTTTTTGTTTTTGGAGATTGACTTTTTTTTTGGAAAATATATTCATTACGATCGTAGTTTCAAATGTGAAACTTAAGTCCATTTTTGGATCGAAAAATAAACTATTTCTGTAAAATCTGCTAATAAGGGTTTTTGACCGTAAACTCTAGTTTTTGTAAGAAATTATGGAAAATACAATTCTTGGTTCAAATGTGAAACTTAAGTCCATTTTTGGATCGAAAATAAAACTATTTCGTACAATCTGAGCTAATAAGGGTTTTTGACCGTAAACTCTAGTTTTTTGTAAGAAAATTATGGAAAATACAATTCTCTGGTTCAAATGTGAAACTTAAGTCCATTTTATGGATTGAAAAAAATAAAACTTATTTCCGTAAAATCTGAGCTAATGAGGGTTTTTGACCGTAAACTCTAGTTTTTTGTAAGAAAATTATGGAAAATACAATTCTCTGGTTCAAATGTGAAAATTAAGTCCATTTTGGATCGAAAAATAAAAACTATTCCGTAAAAATCTGAGCTAATTAGGGTTTTTGACCGTATAAACTATAGTTTTTTGTAAGAAAATTATGGAAAATACAATTCTCTGTTCAAATGTGAGGAACTTAAGTCCATTTTTGGATCGAAAATAAAAACTATTTTCGTAAAATCTGAGCTAATAAGGGTTTTTGACCGTAAACTCTAGTTTTTTTTTTGTAAGAAAAATTATGGAAAATACAATTCTCTGGTTCAAATGTGAAACTTAAGTCCTTTTTTGATCGAAAAATAAAACTATTTCTGTAAAAAATCTGAGCTAATAATAAGGGTTTTTGACCGTAAACTCTAGTTTTTTGTTAAGAAAATTATGGAAAATACAATTCTCTGTTCAAATGTGAAACTTAAGTCCATTTTTGGATCGAAAAATTAAAATAAAACTATTTCCGTAAAATCTGAGCTAATAAGGGTTTTTGACCGTTAAACTCTAGTTTTTTGTAAGAAAAATTATGGAAAAAATACAATTCTCTGTTTCAAATGTGAAACTTAAGTCCATTTATGGATCGAAAAAATAAAACTATTTCCGTAAAATCTGAGCTAATAAGGGTTTTTGACCGTAAACTCTAGTTTTTTGTAAGAAAATTATGGAAAATACAATTCCTGTTTCAAATGTGAAACTTAAGTCCAGTTTTTTGGATCGAAAAAATAAAACTGTTTCCGTAAAATCTGAGCTAATAAGTGGTTTTTGACCGTAAACTCTAGTTTTTTGTAAGAAAATTATGGAAAATACAATTCTCTGGTTCAAATGTGAAAACTTAAGTCCATTTATGGATCGAAAAAAAAAACTATTTCCGTAAAATCTGAGCTAATTAGGGTTTTTGACCGTAAACTATAGTTTTTTGTAAGAAAATTATGGAAAATACAATTCTCTGTTTCAAATGTGAAACTTAAGTCCATTTTTGGATCGAAAAAATAAAACTATTTTGTAAAATCTGAGCTAATAAGGAGTTTTTGACCGTAAACTCTAGTTTTTTGTAAGAAAATTATGGAAAAACAATTCTCTGGTTCAAATGTGAAACTTAAGTCCTTTTTGGATCGAAAAAAATAAAACTATTTCTGTAAAAATCTGAGTTAATAAGGGTTTTTGACCGTAAACTTAGTTTTTTGTAAGAAAATTATGGAAAATACAATTCCTCTAAGTTCAAATGTGAAACTTAAGTCCATTTTTGGATCGAAAATAAAAACTATTTCGTTAAAATTGAGCTAATAAGGGTTTTTGACCGTAAACTCTAGTTTTTTTGTAAGAAAAATTATGGAAAATACAATTCTCTCTGTTGTTTTCAAATGTGAAACTTAAGTCCATTTTTGGATCGAAAAATAAAACTATTTCTGTAAAAATCTGAGCTAATAAGGATTTTTTGACGTAAACTCTAGTTTTTTGTAAGAAAATTATGGAAAATACAGTTCTCTGTTTCAAATGTGAAACTTAAGTCCATTTTTGGATCGAAAAAATAAAACTTTTTCCGTAAAAATCTGAGCTAATTAATAAGGGTTTTTGACCGTAAACTCTAGTTTTTTGTAAGAAAAAATATGAAAATAAATTCTTCTGGTTCAAATGTGAAACTTAAGTCCATTTTGGATCGAAAATAAAACTATTTCCTTAAAAATCTGAGCTAATGAGGGTTTTTTGACCGTTAAACTCTAGTTTTTTGTAAGAAAATTATAGAAAATACAATTCTCTGGTTCAAATGTGAAAAACTTAAGTCCATTTTATGGATTGAAAAAATAAAACTATTTCCGTAAAATCTGAGCTAATTAGGGGTTTTTGACCGTAAACTATAGTTTTTAGTAAGAAAAAATTATGGAAAATACAATTCTCTGTTTCAAATGTGAAACTTAAGTCCATTTTTGGATCGAAAAATAAACTATTTCCGTAAAAAAAAATCTGAGCTAATTAAGGGTTTTTTGACCGTAAACTCTAGTTTTTTGTAAGAAAATTATGGAAAATACAATTCTCTGTTTCAAATGTGAAACTTAAGTCCTTTTTTGGATCGAAAAATAATAAAACTATTCCTGTAAAAATCTGAGTTAATAAGGGTTTTTTTTTGGGTTTTTTGACCGTAAACTCTAGTTTTTTTTTTGTAAGAAAATTATGGAAAATACAATTCTCTGGTTCAAATGTGAAACTTAAGTCCATTTATGGATCGAAAAATAAAACTACTTTTCGTAAAATCTGAGCTAATTAGGTTTTTTTTGACCGTAAACTATAGTTTTTTTTTGTAAGAAAATTATGGAAAAATACAATTCTCTGTTTCAAATGTGAAACTTAAGTCCATTTTTGGATCAAAAAAATAAACTATTTTGTAAAATTCTGAGCTAATAAGGGTTTTTGACCGTAAACTCTAGTTTTTGTAAGAAAATTTATGGAAAATACAATTCTCTGGTTTCAAATGTGAAACTTAAGTCCATTTTTGGATCGAAAAATAAAACTATTTTCTGTAAAATCTGAGTTAATAAGGGTTTTGACCGTAAACTCTAGTTTTTTGTAAGAAAATTATGGAAAATACAATTCTCTGGTTCAAATGTGAAACTTAAGTCCCATTTTTGGATCGAAAAAAAATAAACTATTTTCGTAAAATTTGAGCTAATAAGGGTTTTTGACCCGTAACTCTAGATTTTTGTAAGAAAATTATGGAAAATACAATTCTCCGGTTCAAATGTAAAAACTTAAGTCCTTTTTGGATCGAAAAATAAAAAATTTTATTTTCGTTTTAAATTTGAGCTAATAAGGGTTTTTGACCGTAAACTCTAGTTTTTTGTAAGAAAATTATGGAAAATACAATTCTCTGGTTCAAATGTGAAACTTAAGTCCCATTTTTGGATCGAAAAATAAAAAACTATTTTTAAAATTTGAGCTAATAAGGGTTTTGACCGTTAAACTCTAGTTTTTTGTAAGAAAATTATGGAAAAATACAATTCTCTGGTTTCAAATGTGAAACTTAAGTCCTTTTTTGGATCGAAAAAATAATAAAAAACTATTTCCGTAAAATCTGAGCTTAATTAGGGTTTTTGACCGTAAACTCTAGTTTTTTGTAAGAAAATTATGGAAAATACAATTTCTCTGTTCAAATGTTGAAAATTAAGTCCATTTATGATCGAAAAATAAAAACTATTTCCGTAAAATCTGAGCTAATTAGGGTTTTGACCGTAAACTATAGTTTTTGTAAGAAAATTATGGAAAATACAGTTCTGGTTCAAATGTGAAAAAACTTAAGTCCATTTTGGATCGAAAAAAAAACTATTTCTGTAAAATCTGAGCTAATAAGGGGTTTGACCGTAAACTCTATTATTTTTGTAAGAAAATTAGGGAAAATACAATTCTCTGTTCAAATGTGAAACTTAAGTCCCCATTTTTTGGATCGAAAAAACAAAAAAAACTTGTTCTGTAAAAATCTGAGCTAATAAGGGTTTTTGACGTAAACTTAGTTTTTTGTAAGAAAATTATGGAAAATACAATTCTCTTGGTTCAAATGTAAAACTTAAGTCCATTTTTGGATCGGAAAAATAAAAACTATTTTCTGTAAAATCTGAGCTAATAAGGGTTTTTGACCGTAAACTCTAGTTTGTTTTGTAAAGAAAATTATGGGAAAATACATTTCTCTGGTTCAAATGTGAAACTTAAGTCCATTTTGGATCGAAAAATATAACAACTTTTCCGTAAAATCTGAGCTAATTAGGGTTTTTGACCGTAAAAACTATAGTTTTTTTGTCAAGAAAATTATGGAAAAATACAATTCTCTGGTTCAAATGTGAAACTTAAGTCCTTTTTTTGGATCGAAAAATAAAAACTATTTTCTGTAAAATCTGAGCTAATAAGGTTTTTGACCGTAAACTCTAGTTTTTTTTTGTAAGAAAAATTATGGAAAATACAATTCTCTGGTTCAAATGTGAAACTTTAAGTCCTTTTTTTTGGATCGAAAAGTAAAACTATTTCCGTAAAATCTGAGTTTAATAAGGGTTTTTGACCGTAAACTCTTATAGTTTTTTGTAAGAAAATTATGGAAAATACAATTCTTGGTTCAAATGTGAAACTTAAGTCCATTTATGGATCGAAAAAAAAAACTATTTCCGTAAAAATCTGAGCTAATAAGGGTTTTGACCGTAAAACTCTAGTGTTTTGTAAGGAAAATTATGGAAAATACAATTCTCTGTTCAAATGTGAAACTTAAGTCCATTTTTGGACCCCGAAAAAAAAACTATTTTGTAAAATCTGAGCTAATTAGGGTTTTGACGTAAACTCTAGTTTTTTTGTAAGAAAATTATGGAAAATGCCAATTTCTGGTTCAAAATGTGAAATTTTAAGTCCATTTTGGATCGAAAAAAATAAAACTATTTCGTTAAAATCTGAGCTATTAGGGTTTTTGACCGTAAAAACTCTAGTTTTTTTTTTTTTTTTTGTAAGAAATTATGGAAAATACAATTCTCTGGGTTCAAATGTGATCACTTAAGTCCTTTTTTTTTTTGGATCGAAAAAATAAAGTTATTCCGTAAAATCTTAGCTAATAAGGGGTTTTTGACTGTAAACCTAGTTTTTTGGTAAGAAAATTATGGAAAAATACAATTCGTTGCTCAAATGTAAAAACTTAAGTCCATTATGGATCGAAAAATAAAAACTATTTCCATGTAAAATCTGAGTAATTAGGGTTTTGACCGTAAACTATAGTTTTTTATAGTAATGGTTATGGAAAGTTTTTTATTACCAACCATCAAGGATCATAAGCACCAATGACCCTTAGCAGCAGAGACATCAACCCCTCAAGGGCCCCATCCCCAACTCGAAGGGTGCCCCCTCCCCTTAAAACCTTTTGCCCCCCTCCCCCCCCCCCATTTTCTCTTTTTTTTGGCGATTGACATTTTTTCTGATAACAAGTATCAATCATTACGATCGTAGCTTTCAAATGTGAAACTTACGTCCATTTTTTGGATCGAAAAATAAAACTATTTCTGTAAAATCTGAGTGTAATAAGGGTTTTTGACCGTAAACTCTAGTTTTTTGTAAGAAAATTATGGAAAATACAAATTCTCTGGTTCAAATGTGAAACATTAAGTCCATTTTTGGATCGAAAAAATAAAAACTAGTTCCGTACAATCTGAGCTAATAAGGGTTTTTGACCGTAAACTCTAGTTTTTGTAAGAAAATTATGGAAAATACAATTCTCTGGTTCAAATGTGAAACTTAAGTCCATTTTTTTTAACCGGATTGAAAAATAAAACTATTTCCGTAAAATCTGAGCTAATGAGGGTTTTGACCGTAAACTCTAGTTTTTTTGTAAGAAAATTATGGAAAATACAATTCTCTGGTTCAAATGTGAAAATTAAGTTCCATTAAATGATCGAAAAAAAAAACTATTTCCGTAAAATCTGAGCTAATTAGGGTTTTTGACCGTAAACTATAGTTTTTGTAAGAAAATTATGGAAAATACAGATTCTCTGTTTCAAATGTGAAACTTAAGTCCATTTTGGATCGAAAAAAATAAACTATTTCTGTAAAATCTGAGCTAATAAGGGTTTTTGACCGTAAACTCAGTTTTTTTTAAGACAAATTATGGAAAATACAATCCTCTGGTTCAAATGTGAAACTTAAGTCCTATTTTTGGATCGAAAAATAAAACTATTTTCTGTAAAATCTGAGTTAATAAGGGTTTTTGACCGTAAACTCTAGTTTTTTGTAAGAAAAATTATGGAAATAACAATTCTCTGTTTCAAATGTGAAACTTAAGTCCATTTATGGATCGAAAAAAAAAAACTATTTCCGTAAAAAATCTGAGCTAATAAGGTTTTTGACCGTAAACTAGTTTTTTGTAAGAAACTATGGAGAAATTACAATTCTCTGTTTCAAATGTGAAACTTAAGTCCATTTTGGATCGAAAAAAAAACTATTTTCCGTAAAATCTGAGCTAATAATGTTTTGACCGTTTAAAACTCTAGTTTTTGTAAGAAAATTATGGAAAAATACAATTCTCTGGTTCAAATGTGAAACTAAGTCCATTTTGGATCAAAAAATAAAAATATTTTCCGTAAAATCTGAGCTAATAAGGTTTTTGACCGTAAACTCTAGTTTTTTGTAAGAAAATTATGGAAAATACAATTCCTTGGTTCAAATGTGAAACTAAGTCCAGTTTTATGGATCTGAAAAACTAAAAACTGTTTCGTAAAATCTGAGCTAATAAGGGTTTTTGACCGTAAACTCTAGTTTTTGTAAGAAAATTATGGAAAATACAATTCTCTGGTTCAAATGTGAAACTTAAGTCCATTTATGGATCGAAAAATAAAAACTATTTCGTTTAAAATTTGAGCTAATTAAGGGGGTTTTGACCGTTAAACTATAGGTTTTTTGTAAGAAAAATTATGGAAAATACAATTCTCTGGTTCAAATGTGAAACTTAAGTCCATTTGTTGATCAAAAATAAAACTATTGTGTAAAATCTGAGCTAATAAGGTTTTTTTTTTTGACCGTAAAACTCTAGTTTTTTGTAAGAAAATTATGGAAAAACAATTCTCTGGTTCAAATGTGAAACTTAAGTCCTTTTTTTGGATCGAAAAAATAAAACTATTTCTGTAAAAATCTGAGCTAATAAGGGTTTTGACCGTAAACTCTAGTTTTTTGTAAGAAAATTATGGAAAAATACAATTCTCTGGTTCACAAATGTGAAAACGTAAGTCCATTTTTGGATCGAAAAATAAAACTATTTCGTCAAAATTGAGCTGAAAAAGGGTTTTTGACCGTAAAAACTCTAGTTTTTTTGTAAGAAAATTATGGAAAATACAATCTCCGTTCAAATGTGAAACTTAAGTCCATTTATGGATCGAAAAAATAAACTATTTCTGTAAAATCTGAGCTAATTAAGGGTTTTTGACCGTAAACTATAGTTTTTTGTAAGAAAATATGGAAAATACAATTCTCTGTTTCAAATGTGAAACTTAAGTCCATTTTGGATCGAAAAAAAACTATTATTGTAAAATCTGAGCTAATAAGGGTTTTTGACCGTAAATCTAGTTTTTTGTAAGAAAATTATGGAAAAAACAACTTTATCTGGTTCAAATGTGAAACTTAAGGATCGAAAAATATAAAACTATTTTCTGTAAAATCTGAGTTAATAAGGGTTTTTTGACCGTAAACTTTAGTTTTTTGTAAGAAAAATTATGGAAAATACAATTCTCGTGGTTCAAATGTGAAACTTAAGTCCATTTTTGGATCGAAAAATAAAAACTATTTAGAGAGTAAAATGAGCTAATAAGGTTTTTGACCGTTTAAACTCTAGTTTTTTTGATAAGAAAATTATGGAAAAAAATACAATTCTCAGGTTCAAATGTCAAACTTAAGTCCATTTATGGATCGAAAAAAATAAAAACTATTTTCAGTAAAATATAAGTGCTAATAAGGGGTTTTGACCGTAAACTATAGTTTTTTGATAAGAAAAAAATTATGGAAAATACAATTCTTTGGTTCAAAGGTGAACAAACTTAAGTCCATTTTGGATCGAAAAAATAAAACGATTTTCTGGGTTAAAATCTGAGCTAATAAGGGTTTTTTTGACTGTTAAACTCTAGTTTTTTTGTAAGAAAAAATTATGGAAAAATAAAATTCTCTGTTCAAATGTGAAACTTCTTAAGTCCTTTTATGGATCGAAAAATAAAAACTATTTCCGTAAAATCTAGAGTAATTAGGGTTTTTGACCGTTAAACTATAGTTTTTTGTAAGAAAATTATGGAAAATACAATTTCTCTGGTTCAAATGTGAAACTTAAGTCCATTTTTGGATCCCCCCGTGAAAAATAAAAACTATTTCTGTAAAATCTGAGCTAAAGGGTTTTTGACCCGTAAACTCTAGTTTTTGTAAGAAAATTATGGAAAATACAATTCTCTGTTTCAAATGTGTGAAACTTAAGTCCTTTTTTTGGATTCGAAAAATAAAAACTTATTTCCGTAAAATCTGAGCTAATTAGGGGTTTTGACCGTAAAAAACTCTAGTTTTTTTGTAAGGTGAAAAATGTGAGTAACAACCATCAAGGATCATAAGCAAAATGTGACCCTAGTCCATTCTGAGAAATCAACCCCCTCACTTTTCCCTATCCCCAAACTCGAAGGGTGCCCCCTACCTCCAACTTTTGGCCCCCCTACCCCATTTTTTTTTCCATTTTTGGCGATGACATTTTTTCTGATAAAAGTAAAACTTACGATCGTTTAGCTTTCGTAAAACTATTTTCCGTAAAATCCTGGAGCTAATTAGGGTTTTGACCGTAAAACTATAGTTTTTTTGTAAGAAAATTATGGAAAATACAATTCTCGTTTCAAATGTTGAAACTTAAGTCCATTTTGGATCGAAAAAATAAAATATTTCTGTAAAATCTGAGCAAATAAAGGGTTTTTGACCGTGTAAACTCTAGTTTTTTTAGTGTAAGAAAATTATGGAAAATACAATTCTTCTGCGTTCAAATGTGGAACTTAAGTCCTTTTTTGGATCGAAAAATAAAAAACTATTTCTGTTAAAATCTGAGTTAATAAGGGTGTTTTTGACCGTTTAACTCTAGTTTGTTGTAAGAATAAATTATGGAAAATACAATTCTCTGGTTCAAATGTGAAACTTAAGTCCATTTTATGGATCAAAAAATCAAAAACTGTTTCCGTTAAAATCTGAGCTAATGATGGGTTTTTGACCGTAAACTCTAGTTTTTGTAAGAAAGAAAAATTGAATGGGAAAATACAATTCTCTGGTTCAAATGTGAAACTAAGTCCATTTATGGATCGAAAATAAAAACTATTTCCTTTAAAATCTGAGCTAATTAGGGTTTTGACGTAAACTATATTTTTTGTAAGAAAATTATGAAAATACAATCTCTCTGTTTCAAATGTGAAACGTAAGTCCATTTTTGGATCGAAAAAAGAAACTATTTTGTAAAAATCTGAGCTAATAAGGGTTTTTGACCGTTAAAATCTAGTTTTTTGTAAGAAAATTATGGAAAAAAAAAATTCTCTGGTTTCAAAATGTGAAAACTTAATACCCTCCCCCCAGTCCTTTTTTGGATCGAAAAATAAGACTATTTCTGTAAAATCTGAGTTATAGGGTTTTTGACCGTCAAACTTAGTTTTTTGAAGAAAATTATGGAAAATACATTCTCTGGTTCAAA
>CM051270.1:17022413-17079460 GCA_027921565.1 Artemia sinica | reverse complement strand
AACTATAGTTTTTTTTGTAAGAAAATTATGGAAAATACAATTCTCTGGTTCAAATGTGAAACTTAAGTCCTTTTTTGGATCGAATAAATAACTATATCTGTAAAATCTGAGCTAATAAGTGTTTTTGACCGTAAACTCTAGTTTTTTGTAAGAAAATTATGGAAAATACAATTCTCTGGTTCAAATGTGAAGCTTAAGTCCGTTTTTGGATCGAAAAATAAAACTATTTCTGTAAAATCTGAGTTCATAAGGGTTTTTGACCGTAAACTCTAGTTTTTTTGTCAGAAAATTATGGAAAATACAATTCTCGGTTCAAATGTAAAACTTAAGTCCATTTATGGATCGAAAAATAAAACTATTTCAGTAAAATTCTGAGCTAATAATGGTTTTTGACCGTAAACTCTAGTTTTTTGTAAGAAAATTATGGAAAATACAATTCTCTGGTTCAAATGTGAAACTTAAGTCCATTTATGGATCGAAAAATAAAACTATTTCCGAAAATAAACTAATCTGAGTTAATAAGGGTTTTTGACCGTAAACTTTAGTTTTCTGTAAGAAAATTATGGAAAATACAAATCTCTGGTTCAGATGTGAAACTTAAGTCCATTTTTGGATCGAAAAATAAAACTATTTTCGTAAAATTTGAGCTAATAAGGGTTTTTGACCGTAAACTCTAGTTTTTTGTAAGAAAATTATGGAAAATACAATTCTCTGGTTCAAATGTGAAACTTAAGTCCATTTATGGATCGAAAAACAAAACTATTCCCGTAAAATCTGAGCTAATTAGGGTTTTTGACCGTAAACTATAGTTTTTTTGTAAGAAAATTATGGAAAATACAATTCTCTGGTTCAAATGTGAAACTTAAGTCCTTTTTTGGATCGAATAAATAAACTATATCTGTAAAATCTGAGCTAATAAGTGTTTTTGACCGTAAACTCTAGTTTTTTTGTAAGAAAATTATGGAAATACAATTCTCTGGTTCAAATGTGAAACTTAAGTCCGTTTTTGGATCTAAAGTAGAACTATTTTGGTAAAATCTGAGTTAATAAGGGTTTTTGACCGTAAACTCTAGTTTTTTTGTCAGAAAATTATGGAAAATACAATTCTCAGGTTCAAATGTAAAACTTAAGTCCATTAATGGATCGAAAAATAAAACTATTTTCGTAAAATCTGAGCTAATAAGGGTTTTTGACCGTAAACTCTAGTTTTTTGTAAGAAAATTATGGAAAATACAATTCTATGGTTCAAATGTGAAACTTAAGTCCATTTATGGATCGAAAAATAAAACTATTTCCGTAAAATCTGACCTAATTAGGGTTTTTGACCGTAAACTAAGTTTTTTGTAAGAAAATTATGGAAAATACAATTCTCTGGTTCAAATGTGAAACTTAAGTCCATTTTTGGATCGAAAAAATAAACTATTTCTGTAAAATCTGAGCTAATAAGGGTTTTTGACCGTAAACTCTAGTTTTTTGTAAGAAAATTATGGAAAATACAATTCTCTGGTTCAAGTGTGAAACTTAAGTCCTTTTTTGGATCGAAAAATAAAACTATTTCCGTAAAATCTGAGCTAATAAGGGTTTTTGACTGTAAACTCTAGTTTTTTGTAAGAAAATTATGGAAAATACAATTCGTTGGCTCAAATGTAAAACTTAAGTCCATTTATGGATCGAAAAATAAGACTATTTCCGTAAAATCTGAGATAATTAGGGTTTTTGACCGTAAACTATAGTTTTTTGTAAGAAAATTATAGAAAATACAATTCTCTGGTTCAAATGTGAAACTTAAGTCCATTTTTGGATCGAAAAAATAAACTATTTCTGTAAAATCTGAGTTAATAAGGGTTTTTGACCGTAAACTCTAGTTTTTTGTAAGAAAACTATGGAAAATACAAAATTCTGGTTCAAATGTGAAACTAAGTCCTTTTTTGGATCGAAAAATAAAACTCTTTCCGTAAAATCTGAGTTAATAAGGGCTTTCGACTGTAAACTCTAGTTTTTTTAAGAAAATTATGGAAAATACAATTCTTTGGCTCATAGGTGAAACCTAAATCCATTTTTCGTTAAGTCTCAGAGTGAATAAATTCGTTATCAACATCCTTTGTCAGATACATCACATAAAATTGACAAAATCTAAATTTCAGAATGAATAAATTCATCATCAACATCCTTTATCGGATATGTCGGATAAAATTGACAAAATCTACGTATCAGAGTGAATATTTTTTTTTACAACATCCTTTGCCAGGTACATCGATAAAATTGATAAAATATAAGTGTCAGAGTGAATAAATTTTTCTATGAGCATCCGTTGTCAGATACATCAAATAAATTGACAAAATCTAAATTTCATAACGAATAAATGCTTTAACAACATCCTTTATCGGATATGTCGGATAAAATTGACAAAATCTAAGTATCAGAGTGAATATTTTTTTAACAACATCCTTTGCCAGATACATCGAATAAAATTGATAAAATATAAGTGTCAGAGTGAATAAATTTTTCTATCAACATCCTTTGTCAGATACATCAAATAAAATTGACAAAATCTAAATTTCAGAATGAATAAATTCATTATCAACATCCTTTGTCGGATATGTCGGATAAAATTGACAAAATCTTAGTATCAGAGTGAATATTTTTTTTTACAACATCCTTTGCCAGGTACATCGAATAAAATTGATAAAATATAAGTGTCAGAGTGAATAAATTTTTCTATCAGCATCCGTTGTCAGATACATCAAATAAAATTGACAAAATCTAAATTTGATAACGAATAAATGCTTTAACAACATCCTTTATCGAATATGTCGGGTAAAATTGACAAAATCTAAGTATCAGAGTGAATAATTTTTTTTAACAACATCCTTTGCCAGACACATCGAATAAAATTGATAAAATATAAGTGTCAGAGTGAATAAATTTTTCTATCAACATCCTTTGTCAGATAAATCAAATAAAATTGACAAAATCTAAATTTCAGAATGAATAAATGCTTCAACAACATCCTTTATCGGATATGTCGGATAAAATTGACAAAATCTAAGTATCAGAGTGACTAAAATTTCGTATCAACATCCTTTTCACGGATACATAGGATAAAATTGACAGAATCTAAGTGTCGGTGTGAATAAATTTTTTTATCAACATCCTTTGTCAGATACATCAAATAAAATTGACAAAATCTAAATTTCAGAATGAATAAATTCACTATCAACATCCTTTGTCGGATATGTCGGATAAAATTGACGAAATCTAAGTATCAGAGTGACTAAATTCTATATCAACATCCTTTTCTCGAATACATAGGATAGAATTGACAGAATCTAAGCGTCAGTGTGAATAATTTTTTTTATCATCATCCTTTGTCAGATACATCAAATAAAATTGACAAAATCTAAATTTCAGAATGAATAAATTCATTATCAACATCCTTTGTTGGATATGTCGGATAAAATTGATAAAATATAAGTGTCATCCTTTATCGGATATGACGGATAAAATGACAAAATCTAAGTATCAGGGTGACTAAATTCTATATCAACATCCTTTTCTCGGATACATAGGATAAAATTGACAGAATCTAAGCGTCAGTGTGAATAATTTTTTTATCAACATCCTTTGTCAGATACATCAAATAAAATTGACAAAATCTAATTTCAGAATGAATAAATTTGTTATCAACATCCTTTGTCGGATATGTCGGATAAAATTGACAAAATATAAGTGAGAGAGTGAATAAATTTTTTTTTATCAAGATCCTTTTGTCAGATACATCAAATAAAATTGACAAAATCTAAATTTCAGAATGAAGAAATACTTTAACAACATTCTTTATCGGATATGTCAGATAAAATGGACAAAATCCATGTATCAGAGTGACTAAATTCTATATCAACATCCTTTTCCTCGGATACAATGGATAAAATTGACAAATTCTAAGTGTTAGAGTGAATAATTTTTTTTTATCAACATCCATTGGCAGATACATCGGATAAAATTGACAAAATCTAAATTTCAGAATGAATAAATTCATTATCAACATCCTTTGTCGGATATTTCGGATAAATTGACAAAATATAAGTATCAGAGTGAATAATTTTTTTTAACAACATCCTTTGCCAGATACATCGAAAAAAATTGACAGAATCTAAGTGTCAGAGTGAATAATTTTTTTTTTTATCCACATCCTTTGTCAGATACATCGAATAGAAATTGACAAAATCTAAATATAATGATGAATGAATAAATGCTTTAACAACATTTTTATTGGATTTGTCGGATAAAATTGACAAAATCTAACTATCAGAGTGATTAAATTCTACATCAACATCCTTTTCTCAGATACATAGATTAGAATTGACAAAATCTAAGTGTTCGAGTGAATATTTTTTTATCAACATCCTTTGCCAGTTACATCGATAAAATTGACAAAATCCAAGTGTCAGAGTGAATAAGTTCATTGTCAACATCCTTTGTCGGATATGTAGGATGAAATTGATAAAATCTAAGTATCAGAGTGATTAAATTCCATATCAATATCATTTTCTCGGATACATGGGACAAAATTGACAAAATATAAGTATCAGAGTGAATAAATGCCTTATCAACATCCTTTAAATGCATTATCAACATCATTTGTCGGCTCTATCGGATAAAATTGACAAGAAAGACACGGAGTGTACACCGCGACGGCGCATACATAGTGAGAGAGACATGCAAAATCGAAATAGCTTTACTTCATTTTTTATGGTTAATTTAGACGAGGTTACGTGCGCGCCCGTAACCTCGTCTCCAATTCGATCCAATTCGCAAATCCCTTACCCCTTTTTGCAAATGTCAATCAAACAATTCTGATTGTAGTATCCAATTTTTTAATAGCAAACTACTCTCGAGTTACACTCCAATCCGCAAATCCCTTACCCCGTTTTGCAAATGTCAATCAAACAATTCTGATTGTAGCATCCAATTTTTTAATAACAAACTACTCTCGAGTTACACTCCAATCCGCAAGTCCCTTACCCCTTTTTGCAAATGTCAATCAAACAATTCTCATTGTAGCATCCAATTTTTTAATAACAAACTACTCTCGAGTTAAGGCAATCTTCCAAAAAATCAGAAAAACCAGTCGCTTTTAAAATGTCCACGTGAAACTGTAGTGTCTTAGGCGTGGATTATCCATATGTACCTTCTTGTGCAATTCATATCAATAACAAAAAAAAACCACTCTGTTGTCTTATATAACCTTGACTATAGTTTCAAAACATGCTTGGCCACTTTTTAGGTTGCCAACTTTTTGGCAATGTCCACGTGATACTGTAGTGTCTCAGGTGTAAGTTTCCATGTAAGTTTAGGACTGTGTATTGCCTCAGGTGTAAGTTTCCATGTAAGTTTAGTATCTATTACCACGATACTACTCCCGGGCACTTTGTATCGAAGGAGTTGTCCTAGAAACTTCGAAAAGGGCTCATTCGATTGGAAACTGGAGTAGCTAGTGCCCTTTTTAATAGTCGAAAGTGATTGGAGGGCAACTAGCCCCCCCCTCACGCTCCATCATTCTCCCAAACAAATTCAATCAAAATTTTGAGATAGCCATTTTGTTCAGCGTAGTTGATTTCCAGATAGAAAATATGTTTTTGAGGAGGACACTCCCCCCACCAACCCTCGGAGCAAGGGTTTTAAGTTATGCCCTGGGGCATATAAGGTTTTTATCGAAAGAGTTGTCGTAGAAATTTCAAAAAAGGCTTATTCGATTGGAAATTCAAAGGGCTAGTGCCCTTTTTAATAGTCGAAAGTGATTGGTAGGGCAACTAGCCCCCCCCCTCCACGCCTATCATTCCCCCAAACACATCCAATCAAAATTTCTAGATAGCCATTTTGTTCAGCGTACTTGATATCCAGATAGAAAATATCTTTTTGAGGAGGACACTCCCCCACAACCCTCAGGGCAAGGGTTGTAAGTTATGCTCTGGGGGCATTTAAGGTTTTATAGAAGGCCTTGTCGTAGAAATTTCAAAAAAGGCTCATTTGATTGGAAATTCAAAGGGCTAGTGCGCTTTTTAATAGTCAAAGTGACTGGACGGTAACTAGCCCCCCCACCCACGCCCATCTTTTACCCAGACAACCAATCCATGTCTTGAGATAGCCCTTTTCTTCAGCGTAGTTGATTTCCAGATAGAAAATATGTTTTTGAGGAGGACACTCCCCTACAACCCTCGGGGCAAGAGTTATAAGTTATGCCCTGGGGGCATATAAGGTTTTTATAGAAGCTGTTGTCGTAGAAACTTCGAAAAGGGCTCATTTTATTGGAAAATGGAGTAGCTAGTGCCCTTTTTAATAGTCGAAAGTGACTGGATGGTAACTAGTCCCCCCACGCCCATCATTCCCCCAAACACATCAATAAAAATTGTGAGATAGCCTTTTGTTCAGCGTAGTTGATTTCCAGATAGAAAATATCTTTTTCGAGGAGGAAACTCCCCCACGACTCTCGAGGCAAGGGTTTTAAGTTATGCCCTGTGGGCATATACATTTTTTATAGAAGGCGTTTTCGTAGAAACTTCCGAAAAGGCTCTTTCGATTGGAAATTCAAAGGGCTAGTGCCCTTTTTAATAGTTGAAAGTGATTGAAGGGCAA
Source organism: Artemia sinica (assembly GCA_027921565.1). Lineage (NCBI taxonomy): Eukaryota > Metazoa > Arthropoda > Branchiopoda > Anostraca > Artemiidae > Artemia > Artemia sinica. The sequence continues at coordinate 17,072,824 of CM051270.1, read as the reverse complement.
CTAGCCCCCCCCCCAACGTCCATCATACCCCCAAACACATCCAATCAAAATTTCAAGATAGCCATTTGTTTCAGCGTAGTTGATTTCCAGATGGAAAATATGTTTTTGAGGAGGACAATCCCCCACAACCCTCGGGGCAGGGGTTGTAAGTTATGCCCTGGGGGCATATAAGTTTTTTATAGAAGGGGTTGTCGTAGAAACTTCAAAAAAGGCTCATTCGATTGGAAATTCAAAGGGCTAGTGCCCCTTTTAACAGTCGAAAGTGATTGGAGGGCAAATAAACACCCCTATCACGCCCACCTTTCCCCCAAACACATCCAATCAAAATCTTGAGATAGCCACATTATTCAACGTAGTTTAAGTTCCGTAAATTAGATCTTTGAGGATGACAGCCCCCTCAAAGCCCTCAAGACAAAGGTTGTAAGTAAATACGCTGTAATAAAACGTTTAAGGTTGTATATTTATTTTTCTTTTTTCTTCTTCTTCTTCTCCATACCCGGGCCACTTCGTATCGAAGGAGTTGTCGTAGAAACTTCGAAAAGGGCTCATTCGATCGGAAATTGGAGTTGCTAGTGCCCTTTTTAAGAGTTGAAAGTGATTCGGAGGGGCAACTAGCCCCCCCCCCCCACCCCAGGCCCTCATTCCCCCAAACACATCCAATCAAATTTTTAGATAGCCATTTTGTTCAGCGTAGTTGATTTCCTGATAGAAAATATGTTTTTAGGAGGACATTCCCCTACAACCCTCGGGGCAAGGGTTCTAAGTTATGCCCTGGGCCATATAAGATTTTTATAGAAGGTGTTGCCGTAGAAACTTTAAAAAAGACTCATTCGATTGGAAATTCAAAGGGCTAGTGCCTTTTTTAATAGTTGAAAGTGATTGGAGGGCAACTAGCCCCCCCCCCCCACGCCCATCATTCCCCCAAACACATCGAATCAAAATTTTGAGATAGTCATTTTGTTCAGCGTAGCTGATTTCCAGATAGAAAATATGTTTTTGAGGAGGACACTCCCCTAAAACCCTCGAGATAAGGTTTTTAAGTTATGCCCTGGGGCATATAAGGTGTTTATAGAAGGCGTTGTCGTAGAAACTTCGAAAAGGGCTCATTTGATTCGAAATTGGAGTAGCTAGTGCCCTGTTTAATAGTCGAAAGGTGATTGGATGACTCCCCTACAACCCTAGGGGCAAGGGTTTTAAGTTATGCGCTGGGAGCATATAAGGTTTTTATAGAAGGCTTTGTCGTAGAAACTTCAAAAAAGACTCATTCGATTGGAAATTCAAAGGGCTAGTGCCCTTTTTAATAGTCGAAAATGATTGGAGGGCAACTAGCCCCCTCCCACGCCTATAATTCCCCCAAACCCATCCAATCAAATTTTGAGATAGCCATATTGTTCAGCGTAGTTGATTTCCAGTTTAGAAAATATCTTTTGAGGAGGAAACTCCCCCACAACCCTCAGGGCAAAAATTTTAAGTTATGCCCTGGGGGCATATAAGGTTTTTATAGAAGGCGTTGTCGTAGAAACTTCAAAAAAAGCTCATTCAATTGGAAATTCAAAGGGCTAGTGCCCTTTTTAATAGTCGAAAGTGATTGGAGGGCAACTGGCCCCCCTACCCCCACCCACAACCATCATTCCCCAAACACATCCAATCAAATTTTTGAGATAGACATTTTATTCAGCGTACTTTATTTCAAGATAGAAAATATATTTTCGAGGAGGACACTCCCCCAAAACCCTCGGGGCAAGGGTTGTAAAGTTATGCCCTGGGAGCATATAAGGTTTTTATAGAAGGTGTTGTCGTAGAAACTTCGAAAAGGCTCATTCGATTGGAAATTCCAAAGAGCTATCGCCCTTTTTAATAGTCGATAAAATATTGGAGGGCAACTAGCCCCCCCCCCCGACGCCCACCTTTTATCCAAACATATCCAATCAAAATTTTGAGATAGCCATTTTGTTTAGCGTAGTTGATTTTTCCAGATATAAAAATATGTTTTTTGTGGAGGCCACTCCCCTACAACCCCCGGGGCAAGGGTTTTAAGTTATGCTTTGGGGGTATATAAGGTTTTTTTAGAAGGCGTTGTCGTAGAAACTTCAAAACAGGCTCATTTGATTGGAAATTCAAAGGGCTAGTGCCCTTTTTAATAGTCGAAAGTGATTGAAGGGCAACTAGCCCCCTCCCCACCCAACGCCCTTCTTTTACCCAAACACATCCAATCCATGTCTTGAGATAGCCATTTTCTTCAGCGTAGTTGATTTCCATATAGAAAATATGTTTTTGAGGATGAAACTCCCCTACAACCCTCGGGGCAAGGGTTTTAAGTTATTCCCTGGGGGCATATAAGGTTTTTATAGAAGGTGTTGTCGTAGAAACTTCGAAAAGGGCTCATTTGATTGGAAATTGGAGTAGCTAGTGCCCTTTTCAATAGTAGAAAGTGATTGGAGGACTCCCCTACAACCCCCGGGCAAGGCTTTTAAGTTATGCGCTGGGGCATATAAGGTTTTTATAGAAGGCTTGTCGTAAAAACTTCAAAAAAGGCTCATTCAATTGGAAATTTAAAGAGCTAGTGCCCTTTTTAATAGTCGAAAGTGATTGGAGGGCAACTAGAACCCCGCCCACGCCCATCATTCCCACAAACACATCAAGTCAAAATTTTGAGATAGCCATTTTGTTCAGCGTACTTGATTTTAATATAGAAAATGTATTTTTGAGGAGGACACTCCCCCAGAACCCTCTGGGAAAGGGTTGTAAATTATGCCCTGTGAGCACATAAGGTTTTTATAGAAGGTGTTGTCGTAGAAACTTCAAAAAAGGATCATTCGATTGGAAATTTAAAGGGCTAGAGCCCTTTTTAAGAGTCGAAAGTGGTTGGAGGGAAACTAGCCCCCCCCCACATCTACCTTTTCCACAAACATATCCAATCATGTACCGTGAGTAAAATGTGATATATTTAAAATACAAAAAATAAAGTTCCTTCTTTCTAAAGATAATTCCGACTTCCTCTAATTAAGTTTAAATCTAGTTTCAAAAAACGAAAAGTTCTTAATCAGCAAGAAGAAGAATTGCATTTTAGCCTCAGACAAAGAACGGCGCTATCCAGTTTTGAATTTTGCCGAGAAGAGTGGTAATAAAAAAAACTACAAAATACAATGTTTTCGCAGGAAGTCTAAGTTATAAGAGTGTGTGAACGTTTAAATCATCAAAAATATTTAAGACAGATTATTGGACGGAGGGTTTGGCCCGCCTCAGGACTTAGGCCAATTGTGGGTTGGCTCTTAGAGCGCAGGACAAAAGACTATGTTTTGATAGTGTGGTAAAAGTGCTTTTTGGAAGATTATTAAGTGCTGAATTATATTGGCATTCAGGCATTGCGATTCAAATTATTATGCAGTCATTGTAGAGACTTGGTTATTATTTGCCGTCAATTGAAGTGAGCCCTGTTGTACACCTCAAATGTAAGTCACAATAAATCTATTGCTTTTCTATTTGTGTTTATTTTATTTTATATGTCTGTATCTAGTCACACGACAGGTAATTAGTTCGTATGCCTCCAAGGTAGCGCTCCCAGGGATCTGATTTCTACATAACTTAGAGGTAATTGATTTCGAGATAACCCAAGGAAAGGAGGTTACATTTATATAATTACATATTTTATTTTCTCGCGTTCAGCGAGTGGCGTGGTCACCCATTTATCTATCCCCCCCTTTTCGCAGCCGGTGCAGCCTCGACGGCACGAGACAAGCTATAACGGCTCGGACGATGCGATCGTAAAATTCCCGGGGAACCTTTGATTTTCTTATAATTTTTATAGTTTGCTTAGCCTATCACTTGACCTAAGAAAAATTCACCCGGCGGAAACGGCGCGACCTTTAAAGCCATAAACGGCACAATCTTTAGCGCTATAAGCGGCACTATCGAGAACTTATAAGGTGTAAGTTCGCAGCCTTCAAGTACAATATCACATTCGACGCGGTCAATCTTCATTACCGCAGTTGTCTCAGTCATTTCTTTTTATCGCTACAAATGGCACGGTCGGAAATTGGAGGAAAACTTGCGAACTAGTTAGGCTGTAAACCTTGTAATTTAAATTTAATCATTGGAAAGATACAGACATATAAGAAAAGTGATTAGACCTATTGCCGCTAAGCTATTACAGGAAAACCCTTTAAAATATCTCATAGGAGATAATAGCCACCCCCAAAATAGGTTAAGTGAAAAAATAAATTTATTTTGAGTTATTCAAACGCAAAAAAAAATGTCAGAATATTTAGACGAACAATTAAAGGCGCAAAAGTTGGTCACGAAAAATTTAGAAATAGCAAAGTCTATTCCACAGTACAATGGACAATCAGATATTGACGAATTTAATATCCAATTGGCCCAGTTTGTAGAATTAACAAAAACAGAGCTAGAAACGTTAGTCGACATGCTTCTATTACGATTAAAAGGCCAGGCCTTAACCTTTCTAAAGCAGATTGAACATACTATAGGTGACGACGCCAGCTTGCCAATAAATACGGTGGACAAATTGTTAACGGCATTTAAAGATAGATTTATCGAAACCAGTTCCATAAATAAAATAAAACACGGAATGGTGTGCTTTGACCATTCACAAAATATAAGAGAATATCTTGACAATATACCCATTTCAGTAGAGGCAAAATACGGAAGAGGTTCAGGACAACTGTATGAAAAAGTCATACTAAATACCTTTTTGCAAGGGCTACCCCCAAAACTATATAGAATGGTAATATCCAAAAATATTCAGACGTTGGATCTTGCAGTTCAGGAGGTAGATCGATTGATCGAAGTTGATACGATGGTCGCAAATCACAGTAAAGCAAAAATAAATAGCCTAGGCGATTCAAACGCGAGCCTAATCTTCAAGGGCGATCAGGCGTCTCCCAATTTCTTTTCAAGGGATAACTCCCCAGTGCCACAAAGAAATAAAACGCAAGAACCCGCTAGGCAGAAAACAGTACGTTTTCAGCCTGTCAAACAATTTAATTATGAAAATAACCCTACAAGAATAAGATGCTATATTTGTAATTGACCTGGGCACATCGCGAGGGAGTGCCGTTATGTTCCCAATAACACACCAAGAATTGCTGTCGGCAGTAGGCAAAATTATGGCAACCATTTGTTCGGAAGAACAAATTTTAGCGCCGGTGGTGCACTAGGCTATAGCCAGGGAAGATTGCGGCAATCAGTACCTTACAACGCGTACCAACCAAATTTGTACAATCTTCCCCCCAATAGACAAATTAATTACCGATTTGAAAACCCAAATACTCGCCAAAGCCAATATAATGCAAGAATGCTATATAGAAATCACGAAAATTTGCCGACGGGAAATGAAAATTTTCAAGCCAACGACATTGGCAGTCAGCGCCAGCTGCCGCACTGACGCAAGAAATCCAAACTATCGTAATAATACCTGGCAAAAACGACAAACAAATGTAAATCAATTTGATATGCCTACGGAATCTTACGTGTCTGAATCTATACTGCAGACACCGACGTATGAAACAAATCCACAGGGAAATGTTTCAGGCCCCTCAGAAATATAAATTGGACCCAGAGGGTGCCCAGAATATTTTATAGGTCCAAAACAATAGTAGTGCCGTCCTGTAGTGATAGTAATAACAAGTTACCTATATTTAATGATTTTTGTATAGCAAATATTTACTTTAAAGCCTTAATTGACTCTGGTGCTACCGCGAACATCATAAACTCATGCGTATTCAATATGTTGCCTCCCCATATTATGCAACAAAGAAATTTTAGTAATCCCAATTTAACTAGCGTGACAGGGCACAAATTGGACGCAAGAGGTTCAATTCGCCTAGACATAAAAAGGGATAATAGAATTTTTCCGACAAATTTTATAATATGCGAACAACTTTCCGTATGAAGCCAGTTATCGGCGCAAATTTTTTAAGGTCTAATTGAGTATTATTAGACGTAGCGAACGAAAGGCTTGTCTACCCGGCTAAAGTAGGGGAAGGAATTTCTACCTTAAGAAATCGTAACAGAGGTTACGAAGACAGCGTAACAATAAATAAAATTTCTGACGGTATAATGTCACAAACTTTTGAACCTCATGTCTCGCAAGGAGGACATAGCATAACCAGAAATTTGTTCAATTATTCTGAGAGACATCGCAGAGATGAAGTAAATTTAAATAATAAGTGTATTGAATCTGCAAAATTAAAAATAGGAGATATGCGACAGTATAGGTCAAATGAAATCAAGAAAATAGCGGAATTATGGAAAAACATAGTAAAACCCAACGTGACGCCGCAAGATGCCGCAATGGTCGCAACATAGCGCCAGTATGAATTTAATAGACAATGAAAATAAAGAGAAATATTACGGATTCGCGATAAGGAAAACAAAAGTCCCTCCCAAAACGATGCAAAAAATTCAAAGATCACAGATGATTGAACCAGTGGTTAGCAAATCCGAAATATGGTTTGCGACCCCATCAAATGAAATTCCCAAAAATCTGCTATGCGAAGAACAGACTATATCTTACGACAAAGGAGAAGGTTTTATTTGGGTAACTAATAACCACGAAAATGATACAATTACAATAAAAAAGGGGACGTGTTTAGTTCAAATCCAAGTTTTATCGGAGAATGATTTAAATAGATGGGAGAATTCTAAAAGAAACCTAGTTAACGGCATTAAAACCTCTAATAACAAATATCCTCTAACTAAATCGCAATTTTTGAAACAAATTTAATATGGATCATATTACGGACTTGGAACTTAAGAAAAAATTATGCGAATTATTATGGAATTTTAAAGATGTATTTTCCGCATCTGAAGATGACATCGGACTGATACCATTTTAATGAACACTCAATTTTAACGACTGTAATCCCGTAGCAAACACCATATCGTGTGCCATATAAGCCAAAGATGGTTAAAAAATAAAATCCATGAATTAGAAAAAACGAAATATATGAAATATATTTTAAAAAATAAAAATGAAATATATAATCCCTTACCCCTTTTTGCAAATGTCAATCAAACAATTCTGATTGTAGTATCCAATTTTTTAATAACAAACTACTCTCGAGTTACACTCCAATCCGCAAATCCCTTACCCCTTTTTGCAAATGTCAATCAAACAATTCTTATTGTAGCATCCAATTTTTTAATAACAAACTACTCTCGAGTTACAGTCCAATTCGCAAATCCCTTATCCCTTTTTGCAAATCTCAATCAAAGAATTCTGATTGTAGCATCCAATTTTTTAATAGCAAACTACTCTCGAGTTACAATCCAATTCGCAAATCCCTTACCCCTTTTTGCAAATGTCAATCAAACAATTCTTATTGTAGCATCCAATTTTTTAATAACAAACTACTCTCGAGTTACAATCCAATTCGCAAATCCCTTACCCCTTTTTGCAAATGTCAATCAAACAATTCTCATTGTAGCATCCAATTTTTTAATACCAAACTACTCTCGAGTTAAGGCAATCTTCCAAAAAATCAGAAAAACCAGTCGCTTTTTAAAATGTCCACGTGTAACTGTAGTGTCTCAGGCGTGGGTTATCCATAGGTACATTCTTGTGCAATTCATATAGATAACAAAAAAAACCCACTCTGGTTGTCTTATATAACCTTGACTATAGTTTCAAAACATGCTTGGCCACTTTGTAGGTTACCAACTTTTTGGCAATGTCCACGTGATACTGTAGTGTCTCAGGTGTAAGTTTCCATGTAAGTTTAGGACTGTGTATTGCCTCAGGTGTAAGTTTCCATGTAAGTTTAGTATCTATTACTGCGATACTACTCCCGGGTATGGAGAAGAAAAAAGAAAAAGAAATAATACATTGTGCCCACATCGTTCTTTACTTAGGCAGCGCTATCGCACTGCCTATGATTTAGTACCGAAGCCGTTTACGACCGCGATCCTGTGACTCCAACTCAGTACCGCGGTTCTTTGCAATTCTGCGACTCCTCTTATTTACGACTTTAAGCACAATTAATACCAATAACACGAGTGCAGTGAAAAGTAACAGAAAATCAATAAAAGGAATTCTATTATTCACCTCATCAAAGCTAAGTTTGATTTCCTTTGTATTTGCTGTGATTTCTACCTTTTTTGCCATATCTTCGGATCCATTTATGATTATGTTTACTACAGGTAGTATAAACAATTTCTCTGCAAGCAAAATGATCTCCACAAAAAACATTCATAAATATTTTTTCCATATGTTCTAATTTAGCATTCCTTTTTAATTTTTGTATTGCCTGGGCTGTAGTGTTATTAATAGGAATTGTCCTCTTCCCTTCACCAGAGACTGTTTTATGGTTGCCCAATGTCTGAGAACTGTCGTTATTATCTGTCAAAATAAATGCTCTTGGTAATAATTCAGTGGCATTGTTTGGCTTTTGAACCTTCGATTCACTTGCCTGTAGGTATTTATTAATTGTTTTGTTACCCGAGTCAAGTCCGTATCTTTTTTCCTTTTTTCCAACATTCTTATTTTTCTGGAATCTAACCTGAGGAACATTGGCATATACCTTTCGTAATGCTACTATTCGGAAATTCTTTATCTTTCCCAGATTTACCCTGATAAAGCTTATAGCCTTTCTTCTTATGTTTGTCCTTTTTGCTAGATTCCAAATATATGTTTGTTTTCTTTTTTCTATTGAAAGGACAGTCTACGCCATCTCGTAGAATGCCAAAGGCTCCTTTAATTTTCTTATGAACACTCTTAGAAAGTTTGGGATATCCAAAGATACCTTCATTACTTTTATTTTCATCGCAATCTAAGTAAACAGAGTCCTTAATGTTTTCTTTCTTATCAAATTCTCTTTCTTCTAAGTCTAAAATGGCATTAGCTCCATGAAGTTTATGAAGATTACTCACTATGAAATTTATGAGTTTTTTCTTACTACGTTTTATAGCTTTAAAGTCCATATCCTTCAATAATTCTAAAACACTCAGAGAATCACCATTTAAGCTGTCACAACTTCCATAGTGTTCTATAATCTTCTCAATGTCTTCCTGATTTTTAAGTATACTCAAGTTATACATAAAGCATTCATGGTTACACGATTCTGGTAGACAATCTTCCGCATAAGTAAATGTACATAGAATGAGTATACTAAATAGACAGTATGATTTCAGATCAATTTCTGTGCTGTAGCTGTAGGACATGCAAGTAAAAAAGAGGGCTTAACATTAAAGCATAATAATTTGACTCTGATAATATAAGGGTACAGTAAAAAAAGATACAAATTCAAATAGATACTAGTTCGATACTTCGATACAAAATTCGATACTAGTGATTGTAAAAATATTTTTGCTGTTTATATATGTTTCCTAATAGAAGTAAAATAAGGGAGAAAGTTCTTTTCAGAAAGTAATACCATCATACTTCAAATTAAAAAAGAATGTCAGTTCAGGAGTGGAATAGATCCACGACTCCTCCAACAAAACGAGTCATCTTAACACTAAGGTTTTATCAGAAATTTGGGCATGTTTCACCCTGTTCGGAGCGATATACATTTTCAATATGTAGGATTGAAGGCACAAATTGAGCCCGTGGTCTTTCCGTCACTACCTCCACCACTCAGGGGCGGATCCAGGTTTTTTTTTTTTTGGGGGGGGGCGCAAAATAGGTTGATCCGATAAACATGTGTTAGGAGCAAGTTTCATCAATGCAAATGTTAATTAAGTAAATTACACTATTTTAGACTACGCTAGGGGGGCGCGCACCCCCTCGCCCCCTGGATCCGCCACTGCAACCACCAACTTTTCAGCAGAAAGTTTAGCCTGTTCTTCATTTTCATCAATTGGCCAGAAAAGCTAATTTTCAGAGGCATACTCCCCTTCCTCAACCTTCGCACGAAAGTTTGTAGACCTCTAAACTTATTGGAGCAAATTATGATGGTTGTAGCAGTAGCTGCAGCCTAGTAAAGAACAAACCACGGTCCATAGTAGCCATAAAAAAAACCCATTAGATAAAGGCAAGTGAAAAAAATTTGATATTTCTAAGTGATTCAGGAATTGTAACTATTATCTCGAATAGTCTTAACAGTAAAATGTTATATTGAAAATTGATTTATAGTAATTTTGAAAAATAGCCTGATAAGCCTAAACAATGGCGTCAAATCGAAACAGAAAGCACTTCAGTTGAATAACTATAGCTAAAAACCTTTTGCAGGACACTAAGAGCCCCCTGGCTTAAACAACAAGGAAAATCTTATGAATACATCCCCTTCTTCTGCTTTTTTTCCCTCCACTGCTGGCAGTGCACCGGAACATCATAGAGATCTTTTTAGTTGCTATTTTGAAAGGAAATTTTTCTATATGCAAGAACGTGTCCAGGATCTCTGTAGGGGGGGGGGGGGGGGTACAAAAATTTGTTCATATTCAATTTTTTTACATTTTTATGAGTTAGGGAAGGGGTCAAACCCCTAACCCCCTTGGATACGGCCTTCTCTACATGCTTTTGTAAGTACCAAAACATGAGGTGCTGATAGTGTTGTAAATGAGTTTTTTTCAATATAGTGGTTGTGAGGTTAGAGCTAAGTTACTGAATATTGAGATATGATTTTTGAAAAGGGGGAGTACCTAGCGATTATAGGAACTCCAATTAAACCCTTCTATTAGAAAGGTGGTAAAAGTGAGCATGGTAGTTATAGAGACATTAGCCCGGTTACTGTAGGAAACAGTTTACGCAGTATGATGATACTTTTTAGACATGAAGATGCTGTAGATAAAGTTTTAAAAGAAGAACAACATGGTTTTAGGAAGGGTAGAGTCAATTAAATTTTTACTCTTAGATTAACAGTTAAGAAGTATCTGAGTCATCAAACCTCTTTAGTCCTCAGTTTTGTAGATTAAGGGTAATTGTCTTTATTGTTCCCACTCAATTTTCGGAACAGATCTTACGAATCTTGGTAACGCCACTACTTGTATCTCTTCAATTGCAAACCCGGGTACTGGTGCATAATGAGGGCACTTTTGTTTATTGTAAAAAAAAACCAGTCACAAGAAAACCGTCAAACAGGCTATTCTCAAGAGACCGCTATACATAAATGACTGCAAAGCCGTGGTTCCTCAATGAGTTACAATATTTAAACGATTGTGTTTTGGGGTTTAAGGGGGGGGGGAAGGTACCTAGGTTAGGTAACGTATTTTATATTTGCTATGCTTTAACCCCCCCCCCCCTCCACCCCCATTGTGCAAATATATAGCCCAAATTTGTTTATAAACTATTATATATTCATCCTGTTTTATTTTATTTCATTAGCATTAACCAAACTTGGCTTCTTTAGCAGTATATAAAAGTGTCCTCATTATGCACCAGTACCCAAACCCGTTTATGAGACTGTTGACAGAAACATAAATAGTCTTTGATACCTGGGTTCCTTTTTTTTGTTAATCCAGTTTAACATGGGAGAAAAATCAAAAAGTTTGATTTAGTAAAAGCACGTTAGATTCTATGAAGATCAAATTGGATGAACAGGTAATGATATGTCAAAGAAAATATAACCACTGCTGAGCTGAAAATAGTATTTTCTTTCGCATCATCAAATTAAAATGGACGAAATTGTACGAAAAATCGAAAAATCTTTAGATTTCTAGGGGATAAGGTTACTATGGACCCCCTCCTCCGCTCCGTATATATGTCAGTACTTAAATATTTAATCAAATTAAATAAAATATTTCATATTTTGCAAGTCGATAAATAAGAAATACAGAATTTATTGTTTCCGATTGCTTTTTTTTTTTTCTAGGAAGGACACGAGGGGGAGGGGGAGAAGGTGGGTGAAAACTTTGAAGTTTCTACACCAATTTTTTCACTTTTGCAAAAATAACTCTTAACACTTAGAAATATAGTGCTAACGAATTTTATAATTGTATCTAATATTTTAAATTTAACCAGCCTTGTTTTTCACTTTTTTTGTGATTTACCACCCTCCCCCAATACCACTTCCAAAGAGATTCCTGCGAACATGATTCTTATACAGCTGTACAGTTTGTTAAAACATTGCATTCAGCTGATAGTAGAGCTTTCGCAAAGGTCCTATCCTTGTGTGGTATACCAGATAAATACATTTAAAGTGATTAGCTCTATGTGCGAGAATAACAATACGGCGGTTAAGGTAGGAAAATAGGGTAGGAGCTGATTTAATATTACACTGTTTGATCAATGGAAAATTGTGGTACCATCTCTAAATCACGGCAGGAGTCGGTAAGACTGCTGCGTTTATCAACCAAGGTCGAGATTTCTGTAGATGACATGTCATTGGTCTTTATTTGACCGAGAAAAAAATTTTGGTGGCGTCAGAAAAATCGTGGCGCTTCATGCCACGAGTTTACCAACTTATTTCTTTTTAACCGAGTGCCCAAAATCCTTGGGGGAGGGGCCTCCATATGTGACAGACCTCCTGGGGGGTCGTGTCATCTCCCGTATATTGTTTTGAATTAACAAGGCTTCTTGACTGCTCAGGTCCTTTCGCCAGCCCTGTGGTGAGTGGCTACAGCTGACTTCAGTTTTGGACTTTTTTACAATTTTGAAGCAAATGGCTAACTCAAAGTTTTGATAGAATGTCTTAAGTAGGTATTGATAGAAAGGGATTTAGGAAGCTGCTTGACTTTTGTCCTAATACCGTGTTCCCATTTGGCATTTTAAAGGCATAGGTTAAAACAATCAATCAATGAAAATCCGATAAAACTGGTTTGTCAATACAAAATGTTAAAAAATGGAAGTTTTAATTGGCTGATTCACTGCGCATTTTGTCGATAAATCGCCAAATGCAAGTGCGACTGGTGGAAATGCTTTGACTGCCGAGCAGTGTTGCCACTATAGGGGCATCATAAAGCGGTGCTGGTAGGGTAAAAAGCGGTGTTTTTGCGGTATCCTTCCTACCAAAATTGGGAAAAATTTGTGGTGAATTTTGATGCCCGTAATACACCCATGTCGTTGCTATTGAAAAAAAAACTCAGCTTTTTTTTAAATCCACTAATTCCTTGTAAATGTCTTGTGCTTAAGTTTACTTTTTTTTTTTTAAAGTGGGTGATTTTACCTTGAAATTTGCCCTAAAAAGGGGGGTAAATGCCAAGGTGAAGCAAACCACGTAAAAATCCCCCCCCCTTCACATGCAAGGAAAAAATACAGTCTTTACCGCTAAATTTAAAAGTTTCTTGCCAATTTTCAGCATTCTCGTCCCGTCTTTAATCACTGATAGGGGAAAACTCGATCTGAAAATAGCGAATAGAACTATCTAGCTTTTTCTATTCTGAAAACATTAAAAATTCATCAATCGCTTTTGGTTTCTTTTTTGCGGCAAATTTAACACTAAACTTAACTCTAAATTTAAAAGTTTCAACCAATTTTCAGCATTCTCGTCCGTCTTTGATGACTAATAGAGGAAAACTTGGACTGAAAAACAAGTAGATGTATCTACTTTTTCTTATTCTCAAACACATCAAAAATTCACCAATCCCTTTTTGTTTCTTTTCTCTGGAATTTTTTTCAGAAATGCAGTGCATAATATCGTTTTGTCCTGTGTCTCTATTTTTTGACCCGGACAGGCCTTAGAACTTTTAAGGTTAGGAGAGGGTGAAGGGGGAAGCTGCCAAACTCCTGCTTGTTGTAATATTTTGTTCGTTTTAAGTTTGACTTGAATATTCAGTTCTATTGAAGAAAAACATTATTTAAAATTTAAAAGATTATATAAAAACGACATGAGTTTTCAACTGAAAGTAAGGAGCAACATTAAAACTTAAAATAAATAGAATTCTTACCTTATATGAGGGGGGGCTGCCCCTTCTTCAACCCTCGCTCTTCAGCCTAAAGTCTTAAGGCACTTGCGAAATACATGTAACTAAAATTCAACGGTCTGTTTTGTTTGGGCAGTCTTTCTTAAAAAAACTGTAGCCTAATGATAAGTGAAACTTTGCGGTAAAGAGCGAGAGATAAGAAAGGGGCAGCAGCCCCCCCCCCTCAGAAATGGAATAATTTCTATTCGTTTTAAGTTTTAATGTTGTGTCGTACTTTCTTTTCAAAAAAGGAACACTTATTTGAAATTGTACCCATCTTTTCTGCTCTCCATTTGATTTAGTTAAAGCTGCTATAAAAAGCAGGGGACAAACCCTTCTGTCATGTACCCATGGGTGTCTAGAGGTCTGATCAATGCTACACACATGAAGATGTCTCTTTTTAAGGCTGCATGTAAAAGTATAACACAGGATGATCTTTTAAAGTATAAAAACTATAGAAATGTGCTTACTTCTTCAGTATGTGCAGCCAAAAAGCTCTATTTTTCACATCGAATTGTTGATTATAAGGGAAGCTTGCGAAAGGTTTAGACTATGGTTAACCCTTTCAGACCTGAACCAAGAAGGAGCTGCGTAAAAATTCTGAAAATAGCAGAGAGTGATCCTGGAGATTCAACTAGAACATATTTATTTTTAAAACAAATTTATTTCATTCCAAATCCAAACTGTGAATGGTTACCATATGATCACGTCAGGTATATACAGATACTATTTTAGGTGAAAATTTGTGAAACAGTTGCGATCTGAGTTCAAACACAGTCGAACTTTGCACTTCGAACACATGATTCGACTGGTTCCACCCCTAACGCACTTCTCATAGCGACACCTTCCCTTTTCAATCGTATCCAGAAAATGCGAGGTCTGGTCAAACCTCATTGATTCCGAAGGCATCCCGTCTCGCGAGGTAGACGTATTGCGCTTCGTCACTAATAAGGATGGTCTTCCAACTCGAGGACTTTGAGATACGCCAGTAAGAACCAACCCACGAGCAATGTCCATTTTGAAGTACAGTAGAGACATATGCTGAACATTGGTCTGCTTACACTGTCGGCGGTGTGTCAGCCAGGCGTTGTTCACAGCCATGTCAAAGAAGTAGTACACAATCCTCATATACCATTTCTTCGAGCGAATGTCAGTCCTGTAAAGCTCCAGGAACATGTCAGCAAGATCTACGCCCCCCATTGATTTGCTGTAGTCACGGACAATTCGGCGGCGATCAACTTCGACGTATTTCCGTGTTGTGCCATCCCGTCTCTGACACTTATCAATTGGGGAGACTGCACAGTATGACGAAGCCAAATGGACTGGTTTGTTGTCATACCATTTTACTACCGATACTTCTGAATGTCTTTCAAAACGGAGGTCCACTGACCCTCGTCCATTCTTCTTCATGTTGGCGTCGGTATCTAGAACAGCGTCCCTCATTCTGTTGCTGCGTATCGTACCATATGGCTCGATGCCATATTCAACCCGAAGCTTGTGAATGAGATCGATGCCAGTATAGAAGTTATCAAAGAACAGCTTGAAGTTCATGAACCTGGGCAGATTTTCTACAAGCCGAAAGACAACGTCAGTACCTTGGCCAAGTTCAGAAATTTCAACAGGTCCTTTTCCTGTATATATCTCTATGTCACACACTATTCCACTGATGCCGGCTCTCGTGAAAACCTTTACACCCCACGAGTGGGGCTTGTCCTTCAAGTACTGTCGAAAACCAATTCTTCCTTTGAACGGGATCATCTGTTCGTCAATACTTTGGATCTCTTCAGGGTCTATTTTTTTCAGATTCCTCCTGAATACGTCGTATAGTCTTCTGATCTTGAACATTTTATCATGACCAGCCTCCCCTTTCGGTATCATTAAGGTGTCATCGCAAATGTGGAAGAAAGATCTCAAGCTGATGAACCTATCTCTGCTGATGGTATCAGCCACCGGGGAATATCGTATTCCATTCTCTCAGTACATTCTCATATCCGGAAGTTTGAGAATGCTCATAAGCATTTGAACTCCAAGAAATCTGTGCACCACTTCAAGAGAAAGTTTCAGAACAAGATTCTTCTTTCTCATGGCATTCAGGTTCGTCTGGTCCACAATGTTTGAAAGAATGTCTTCTGTGATAAACATTCGGAAGAGATCAAGGGGCGTTTGTACCTCGTCATAGTGTGGCATAGAACCCTTCCCGGTAATATCTCGAGGTTCTGGCTCCGTTTTTATCCACTTGTATTGCCTTGCCTCCTTTGCTACCTTCTTTTTTGCTACTGGTTTTGCCGTGACCTGAGGAGCATCAGTTGGAGTTACTAGACCGGCCACTGCTTGGGAAGGAGCATTTTTCTTAGCTATTGTAAGGACAAAGGGTTCAGCAGGTGCAATAACTGTTGCTGACTGCATTGCAGAAGAAGTTGCTACTGGTGCTGATGATGTGCTTGAAGAACTGTTTGACGCTGCTGTGTCATTCAAGCCCGGGAGAGGCAAATCGAATTGATCCGTGTCATCGCCATTGTCTAACTCGAACCTGCCAAGCATTGATAAAGGGATGTCGTCTGTGTGGTCAATTTCCTCTTCATCACTTCTGTCTTCATTGCCATAACAGTTGAGAGACCGTAGAGGTTGAAATTCTTGATCTGGATTGTCTGGTTCCCAGTTTGGGTCGTCGTCGTCGGACGAGATATCGAGATCTGAATCACAATCAGGTATGAATAAAAGCCTTGCTGCTTCTTCTGCAGTCATTTTCTTGGTAGCTCTTCTACTTCTTTCCTTGATCAGTCTCTCTTCCAACGGCTTAGGACCATGAAGTCTCACGGAGTCAGAGCTCGGGCTTGTGCCAGCTGAAATGAAATTCAAGGTAAGTGCATCACTTAATAATAATAATATAATGCAATAAAATAGGCCATTGGCGTCTACACTTGCTTGAGGCTTCACACAAAATAGCTCTTTTACCCTTGTTACCAGTAAAAAGGAGGGACAGAAAGAAAATGTGCCTATTCCCCATCATAAAAAGGACTTGCTGCCTCGTTTTCTGTACAAATCTGCCTAGGTGTGGTTTAGCAATGAATGCCTGACGTGACCATTTGGTAACCGATCGTTAGCAACCTTGTTTGGGGCTAAACTACAGCTCAGAATTAGACTAGCGATATCTCATTCGAAAGATCGTATTCTTAGCTACAAAATAATATCATAATCAGGCTCTGAACTTACCGGAAACGTCCAGGTCATCGAGGTCAAAATCTGCACCTTTCCTCTTTTTCGACATTTTATGTTTTGTCTAAACTTGGACGCTTGCTCGACCGCTCGGGTAAAGCCTTGAGGGATATTAAATTCAAACGCGATAGAGCCAAGCAAGCGCTATCTAGTGGCAAAGAAATCACGGTTGTTACTTTGTCGAGTCGAGAGAAAAAAAAATAGGGGGCGAGGGGTATCCGTATGGTGACCACAGGCATGAAAGGGTTAATGAAGATTTTACCGTAGGAAGATCAGAAAGTTCCCCCCCCCCCCATGTCATTACAGGAAAGCTGATGGATCTATTGTGGATAAAAATTCTTCAGCGAGTGCCTTCAATTCATATTTCACAACTCTTCCTTCGGTTCCCATTCCACCCCAAATTAGAGTAAGTAGTTTTCCCTTAGCAGAAAACTCAGTTTTAATTTCCCCATGCAGTGATACTTGAATTCTAGTATTATTTCTCAGCTTCCAAGTAGCCGTTCAGTTGACGGTTTTGGTTTGAGTGATAATGTTCTTAAAAGAATTGATCAGTTTGTTTCTAACCCCATCTCACACATAACTAACCTCTCTCTTACTTCTGGTGTTTTTCCTCATTTATTTAAAGTTTTTAATGTTGCACCTTTGCATAAAAAAGGTGATTCATCTTTAATTTCAAACTATAGACCCATTTCTCTTCTTCCTGCTATCTCTAAGGTTTTTGAAAAAGTAGTGTATCGTAGACTCTCTTCATTTGCATTTAGTACTAATATATTTGCAGGAAATTCTCTCACAACTAACCATAAGTATGGTATTCGTCACTTTCTCTACCTTGTATGCACTTTCAGATGCAACAGAGTTTGTGCGTGTTAATCTTGACAAGGGTTTGTTTGTTTTGGGTCTATTTCTTGAATTTCAATGACCTTTGATACGATTGAACAATGTTCTTTTGTCTAAATTATCTTGATTTGGAGTGCATGGAGTCCCACTAGAATGATGAAGGTCTTATCTGTGAGGGAGATCTCAGTATGTTTCGGTTAATGGTACTTCTTCCTCTACTTTGCCTATATTGAAGGGTGTCCCACAAGACTCTATTCTTGGACCACTTTTGTTTATAACTTATATTAATGATCTTGATGAGGGTCTTCATCCCCTTGTTCACCCTGTTCTTTTTGCTGATGACTGTAAATTTTTCATGGCACCAGTGGACCTGCCGTTTGCCACTTCCATAGCTTAAGGTCTTCTTGATAAAGTTAAGGATTAGCGCTGGTCAAATTGAACGGCTCTAGACAGCCGGAAGAGTGCCATTGTCAATTTCAGAACCCCTTATCGTATGAGAGACGTACAAGAGCAAATCACCCTGACTTATGGGAATGATATTATACCACAAGCTACTATGGTGAAATTTCTTGGTGTGTATCTTGACTGTTTTCTTTACTTTAAACCTCATATAGCTCACACCTGTCCCCTCATCCTCTGGTAGTCCTCAATGTTGCACCGGATTAACTCATTTCTTCCCCCAGATGTTATGCTTTCTCTTGGTTATGCTTTAAGTTTGAAGCAAGAAATAAAGCCATTCTCACTTAATTGATGTTATTGAATTGTATTGTAATAATTGTTATTAAAAAATATTTTACACAATTAAGCGTTACTAAAAACCCTTTTAAAATTAATTTTAATGATTAAGACAAGAAAGAAATCTCATTAAACCGTTTGTACAACGTCATTGTATAAAAAGTAATATACTTATTTAATGCTTTATCTCACCACTCACCTACAAAATCATGTAATTAAAACAAATAGTTTTTGAAATACTTATCTGATTCAAGATTAAAACCCTGATCTTGAATAGTCCGCTCACGGCAGACACCAATATCTCAGATCTTGCGAAATTAGCATCCAGACTGCAGAGATGTACCGAACAGTGTTGATGTTTGAAGGCCACCGTGTCGCAATGCCGGTTGAGTGATAAAGCGGAGGTTTGCGGTACTATGTGCTTTATTGAAATATATTTCGTTACAAGAGGCAAATACAAAAGATAATACACTTTTTAATGATAGTTTTTTGAAAGCTGCACCGTTTCAAGGCAATATACAGTTGCTCACTCAAAAAAAAAAAATTGTCAGCAAGATTTTGGTCTGTCAGTATATTTGGAACAGGCATGGTCACCCGAATCAGAATCTAACTCTGAAGGAGAGGAGCTAGATTTGCAAGCAAATTTTGTTGAAGACAATCTGAATGACTATGAAAGTGACTGAATGTTCCACTCTTATGGTTCAAAGCTTAGTTAATCAAAGTCATAATAAGTGTTTTAAACCTCTTTTTTCATTGTATGCGGTGCTTTTATAAATAAATGAAAATAACATGTATATGATAATAGGAATTTGGCAGAATAAAGGTATTTAAATATGCAAGGCGGTTGGAACAAAATTTTTTAGGTTTAAATGTAGGAAAAATGACTGATAGGATTTTACTCCCAAATAATTTTAAAATATAATTTATTTATTTTAATTTTGTCCAAAATCAAGCACTGTCCAAAATCAAGCACTGTCCAGTTGCTGAGGTATTACCCTAGGTACAAGATTGCCAAAGGGATAAACTAGACAGCTAATTGAATTGATGAAACCCTAGATGAAGGGGTGATACCCTTTTTAAGGCCGGGAAAATCAGAATCATTAAAAATTTCATTATAAACTATAAGTGATACTTAAAAGGTAATGCTTAACTGGTCTTGTAGCTACAAGGCAACTCTAAAACACTGATTTTACCATGTATTTCCTAGGGAGTATCTTGTTTCACCAATTTACCTTATTTTACCAATTTTATCTTATTTTACCAATTTCACCTACCGAGTTTTTAATTTACGGCAATTTTAGAAGACTAGCTAAAACCCTATCAATCTCTTCTGGGGTGGAGCTATACCGCGGCCTATGCGAAGTCAAAGAGCACAAGGTTCTTAATTTTTAAAACAGGTAAAACGCCAATGGCTTTTTCTTAATTGGAATAGAAAGAGACGACCTGGCTACAACCTACGATTATGACGTCATTGATCAATATTTAACATGAAATATGTAGTTTTTTCGTAAAAAATTGGTTCTAATTTAAAAATAATTTGTTTTAATTGCAAAAGCTTTTTAACCCCATTAATTTTCTTTCAAATTAGCCATTGAGCAGCTCTCTAAGGTGTTCCAGTGCCAAACTATTTGTGGAAAAAAAAGAAAGAAAAGATGCCGTTTAGGCAGAATGCTGTAGTAGCTGCAACTTTTCTTAATTTTCAAGCCAATATATTTCCCTTGCTGTTCAAACCAAGGGACAGAAAGTTTCCTACATAGGAATTTCGGACAAGGCGGTTCTAATGGTGTACGTTTTGATCTGATTCTATTTTTAAGAGTTATAGGTATTATATTTCTTAGCATTGGACGTGATCGTCTCTTACTAGGTTGCTAACTACCGCCGCAACCCGGATCAAGAGTTAAGTTTGGTTGTGTTCTGTCCCCCTTTGTATGGGTCATTTTGGTGGGCTTTGTCTTAAGGAGCATAGGAAAGGCAATTGGAGAACGCAGAATCAAATGGTGAAGGAAAACTTTCCTGGACTTGGATTATACGGAAGATGTAACCATTCTAGATGAAAATGTGGACAAAATGAACATTTAGAGATTTCTCGAGTTGAGGATGCAAGAGCAGGTTTAAAAATTAATGCTAAGAAGACTAAGTCGTCAACACAAGGAAAAGTCTAGGTGAAGAGCTGATGCTGATAACAATAAGATCGACCAAGTGAACAGCTTTACTTACCTAGTTAATATTATTGGCAAAGACGGTGGGTGCAGTGAAGACGTTAAAAGTAAAACAGCAGAGACCCAGGTTTTTTTTTCAGAGCTCAAAAAAGTCTGGAAGAATAGGAAGATAAGTCTGCGAACCAAGAATAGTATAACGAGAGATAGGATGAGATGGTTAGGACATATTCTGCCGATGAAGGATGACATATTGTCAAAGAAGTTGGCCAACCCCTTAGGACTAAACGAAAAGCAGGTCATCCCCGACTGGGTTAGAAGGATATAGTAAGGAACGTTTTGAGGGGAATGGGAACTTCTTGGGACGACGTAAAGACGGAGATCTTGAAAATATTGAGAAGAACGAGAAAGGTGCCTAGCTTTTTTAGCCTCGGGTGGCTTGATGCTGCAGTGAGTTGTTAGCATTAGCGATAGTACTAGCAGTAAAACATAATGTTAAACACAATATAGGATTGTCCTTGTTCCCAACCGCTTAGGGCCAAAAGAAAAGAAGGCTGTCCCCAAATGGGGTGAGAGGATGTTGCTAGGAAAGATTTAACAGAAATAAGATTTTCTTGAGAGGGTGTAAAGAGGGAAGCTTTGAATAGATTTGGACGGAGGATGATTGTGCGTAGTGGTTTTATCCTCAAGTGGCTTGGAACTTTAGTGAGTTGTTAGTAGTAGTAGTAGTAGTAGTAGTAGTAGTAGCAGTAGCAGTAGTAGTAGTAGTAGTAGTAGTAGTATTAGCAGGAGTAGTATTAGTAGTATCAAAACATAATTTTAAAATTAAAATCCATTTTTGACAAATACTGCTTTTCAAATATAAGATGATGAATGATTTGAAGAATGATTAGATTTGAAAGAATTTTTACCTCAAGTGGCTTGATGCTGCAGTGAGTTGTTAGCATTAACGATATTACTAGCAGTAAAACATAATATTAAACACAATATAGGATTGTCCTCGTCCCCAACCGCTTAGGGCCAAAGCAAAAGAAGTCTGTCCCCAAATGGGGTGGGAGGATGTCGCTAGGAAAGATTTAACAGAAATAAGATTTTCTTGAGAGGGTGTAAAGAGGGAAGTTTTGAATAGATCCAGACGGAGGATGATTGTGCGTAGTGGTTTTATCCTCAAGCGACTTGGAACTTTAGTGAGTTGTTAGTAGTAGTAGTATTAGTAGTAGTTGTAGCAGTAGTAGTAGTAGTAGTAGTAGTAGTAGTAGTAGTATTAGTAGTAGTAGTGTCAAAAAATAATTTTAAAATTAAAATCTATTTTTGACAAAAACTGCTTCTAACATAAGATGATGAATGATGTTACAATCAAAGGGTACGGTCATAAAGGACGTTATAGTAAAACTATACGATGACGTCAGTTGAAATGAAGAGATGTAACACTATAAAAAGGTGACAGGTCATGTCGTTTTAACAGTTAAAGCTTATAATTTGCGAAACAAGTTATACGCATAAGCAGCCGTAGCTGCAACTTGGTAAAGAACGAATCACGTCCGGTTTTAACCAAAAGTTAAAAAATGTGTTCTAAAAATACTGGCTTTTGAGTAAAAAATTCCATTTGTGGCTGACTCAGGAATGGTAACTAATGGTTCTATTAGTCTTAACCAGGGCCAGATCTATGGAGGGGGCTAGAGAGGGCAAGTGCCCTGGAAGGCACGCTCCGGGGAGGCAAAATAAGATGTTGGGGGCGGTCGTATCATCCCCAGTGGCATAGTTGTTGGACTTCTCAAGTATGGTGAGCAATATGCCTTTCTCAAAATTTTGATCAGATTTGGCCCTAAATTGCAACCTCTCTTTTATTATAGCCCTTGAAAGTGGGATTGCTTTTTGTGCAGCCTACTGTTTGGGATATGGTCAGTCAGTCGGGTATCCAAAATAATTCGTACGCAATTTCTTTGGCAAACATCTAGCAAATCTTCCTCCGTTTTTCGGTGCGTCCATGCTTCAGAACCATACTTGACCGCTGTCATAACTGTAGCTTCCAATATTCGAATCTTTGTTCGGATACTTAGCTTCCTATTTTTCTAAACTTTTTGTAATCTTTGAAAAAAAAACCCTGGGCCTTGGCTATTATATTTTTAATATCTTCACCGTCTTTACTAATAATATTACCTAGGAAAATGAAACTGTAGACTTGATTCATCTTTTCTTGCCCAATTTCAGCTTTGAATCTTCATTTATTCCTAGCCTTAGCAACTTAGTCTTCGCAACATTAATTTTCAAACCTAGTTTTGCAGCTTGAACTCGCAAAACCTCTAAAAATTCATTAATTATCCTAGCACTTTCATCTAGGAATCATCAACAAATCTAAGTCGAGGATAGCTTTTCTTGCCCATTTGAATATGTCTTCTCCATAGCCTTTGCTGAGCTCCTTAATCCTTAAGACAAAGTCCATAAAAATGATCGATATAAATGAGGATAGAATACACCCCTGCTTAAATGCTGATTTAATATGAAACCAGCTACTAGCCTTATTTCATATCTTAGCCGCAGCAGTGTTATTCTCGTACATAGCACTAGTCACTTTAATGTATTTGTCTAGTATACCATACAAGGATTATAAGTGGAATAAGCTATGTTTGGTTATCAGTGATTATATTCTATTCTGAGGGACGGAGACATTTAACTGTACATACGATTAATGACTATACGGATTGAATAACGACTGATTTGGTATTGATATTTGGATTTCGAAAAGTGGAAAAATAAATTGTGGAAGAATGTCACAGTCGGTGGAAAGTGGAGAGTTGGATGTATGTCGGATGTGTCGGCAATACAACAATATCTCACAAATGTTCAAGTAGAAATCGCTGGGAATAAGGCCTCAAACCAAGCAATTTCTTCGGAGCTAAGAGAGCCGCGAGAACAGGTTCTGGTCTCTACCATGCGTGCAAATGACTTCGAAGCTGAATTAAAGCGAATCATCATTGTGCTTTACGACTTACCACGTGTAATATCACCTGGGAAAACTCTAAAAGATGAAATCCCGGGGTTCTTAAACTTTGCGATACCCTCTCTAAAGTTCGACATTAGCGACGTGTACATGCAGGTCAGGTCAGGACCAGTTGTTGTAAAGTTTGACGATAAGGAAACTAGAGGCTTTACCTTGAGAGAAAATCCCCTGCTGAGGGGTTTCAATGTTTCCGCAGTCCCCGATTACACCCGGGCACAAATAGAGGCACGTGAACAGTTCAAGCCAAGAAAGAAGCAGGCCATCGACGAAGGAAAAAAATGTGAGACCAAGAGCAGATAAAATGTATGTGGACGGACAACTCTTTGGGCTCGACCACAAAGTCAACCAAGTGAAAAGAGTTCCATAAGCAAATTCAGGACCGCAACAAGTACCACCAACTACCCCTGGATTAGCTGCTTCTAAATCCGATGATCCCATGGGTGGTGCCAGTGGAAATAATCATACCGAAATGAACTCTCAGCTTTCTGGTATCTCGGGAGAAGGAAGTGATGACAGCGCTAGAATAGTTATTCAGGCCTGTAGTTCAGAATTCCAGCCTAACACCGAACGTGCAGATAAACGAAAGAGAAGTAAGATTATTAGCCCCAACGACTTGTGACGTTCAGGAAATAGAAATGTTAGGGGCTCGAGCTCACGGGGAATTGGGCTTGACTTCCTTGATCGTGGTGAGTAGCATTTCATCTTTTAGAGTTTTCGCAGGTGATATTACACGTGGTAAGTCGTACAGCACAATGATGATTCGCTTTAATTCAGCTTCAAAGTCATTTGCACGCATGGTAGAGACCAGAACCTGTTCTCGCAGCTCTCTTAGCTCCGAAGAAATTGCTTGGTTTGAGGCCTTATTCCCAGCGATTTCTACTTGAACATTTGTGAGATATTGTTGTATTGCCGACACATCCGACATACATCCAACTCTCCACTTTCCACCGACTGTGACATTCTTCCACAATTTATTTTTCCACTTTTCGAAATCCAAATATCAATACCAAATCAGTCGTTATTCAATCCGTATAGTCATTAATCGTATGTACAGTTAAATGTCTCCGTCCCTCAGAATAGAATATAATCACTGATAACCAAACATAGCTTATTCCACTTATAATCCTTGTATGGTATACTAGACAAATACATTAAAGTGACTAGTGCTATGTACGAGAATAACACTGCTGCGGCTAAGATATGAAATAAGGCTAGTAGCTGGTTTTATATAAAATCAGCATTTAAGCAGGGGTGTATTCTATCCTCATTTATATCGATCATTTTGATGGACTTTGTCTTAAGGATTAAGGAGCTCAGCAAAGGCTATGGGAGAAGACAGATTCAAATGGGCAAGAAAAGCTTTCCTCGACTTAGATTTGTTGATGATACCTAGATGAAAGTGCTAGGAAAATTAATGAATTTTTAGAGGTTTTGCGAGTTCAAGCTGCAAAACTAGGTTTGAAAATTAATGTTGCGAAGACTAATTTGCTAAGGCTAGGAATAAGTGAAGATTCAAAGCTGAAATTGGGCAAGGAAAGATGAATCAAGTCTACAGTTTCATTTTCCTAGGTAATATTATTAGTAAAGACGGTGAAGATATTAAAAATATAATAGCCAAGGCCCAGGGTTTTTTTTTCAAAGATTACAAAAAGTTTAGAAAAATAGGAAGCTAAGTATCCGAACAAAGATTCGAATATTGGAAGCTACAGTTATGACAGCGGTCAAGTATGGTTCTGAAGCATGGACGCACCGAAAAACGGAGGAAGATTTGCTAGATGTTTGCCAAAGAAATTGCGTACGAATTATTTTGGATACCCGACTGACTGACCATATCCCAAACAGTAGGCTGCACAAAAAGCAATCCCACTTTCAAGGGCTATAATAAAAGAGATGTTGCAATTTAGGGCCAAATCTGATCAAAATTTTGAGAAAGGCATATTGCTCACCCTACTTGAGAAGTCCAACAACTATGCCACTGGGGATGATACGACCGCCCCCAACATCTTATTTTGCCTCCCCGGAGCGTGCCTTCTAGGGAACTTGCCCTCTCTAGCCCCCTCCCTAGATCTGGCCCTGGTTAAGACTAATAGAAATATTAGTTACCATTCCTGAGTCAGGCACAAATGGAATTTTTTACTCAAAAGCCAGTATTTTTAGAATACATTTTTTAACTTTTGGTTAAAACCGGACGTGATTCGCTCTTTACCAAGTTGCAGCTACGGCTGCTTATGCTTATAACTTGTTTCGCAAATTATAAGCTTTAACTGTTAAAACGACATGACCTGTCACCTTTTTATAGTGTTACATCTCTTCATTCCAACTGACGTCATCGTATAGTTTTACTATAACGTCCTTTATGACCGTACCCTTTGATTGTAACATCATTCATCATCTTATGTTAGAAGCAGTTTTTGTCAAATATAGATTTTAATTTTAAAATTATGTTTTAACACTACTACTACTAATACTACTACTACTACTACTACTACTACTGCTACTACTACTACTACTACTACTACTACTAACAACTCACTAAAGTTCCAAGTCGCTTGAGGATAAAACCACTACGCACAATCATCCTCCGTCCGGATCTATTCAAACTTCCCTCTTTACACCCTCTCAAGAAGTTCTTATTTCCGTTAAATCTTTCCTAGCGACATCCTCCCACCCCATTTGGGGACAGACTTCTTTTGCTTTGGCCCTAAGCGGTTGAGGACGAGGACAATCCTATATTGTGTTTAATATTATGTTTTACTGCTAGTAATATCGCTAATGCTAACAAATCACTGCAGCATCAAGCCACTTGAGGTAAAAATTCTTTCAAATCTAATCATTCTTCAAATCATTCATCATCTTATATTTGAAAAGCAGTTTTTGTCAAAAATGGATTTTAATTTTAAAATTATGTTTTGATACTACTAATACTACTCCTGCTAATACTACTACTGCTACTGCTACTACTACTACTACTACTAACAACTCACTAAAGTTCCAAGCCGCTTGAGGATAAAACCACTACGCACAATCATCCTCCGTCCAAATCTATTCAAAGCTTCCCTCTTTATACCCTCTCAAGAAAATCTTATTTCTGTTAAATCTTTCCTAGCAACATCCTCTCACCCCATTTGGGGACAGCCTTCTTTTCTTTTGGCCCTAAGCGGTTGGGAACAAGGACAATCCTATATTGTGTTTAACATTATGTTTTACTGCTAGTACTATCGCTAATGCTAACAACTCACTGCAGCATCAAGCCACCCGAGGCTAAAAAAGCTAGGCACCTTTCTCGTTCTTCTCAATATTTTCAAGATCTCCGTCTTTACGTCGTCCCAAGAAGTTCCCATTCCCCTCAAAACATTCCTTACTATATCCTTCTAACCCAGTCGGGGATGACCTGCTTTTCGTTTAGTCCTAAGGGGTTGGCCAACTTCTTTGACAATATGTCATCCTTCATCGGCAGAATATGTCCTAACCATCTCATCCTATCTCTCGTTATACTATTCTTGGTTCGCCGACTTATCTTCCTATTTTTCCAGACTTTTTTGAGCTCTGAAAAAAAAACCTGGGTCTCTGCTGTTTTACTTTTAATGTCTTCACTGCACCCACCGTCTTTGCCAATAATATTAACTAGGTAAGTAAAGCTGTTCACTTGGTCGATCTTATTGTTATCAGCATCAGCTCTTCACCTAGACTTTTCCTTGTGTTGACGACTTAGTCTTCTTAGCATTAATTTTTATTAGATACAATTATAAAATTCGTTAGTACTATATTTCTAAGTGTTAAGAGTTATTTTTGCAAAAGTGAAAAAATTGGTGTAGAAACTTCAAAGTTTTCACCCACCTTCTCCCCCCCTCGTGTCCTTCCTAGAAAAAAAAAACAAAAGCAATCGGAAACGATAAATTCTGTATTTCTTATTTATCGACTTGCAAAATATGAAATATGTTTTTATTTAATTTGATTAAATATTTAAGTACTGACATATATATGGAGCGGAGGAGGGGGTCCATAGTAACCTTGTCCCCTAGAAATCTAAAGATTTTTCGATTTTTCGTACAATTTCGTCCATTTTAATTTGATGTGCGAAAGAAATACTATTTTCAGCTCAGCAGTGGTTATATTTTCTTTGACATATCATTACCTGTTCATCCAATTTGATCTTCATAGAATCTAACGTGCTTTTACTAAATCAAACTTTTTGATTTTTCTCCCATGTTAAACTGGATTAACAAAAAAGGAACCCAGGTATCAAAGACTATTTATGTTTCTGTCAACAGTCTCATAAACGGGTTTGGGTACTGGTGCATAATGAGGACACTTTTATATACTGCTAAAGAAGCCAAGTTTGGTTAATGCTAATGAAATAAAATAAAACAGGATGAATATATAATAGTTTATAAACAAATTTGGGCTATATATTTGCATAATGGGGGTGGAGGGGGGGGGGGGTAAAGCACAGCAAATATAAAATACGTTACCTAACCTAGGTACCTTCCCCCCCTTAAACCCCAAAACACAATCGTTTAAATATTGTAACTCATTGAGGAACCACGGCTTTGCAGTCATTTATGTATAGCGGTCTCTTGAGAATAGCCTGTTTGACGGTTTTCTTGTGACTGGTTTCCTTTTACAATAAACAAAAGTGCCCCCATTATGCACCAGTACCCGGGTTTGCAATTGAAGAGATACAAGTAGTGGCGTTACAAAGATTCGTTAGATCTGTTTCGAAAATTGAGTGGGAACAATAAAGACAATTACCCTTAATCTACAAAACTGAGGACTAAAGAGGTTTGATGACTCAGATACTTCTTAACTGTTAATCTAAGAGTAAAAATTTAATTGACTCTACCCTTCCTAAAACCATGTTGTTCTTCTTTTAAAACTTTATCTACAGCATCTTCATGTCTAAAAAGTATCATCATACTGCGTAAACTGTTTCCTACAGTAACCGGGCTAATGTCTCTATAACTACCATGCTCACTTTTACCACCTTTCTAATAGAAGGGTTTAATTGGAGTTCCTATAATCGCTAGGTACTCCCCCTTTTCAAAAATCATATCTCAATATTCAGTAACTTAGCTCTAACCTCACAACCACTATATTGAAAAAAACTCATTTACAACACTATCAGCACCTCATGTTTTGGTACTTACAAAAGCATGTAGAGAAGGCCGTATCCAAGGGGGTTAGGGGTTTGACCCCTTCCCTAACTCATAAAAATGTTAAAAAATTGAATATGAACAAATTTTTGTACCCCCCTCCCCCTACAGAGATCCTGGACACGTTCTTGCATATAGAAAAATTTCCTTTCAAAATAGCAACTAAAAAGATCTCTATGATGTTCCGGTGCACTGCCAGCAGTGGAGGGGAAAAAAGCAGAAGAAGGGGACGTATTCATAAGATTTTCCTTGTTGTTTAAGCCAGAGGGCTCTTAGTGTCCTGCAAAAGGTTTTTAGCTATAGTTATTCAACTGAAGTGCTTTCTGTTTCGATTTGACGCCATTGTTTAGGCTTATCAGGCTATTTTTCAAAATTACTATAAATCAATTTTCAATATAACATTTTACTGTTAAGACTATTCGAGGTAATAGTTACCATTCCTGAAACACTTAGAAATATCAAATTTTTTCCACTTGCCTTTATCTAATGGTTTTTTTTATGGCTACTATGGACCGTGGTTTGTTCTTTACTAGGCTGCAGCTACTGCTACAACCATCATAATTTGCTCCAATAAGTTTAGAGGTCTACAAACTTTCGTGCGAAGGTTGAGAAAGGGGAGTATGCCTCTGAAAATTAGCTTTTCTGGCCAATTGATGAAAATGAAGAACAGGCTAAACTTTCTGCTGAAAAGTTGGTGGTTGCAGTGGCGGATCCAGGGGGGCGAGGGGGTGCGCGCCCCCTAGCGTAGTCTAAAATAGTGTAATTTACTTAATTAACATTTGCATTGATGAAACTTGCTCCTAACACATGTTTATCGGATCAACCTATTTTGCGCCCCCCCCCCGCCCCAAAAAAACCTGGATCCGCCCCTGAGTGGTGGAGGTAGTGACGGACAGACCACGGGCTCAATTTGTGCCTTCAATCCTACATATTGAAAATGTATATCTCTCCGAACAGGGTGAAACATGCCCACATTTCTGATAAAACCTTAGTGTTAAGATGACTCGTTTTGTTGGAGGAGTCGTGGATCTATTCCACTCCTGAACTGACATTCTTTTTTAATTTGAAGTATGATGGTATTACTTTCTGAAAAGAACTTTCTCCCTTATTTTACTTCTATTAGGAAACATATATAAACAGCAAAAATATTTTTACAATCACTAGTATCGAATTTTGTATCGAAGTATCGAACTAGTATCTATTTGAATTTGTATCTTTTTTACTGTACCCTTATATTATCAGAGTCAAATTATTATGCTTTAATGTTAAGCCCTCTTTTTTACTTGCATGTCCTACAGCTACAGCACAGAAATTGATCTGAAATCATACTGTCTATTTAGTATACTCATTCTATGTACATTTACTTATGCGGAAGATTGTCTACCAGAATCGTGTAACCATGAATGCTTTATGTATAACTTGAGTATACTTAAAAATCAGGAAGACATTGAGAAGATTATAGAACACTATGGAAGTTGTGACAGCTTAAAGGGTGATTCTCTGAGTGTTTTAGAATTATTGAAGGATATGGACTTTAAAGCTATAAAACGTAGTAAGAAAAAACTCATAAATTTCATAGTGAGTAATCTTCATAAACTTCATGGAGCTAATGCCATTTTAGACTTAGAAGAAAGAGAATTTGATAAGAAAGAAAACATTAAGGACTCTGTTTACTTAGATTGCGATGAAAATAAAAGTAATGAAGGTATCTTTGGATATCCCAAACTTTTTAAGAGTGTTCATAAGAAAATTAAAGGAGCCTTTGGCATTCTACGAGATGGCGTAGACTGTCCTTTCAATAGAAAAAAGAAAACAAACATATATTTGGAATCTAGCAAAAAGGACAAACATAAGAAGAAAGGCTATAAGCTTTATCAGGGTAAATCTGGGAAAGATAAAGAATTTCCGAATAGTAGCATTACGAAAGGTATATGCCAATGTTCCTCAGGCAGATTCCAGAAAAATAAGAATGTTGGAAAAAAGGAAAAAAGATACGGACTTGACTCGGGTAACAAAACAATTAATAAATACCTACAGGCAAGTGAATCGAAGGTTCAAAAGCCAAACAATGCCACTGAATTATTACCAAGAGCATTTATTTTGACAGATAATAACGACAGTTCTCAGACATTGGGCAACCATAAAACAGTCTCTGGTGAAGGGAAGAGGACAATTCCTATTAATAACACTACAGCCCAGGCAATACAAAAATTAAAAAGGAATGCTAAATTAGAACATATGGAAAAAATATTTATGAATGTTTTTTGTGGAGATCATTTTGCTTGCAGAGAAATTGTTATACTACCTGTAGTAAACATAATCATAAATGGATCCGAAGATATGGCAAAAAAGGTAGAAATCACAGCAAATACAAAGGAAATCAACTTAGCTTTGATGAGGTGAATAATAGAATTCCTTTTATTGATTTTCTGTTACTTTTCACTGCACTCGTGTTATTGGTATTAATTGTGCTTAAAGTCGTAAATAAGAGGAGTCGCAGAATTGCAAATAACCGCGGTACTGAGTTGGAGTCACAGGATCGCGGTCGTAAACGGCTTCGGTACTAAATCATAGGCAGTGCGATAGCGCTGCCTAAGTAAAGAACGATGTGGGCACAATGTATTATTTCTTTTTCTTTTTTCTTCTCCATACCCGGGAGTAGTATCGCAGTAATAGATGCTAAACTTACATGGAAACTTAAACCTGAGGCAATACACAGTCCTAAACTTACATGGAAACTTACACCTGAGACACTACAGTATCACGTGGACATTGCCAAAAAGTTGGTAACCTACAAAGTGGCCAAGCATGTTTTGAAACTATAGTCAAGGTTATATAAGACAACCAGAGTGGTTTTTTTTTTGTCGTCTATATGAATTGCACAAGAATGTACCTATGGATAACCCACGCCTGAGACACTACAGTTACACGTGGACATTTTAAAAAGCGACTGGTTTTTCTGATTTTTTGGAAGATTGCCTTAACTCGAGAGTAGTTTGGTATTAAAAAATTGGATGCTACAATGAGAATTGCTTGATTGACATTTGCAAAAAGGGGTAAGGGATTTGCGGATTGGAGTCTAACTCGAGAGTAGTTTGTTATTAAAAAATTAGATGCTACATTCAGAATTGTTTGATTGACATTTGCAAAAAGGGGTAAGGGATTTGCGAATTGGATTGTAACTCGAGAGTAGTTTGCTATTAAAAAATTGGATGCTACAATCAGAATTCTTTGATTGAGATTTGCAAAAAGGGATAAGGGATTTGCGAATTGGACTGTAACTCGAGAGTAGTTTGTTATTAAAAATTGGATGCTACAATAAGAATTGTTTGATTGACATTTGCAAAAAGGGGTAAGGGATTTGCGGATTGGAGTGTAACTCGAGAGTAGTTTGTTATTAAAAAATTGGATACTACAATCAGAATTGTTTGATTGACATTTGCAAAAAGGGGTAAGGGATTTGCGAATTGGATTGTATGAAGGTGGAAAAAAAAGAAAAAAAAGGGTTAAACTGATTATCAGTTAAGGTAACCCCTCGGGTTGTTAACTCAGGCAGTTTGTTATAAATTTGAGACAACATCAATCTATGAAAATGGTTAATGATGATAGAATAACATTGTGAGTTGACCTAGCTTTACCTCTCCGATGTGTTCTGAATAATACACAAGTTGTGTTTGAACAGTGTTATCAGTTTAAAATAGGGTCCAACGTTATAGTATACTAAAAAGTTGATACTAAGAGAGATGTAGATGGCAAGAAAATAATTTTAATCAAGAAACTCAGAACAAACCTTAGAAATCCTTGCAAATCAAGTAGTAAGGTGTATGTGAGTACCAACCATCAAGAATCATAAGCACCAATGACCCTAGCCAGCAGAGACATCAACACCTCAAGGGTCCCCTATCCCCAAACTCAAAGGGTGCCCCCTCCCCTCCAACCTTTTTGGCCCCCCTCCCCCCCCATTTTTTTTCTTTTTTTGGCGATTGACATTTTTTCTGATAACAAGTATCATTCATTACGATCGTAGCTTTCAAATGTAAAACTTAAGTCCATTTTTGGATCGAAAAATAAACTATTTCTGTAAAATCTGAGTTAATAAGGGTTTTTGACCGTAAACTCTAGTTTTTTGTAAGAAAATTATGGAAAATACAGTTCTCTGGTTCAAATGTGAAACTTAAGTCCATTTTCGGATCGAAAACTAAAACTTTTTCCGTAAAATCTGAGCTAATAAGGGTTTTTGACCGTAAACTCTAGTTTTTTGTAAGAAAATTATGGAAAATACAATTCTCTGGTTCAAATGTGAAACTTAAGTCCATTTATGGATTGAAAAATAAAACTATTTCCGTAAAATCTGAGCTAATGAGGGTTTTTGACCGTAAACTCTAGTTTTTTGTAAGAAAATTATAGAAAATACAATTCTCTGGTTCAAATGTGAAAATTAAGTCCATTTATGGATCGAAAAATAAAACTATTTCCGTAAAATCTGAGCTAATTAGGGTTTTTGACCGTAAACTATAGTTTTTTGTAAGAAAATTATGGAAAATACAATTCTCTGTTTCAAATGTGAAACTTAAGTCCATTTTTGGATCGAAAAAATAAACTATTTCTGTAAAATATGAGCTAATAAGAGTTTTTGACCGTAAACTCTAGTTTTTTGTAAGAAAATTATGGAAAATACAATTCTCTGGTTCAAATGTGAAACTTAAGTCCTTTTTGGATCGAAAAATAAAACTATTTCTGTAAAATCTGAGTTAATAAGGGTTTTTGACCGTAAACTCTAGTTTTTTGTAAGAAAATTATGGAAAATACAATTCTCTGGTTCAAATGTGAAACTTAAGTCCATTTTTGGATCGAAAAATAAAACTATTTCCGTAAAATCTGAGCTAATAATGGTTTTTGACCGTAAACTCTAGTTTTTTGTAAGAAAATTATGGAAAATACAATTCCCTGGTTCAAATGTGAAACTTAAGTCCATTTATGGATCAAAAAATAAAACTGTTTCCGTAAAATCTGAGCTAATGAGGGTTTTTGACCGTAAACTATAGCTTTTTGTAAGAAAATTATGGAAAATACAATTCTCTGTTTCAAATGTGAAACTTAAGTCCATTTTTGGATCGAAAAAATAAACTATTTTTGTAAAATCTGAGCTAATAAGGGTTTTTGACCGTAAACTCTAGTTTTTTGTAAGAAAATTATGGAAAAAACAGTTCTCTGGTTCAAATGTGAAACTTAAGTCCTTTTTTGGATCGAAAAATAAGACTATTTCTGTAAAATCTGAGTTAATAAGAGTTTTTGACCGTAAACTTTAGTTTTTTGTAAGAAAATTATGGAAAATACAATTCTCTGGTTCAAATGTGAAACTTAAGTCCATTTTTGGATCGAAAAATAAAACTATTTTCGTAAAATTTGAGCTAATAAGGGTTTTTGACCGTAAACTCTAGTTTTTTGTAAGAAAATTATGGAAAATACAATTCTCCGGTTCAAATGTGAAACTTAAGTCCATTTATGGATCGAAAAATAAAATTATTCCCGTAAAATCTGAGCTAATTAGGGTTTTTGACCGTAAACTATAGTTTTTTTGTAAGAAAATTATGGAAAATACAATTCTCTGGTTCAAATGTGAAACTTAAGTCCTTTTTTGGATCGAAAAAATAAACTATTTCTGTAAAATCTGAGCTAATAAGGGTTTTTGACCGTAAACTCTAGTTTTTTTGTAAGAAAATTATGGAAAATACAATTCTCTGGTTCAAATGTGAAACTTAAGTCCGTTTTTGGATCGAAAAGTAAAACTATTTTTGTAAAATCTGAGTTAATAAGGGTTTTTGACCGTAAACTCTAGTTTTTTTGTAAGAAAATTATGGAAAATACAATTCTCAGGTTCAAATGTAAAACTTAAGTCCATTTATGGATCGAAAAATAAAACTATTTTCGTAAAATCTGAGCTAATTAGGGTTTTTGACCGTAAACTATAGTTTTTTGTAAGAAAATTATGGAAAATACAATTCTCTGGTTCAAATGTGAAACTTAAGTCCTTTTTTGGATCGAAAAATAAAACTATTTCCGTAAAATCTCAGCTAATTAGGGTTTTTGACCGTAAACTATAGTTTTTTGTAAGAAAATTATGGAAAATACAATTCTCTGGTTCAAATGTGAAACTTAAGTCCATTTTTGGATCGAAAAAATAAACTATTTCTGTAAAATCTGAGCTAATAAGGGTTTTTGACCGTAAACTCTAGATTTTTGTAAGAAAATTATGGAAAATACAATTCTCTGGTTCAAATGTGAAACTTAAGTCCTTTTTTGGATCGAAAAATAAAACTATTTCCGTAAAATCTGAGCTAATTAGGGTTTTTGACCGTAAACTATAGTTTTTTATAGTAAGGTGTATGTGAGTACCAACCATCAAGGATCATAAGCACCAATGACCCTAGCCAGCAGAGACATCAACCCCTCAAGGGTCCCCTATCCCCAAACTCGAAGGGTGCCCCCTCCCCTCCATTCTTTTTGGCCCCCCTCCCCCCCATTTTTTTTCTTTTTTTTGGCGATTGACATTTTTTCTGATAGAAAGTATCATTTATTACGATCGTAGCTTTCAAATGTAAAACTTAAGTCCATTTTTGGATCGAAAAATAAACTATTTCTGTAAAATCTGAGTTAATAAGGGTTTTTGACCGTAAACTCTAGTTTTTTGTAAGAAAATTATGGAAAATACAGTTCTCTGGTTCAAATGTGAAACTTAAGTCCATTTTTGGATCGAAAACTAAAACTTTTTCCGTACAATCTGAGCTAATAAGGGTTTTTGACCGTAAACTCTAGTTTTTTGTAAGAAAATTATGGAAAATAAAATTCTCTGGTTCAAATGTGAAACTTAAGTCCATTTATGGATTGAAAAATAAAACTATTTCCGTAAAATCTGAGCTAATTTGGGTTTTTGACCGTAAACTCTAGTTTTTTGTAAGAAAATTATAGAAAATACAATTCTCTGGTTCAAATGTGAAAATTAAGTCCATTTATGGATTGAAAAATAAAACTATTTCCGTAAAATCTGAGCTAATTAGGGTTTTTGACCCGTAAACTATAGTTTTTAGTAAGAAAATTATGGAAAATACAATTCTCTGTTTCAAATGTGAAACTTAAGTCCATTTTTGGATCGAAAAAATAAACTATTTCTGTAAAATCTGAGCTAATAAGGGTTTTTGACCGTAAACTCTAGTTTTTTGTAAGAAAATTATGGAAAATACAATTCTCTGTTTCAAATGTGGAACTTAAGTCCTTTTTTGGATCGAAAAATAAAACTATTTCTGTAAAATCTGAGTTAATAAGGGTTTTTGACCGTAAACTCTAGTTTTTTGTAAGAAAATTATGGAAAATACAATTCTCTGGTTGAAATGTGAAACTTAAGTCCATTTATGGATCGAAAAATAAAACTATTTCCGTAAAATCTGAGCTAATTAGGGTTTTTGACCGTAAACTATAGTTTTTTGTAAGAAAATTATGGAAAATACAATTCTCTGTTTCAAATGTGAAACTTAAGTCCATTTTTGGATCGAAAAAATAAACTATTTTTGTAAAATCAAAGCTAATAAGGGGTTTTGACCGTAAACTCTAGTTTTTTTGTAAGAAATTTATGGAAAAAACAATTCTCTGGTTCAAATGTGAAACTTAAGTCCTTTTTTGGATCGAAAAATAAAACTATTTCTGTAAAATCTGAGTTAATAAGGGTTTTTGACCGTAAACTCTAGTTTTTTGTAAGAAAATTATGGAAAATACAATTCTCTGGTTCAAATGTGAAACTTAAGTCCATTTTTTGATCGAAAAATAAAACTATTTTCGTAAAATTTGAGCTAATAAGGGTTTTTGACCGTAAACTCTAGTTTTTTGTAAGAAAATTATGGAAAATACAATTCTCCGGTTCAAATGTAAAACTTAAGTCCATTTTTGGATCGAAAAATAAAACTATTTTCGTAAAATTTGAGCTAATAAGGGTTTTTGACCGTAAACTCTAGTTTTTTGTAAGAAAATTATGGAAAATACAATTCTCTGGTTCAAATGTGAAACTTAAGTCCATTTTTGGATCGAAAAATAAAACTGTTTTCGTAAAATTTGAGCTAATAAGGGTTTTTGACCGTAAACTCTAGTTTTTTGTAAGAAAATTATTGAAAATACAATTCTCCGGTTCAAATGTAAAACTTAAGTCCATTTTTGGATCGAAAAAATAAACTATTTCCGTAAAATCTGAGCTAATTAGGGTTTTTGACCGTAAACTCTAGTTTTTTGTAAGAAAATTATGGAAAATACAATTCTCTGGTTCAAATGTGAAAATTAAGTCCATTTATGGATCGAAAAATAAAACTATTTCCGTAAAATCTGAGCTAATTAGGGTTTTTGACCGTAAACTATAGTTTTTTGTAAGAAAATTATGGAAAATACAATTCTCTGTTTCAAATGTGAAACTTAAGTCCATTTTTGGATCGAAAAAATAAACTATTTCTGTAAAATCTGAGCT
Organism: Artemia sinica; assembly: GCA_027921565.1. Classification (NCBI taxonomy): domain Eukaryota; kingdom Metazoa; phylum Arthropoda; class Branchiopoda; order Anostraca; family Artemiidae; genus Artemia; species Artemia sinica. The sequence goes on along the minus strand of CM051270.1, from coordinate 17,035,423 downwards.
AATAAGGGTTTTTGACCGTAAACTCTAGTTTTTTGTAAGAAAATTATGGAAAATACAATTCTCTGTTTCAAATGTGGAACTTAAGTCCTTTTTTGGATCGAAAAATAAAACTATTTCTGTAAAATCTGAGCTAATTAGGGTTTTTGACCGTAAACTATAGTTTTTTGTAAGAAAATTATGGAAAATACAATTCTCTGTTTCAAATGTGAAACTTAAGTCCATTTTTGGATCGAAAAAATAAACTATTTTTGTAAAATCTGAGCTAATAAGGGTTTTTGACCGTAAACTCTAGTTTTTTTGTAAGAAAATTTTGGAAAAAACAATTCTCTGGTTCAAATGTGAAACTTAAGTCCTTTTTTGCATCGAAAAATAAAACTATTTCTGTAAAATCTGAGTTAATAAGGGTTTTTGACCGTAAACTTTATTTTTTTGTAAGAAAATTATGGAAAATACAATTCTCTGGTTCAAATGTGAAACTTAAGTCCATTTTTGGATCGAAAATAAAACTATTTTCGTAAAATTTGAGCTAATAAGGGTTTTTGACCGTAAACTCTAGTTTTTTGTAAGAAAATTATGGAAAATAAAATTCTCTGGTTCAAATGTGAAACTTAAGTCCATTTATGGATCGAAAAATAAAACTATTTCCGTAAAATCTGAGCTAATTAGGGTTTTTGACCGTAAACTATAGTTTTTTGTAAGAAAATTATAGAAAATACAATTCTCTGGTTCAAATGTGAAAATTAAGTCCATTTATGGATTGAAAAATAAAACTATTTCCGTAAAATCTGAGCTAATTAGGGTTTTTGACCGTAAACTATAGTTTTTAGTAAGAAAATTATGGAAAATACAATTCTCTGTTACAAATGTGAAACTTAAGTCCATTTTTGGATCGAAAAATAAACTATTTCTGTAAAATCTGAGTTAATAAGGGTTTTTGACCGTAAACTCTAGTTTTTTGTAAGAAAATTATGGAAAATACAGTTCTCTGGTTCAAATGTGAAACTTAAGTCCATTTTTGGATCGAAAACTAAAACTTTTTCCGTACAATCTGAGCTAATAAGGGTTTTTGACCGTAAACTCTAGTTTTTTGTAAGAAAATTATGGAAAATAAAATTCTCTGGTTCAAATGTGAAACTTAAGTCCATTTATGGATTGAAAAATAAAACTATTTCCGTAAAATCTGAGCTAATGAGGGTTTTTGACCGTAAACTCTAGTTTTTTGTAAGAAAATTATAGAAAATACAATTCTCTGGTTCAAATGTGAAAATTAAGTCCATTTATGGATTGAAAAATAAAACTATTTCCGTAAAATCTGAGCTAATTAGGGTTTTTGACCGTAAACTATAGTTTTTAGTAAGAAAATTATGGAAAATACAATTCTCTGTTTCAAATGTGAAACTTAAGTCCATTTTTGGATCGAAAAAATAAACTATTTCTGTAAAATCTGAGCTAATAAGGGTTTTTGACCGTAAACTCTAGTTTTTTGTAAGAAAATTATGGAAAATACAATTCTCTGTTTCAAATGTGGAACTTAAGTCCTTTTTTGGATCGAAAAATAAAACTATTTCTGTAAAATCTGAGTTAATAAGGGTTTTTGACCGTAAACTCTAGTTTTTTGTAAGAAAATTATGGAAAATACAATTCTCTGGTTGAAATGTGAAACTTAAGTCCATTTATGGATCGAAAAATAAAACTATTTCCGTAAAATCTGAGCTAATTAGGGTTTTTGACCGTAAACTATAGTTTTTTGTAAGAAAATTATGGAAAATACAATTCTCTGTTTCAAATGTGAAACTTAAGTCCTTTTTTGGATCGAAAAAATAAACTATTTCTGTAAAATCTGAGCTAATAAGGGGTTTTGACCGTAAACTCTAGTTTTTTTGTAAGAAATTTATGGAAAAAACAATTCTCTGGTTCAAATGTGAAACTTAAGTCCTTTTTTGGATCGAAAAATAAAACTATTTCTGTAAAATCTGAGTTAATAAGGGTTTTTGACCCTAAACTCTAGTTTTTTGTAAGAAAATTATGGAAAATACAATTCTCTGGTTCAAATGTGAAACTTAAGTCCATTTTTTGATCGAAAAATAAAACTGTTTTCGTAAAATTTGAGCTAATAAGGGTTTTTGACCGTAAACTCTAGTTTTTTGTAAGAAAATTATGGAAAATACAATTCTCCGGTTCAAATGTAAAACTTAAGTCCATTTTTGGATCGAAAAAATAAACTATTTCCGTAAAATCTGAGCTAATTAGGGTTTTTGACCGTAAACTCTAGTTTTTTGTAAGAAAATTATGGAAAATACAATTCTCTGGTTCAAATGTGAAAATTAAGTCCATTTATGGATCGAAAAATAAAACTATTTCCGTAAAATCCGAGCTAATTAGGGTTTTTGACCGTAAACTATAGTTTTTTGTAAGAAAATTATGGAAAATACAGTTCTCTGTTTCAAATGTGAAACTTAAGTCCATTTTTGGATCGAAAAATAAACTATTTCTGTAAAATCTGAGTTAATAAGGGTTTTTGACCGTAAACTCTAGTTTTTTGTAAGAAAATTATGGAAAATACAATTCTCTGGTTCAAATGTGAAACTTAAGTCCATTTATGGATCGAAAAATAAAACTATTTCCGTAAAATCTGAGCTAATTAGGGTTTTTGACCGTAAACTATAGTTTTTTGTAAGAAAATTATGGAAAATACAATTCTCTGTTTCAAATGTGAAACTTAAGTCCATTTTTGGATCGAAAAAATAAACTATTTTTGTAAAATCTGAGCTAATAAGGGTTTTTGACCGTAAACTCTAGTTTTTTTGTAAGAAAATTATGGAAAAAACAATTCTCTGGTTCAAATGTGAAACTTAAGTCCTTTTTTGCATCGAAAAATAAAACTATTTCTGTAAAATCTGAGTTAATAAGGGTTTTTGACCGTAAACTTTATTTTTTTGTAAGAAAATTATGGAAAATACAATTCTCTGGTTCAAATGTGAAACTTAAGTCCATTTTTGGATCGGAAAATAAAACTATTTTCGTAAAATTTGAGCTTATAAGGGTTTTTGACCGTAAACTCTAGTTTTTTGTAAGAAAATTATGGAAAATACAATTCTCTGGTTCAAATGTGAAACTTAAGTCCATTTATGGATCGAAAAATAAAACTATTTCCGTAAAATCTGAGCTAATTAGGGTTTTTGACCGTAAACTATAGTTTTTTGTAAGAAAATTATAGAAAATACAATTCTCTGGTTCAAATGTGAAAATTAAGTCCATTTATGGATTGAAAAATAAAACTATTTCCGTAAAATCTGAGCTAATTAGGGTTTTTGACCGTAAACTATAGTTTTTTGTAAGAAAATTATGGAAAATACAATTCTCTGTTTCAAATGTGAAACTTAAGTCCATTTTTGGATCGAAAAATAAACTATTTCTGTAAAATCTGAGTTAATAAGGGTTTTTGACCGTAAACTCTAGTTTTTTGTAAGAAAATTATGGAAAATACAGTTCTCTGGTTCAAATGTGAAACTTAAGTCCATTTTTGGATCGAAAACTAAAACTTTTTCCGTACAATCTGAGCTAATAAGGGTTTTTGACCGTAAACTCTAGTTTTTTGTAAGAAAATTATGGAAAATAAAATTCTCTGGTTCAAATGTGAAACTTAAGTCCATTTATGGATTGAAAAATAAAACTATTTCCGTAAAATCTGAGCTAATGAGGGTTTTTGACCGTAAACTCTAGTTTTTTGTAAGAAAATTATAGAAAATACAATTCTCTGGTTCAAATGTGAAAATTAAGTCCATTTATGGATTGAAAAATAAAACTATTTCCGTAAAATCTGAGCTAATTAGGGTTTTTGACCGTAAACTATAGTTTTTAGTAAGAAAATTATGGAAAATACAATTCTCTGTTTCAAATGTGAAACTTAAGTCCATTTTTGGATCGAAAAAATAAACTATTTTTGTAAAATCAAAGCTAATAAGGGGTTTTGACCGTAAACTCTAGTTTTTTTGTAAGAAATTTATGGAAAAAACAATTCTCTGGTTCAAATGTGAAACTTAAGTCCTTTTTTGGATCGAAAAATAAAACTATTTCTGTAAAATCTGAGTTAATAAGGGTTTTTGACCCTAAACTCTAGTTTTTTGTAATAAAATTATGGAAAATACAATTCTCTGGTTCAAATGTGAAACTTAAGTCCCTTTTTTGATCGAAAAATAAAACTATTTTCGTAAAATTTGAGCTAATAAGGGTTTTTGACCGTAAACTCTAGTTTTTTGTAAGAAAATTATGGAAAATACAATTCTCCGGTTCAAATGTAAAACTTAAGTCCATTTTTGGATCGAAAAATAAAACTATTTTCGTAAAATTTGAGCTAATAAGGGTTTTTGACCGTAAACTCTAGTTTTTTGTAAGAAAATTATGGAAAATACAATTCTCTGGTTCAAATGTGAAACTTAAGTCCATTTTTGGATCGAAAAATAAAACTGTTTTCGTAAAATTTGAGCTAATAAGGGTTTTTGACCGTAAACTCTAGTTTTTTGTAAGAAAATTATTGAAAATACAATTCTCCGGTTCAAATGTAAAACTTAAGTCCATTTTTGGATCGAAAAAATAAACTATTTCCGTAAAGTCTGAGCTCATTAGGGTTTTTGACCGTAAACTCTAGTTTTTTGTAAGAAAATTATGGAAAATACAATTCTCTGGTTCAAATGTGAAAATTAAGTCCATTTATGGATCGAAAAATAAAACTATTTCCGTAAAATCTGAGCTAATTAGGGTTTTTGACCGTAAACTATAGTTTTTTGTAAGAAAATTATGGAAAATACAATTCTCTGTTTCAAATGTGAAACTTAAGTCCATTTTTGGATCGAAAAAATAAACTATTTCTGTAAAATCTGAGCTAATAAGGGTTTTTGACCGTAAACTCTAGTTTTTTGTAAGAAAATTATGGAAAATACAATTCTCTGTTTCAAATGTGGAACTTAAGTCCTTTTTTGGATCGAAAAATAAAACTATTTCTGTAAAATCTGAGTTAATAAGGGTTTTTGACCGTAAACTTTAGTTTTTGTAAGAAAATTATGGAAAATACAATTCTCTGGTTCAAATGTGAAACTTAAGTCCATTTATGGATCGAAAAATAAAACTATTTCCGTAAAATCTGAGCTAATTAGGGTTTTTGACCGTAAACTATAGTTTTTTGTAAGAAAATTATGGAAAATACAATTCTCTGTTTCAAATGTGAAACTTAAGTCCATTTTTGGATCGAAAAAATAAACTATTTTTGTAAAATCTGAGCTAATAAGGGTTTTTGACCGTAAACTCTAGTTTTTTTGTAAGAAAATTATGGAAAAAACAATTCTCTGGTTCAAATGTGAAACTTAAGTCCTTTTTTGCATCGAAAAATAAAACTATTTCTGTAAAATCTGAGTTAATAAGGGTTTTTGACCGTAAACTTTATTTTTTTGTAAGAAAATTATGGAAAATACAATTCTCTGGTTCAAATGTGAAACTTAAGTCCATTTTTGGATCGGAAAATAAAACTATTTTCGTAAAATTTGAGCTAATAAGGGTTTTTGACCGTAAACTCTAGTTTTTTGTAAGAAAATTATGGAAAATACAATTCTCCGGTTCAAATGTGAAACTTAAGTCCATTTATGGATCGAAAAATAAAACTATTCCCGTAAAATCTGAGCTAATTAGGGTTTTTGACCGTAAACTATAGTTTTTTTGTAAGAAAATTATGGAAAATACAATTCTCTGGTTCAAATGTGAAACTTAAGTCCTTTTTTGGATCGAAAAAATAAACTATTTCTGTAAAATCTGAGCTAATAAGGGTTTTTGACCGTAAACTCTAGTTTTTTTGTAAGAAAATTATGGAAAATACAATTCTCTGGTTCAAATGTGAAACTTAAGTCCGTTTTTGGATCGAAAAGTAAAACTATTTTTGTAAAATCTGAGTTAATAAGGGTTTTTGACCGTAAACTCTAGTTTTTTTGTAAGAAAATTATGGAAAATACAATTCTCAGGTTCAAATGTAAAACTTAAGTCCATTTATGGATCGAAAAATAAAACTATTTCGTAAAATCTGAGCTAATAAGGGTTTTTGACCGTAAACTCTAGTTTTTTGTAAGAAAATTATGGAAAATACAATTCTCTGGTTCAAATGTGAAACTTAAGTCCATTTATGGATCGAAAAATAAAACTATTTCCGTAAAATCTGAGCTAGTTAGGGTTTTTGACCGTAAACTATAGTTTTTTGTAAGAAAATTATGGAAAATACAATTCTCTGGTTCAAATGTGAAACTTAAGTCCATTTTTGGATCGAAAAAATAAACTATTTCTGTAAAATCTGAGCTAATAAGGGTTTTTGACCGTAAACTCTAGTTTTTTGTAAGAAAATTATGGAAAATACAATTCTCTGGTTCAAATGTGATACTCAAGTCCTTTTTTGGATCGAAAAATAAAAGTATTTCCGTAAAATCTTAGCTAATAAGGGTTTTTGACTGTAAACTCTAGTTTTTTGTAAGAAAATTATGGAAAATACAATTCGTTGGCTCAAATGTAAAACTTAAGTCCATTTATGGATCGAAAAATAAAACTATTTCCATAAAATCTGAGCTAATTAGGGTTTTTGACCGTAAACTATAGTTTTTTATAGTAAGGTTTATGTGAGTACCAACCATCAAGGATCATAAGCACCAATGACCCTAGCCAGCAGAGACATCAACCCCTCAAGGGTCCCCTATCCCCAAACTCGAAGGGTGCCCCCTCCCCTCCAACCTTTTTGGCCCCCCTCCCCCCCCCCCCATTTTCTTCTTTTTTTTTGGCGATTGACATTTTTTCTGATAACAAGTATCATTCATTACGATCGTAGCTTTCAAATGTGAAACTTAAGTCCATTTTTGGATCGAAAAATAAACTATTTCTGTAAAATCTGAGTTAATAAGGGTTTTTGACCGTAAACTCTAGTTTTTTGTAAGAAACTTGGAAAATACAATTCTCTGGTTCAAATGTGAAACTTAAGTCCATTTTTGGATCGAAAAATAAAACTATTTCCGTACAATCTGAGCTAATAAGGGTTTTTGACCGTAAACTCTAGTTTTTTGTAAGAAAATTATGGAAAATACAATTCTCTGGTTCAAATGTGAAACTTAAGTCCATTTATGGATTGAAAAATAAAACTATTTCCGTAAAATCTGAGCTAATGAGGGTTTTTGACCGTAAACTCTAGTTTTTTGTAAGAAAATTATGGAAAATACAATTCTCTGGTTCAAATGTGAAAATTAAGTCCATTTATGGATCGAAAAATAAAACTATTTCCGTAAAATCTGAGCTAATTAGGGTTTTTGACCGTAAACTATAGTTTTTTGTAAGAAAATTATGGAAAATACAATTCTCTGTTTCAAATGTGAAACTTAAGTCCATTTTTGGATGGAAAAACAAACTATTTCTGTAAAATCTGAGCTAATAAGGGTTTTTGACCGTAAACTCTAGTTTTTTTAAGAAAATTATGGAAAATACAATTCTCTGGTTCAAATGTGAAACTTAAGTCCTTTTTTGGATCGAAAAATAAAACTATTTCCGTAAAATCTGAGTTAATAAGGGTTTTTGACCGTAAACTCTAGTTTTTTGTAAGAAAACTATGGAAAATACAATTCTCTGGTTCAAATGTGAAACTTAAGTGTATTTTTGGATCGAAAAATAAAACTCTTTCCGTAAAATCTGAGCTAATAATGGTTTTTGACCATAAACTCTAGTTTTTTGTAAGAAAATTATGGAAAATACAATTCCCTGGTTCAAATGTGAAACTTAAGTCCATTTATGGATCAAAAATAAAACTATTTCCGTAAAATCTGAGCTAATAATGGTTTTTGACCGTAAACTCTAGTTTTTTGTAAGAAAATTATGGAAAATACAATTCCCTGGTTCAAATGTGAAACTTAAGTCCATTTATGGATCAAAAAATAAAACTGTTTCCGTAAAATCTGAGCTAATGAGGGTTTTTGACCGTAAACTCTAGTTTTTTGTAAGAAAATTGTGGAAAATACAATTCTCTGGTTCAAATGTGAAACTTAAGTCCATTTATGGATCGAAAAATAAAACTATTTCCGTAAAATCTGAGCTAATTAGGGTTTTTGACCGTAAACTATATTTTTTTGTAAGAAAATTATGGAAAATACAATTCTCTGTTTCAAATGTGAAACTTAAGTCCATTTTTGGATCAAAAAAATAAACTATTTGTGTAAAATCTGAGCTAATAAGGGTTTTTGACCGTAAACTCTAGTTTTTTGTAAGAAAATTATGGAAAAACAATTCTCTGGTTCAAATGTGAAACTTAAGTCCTTTTTTGGATCGAAAAATAAAACTATTTCTGTAAAATCTGAGTTAATAAGGGTTTTTGACCGTAAACTTAGTTTTTTGTAAGAAAATTATGGAAAATACAATTCTCTGGTTCAAATGTGAAACTTAAGTCCATTTTTGGATCAAAAAATTAAACCATTTTCGTAAAATTTAGGCTAATAAGGGTTTTTGACCGTAAACTCTAGTTTTTTGTAAGAAAATTATGGAAAACACAATTCTCCGGTTCAAATGTGAAACTTAAGTCCATTTATGGATCGAAAAATAAAACTATTCCCGTAAAATCTGAGCTAATTAGGGTTTTTGACCGTAAACTCTAGTTTTTTGTAAGAAAATTATGGAAAATACAATTCTCTGGTTCAAATGTGAAACTTAAGTCCTTTTTTGGATCGAAAAAATAAACTATTTCTGTAAAATCTGAGCTAATAAGGGTTAAGGGTTTTTCACCCACCTTCTCCCCCCCTCGTGTCCTTCCTAGAAAAAAAAACAAAAGCAATCGGAAACGATAAATTCTGTATTTCTTATTTATCGACTTGCAAAATATGAAATATGTTTTTATTTAATTTGATTAAATATTTAAGTACTGACATATATACGGAGCGGAGGAGGGGGTCCATAGTAACCCTGTCCCCTACAAATCTAAAGATTTTTCGATTTTTCGTACAATTTCGTCCATTTTAATTTGATGTGCGAAAGAAAATACTATTTTCAGCTCAGCAGTGGTTATATTTTCTTTGAAATATTTTCATTATATGCACCTGTTCATATATTTTCATTATGCAGCTGTTCATCTAATTTGATCTTCATAGAATATAACGTGCTTTTACTAAATCAAACTTTATGATTTTTCTCCCATGTTAAACTGGATTAACAAAAATAAGGAACCCAGGTATCAAAGACTATATATGTTTCTGTCAACAGTCTTATAAACGGGTTTGGGTACTGGTGCATAATGAGGACACTTTTATATACTGCTAAAGAAGCCAAGTTTGGTTAATGCTAATGAAATAAAATAAAACAGGATGAATATATAATAGTTTATAAACAAATTTGGGCTATGTATTTGCACAATGGGGGTGGAGGGGGGGGGGGGTAAAGCATAGCATATATAAAATACGTTACCTAACCTAGGTACCTTCCCCCCTTAAACCCCAAAACACAATCGTTTAAATATTGTAACTCATTGAGGAACCACGGCTTTGCAGTCACTTATGTATAGCGGTCTCTTGAGAATAGCCTGTTTGACGGTTTTCTTGTGACTGGTTTCCTTTTACAATAAACAAAAGTGCCCTCATTATGCATCAGTACCCGGGTTTGCAAATGAAAAGATACTCGTAGAGGCTTTACCAAGATTCGTAAGATCTGTTTCAAAAATTGAGTGGGAACAATAAAGACAATTACCCTTAATCTACAAAACTGAGGACTAAAGAGGTTTGATGATTCAGATACTTCTTAACTGTTGATCTAAGAGTAAAAATTTAATTGACTCTGCCCTTCCTAAGACCATAGGATTCTTGCCAAACACTGTAGCAATAGTAAATTTTTGTTGGATTTTCTAAAAACATTTTATCACGATTTTGAATTATTTTTGTTAAAAGTGTCGTTTTGCCGGACATTGATGGTCCGCAAAGAAACGATCTAAATGGAGTTTCAAATTGATACATGGTCCCCACTTGCACCGATGTCAAAACACACCTGACTGTATATTGCATCGTTCCCTTGAATAAATAATAATAGCAATTTCCCTGATCAGATTCGAGAAGAAGAAGAAAACATTTTTTAAGAATGATACATGTTTGTATTTACAGAATAAAAACATCACTACAAAAATACTACACAATTTATTATACACACACACATAAAAACATGTAAAAGGCACTATCATGTAATAAAATTCAAAACAACATTTTTTTTTATTTATTCAATAACAAGACACTAAAAAAGCACTTATCACAAATAAAAGGGGTCCCCATCCCCATCCCACCCCCCGGCATGGCACGGCGGCCACTGGCGGCGGCCAGCCGAAGGCCGCCCCCCCCCCCGGGCCGGCCGCGGGGTGCAAAAACACAACGATTTTGATCATATTTTTCTATTTACAAAAAACCAAGAAAAAAGATTCGGGAAAAAAATAACTGCAGAGTTGGGGAAAAAAACTGCTGATTTGGGATAAAAAAACCACTGCTGAGTAAAAAAATCTATTAAGAAAGAATCCCACCACCTAACCATTTACTATTGAATTTTGTCCCGAGGCGATGTCTATAACCTTGACATACACTTCGGTCAGAAGTTAGATAGTTTCCGTGGGGTAGCACCTTCACACCATCCGCACACACATAGACTTTATCGGACACGGGATACATGGCTATTTTATCAACTAAAACTCTGTGGTTTTTAAATTTTAAAGAGCGAATCGCCATGACTTTCGCCCTTGGAACTATACTATTTTCCACACAGTTACTATGTACATTCATGTCGAAATTCTTATTCACATAGTGTCTAGGCACCCCCTTGCATATTTTTTTGATTACCTCGTTGTGTGTTTGCACACAGTACACCTTCATACCTGCAAGCACACCTCTGGAAACTAAGTCACTCCCAATCTCTGATTTTAGCATTAATAACGGATTTGTGGCCTGACGCTTCACTAGCTCCGGGTAAATGGACTCGTCCCAATTGGTAAAGTCCATTCGAGAGCTAATGTGCGCGCCTTTTTCCAAATCTTCCAATAAATTCGCGGTTCTAACTTTCAGTAAAAGTGAATCGGTATCCCCGTAATATACTTGAACTTTTTGCTCCCCCGGCCATTGGTGCCAACACACATCGTAAAAGAATAGCAACATGAGTTTTTTTGATATTTCGGTTATTGCGCTGCCACCTGCAATATTTTTATTTAGAATTACATTTCTTTTTTTTCGATTCAAGTGGATCATATTCGAGTCTATGATGGTGAATGATGTGAAGTTTGGATTGGCAACGATTCAAGTCCATTCTTTCGGGTCAGTCACAGCGTCAAAACGACTTCGATTACGTACACTCTCACACATTTTACCGAAGGCTGAGTTCAAAATGAGTTTAAAAATTTCCTTTTCAACCTTCATTTTCGCTTCGGAACGTTTACTGACAAAAGTGTCAATAAACTTTTTCAAATAGGGTTTTTGGTCAAATTTGAGGGCTCTATGTATCCTTGTGACGTTGAAACCGTTGGCTACCATCCACCGCAAAAGAAAGTGATGTACAACATTATTCTCTTTCGGATGAAGGTCGGCGATAAGTTTTTGTTTTGAAGGTCTCCAGTGCACACCACCATCCTCTACCTTAGAAATATTGTATGGACTCAAAGAGTCCCTAGTCACCGCTCTGTTTATGCACGGGAAAACAAAATCCTTCACCGAGTCATGATACTCCACGGGTACTTCACCATTGATTTAAAAAAACCATCCTCGCGGTCCATTCTCCTCAAAATTGGCAATGTTGGGGAAATCTGAAGCACGAGGATCGGTAAGCCATTTATAATTTCCACTCGGCAAAGAGTAGTGAGGCATTGTTGACGGATAGAGGGAGTTCATATCTAAGAAAACTGCATCCGACTTTACACCGGTGTCTTGTCCAGTCGGATCAGTTTCAAGGATACGATTTCCATGAAAACATACCCTCCCCTCATTGATCTCTCTATAAATAGATGCTGATCCATGTCGGTGATCAAGCCTTTTTCCTCTTTACTGATTTTAAGAATTAAATCCATCACCAAATGAGGAGTGGAAAAATAATAACCTAAATCCAACCCAAATTCTCCATAGATTTTATCCGTGTTCTTACACATAATATCCAGCAACGTCAATACATCACTTGCCAGGTACAATCTACAATAATCCCACCCATTTTTACACCCTCCCTTAGCCCAAACCCTCTTGGCAAATTCATAGTTGACAATGGTGCATTGACGCTCGTAAAGTGAATCGTAGAACGAGGCGATGGGCGGCAATTGTTCCTCAGAATGCCTCGCGGTGGAGTTTTAGTACTCATACGGGTATATGCCCTTACACGTTAATAAATCATACATTTCACCGTCTAGAAATTGCTGTTTAAGGAGGTGTTGCTTAAGGAGGGGGAAACTATTAAAATCTTCACTTTTCTGTACTTGAATGAGTTGTCGTGGGGATTTGGGGAAGAAGCTAAGGAGTCTAAAAACAGATCTTATTCATACACAATTTATTATTATCTATAATTTGCCATTTGAATTCTAAGAGCAGCAGCTTTTCAGACGATTTGGGTATGATATTGTAAGAAAAAGAACCATCTACCCACTCGCCATCTACAACTCCACCTCGTTGCAATCGTATCAACGCCGACAAAATAAATTTCAGGTCATAGCTGGAATTGTGTATATAAACAGGTAGAAACAATTGTTGACGATCGTCTAAATTACACGATTGATGGGCCACTCCACGAAAATTGCTCAATCCCGATACCATCGGGTTGCCCAAATGATCGTGAACGCGGACCATCCCTTTACTCACTTTCCCCTTACCCCCTTTCCTCTTTCCCTCTTTCCCATTACCCTCAACAAATTCACCCTTACAAACCCAATATATTTTTTCAGTTTTAATGGCCAAATCGTCCTCTGGTGAAAGAGTCATTGGATTGGATGTAATTCGCAGCCGTGATATCGA
>CM051270.1:16752413-17017413 GCA_027921565.1 Artemia sinica | reverse complement strand
TATTATCCAAAGCCCTTAACTGAATTTTTATAAAATCCCCTCACATATACTCCTCCTCCAGATCCTCTTAGTAAGTTTCAAAAATCAACTAGTCATATTAAAAGTAAAAGTTATCAGCGAATAAAAAAGCAAGCGCTACCGGTTAAATCGGGATATTTTCAGGCTAGAGCGAGAAATACTATGTACGTTTTCTTATGCTGATTTTCATCAAATTAAGGCTATTGCTGAAAATTCTTTTCAGCATGATTTTAGGATTTCTAGACAAAGACTTTCTGAGAAATTCACCGTTTAAAATAGGAAAAGCCCTCTAATAATCCACCTCTTGTCCCAAAAGTGTATCCTAGTCCTGCTGTGATAAATCTCAGCTCCACAACCCCTTCCAACAGAGCAAAATCAGGTTCTGTCGAAAGGATTGAAATTTTCGATAGCCCTTTCGAAAATACCTTATTGTGAAATTATTGCGAACACGGAGGCGGCATTTCATGACTCTCGTGTGGATATTGGAGAGATTAATGAGGTTAGAGCACAATTTGTTGAAACCTTGTTGGATTCGCCTTCTGTTTATAATCCAAATTTATTTTTTTTTTTTTTTAGTAAAAATGAACACTGGGTCTTACACGCACTACATAAAGATCATTCCAGGATTATTACAAAAGCCGATAAAGGCAATACTGTTGTTGCATTAGATTCAGATGATTAAGACAAAAAAGTCAGAGAAATTTTAAATGATTCTAACGCATATGAACAATTAGATACCGATCCGACAGAAAAATTTGTCCAGGAAGTCCGGAAAGAGCTTTCTTATCTAAAACGAAAAGGTGAAATCACAGATAAACTGTACAAACGGTTTTACCCACGCGGGTGAACGTCCCCTCGCTTTTAGGATCTTCCTAAAGTTCATAAGCCCGATAATCCACTTCGAACCATTGTTTCTTCTTTAATTCACCTACAGCGAAAATAGGGAAATTCTTATCAGTTGTATTTCTCCCACTAATTCAGGCTCAAAATTCCTATATTAAAAATTCCGCTGATTTCGTTTTCAAGGTAAATCAAGTTTTGGTTAAACCAAATACAAGAATTGGCAGTTTTGATGCAGATTCAATGTATACAAATTGTTATCCTCAATAGGCCGAGATGATTTTGGAGCATAAACTTAATTCTAACCCATCTATATTAGAAAAATATATTCTTTCGAATCAGACATTTCTTTCACTTACAGCCCTTTGTAACAGAACTTCTTTTTACTTCCCTTATAGAGGCATTTTTTATAGACAGAAATATGGGCTTTTCTTGGGTGCCCCCTTTTCTTCAGTACAGACAGATATCTTCATGGAAGACCTTGGAGAAAGGGCTATTTTGCAAAGTTTTTTAAACCTGAATTTTGGGTTCGTTTTAAAGACGATATTTTTTATTTGTGGGAGCATGGTGACGAGTCTCTGGGTTCTTTTCTTCACTTTCTCAACTCCTTGGATCCAAAACTTAAATTTACTCAGGAATTAGGAGGCGTCTTCCTTTCTTAGATGTTCTGGTGCACCGGAATGATACATGTTTCGAGTTTTGTGTCTATAGAAAACCCACACATAATGACCCTTAATTTAATTATTCCTCTAATCATTCTCCTGCTGTGAAAAGGGGAGTTGTCACTTCTCTAGTTGATAGAGCATTGAAAGTTTGTTCAACACGCTTCTTGGATTTAGAGCTCAACCACCTTAGAGATATTTTGTTTGGGAATGGTTATCTAATTAGTTTAATCAGTTCTGTAATTACAAAAGGCATTAAAAGATTATCGGATAGTTACACAGAAAACACAAATCAAAGGGAAAATTCAGTTTACCTTGGTCTCCCATACGTTAAAGAGGCTTCAGACCACATTTCAAAAAATCTAAGAAAAAATAACATTTACACTTATTATAGACCCAGAAAACTATCAGGTCCCAAATTTATCAAGGTAAAGACCTTATCTCGATAGGTGAAAACTCCGGTGTCTACAGAATTCCTTGTTCGTGTGGTCTTTGATATATCGGAAGAACTGATCAGCGACTCACGGATAGATTAACTCAGCACTAGTTCCATTAATAATACACTTAAAAAAGCGAAAAAACAGAAAATTTTGACTCTGCCCTTGCAGAGCACATTTTTGAAAAACCAGACGGTACTATTTTGTTTAATCAAGCTAGTCTAATTTCAAATGACAAAGGTATTGTCCAGCACTACAGAGAAGCTGTTGAAATTTATAAATACCAACATATAGGTCTAGCTTTAAACAGAGATTCCGGTGATTTAAGAATAAACAAGTCATATTTCGGTTTTCTCAAAAGAGAAGCCAATACTTTAGTAATCCCTGAAATAAACCTTGAACCACTTTCCCAGTCATATAATCAAACACGTGAACAACCCCTTGGTCTCAAAGGGTGTCTGCAAGAAATGCAATAATTAAAATCCGAAATCAGATGACATAGTTCTCCAACTTATTTAATTGCTGGTTCATTTTGTGTTTGAGTGAATGAATTGTTTTCCCTTTCTTTTATTTCTCAGTTGTTAGCTAGTATTGGTCGATGGCAGTTCATAATTTTTTGGATTTTGTGCAAATCGCGTATATTTGCGAACAACTCACGTTTATGGTTGTTAGGTAATTGATTTTAATTCTTATAATTTTTGGCTTTTATTGAGTTTTATTCATCTTTTAAGTTTTTGTTTTTTTCTTTGGTTTTTTGGTTCAATTCAAATTGACTTTCCGCGTTTGTTTTTTGTTGTTTTTTTTCTTCGGCACTTTCCTTGAATACATTATTTCGTTTCGCGCTGAAGAAGAGAGGCGTTTGTCCTCTCGAAATATTCGCTTTGTTGTGTTTTTTCAGTATTTAAATTAGGCCTTTAAAAACCCCATTTTTGCTCATTTTTCTTTCTTTATGTTATGTCAGGCCAATTTAGTTTAAGAAATTATCTTCGTCATGCGTATGGGGACCATTCTACCAATATTGTTACTACATTCATATCTCTTGTGAGAAAAAAAAGCTAATTTGATTAATCAACAGTATTTTCTTCATAATTGTAAATTGAACCGTATCTTAACCAAATCAATGCGACCTTCACTTCACTTGAACACACGTAACGAATGGCAATTTACTGAGCGTATAGGGTCTGGTATTTTAAATCATGTTATTAGCGATTGCAAAAGCAAGCGCTACCGGTTAAATCAGGATATTTGCAAGCTAGAGCGAGAAATATTATGTACGCTTTCTTATGGTGATTTTCATCAAATTAAGGCTAATGCTGAAAATTATTTTCAGCATGATTTTAGGATTTCTAGACAAAGACTTTCTGAGAAATTATAGCGTTTAAAATTGAAAAAAACTTTCCAATAATCCACCTTTTGTCCCAAAAGTGTATCCTGGTCCTGCTGTGATAAATCTCAGCTCCACGCCCCTTACAAAAAAGCAAAATCAGGTTCTGTGGAAAGGATTGAAATTTTCGATAGCCCCTTCGAACATACTTTACTTACTTAGGTCCCGGCCATCCTCGTGGGACGTTTTGGGGCCACTCCTCTTGCTAGCTCATGCGTAAGGGCTTGGTACATTGCTCTATCTGGTGCGATACGTGATAACTGGGCTATCTTGACGTTGTAGAAGTGGAAGTTCTCCATCCATCGTTTTCGTGGTCTGCCTCGTGGGCGAAGGCCATTTCATGACTCTCGTGCGGATATTGGAGAGATTGCTGAGGTTAGAGCAGAATTTGTTGAAACCTTGTTGGATTCGTCTTCTGTTAATAATCCAAATTTAAATTTTTTTGTAAGTAAAAATGAACACTGGGTCTTACAAACACTACATAAAGATCATTCCAGGATTATTACGAAAGCCGATAAAGGTAATACTGTTGTTGTATTAGATTCAGATGATTACGACAAAAAAGTCAGAGAAATTGTAAATGATCCTAACACATATGAACAATTAGCTACCGATCCCACAGAAAAAATTTGTCCAGGAAGTCCGAAAAGAGCTTCCTTATCTAAAAGGAAAAGGTGAAATCACAGATCAACTGTACAAAAGGTTTTACCCATGCGGGTGAACGTCCCCTCGCTTTTATGGTCTTCCTAAAGTTCATAAGCCCGGTAATCCACTTCGACCCATTGTTTCTTCTTTTAATTCTCCTACAGCAAAAATAGGGAAATTCTTATCAGTTGTATTTCGCCCACTAATTCAGGCTCAAAAATCATATATTAAAAATTCCGCTGATTTCGTTTCCAAGGTAAAGCAAGTTTCGGTTAAACCAAATGCAAGAATTTGCAGTTTTGTTGCAGATTCAATGTATACCAATTTTGATCCTCAAAAGGCCGAACTGATTTTGGAGCATAAACTTAATTGTAACCCAACTATATCAGAAAAATTTACTCTTTCGAATCAGACGCTTCTTTCACTTACAGCCCTTTATAACAGAACTTCTTTTTACTTCCATTATAGAGGCATTTTTTATAGACAGAAATATTGAATTTACATGGGTGCCCCCCTTTTTTCCAATACAGGCTGAAATCTTCATGGAAGACCTTGCTATTGCTATTTTGCTTTGCTATTTTGCAAAGTATTTGTAAATCTGAATTTCGGGTTCGTTTTCAAGACGATATTTTTTATTTGTGGGAGCATGGTGACGAGTCTCTGGGTTCTTTTCTTCACTTGCTCAACTTCTTGGATCCCAAACTTAAATTTACTCAGGAATTAGAGGTAGAAAAGTTTCTTCCTTTCTTAGATGTTCTGCTGCACCGAAATGATATATGTTTCGAGTTTTTGTGTCTATAGAAAACCCAAACATAATGACCGTTACTTAAATTATTCCTCTAATCATTCTCCTGCTGTGAAAAGAGGAGTTTTCATTTCTTTAGTTGATAGAGCATTGAAAGTCTGTCAACACGCTTCTTGGATTTAGAGCTCAACCACCTTAGAGATATTATGTTTGGGAATGGTGATCCAATTAGTTTAATAAATTCTGTAATTGCAAAACGCATTAAAAGATTGTCGGATATTTACACAGAAAACACAAATCAAATGGAAAATTCATTTTATCTTGGTCTCCCATATGTTAAAGGGGTTTCAGACCACATTTCAAAAAATCTAAGAAAAAATAACATTTACACTTATTATAGACCCAGAAAATCTATCAGGTCCCAAATTTATCAAGGTAAAGACCCTATCCCGATAGGTGAAAACTCCGGTGTCTAAGTAGGGATGCACCAGAAGGTTCGGGGGGAGCACCTTTGCTGCCACCTATAACCAGTCTAACTGTAAAGGTCAAATGTCTCTTTCTAGGCCTGTTTGATGGTTATATTGTTTGTTGGTTATGTTTGTTATGTTATGTTGATGTTGTTTCATGGTTATGTTATGTCATTATGTCATGGTTACCTATTTCTAGGTCATTCAGAGATGTTTCTATGTCTATTGAATACATACGGGAGTTTACAACATTGCCAGATAAGAGCGAGCCTAACGGGACAGGTTCACGTGTCTCTTTCTATATCAATCAGGGAGTCGGAAATACGAATGGAACAAGACCGCAGTGAATATAAAGAAGGATTTTTGCTATAGTTGCTATTAGTGTGAGAATTATTATCAAGGAGTGAGAACAGTTTGACTCTATTCATTGAGATATATTTGTAATAATGAGCGGAATGTTTACACTATTAGAAGTTGATAGTGGAGTTGATATCAGCAGCAATGATACAAGAGCAACAAATATTGCGGTATAAATCACAAGAGGATCACGGCTTTGTCTTGAATAGGATGAAGTATATGCAAGATATGTGTTATATTTGAGCAAATTTAAAATGGAGGATCAATTATGCTTCGCTGCAAAAGTTGATATAGCACATGTTTATAGACTTCAAAGTGCTTTAAATGCAATAGTGAATCATATAGAGGACAATAAGTTATATCGATAATTGTATATGTGTAATATATTATTGTTGTAATTATAAACGCTCAATAAAACTGTTTTGAAATCGAAAATGTTCCCTTTCTTTTTGTTAGATTTTCGGTTATCGAATATTCTTGAAATAGAACGAATCGTGGTTAGTCTAGAGTCACCAGCGAGAGTCACAGAGTTACTCCTCTCCCATCCCCCTCTGAATTTATCGAAAGTAGATCAGTTTCTTTTTAGCTGTGAGAGAGTTGACATCGGAAACCAAAAAATGTTCTATACATGTCCACTATGTATGTACACTCTTGGCAGTTGGTCATCATGTGAGAATCGTACAATTATTGATGACTATAATGAAAACTGTAAATTGTGCAATCCGTGTAGATTGCATAGATGATATGCAGTACAAATTAAAGGCTGTAATTCATGTCTTGAAGAGATTTGTGACTCTCACCGTAGAGGGCAACTATGCTCCAATTGCCACTATGACAAATGTGATCAGTGGGAGAATACTTATCCCGGGATTATTGGAAAGAACCCCAAACGTGATTTTAGTTTCTTTCTACGAGACTGGTATCGTCGTGGTTTTAAATTATTTTGGGAGAAAGAATTAGTTCTACAATTCAACTGTTGGTGTAACAAGACAATTTGGTTTCTATGTCATCGTTGTGACGACACTGCCTATTGGGACTATAAACCTAGTGATTTTTATTTGGCTGTTACCGAATTTGATTCACTATTTGAAAACACTGTGTGTGATATTGCTTCAAATAGACAAATTGAAAGATGTGAATTTCGCAATATGAATGCAAATAGTATAATTGACATTACAAAGAGATACGATAAGAGTGAAGTTACATTGTACTGTAGAAAATGTGACCCTGACTTTGCAGCCAATCAATATCAATATACAGTGAATTCAAACGATCTACCACCATTAGTGGTTCTCGACAGTTGCCTATATACTGAAGAAGAAATCCAAAGTGTAGAATAAAAACATTGTTGTATATACACTTTTTTTTCTTTATTAATAAACAAATTCACATACATTTTTTAAGCACTTTACTCGTAGTACACTAAAATCAATATTATACAGGTCTGAGAGAATATTTTCCACCATAAAGTCGTTCAGGCGTGGATTGTCTACATAAATGTTCAGAAACTGCTTGTAAGTATACCCGCAACACCTGAACACGAAATATAATGGCGCATGGAAACCGCAACTTTTAGTCGTCAGATCCTATAATCTCTTCCGATTTTAAATTATATTTTTCCCACTGCTCACAATATAGTTGCGTATGTGTGGAGTGTAGAATGTATAGGGTAGGCGGAGAGGATCAAAAAATTCCATCGTCTTCATTGTTTGAAAGATGCACAACCAATGGCCGGTAACGGTCGACGGACTGCTATTAATAATAATTAGGGTATTGTTTGCACTTTGAATTTTTCCAAGGTAGTCCGAGGGCAGACATTAGGATCTGTATTTGGACAGGTAGGGGTCCATATTAAATACACTGATTATTTGACTGGTGCTCATGGGGCAAGGTCTAGTAGAACACTGCCTTCGGAAGTGAATTCCCAATAGGTTTCATACTGATTTAGTGAGATTAGTGCAATACTCTCAGGTAATGGGTCGGCAAATGTACACTCTAAACGCACACTCCCCGTTCGTACTATACTCATATCCTGGGTGCCAGACAGGTCTAATACAATGATACCATGTGTTTTAGAAAACATTTCCTGGGTTATACCATTTTCAAATAGTTGTGAATTATGATCTAGGATTTGCATGGTCAACTCATACAATGTCCTATAGGATTTATCAAGAGATAGATTGTAGAGTGGATTTTATTTACTTTGCACACAAGAGATGAAAGCCCAAACAGTTCAAATTTATGTGGACAGTCAGTCCACGATCCTATTGCACTAGCGCGTTTTACAAATGTCAATGCTAATTTTGACGGAATTTTTCCTGTGATAAAGGATGAGTCGAAATAGGTACGGGGGCCTGTGGCAAAATGACGTTGATTGGTGATTGAATGAGGAACAAGTAGTTTAATATTATTTCCACTGGCTCTCAGTTTTTCCACTGGCAAAGCAACAGAACTCATAACCTGCTGCTTTCGTATATGTAATATTGCCGAGGTGAGGGAGAGAGTTACATCAGGATTGGCAGGAAGTTCTTTTCTTAAAATAAAATTGGATGGAGCAAGCATCGATTTTATATCCACTTTAACATTGGGTGGTAGCCATTGGGGTATATTAAATATTTCATGATATATTTTTCCAACTAGATGTAATTCACTAGTTGTAGCATTTTTAAATGCATCTGTACTATAAGTATCAGTAATATATTCATATCCATTGGAGGTGCCTCTCAATTCCTTGTATGACTTGGATGTAATCAACATGAACTGCATATAGCTTGAATAATTCGAGAGATTGTTGCTTGTGCTCACCACAGTGGCATTTATGTAGACACTGATTTGACGAAATAAATTATGTAATATACAATTTTCATAGGATATTCTATCAGCACGAACTGGCAATGTACTGTCGGATTTCCGGAATTTCATTCGTAAATCTATAAATGTCTAAGACATGTCCATAAAGTAGTCTTCATTAGAATAAATCTGAAAGTGGATATTATTGGAGAGGGGTTGTTGTGGATAAAATTTTGCATAGTATCCATGTTTTACACTCACATAGACATTTTCTGCATTGAATAGATTTAAAGATGAAGTGATGGAAGGTTGGGAATCCTTATGCGGTAGATATGCCATTATTCAGTCTATGAAAAGAAATCCAGTTTCGATCTAACAATTTTCTTCCTGGGGCTTCTTCTACTGTTTGATGTGCGTGTCGTCTTTTTTCTTCTTTTCTTTGACAGGGGTTATGTCTTTCGTTTCTGACCTGAGTAGAGACTGATAAGTGGTGCACTGTTTCTTGACCTTTTTAAACCTTTTCCATTTTGACGAGATTTCAATTGTTCGCCAAGGGTTCACGCACTGGACCTAAGATTTTCCGAAGCACTTTTTTTTAAATCCTTGCCAGAGCTCCAATCGTATAGTATAGAGGATGCAAAACCTGTCGCAGCTGGTACAATATACTTTCTAGCCAGAGGTAGCGCAGAGCAAAATAGCTTAGCAAACCAACTACTAAAACCATAGCCGCACATTGATGAGTGGCCTTTGTAATAGTCCATTCCATTGCCCAGTTGTCTTGGGCCAAGAGTATTAACATAGCAGTCAATATCAGGACACATGAATACGACTTTTCTATTAGGCATCTTGTTTGTTTTGAACACTGACATTAATGGGTCAAAAATGGCATGTAATCACAGCCAAACCTTTTGATGTTGCTAGGGGATCACCTAATTCAGATCTTAGTGTTAACTGACAGAGTTCCAAATAGGAAGTGTTTACGGGGATATACTGAAGATACTTTTATTGTAGAGATGAATATGTTCTTGATTGGTTTTTCGTTCAAAGACTCGTAGAAAGGTGACATTGCTATTGTCAACTCTGGATGTTTCAACAAATGAAGCGTTGAGAAATATACAAGTGTCCGTGGAGAAGGCAGGCAGGTAGTCAGCAAAAATAAAATTGGTGTTTCCAGCAATTTTACTATTGATTATATTGAGCTTAAAGCCAAGAACATCTTTTAGATTATCATTGAGAATAACCTTTTCATCGGCAATAGGTGAACTAATGTAGATCTTGCCCTCTTCCTTTGAATAGTTGAAATGAAAGGCTCCTTTTTAAAGAGCGGAAATTATTTTATTGATAGAATGACATAAATCATTCATACAGATGAGTTCTTCATAGGGTAATTCAATATATGGATAATCCATTCAATTGATCTTTTGAATTTATACTGTTCGCTTTTGGATGGTGGCGGCCAATCTTAGGGTCTAATTTTTATGTCATGTTTGCGATCTTTTCTCAGGATGTCATATGTATTTTTGAGAATACAGTCGACAAAAGCCACTTCATACGTGCCGTCGAATTTGATAGTGGGGGAGAGTTTCGTCCAAAAATCACTCGTTCTATTAAAATCATTGTAGAGAGGATCGGAAACATTGGACATGAATGTCACATAGAAATTATTGGGCATTGGTAATGTCTTCAACTGCAAACCAAGAATGAAAGTCAGAGTTGTATCCTAGCCAACGAACAAGCAACTGTCTCTTGCCCCTGCGAGTACGACTCTTTAATATCTTTTCAATTTGATAAATTTCACTACCGTTTCTAACTTTTTGTAGTTCGTATTCATTAAAACCGCCAAAAATCTCATCATCTTTGGTGTCTTGCAGTAAATATGTTGTGGGTTCAGTGTCTAGGATTTTGGACACTTTAAATAGTTCATTGCTCCATAAATAATTCTCCTTTTCAAAAATATTGGTGGTTCTATCAATTCGAACAGTATCGCCAACATTGAATTTCTTCTTCCCAATTTTTTGTTGTTGTTGTTTTTTCACTGGAATATTGCTTTAGAAAAGCGTCAAATGTATTTTCACTGCAATGAACTTCCCGAGGGCTAACATTGGATAGGGATCAATGTGGTCATTGGTTTTATATTTGTATGATTTTATCTAAATCATGAATAAAAGCAGCAGTATTTTTCAGCGTGCAATATCTTGAAATTAATAACGAATCGTTCTTATCAATCGTTCAGCCAATGCAGCCTTTATCGGACTGTGACTATGATAGAGCTTTGTATTATATTTCCATAGAACCTTTTACACATGAGGATTAGCAAATTCGCTAACGCGATCCAATTGAATTTTTCTATAGCAATCTTGTTCAAAAATACTTTCTAAGGCCTGAGCAAATTCAACACCTCTCTTTGATCGCAATGGAATGGCATATGCATAGCGACTAGAGTGACTGATTGCCACAAGAATATATTTTTAGGGCGTATTGTGATGCCGTTGAATCTCATCTAAAGTTAAAAGATCAGTTTGCATTATATGCAGAGGGAAAAATGCTTTAGTTTGTCGATATTGTTTGCCACGAAGCCTGCGATTCCGATGAAGAGTGTAATTAGGTTCATTTTCTAGATACTCTTTTGCATTTTTTAATGTGCTGCCACCTATGTCAGAGGCAACTTTAGAAAGCGTTGTGGGGGAACTTAGACTTCCCACTTCACCAATATTTTCATAGACATGTTTTAAAACTTCATCCATTTTGAACGCATACACGTAGTGCAATGTCCACTCCCCTTTTGCACACTGGATGATGGTGCTTGTAACGATGCGTTGATATCAATACGTCTTCGCTTTTGTCTAGCCGTCACTGGTGTTATTAAATCATTGCTGTTGCTACTAGGAGTGCTAGTATTTTCCAAGGTTGATTTAAAATCTTCATCTCCTTCTTCTTTTTAAATGGTGTTGTTGTTAGAGGACTGGCACCTCTACTATATTCTCTTAATTTCTTTAGAAAATTCTTATTGCCAATACACCTTTGGTGAAGTTTGATGCATTTAGATAGGTGTAAATAGTATTGTCAAACGATAAAATTACTTTAGGATTCGTAACCATATCGCAAATTAAATCAAGTAGATTATAACTTTTCCCCTGAATTATAATTCACTCCCCTGTGTTATCAACTTGAATTTGATAATCATCACTTTCCAACATGAGATATGTTAATACTCTTTTACTCTGTTCTCGATATGTCACTGGCAATAGGTTTCCAATTGATGTCACTATGGAATTCAATTTCTTCTCCTTTGATTATGCTGCTGCTGCAGAATCTTGAGGAGATGTTTCCTGTTTGGAGGGGTCTGTGATGGTGGTGGATCTCTCACGATAAGGTCTATGTCTGTCCACACGATGCAATGCATCTTGAAGTAAAACTAGCTTTTTATGATTGGCAATATTTTCATTATTAGTGAATTTGCTTAGATTGTCTTCAAAGTGTTCCACGGGTGAGAGGACAAGTTCTATTGAAGTCAATTTATAGGGTTTAGAAATTTTCTTTTAAATTTTTTCCCTTTGTTTTTGCAAGCCAAGGCACGTACAGTGGAACGAGGTTGCTTTGTCTGTTGTCTAACACCTTCTGGCAAGTGTACATTGCCCTCAGTTAAATTTAAACAAAGTTCAGATATTAGATTAATAAATTCTTTGTCAACACCAGGTTTGAGTATGGCCATCCTGAGTGGTGGTTTTGAAGTACCTAGAATGGAAAGTAAATGTCTATTTTCGTGTAATTTGTTCAATGTCATGATGGCAACTAATGGCCTTTTCTACTGTTCACCGGAAGATATACAGTAATTTCTTTGTCAAAAATATCTGTGACTACACGTAAACCCTCGGGTGTATTCTGATTAATATCTAGCAAAATGTACCCGTAAAGCTTATTTGTCACCTGACTGTACGCTGAAAGTAGAAATTTTGGAGCACCTGGATATATTGGCTTATTGAGAGTTATTAGGGAACTTGAATCACGAACAACTCGGTAGATAATATAGATGGTGCAATTCAATGCAAGAGTTCTCATACACTTGCTCTGATAAAACAGATTGTGTAGAACTAGGGTTATCGAAATGTGTTCATGATGAGAGCGAACGGTAAACAGTTGTAGCATTTCCTGTGAGAACTGTTCAATTGATTCAGCTATATCATCAATAATCAGCCATGAGTTTGACGCAATACTATTGAAAACATCAAGTCCCTGTATGAATTGTATTGGCATGGACGTGGCAGTGGCAATAGCTTTTATTTGATCGTATGACTCTTGCCAAATACTATAGCAATAGTAAACTTTCTTTGGTTTTTCCAAAAACATTTTATTACAATTTTTAATTATCTAGCTAAAAGTGTCGTTTTCCCTGACATCGACGGTCCACACAGAAAAGACCTGAAAGGTGTTTCAAATTGATACATACTGCTGCTGTTGACAACAGTCGGACTAGAACTAACTGTAAATCATACTTGTCTAATGAATAAATAATAATTTTCCCTTAGATCTACCTAGTACGCTAATAACAACAACAAGAAAAACATTTTTTTTTTCATTTATTGACAAAAACAACTTAAAATACAGCACGAATAGCAATAGCACACACTATTTGTAAAACAATAGCCACATCAACAACAATATTTTTCACTTATTGACAAAAAACCACTTAAAATACAGCAAGAAAAATAGCACAGTTGAACAAATTTCTAGACTAAGAAATTAAAGCATGACAATCCCCCCAAGGGCCCCCCAACCCTCCTCGGCCGGGGTCGAAGGCCGGCTGCGGGTGGGACCCCGGGGCCACGTGGAAAGTGAAAAAAAACAAACTCTGTATACAATAGGCGCAGCTGCAAAATGATGATTGACAATTGACAATGTTGTTGCCCCACCCAACCCCACTTTTACTCTTTTTGGAATTTTCAAGTTAACTTATCCAGACCGAGTTGGTGTCGATAGTTCACACATTCAACTCGATCTGGAACTCGATAGTGACCATGGGGGAATACTTTTACAGCATTCTCGAACACATAGATCTTGTCGGATATGCATGACATGGCATTTTTTCCACTCTAACAGTATAGTTCCTATACTGTAGAGAGCGAATTGCTAGAACTTTGGCTCTTGGCACTAGACAACTATCTAAACAGTTTCTGTAGACACTCTTGTCAAAATTATTTTTTACAAAGTGTGTAGGCACCCCTTTGCACGCCTGTTTTATATCTTTGCCGTGTGTTTCCACACAGTAAACTTTGAGGCCGGGAAACAACCCTTTGGATATTAAACCACTCCCCGTCTCAGATTTTAACACTAATAATTGATTGGGGGCCTAACGTTTCACCAGCTCTGGATACAAGGACTCATTCCAGTTAGTGTAGTCCATTAGCGAGCTGATGTGCACCCATTTTCAAAATCATTTAATAAATCCCCGGTTTTAACTTTTAACAACAGAGAATCTGTGTCCCCATAGTAAACTTGAACCTCCCCCTCCCTTGGCCATTGTACCTTGCACACAATGTAAAAGAACGACAACATGAGTTTTTTGGAAATTTCAAGAACTGAACTACCCCCATCAATATTCTTATTCAGAACAACATTTCCCTTTTTTCTGTGTAGTAGAACCATATTCGCTTCTATGCTCGTGAATATTGTAAAATTGGGATCGGCAATTATTCGTGCACATTCTTTGGGGCATGTTACGACGTCACAACGTGATCTGTTTCGTACGCTTTCACACATTTTCCAAAAGCTGAATTTAAATTTAGTTTATACATTTCTTTTTCGACTTTACTTTTTGCCTGTGAGCGTTTACTGAAAAAGGTCTCAATAAATGTCTTCAAGTAGGGTTTCAGATCAAATTGCACGGCCCTGTGTATTTTTGAGACCCTGAAACCATTGCTCACCATCCAACGCAATAGGACGTGGTGAACAACAATACTCTGTTTCAGGTCCAGATCGGCAATTAGTTTTTGCTTTGAGGGGGTCCAATGCATGCCCATATTCTCGATCAAAGACCGACTGTATGGACTCAGACACTCCTTTGTCACAGGTCTATTCACGCACGGAAATACAAAATCTTTTACTGTATCGTGAAGTTCCACTGGTATAATTATGTCCGTCAATTTCAAAGAACCATCCTTGTGGACCATTTTCCTCGACAGTGTGAAATTCGGGGATGTCACGAGGATTTTCAATCCATTTGTAATTGCCACATGGTAAACTATAGTAAGACATTGCCGAGGGTCACAATGAGTTCATGTCAAGAAAAACTGCATTAGACTTTACACCGGTTTCTTGTCCAGTTGGATCCGTTGTTAGGACCCGATCCCCATGAAAAACATTCCCCCCTTTATCGATCTTTCAACAAATAGGTGTTGATCCACATCAGTGATCAACCCTATTTCCTCCCTACTAATTTTTAGAATTAATTCTATGCCAAGGTGTTGTGTTGAAAATAATAGCCAATGTCTAGCCCGAACTCTGAATAAATTTGATCTGTGTTTTTGCAAACAATATCTAAAATTGTTAACACATCACTGGCCAAGTACATTCTACAATAATCCCAACCATTTTTACAATTACCCTTAGCCCATACCCTCTTAGCAAATTCATAGTCCTCGTCAGTACATTCACTATTGGTAAGTGAATTATAGAATGCATCAATGGGAGGGAATTTCTCTTCACTTAACCTTGCGTCAGAGCAGTAATAGTCATATGCATAAATACCTTTACAGGTCAGTAAGTCATAAATTTCACTGTCTGTAAAGCGCTGTTTAAGCAGAGGGAAACTATCAAAATTGTCACTTTTCTGCACTTGAATGAGTTAAATCACAGCCTTGGGGAAAAAAACTATAAGAATCTAAAAAACGGATTTAATTCCAGCCCGTATGCTCATTACCCACTGCCTGCCATTTCAACTCTAAAAGCACTAGCTTCTCAGCAGATTTGGGGATAATATTGTAGGTAAATGAGTTATTTACCCATGGACTATCTGCTCCCCCTCCCTCCCTGTGCATACGTTCCGAAGCCGGTAAAATAAATTTAAATCATAATATGAATTGTGAATGAAAACCGGTATAAAAAACTGCTGGCTTACATTCACATTGCACGATTGGTGTGCTACGCCTCAAAAATTACTACCCCCTGAAGATATTTCCTGTCACAAGTCATCATGGTCGCGGACTTTCCCCTCCCCCCTTCTTTTTACCCCTAGTCCTTTTCCCCTTAGTCCCTTTCATCTTAGTCCCCTCTTCAAACTCCTCCTTACAAACCCAGCATATTTTCTTATTTTTAATGGCCAGGCGATCCTCTGCTGACAATAACATCGGATAGTGGGTATTTCTCAAACGGGAAAAAGCTCCATTTGCAGTGACAATTAATTTATTTAATGCCTTGATCATGCAATCATTCTCGTCCAATTTTTTTTACTATTTCTAACAATTGCATAGTGTTAGAGCTGTCTCTTTGTGCATGAGCATAGGAAACTGCAATGGCTGGATGTTCTTTGATACGATTCGGAAAGTGTGGGTTGTTCACAACCACAAGCTTGGCCTCACAGTCCAAACTTATTTTATTGCTTTGCAGGAGCGTATTCTGAAAATTTTTAAAACATAAAATTGCACGGTCACCCGAAACTGTTTCTACCAATTGATTGCCACATCTTTTACAATGTTTCATGTGATTTTGTAATTTTAATTCAGTCCAAAATCTAAACAGGCATGTCGGACAATGATATCATGTCCCCTTATTCTTTCCCTCTCCCAGAACTGTACTAATATCCATAATAGGATTGAAATGGCCAATTGAATTGAGTTCACTAGGCAGTGTATACAACAACCAAACCCAGCGTTTCACCGATTGTATCGACGGGGCCCTTACTGGGAATATTACACGCTTTTTATTAGATCACATACACTCTTGAAATTCTGTTTCGTATTGGAGCACAGTAACACCGATATTTAGATGGGCATTGGCCCGTTCAAAAATATCTATTGCCCTGAGTGTTACCGGAAATTTTTCCGCTAAACAAAAGAAATCTACTGTGGGAAAATCAGATCCATCTTTCCCATGCACGGCCCAGTAGTCCAAATATCCATTTGAAGCTTCATATTTCAGAGGTTCGAAAGCCGATTAGAGGAAAGCGTACATGAAACATTTTTGACCTGTTTTGAAACAGATTCGTTGAACACCCTGACATCCTTCTAAATCGAGATTATATTTTAAAACTGTACCCGTGTCCCTATGCCCCCTCTTAAAATAAAATATTTTTTAAATTTACATATATTTACACTTAAATTTTCATTTAATAAAACTATGGGACCACTCCCGTTCTCATTATAATTTTCGAGATGAGTTATAATATTGTCTACCCATTGCGTAAGTACAGTCTCGTAATTTTTCAAATGAGAGTGCAACACCAGCATCTTAGTGTGTGCATAATGATCATACACACCACTATGACTCTCATTTAGATAAAATATTTTTAAAACAATGGAGGCTTTGATACTGTACCGACCTCCCCACACCTGAATCTGGTTTTCTAAATGTGCACGATTTTTTTCTACATATTCATGAACGATATAAATGGGGTCGGTTATAGAATTTTCCCCCATAAGTGTATTAAACGGATCACCAAATTTTGCAGTAAAAACGGCTATTGTATTCAATATCGAATTTGTTTGTTGAAATTCTGGTAGCGACGAGAACTGTATATTATTACCCCCTCCCTCTTGTATATCATCATTAGCTAAACCCTCTCCCCCTTGTATATCACTATCTAAACCCCCTCCCCCACTTTGTTCAACAATAGGGCTGGTGTGTGTACTAAAATCCATCAAAGCCATTTCATTTTCAATTAAATTTGATCGAATAGGAACTATATTCATTAAATCTGAGGGTGAAGGATTCTCATTTAACTCTTAACTCTTGGAAAAATGATCTAAAATTTGCATTTTATTCGGGCTTAACCATGGTAAATCGCCCTCTGAACTAACTGCTTTGCCTTGTTCAACTGTCCTAGCGTATATATCTAAATACTTATTAAATAAATTGTCTCCCCATTCCGCGTCAGCATATGTAAAATCTAAATTAACATTACCATCACCCTAACACTCCTGTAAGAATTTACCGTATCGTTCGAGATATTGTTTGTCGATAGCCTGTATTTCAGTGACCTGATTGCCACGAAACTCCATTGGTGGTTCAATTTGGATCATTTCGTGACTTGTTTCTTCAGATGTGTGAGAAGGTAGTGCATATGGAACCGATGTAACCTATAAAGAAAATATCTTATTTTCTAAGTGTCGAAATCACCCGATTTTTAAAAGAGTCGAATAGCAAACTATATTTTCTAGTTGTTTAAAACATGTGCTTAAAAAATGCTTAGTAGTAGTAGTAGTAGTAGCAGAAGCAGTAGCAATATCACTATCTGTGCGCATATAGTACAATCTGGTTAATTCACTGTTCCCCACTCTAACTACTCTATATATCATGAAAGTTCCAATTTAATAGCCACCCCATATGCATTAGTGATATAATATATTTAAAATGTAAATGAGACAAAGTAGATTTTGATTTTGTTCAAACAACCCCCAAAAATGTCATATTAATACTCTTTATCTGCTTTGAAAAAAACCGGGGTCTTTACTTGGTTTGAAAGGGGTAGTCAAACTCCTTCAGGTCATCTCCTGAAAATAGCTTATTTTCAATGTGTATAAACCAACCTACTTTGATCCTAGAATCACATCGGTTAATGTAAGTCTGTTATTTTCAAGATTTTCCGAAACATACGATAAAGTGGGGACCGTTAAGTCTCGCATTTCTAATCGAATGTCCCAAAATATTGGCAAGCTGTAATTGAATGTTGACAAGAATATTACGCAAATTAGAACCTGGGTTATTCTGGAATTATTTTGAGGCCTTTATAACGCAACTTGACATCCTTATACGTAAATGATAAAAGGTACAATCCGTGTCCTTCAAATTGACTTGGGAGAAAAATCATTAGCTGAAATAAAAATAAATTTAAAAACCTACATTAATATCTGCAGCCTACATGTTGAGGGCTGTAGGAGGCACATCATTCTCGCCTTGTATTGAGGTCGTTGGGCTTGAAGGCCCTTGCAACGCTTGATAGGGGGTGGACGGAGCAGCAACGTCACAGCCATGTATAGGCGGGGTACACTGAGCAGGCAGAGCTGGTCTGGAAGGAGCTGAAGGTCTTGGCCAGCGGCCATACTGGACAACTGATGCCCTCACAGGGGTTCTATCAGTGGTTCTCACCCTCTTTGATGGAGGTGAAATTGCTCAAAATTGTCCTTAAAAGAAATTAAATTGTAGTGTTTCATTTAGCGAAAAAACCGGGAATTATTGGGTGGGGGAGGGGTTAAATTGTCAAGTTTAGATAGTTCCGTAGGCTACAAACCCATAGCATAACTTTCGAAATGTTATAAGCTCAAGAAACAGGGGGTATTTAGATATAGACTTGTTACTACAGTCCCAATATATAGGCTTTAAATTAGATAAAAAAAGCTCGTTAACCCAGCAAATAGTCCTAAAATTTGCGATCATAGGTTAAAATTATAGCCAATTTAAAGGAATAATAAAAAGGAATAATGATTCTCGTTTTCCCGTGAGACATTTCAAGATGTACCTAAAAAAATATGCATTCGAAAGGGCTGTTAACACCCCCCTCTCCCTTTTAAATAATTTTCATGTCCCAAAAATATCTCTTTTAGGCATTAATTTTGCAAATAATTCGTTTCCATACATCTTGGAATTATGCAAAGACTTAATCCTTTCCTTGTCTAGCATCCACCCTTGTTTTGTTAATTTAGACAAGACACGCGCGAAGGTTATTTACGAGATCATCCCTTTTGAGACATATTCACATACAATTTGTTTAAATCGCAGGTGTGAAGATTCTATTTTGATAGTTTTAAACGCTTGATGGGAAAAAGGCACTTTTTGAGTAAAAGAATAATTTCAATTGAAAGAATTAGTTGGTTACGAATAATGGGATGAGGGAGGAGGGATTACATATTGGAAAAAAAAGTATGTTTTGAAACAAAGTATAAAGATTTTTTTTTTTGGGGGGGGTATACCCTGAATTTGAATATATTGGGGGGGTTTACAAAAAATGATTTTATCAGGAAAAACCAAAGAAAATTTACTACACAGAACTCACATTATAAATTTGTGTAGCTAAAACTTCTAAATCCACAGTATTAGATGTTTGCTCCATTATGTCTTGAAACGGTTTGTTACTTTAACCACAAAGCGTGTTCATTATAAACAAAATCTCAAGGCTGAATTGCTATGTAAGAGAAACCTTACGTAAATCCATTGACCTAGAAATAGGTATCAATGATCCTGTCCCGTTAGACTTGCTCTTATCTGGCAATGTTGTAAACTCCCATCTGTATTCAATAGGCATAGAAACGTCAAACAACATAATATAACCACAGAACCAAGAAACAACGTAACTAAGAAACATAACATAACATAGCAACATAACAACATAATATAGCATCATAACATAACGTTAAACCATATAACCATCAACATGACAACATAACCATCAAACAACAAAACCAACAAACAGCATAACCGTCAACAAAACATAACCATGAAACAACATCAACACAACCAACAAACATTACATAACCAAGAAACAACAAAACCAGCAACATAACAACATAACCATCAAACAACAAAACCAAAAAACAGCATAACATAACAAAACATCAAACCACATAACCAGCGACAAAACATAACCACGAAACAACATCAACATAACACTCATAACCAACAAACATAACATAACCAAGAAATAACATTAACATAACATAACACTCATAACCAACAATTCATATAACCATCAAACAGGCCTAAAAAGTAACACGTGATGTTATACAGTTAGACTGGTTATAGATGGCATCAGAGGGTCCCCCACCGGACCTTCTGTTACATCCCTACTTGTCTACAGAATTCCTTGTTTGTTTGGTCTTTGGTATATCGGAAGAACTGATCAACGACTCACGGATAGATTTAATCAGCACTCTAGTTCCATTAATAAAATACTTAAAAAACGAAAAAAACAGAAAATTTTGACTCTGCCCTTGCAGAGCACAGTTCTGAAAAACCAGACCACACTATTTTGTTTAATCAAATAGCCTAATTTCGCATGACAAAAGTATTGTCCAGCACTACAGAGGTTGAAATTTTATAAATACCAACATTAAGGTCTAGCTTTTTTAGAGAGAGAGAGATTTATTCTAAACAAACAAACAATTTAACATAAGTTTAGTGGCCACCCCAAGAAGTAAAAACTTGTCCAAGGGGTTGGCAAAAATACACTAACATAACAAAACAATAAAAAAAAACGAAAAAAATAATAACCTATCTATATCACAGTCCCCAAACAGCACCACAAACCTTAAACCTTAACATTTTCATTAAATTTGCAATCATATTCATAATCATCACCCCCAGGAGCCATAAAAATTTACCAATATCATTATTTAAAAAAAAAAAAAAAAAAAAAAAAAAAAAAAAAACCTAAAATTCATACTTACTAAAAAGCATCCCTTTAATTACTATCTTAAACGAAGAAATATCACCTATATTTTTTGTATTTTGATCAAGATGGTTCCAACTTCTGATCCCCCTGTGAAGCAAAGAAAACATCGATCGGGCCGAAACTACCAGTGGAATATTAATCTCTGCAGATGACCTAGTATCATAATCATGGACAGAAGATCTCAGGTTAGCCAAGTTATCAAAACACGGGAGGTTTATACCCCTCTGAATCCTAAAAATGAATAGAAGTGTATACAACTCCCTTAATCCGGAAGCTGGCAGTATCTTTACACGCTCATACACGTTTCGTACCGAATCCCGGGGTTGTAGGCCATCTAACAGCCGAACAGCGTTGTTTTGTAGAACTCGTATTGGCCGAGCAATAGAAGGAAATGTTCCAAGCCAAACGCTACTACAATACAATATATATGGATGGATAAGGGAATAATAAAGAAGGCGCATAACAAAAGGAGGAAAAAAATGCTTAAGTTTTCTCATTATACCCAGGTTACGAGACACGGTTTTACAAACATAATGTACATGGCGCTTGAATGATAAAACATCATCAATATAAACCCCCAGGTACTTATAAGAACACACCCGCTTTAAAGCTCCATACTGTGTTGCAATATCCTGAAACCATGGATAAAAATCTGGTGAACGGGAAAAAATAACAAAATTAGTCTTACCCAGATTAATCTTTAATCTATTTACCCTCAACCAGGAATATAACCTTTCAATAGCATCTTTCATCGATGTCTGAAGTAATTCTTCTGTCTTCGCGGTACTAACAGCAACTGTGTCATCAGCAAATAATGACACCGTCTCATTCCTGGGATTTTTGGCCATATCACTAACATTAAAACAACAACTTGGGATACAATCAGGCATATCATTAATATACAATAAAAAAAGAATCGGACCAAGAACTGACCCCTGCGGGACACCACTAGTCACTGGGCGGGCGCCTGATTGTATACAAGTCATCTCTACAAACTGGTACCGGTTACTAAGGAAACTCCGTATAAAGTCAAGAGCTTTACCTCGGATCCCATTGACCTCGCATTTTTCCAGGAGTAGGCCATGGTCAACTGTATCAAAAGCCTTCTGTAAGTCTAGAAACACTGCACCAACCTTAAATCCTTCATCTAAAGCTATGTTAATTATACTAGTCAAAAATATCAATGCATCCTCTGTCTTCCTATCTTTTCTGAAACCGAACTGATTATTATTCAACAATTTAAACTTCTCTAAAAAATAGGTCAACCGATTACTAAAACACTTTTCAATAAGACGAGAAATAACTGGCAAGACTGATATTGGGCGATAATTACCCAAATCATTTCTATCACCACCTTTATAAACCGGTGTCACTCTTGCATTTTTTAAACAATCTGGAAACCTTCCTTGACGGAAGCAATCATTAATCAGTGATGTCAGAACACCAGATATACAAGGGAAAATGTATTTTAGAATTTTTAGGCTAACTAGGTCACTACCGGACGAACTATTTTTCATACTATAGATAATATCCCTTAACTCATCTAATGTAATCATCTTTAGATTTAGCGATACATTTGCAGGAGATGGTAGAGTAGATCCAAAGGGTGGGTCATCTGGAGACGAGGAAATCATCTCGGCTATTTGTAGGCCTACTGAACAAAAATGATTTAAAACTCATTACATATCCCAGTACCATCTGCAATTATAACCTCATTAACAGTCACTTCTGTTGGTAGAATATTAGACCGCTGACCTATAACATTACGGATTATTTGCCAAGTTTTCAACGGGTTACCTTTAACATCATTGAACTTCATACTAAAATATTTTTGTTTAGCCTCACGGAGGAGATTATTCAAACAATTACGAAAAACACGGTATCGCTCTTTATTCTCATCCGTCGGTCTTAAAGCTTGTGACTTAAACAGTCTATCTCTTACATTTATTTTTCGAAGAAGGTCATGCGTTATCCATGGCTTCCTCCCATTATGTTTTCGACCATTCGAATTCTTCACTGCTCCCACTTCCTTAACCATTTCTAAAAGCTTACTATAAAAGAGTGAAAATTTAGTATTTACATCACTCTCATTTCCAAACAGAGATACCCAATCAATATGAACCATATTATTTTTTAGTTTCAATAGGGCACTACGATCAAAAACTACAACTCTTTTACTCCGTTCAGGAGTTTCTCGCTTAGGGATAGATACCTCAAAATCTGCAAAAACACCAAAGTGGTCAGATTCCACATTTACAAGAACTCTTGGCGATCTAAAAGGTGAATTGACTTACTTTTACTGACTTATGTCTCCTGCCGGGCGCTGCTCGGCGTAGAGAGTGACGTCTGCCTCCTCCATCCACTTCGGTCCATGGCAAGCGTTCGCAGGTATGTGTGGAGGCATTCGAAGTAGGTGTCCGAACCATCGTAGTGTTCGCTCGGCTGCTTGGGTCGAAAACCGAGACTGCTTGGTGAGCTGCAGCAGCTTCTCATTGCTGACAAAGTCGAACCATCGTAGACCTTCGATCCTCCTCAGGCTCTTCGACTGAAAGACATCAATTGTCTTGAGGGTTGCGGCTGAAGCTTGCCACGTCTCAGCTCCATAGAGCATCACAGAGCCGACGAGGGCGTTGAAAATCCGCAGCTTCGTTGTGCGACTGATGTTCGGTTTTCGCCAGAGGTGACGGTTCAGTCTGCCCATGGCAGAAGACGCTTTGGATATTCTCGCTTGTAGTTCAGAAAGAAGCGAGCCATCTGAAGAAATTATGGAGCCCAGGTAGGTGAACCTTTGGACAACTTCGATGCTAGTGGTGCTATCCAGGCTAACTGAAGGATTGGCAGCAGGAGAGGATGGGTCTATGGCCATAATTTTCGTTTTAGTCCAGTTTATCTGCAGTCCTACTTTTGCAGCCTCTTCTCGTAGGATTCGAAGCGCTTCCAGCAACTGCTCCATGGAGTCCGCCAGAATGGCCAAGTCATCGGCAAAATCAGCATCTGTAATGACACGATCTCCAAACTTGAGTCCAAAGCTGAGACGTGAAGTAGTCCTAGTCATAACGTAGTCTATGATGACATTGAAGAGCTCTGGGGCAACTGCACATCCTTGGCGCACTCCTGTCATGATTTGGAAGAACGGGCTGCGGCGGCCGTTCACTTGAACACAGCTCTCCGTCCCATGGTGTAGAGCTTTGAAGAGTCTGCAGTATTTCTTAGGGAGGCCTGTCGATTCTAGAATCCGCCAAAGAGCTTCTCGGTCCACTGAGTCGAACGCAGCACGGAAGTCGACGAAGGTAAAAAAGCTTTTTGTCGGAACTCCGTGGCTTTTTCTATGATTTGTCGGATCGTAAAAATCTGCTCGATGGTTGAACGGTCCGACATGAAACCAGCTTGCTCCGATCGCCGGATTTTACGAATGATATTTCGACATCGATCTAGCAGGACCATTGAGAAAAGTTTTCCTGGGACAGACAGTAGGGTTATTCCACGGTAGTTCAAGCAGTCGCTTCTAGAACCTTTCCTCTTCCATAAAGGGATAATGACACCCTTCCGCCAATCTTCGGGAATTATCTCGGTTTGCCAGATTGTAGAGAACAGGGTGTGGAGAAACAGGAGCATAACAGGACCTGCATATTTTAGCAGCTCTGCACTCAGGCCACAGATACCGGCAGCTTTATTGTTCTTGAGCCTTTTTACTGCATTTCCAATTTCTGAGGGGCTGAAAGGCTCGTCTGGAGGAGCATCTGTTTCGGATCTTGGACTGCCAGGTTGGCTGGGACTATCAGTAGGAGGCATAGACGGGTTAGTGTTGTTCAGGAGTGAGCAGAAGTGGTCCTTCCACCGCTCGAGACAAGAACCCTCATCAGAGAGAAGTGTCCCATCCCTGGATAGGACGGGTCCCAATGCTGGTGTTTTATTTTCTGTGAGATCGCGGAGGTGCTTGAACAGGCTACCCATGTCTTTCTTTTTTGCTGCTAGTTCGATTTCATCGGCTTTCCTTGCAAAAAAATGAGTTCGGTCTCGGTGAATAAGTCTGTTCCGCACTCCATTGAGCCTTCGATAGGTGGCCATGTCCCAAGAAGTCTTGCCCTCCGCCTTTGCTCTATGACCTGCAGTGTTTCGTCAGTTAGCCACGATTTCTTCGGGAAACTCCGCTTGCCAAGCACCAGCTGTGCTGCTTCGCTGGTCTGTGATTTAAAATACTTCCAGGCGTCTTCGCTGTTGTTGAGTGTGCCCAGGAGCTCAAAGCGATTTGATATCTCAACACTATACTTCTGGCGAGTATATGCAATTTATAACTGGGATTTATTTTACTATATACATAAAAAACAAACAAACAAAATACCCCCAGAAGCAAGCTTGTGCGGGGGTAATCCCTTCTAGACGCATAAAAAATCATAATAACAAAATAAGATCCAAAATAATAACTCTTTTCAGTTAATATGAATACAAATACAAATACAAGTTCTGCCCTCCAACTCAAAAACTAATACTAACATACTATACGGAGCCACTCGACAATAATCACGTACCCCCCCCCCCCCTTTTTAGCCAATTCATTAAAAATAATAAATTACTAAACAATACGATCTCAATAAACTACGGAACAGCAGCAGGTCATCCACACATTTAAGTTCCACTGGTAAACTATTCCAAGCACTCGGACCGGCATGACGGATAGAAAAAAATGATCTTGTCGCTTGCGGAATCGGTCTTCGAAATTCTTCCAAATTTCTAGTTCCATGCTCATGAACATCACCCCCACTCACAAACATTCCCTTAAAACAAACAGGAACACTACCATAAAGATACTTAAACATGAACTGTGTTTTATAAAATTTAAAAAGACCCGATACCGGTAGAATCTTCAGCGTCATAAACTCATTACGAACAGATGATCCTCTATTATCCTTACCAATCAAAAGCCTTATTGCCGAATTTTGTAGTACACGCAGGGGCAGAAGATGCGTTCCAAAAGTAGACGACCATACTGAAGAACAATATAATAGATATGGATGTACAATTGAAAAATACAATAATCTTAATATACTAGTTGGGAGAAAATTTTTCAGTTTACGCATAATTCCAACATTACGTGCAAGTTTCATAGACACACAATCAATATGATCTACAAAACTTAAAGTTTCATCAATAATAATCCCCAAATATCTAACACTCCTCTTTCGTGGAATCATTGATGTACCATTACTTAAATTATTCACCCATGGGTAATAACTTGGAGATCTGCTATATATCAATAAACTAGACTTATTACAATTAAGTTTTAACCTATTACTTCTCATCCACCTTTCTATATTCTTAAAACCTTCTCGTAATTGCGACATCAATTCATTCTCAGTCCTACCACATACGGTTAACTTCGTGTCGTCAGCAAACATAACTAGGGCTTTACTAGGTTTAAGTGCCTCTAGAGGAGTTTAATAATAGTATACAACCCATCAACTGCACTTGACAAATCATTTATATAAATAGAAAACAAAAGTGGGCCTAGGGGTGATCCCTGGGGAACTCCACAATTTATAAATCTACTGTCAGAACGTGCATCATTAACCTCCACAAACATTGACCTTGAATTTAAGAATGATTCTAACAACTTCAAAGCATTTCCCCTAATACCACAATTTTCTAACTTCATTAACAAAATATCATAAGATACAGTGTCGAACGCTTTCGCAATATCCAGAAAAATTGATGCAACTTTAAGGTTATTGTCTAATGCATCATTAACATATGTAGTCAAAAACAACATTGCATGCTCACTAGAATAACCTTTTCTGAAACCAAATTGATTTTGATAAAAAAATAAATTCTTTTCAAGATACTTTTCTAGCCTTATATATACTAGCTTCTCGAAAATTCTAGCAATAACTGGTAGCAGCGAAACGGGACGGTAATTACTTATATCATTTTTATCACCCCCCTTAAATATTGGAACAATCTTCGCTCGTTTCAAACACTTTGGAAACACACCACTTTTAAAACAACCATTTATTAGTGAAACCAGTTGTTTAATAACACATTGTAGAACAAACTTTAGCACTCTTATAGATATTAGATCAACACCTGAAGCTTTATTTTTCATAGCCATTATTACTTCTGTTATTTCACTTTCCGTCACTTTAGTCATTAAAATAGAAGTATCACAACTGGGAGGAAGATATTGATCAAAAGTACCATCACTCCTATCACAATAAATAGATCCGGCAACATTATTACCTACACTAGAAAAATAATCACACATCTGATTGGAAAGTTGAACTGGAGTTTGATCTGACTGAAGATTTGGCAACGTAACTCTTCTCTTGCCAATAAGAGGCCTGAGGAGACTCCACGTCTTTGCCGGGTTACCCTCACTCTTTTTAAATTCTTTAGCTAAATACTCAATTCTAGCCTTCCTCAATAATTTATTTAAAGCAACATTATACTTACGATAAATTTGCTGGTTTAGTACGCTTGCCTCAATTATACTCTTTTTATATAATTCATGGCGCCTTTTCATAGATCTAAGAAGACTACTGGTAATCCACGGTTTTCTTGCAGAATCATATTTACTCTTGTTTTTTTTTTTACGCATCCGGCAATTTTCTCTTAGACTACTACACAATTGATCATACCACTTACAAAATTTAAGATCCGGATCACTTATTGCATTCAAAAACTCCCAATCCATACACTCTAATTCATTCTTAAATCGTACAAGAGAATCCGCGTCCACAGTCGGTACAATTGGGCTACAAAAACTCCCAGCTGTATAATTATGGTCCACTTCAGCAGAAAGAAACACTCCACAGTGGTCTGAAACATCATTTACCAGCACTCCTGGTTTCCAAAAATTCACGTTCGTGAATATATTATCAATTAAACTAGCTGACGTGTTACAAATCCTTGTACAAATATTTATACCTGGGAACAATCCGAAACTAGACATTAAATTTAACAAACTAGTAGTTGCACGATTACTAAGTACCATCATATCTATGTTAAAATCACCCGCTATGAAACTTGGGCAACCTGATACATTCAACATTTCCAATTGCTGCTCCAATAACTCTAAAAACTCTATCTCTGAAGCAGAAGGCGGCTTATACAAAATAAGAACCAAAAACTTGGATCCATTTCTACTTATTTCCAACACCATTGACTCAAAATCATTTCACGATAAATGCAAATATCCTGTCTAGTCTTAACTGCAAAACCTGATTTAATATAAACTGCTAATCCTCCATGCTGTCGAGTCTCCCTATTCCTATTAATAAATTCATAACCATTAATATCTAACAAAGACGAATTATCGTTCCGAAGCCATGTCTCAGTCAACGCCACCACATCAAAATTCGGATCCGAACACAATTCTGAAATATAATGTAGAGAACTATTTAACCCCCGGCAGTTTAGATGTAATATATGCAGAGTTTGTGGCCCCCGCCGCGTCACATAATCCTTAAGATCACTTGCAAATACATACTTAGAATTTTCCAAACAAACCTGATTATTCCCATCTCCATCAAACTCTCGATTTAATGTCTCATTCAATCGATCCGCAAACTTTACGTGACTATTCTCAAGCAGCGCCAGTCTCTCTTTATTTAATACCATTATCAAATTTCAACGCACATTGTAGGGCAGAACTTGTACTCAGCAACAGAAATCCCAAATATTCAATCATATAACGGAACGAAAGTAATATAAAAAAAACAAAAAAAAACATAGAAAAAATCAAAATAACGAAAAGATACAACGAAAACATGCTTATTGTCAAAACACATACTTTTTAATACTCTGGTATGTTAACTTCAGGGAACCTGATTATTAACTTCATCATAACATAATATTCACTTATTATATTTCACTAGCAAACAGACTAAGGGAAATTTCATCTAATATCATTTCAGAACGCCACTCCACTACCTCTAGCACCTCTCCGACCAGCTTGGATACGCCCACTGCTAGTCGCCATTTCACCATCTTGGGGATTAATAAGCTCCTGTACAAATTCACCAGCATTGTACAATGTAACTGAGCCATCTGGACGCCTTATGAACAAGCAGGGGGCACGGACTTAGAGACCCAACTTTCTATGCCGCGTTCACGTAGCTTCATGCGAGTCAAGATCAGCTTTTTCCGTGCTTCTCGAACACATTGCGGAGCATCATCTGATATATAAATATTCTGAAAACCATAAATAGACTTTCCTTGCAGTTTCCTCGCGTTCTTCAGCAGTAGTAATTTAGAGCTTTTCGAAAATAAGTCAACTTTCAAGAATTTCTTATCTGGTTTAAAGTCCAAAATCTTAATGACGGAACATCATCTAAACCCA
This sequence comes from Artemia sinica, assembly GCA_027921565.1. Taxonomy (NCBI): domain Eukaryota; kingdom Metazoa; phylum Arthropoda; class Branchiopoda; order Anostraca; family Artemiidae; genus Artemia; species Artemia sinica. Next base: position 16,988,135 of record CM051270.1, on the reverse strand, counting down.
GACCCTTCACAACAATCTCCTTGAAAATTGTAGCACCTTCAATTTCATCCTTTGCTTTAATATTCCAAATCAAAATATTATTTTCTGAAGGCTTGCTTTCTGAATTCATCATTCGTGTCGAGATACTAGTCAACTCGGATCTCAAAAGCTGATTTTCATCAACGAGGACTTTCACTTGATTTGTCATATTCTTATTCTCATTCTCAATTGCAGCAACTTTCGGTTCTAGCGCTGAAACTATCGATATCGAGTCAGTTACTGTAGTTTCTAGGCTTTTAACACGATCCTCAAGGCCTCTGAACCCAGTTGTTAATACATCCAATTTAGAGCTATTTGCAGTAACAATCTCCAAGATTTTGCTGAAATTATCTGATAGACTTTTTAGTTCGTGTCTCTCATTGCTAGATTCCGTGGATTCCTGAGACACATCCAAATTAATCTCTTGCATAGACCCATCTTGTAGACGAACTTTTCTCTTTCTGCCCATTGTGTGTTAAAAAAAAAAAAAAAAATGTTCTGTTTCCTTCAGTCTCAATTTCACGCAGTCAGACACTTGCTAATCACAAGATGCTCTCGCTCGCCACTGCTAAACTCGTTAATCCACAAAACAGGTTCCCCGAGCATAAAAGGTCTTACTCGCTTGGGTTCATTTTGATAACTTGCTTAAAAGCAGTGATGCCCAGCAGCATAGGTGTTTCCATGTTTCACTTATTGGGTCAGATACACAGAGAGTCTTTCCTTACTGTTCCAGGTACTAAGGAATCACTCAATTGATAGGTATATAGTTCATAGTTCTATTTCTAAATGCCTACTAAAATTGCAAAGGCCTACCTTAGAATGTGCCAGCCATATGCTCCGGCACTAGAGTTATCGAGTGGGTCCTAATTTAGGCAAATCAACGCTCAGGATGCAGCGTGTTAACACAAATGGTGGTATGAAGTGAGCAATCCCTCGTATTTAAATCAGCTGGATTTTTTCACGAAAAGTTAATTGCGCAATCTAACCAAGTACTTTGGCCTATTTTCTTTTTTGTTACGAGTCAATAACTCCTTTTTTTGTTAACTCAGGTAGTCAAGATACGCTAGGCAATTCATTCGGAATCATAATCCTTTGACGAAACCTGAAAACATTGCCAAATCTAAACTAGCTTCACTGAGATTAGAATTCACTGAATTCACTATGGCTCCTTTAGTTTCCCAATATCCACTGCTACTGGTTTTCTTTCCGATCGCTGTGCATGGAGGCGAAGCTGGACATCAGCACATACAAGCCTGTGATCTGCATTTCCGAGCTCTGCTGATCTGTAAGTTCTGCAGTTCTTCAGCGATGATCTCCAGCGTTTAGAAATAATGACGTAGTCAATCATCTTCTTTGTGCGACCGTCGTTACTATACCACGTGTACTGGTGGATAGTCTTACGTTGAAAGTAGGTGTTTGCGATCACAAGTTCATGGGATCGGCACAGTTCGAGTAGGCGAAGGCCGTTATCGTTCAGTGGGTCGGGGATACAGGTCCAATTGTGCCACGCCAAACACCCATATCATCTCGCACTGTAGCATTGAAGTCACCGAGAAGAACAGTGACATCGTGGGGGGAAACTGTTGACAGACATCTGGACAGAGCAGAGTAGAACTCTTCCTTGGTTACGTCGTCGGAATCGTTGGTCGGGGCATAGCATACAAAAATTGTCATCTTGCCATGCTTGTGCCCAAAGCGGGCCTTCATTATTCTGTCCGATACAGCTTCGTGCAAGAGTAAGGCCTTTCTTGCAAGGCCGTTTAGCGCGAGGCCAACACCATTTCTTCTCATGCTCCCTCCAGACCAGACTAACGAGTGATTATCGCCTATTCGCTCTTCTCCACTTCCAGTAAGACGGGTTTCTGTGAGACCTGCAATCGCCACTTTATTCTTACGAAGTTCTTGAGAAAGTAGGTTCTTTGATGCAGGTGCATTCAGGGTCAAAACATTCCAGGTGGCTATTCGAAGCCCCCTTTGGTCTAGAAGGTTCAGTCTGTCAGTCTTTCTGACGTCGTCAGCATGTCCGTTGACGCGCGTAGGTCGAGATCTTAAAAGGAGGTCCGGATCCGAGGCTATGTAGTCACTTTGCGTAGCACTTGATTTTCAGGTGGAGGGTCGCTAGCCCAACCGACCCTAGGCCTGGAATCTGATTAGAGCTAGGTTTAACCTAGATACTGATATTCCCGGGGTGGGCTCCACCCGCCACATGAGGTTGCAGCCACCCTGATCGGAGTGTTTAGTTAGGGGATGACCCCATATCCAGAGGCACGTGGTCAGCAGACAAGGTCTGCATCATTCCGGACGAACTCCATTCGCCTCCATTCGCCTCCAAATATTATCCAAAAGTTTTGCAGACGTCCTAGAAACTCTAGTTGGGATGTTAATCGTTGGGAACAGCCCATAAGACATACACAAATTTAATAACTGAGAAGTCACAGAAGACTCCATATCCAGCATGTTAATATTAAAGTCACCTAGAACAAAACAAGAGTTATTACTAATTTGTACTTTTGCCAGCTGTTCATGAAGATTCTCAAAAAATTCTTGAGTAGAACCAGAAGGAGGCCTATATACAATTACTAAATATGTATCAACATTATTCAATTTAGCTTGTAATACTAGTGTTTCACGCACCATTTCCTTATATTCACTTAGATCATCTCGGACTCTAACACGGAGATCTTCACGAACATAAGCCGCAAGACCCCCGTGTTGACGTAACTCCCGGTTCCGAGTAAACAAAGTATATCCAGGTATATCTAAAAGAGCAGAATTGTGGTACTTCAACCAGGTCTCCGTCAAAGCAAACACATGGAAAAGATTAAGTTTACCTAGATTCGCTAAAAAATCAAATGTCGTATTTAGGCCCTGACAATTCAAAAGAAAAATCCCAAAATCTTCCGATCCACCATGCCGATACTCAACATCATGAAAATCATAACTAAAAACAAATTTAGAATCCTCAGGGGGGTTAAAAGCTGGAACCACAAAGTCCAAACTTCTATTAATACATTCATTAAAATAATTATAAAAATTAACCTTCTTATTTTCCAAATCAATTATACTACGAGCCCCCAGGGGTAGAACAAGATCTCTAACCACTATCTATTAAAGATCCAAATGGCCTGTGGTGACGAATAGGGCATGTACCAATCACAATTAAAGATACTCTCTCAATACTCACAACAAAAAATGAAACAAAAATAATCAAAAGAAAAAATGAAAAGATAAAACACCAAAAGAAATAAGATATAAATTCTAAATAAAGGCAAGCGAAGAAAACAATCATTATTAATCACCAAAGAGCACAACATAATCACACAGAGGGTATCCAATCTAAACTCTAACAGCCAATTAAATTACTTAACCTTACATCACAAACTATAAAAACAAATATAATTTTCCTTGCTTAACAACAAACAAGCAAAACATTCACTTCTGCTTTCCGAATCGACCTTTTTGACTACGCCCTCCATAGTCATGGCTAATAACCGGTCTAGCAAGTTCAGTAATTACATCATTCTGAAAATACTTAGCGATCGATCCATCAGGGCGTTTAAATTGAACACAAGGTGGGAAAGATTTAGAAACCCATGCATCAAAACCTGCATCTCGTAACTGGGCTCGCTTATTAAATAAAATTTTTCTAGCCCGACGTAACTCAGGGGTAGCATCATCACTAAGAAACAATTCCTTGAATGGGCCAATATTCTTATTCTTTAGTTTTTTTGCACTGCGTAATAGACCAATTTTTGTTTCCTTGTCACTTAGTTCAACTTTGAAAAATTTGGCATCCTTCTTACACTGAATAACTTTGAATGGTGGTACTGTAGGCTGTTCTAAACCCACTTTAACAATATCCTGGAACAAAGCAACAGCAACATTTTCACTTTCGCAACCTGCATTCCAAACAATTATGTTTTTACCCCTCTGTTCAATTTCCAGTTTAACAAGCCTATCCGACATTTCCAAAACTGCATTTCCCTGGGCCTTAGCCTCATCAACAAGAACTGATAATTGTGATTTCAAGGATGAGTTCTCATTTGTTAGAACTTCAATTCTACTATCATGAATAGCAACTTGAGAACACTGGTCAGACTGGGTCACCTCTAATTTGGAAACACGATCGTCTAGTGTTTTTAACTTATCGTTCACCATGTCTAGTTTTCTACCATTTTCTTGGACAGCTTCAAGTACTTTATTAAAATTCTGTGATAAAGTTTCCACGGTAATTTGGGTGATAGAACTTCCGGTACTAGTAGATGTAGAATTCAACGGGTTTTCTGAGTCCTCAGCGGGACGATTACGTTTGCGATTACGACCCATACCAATTAAAGTAAAGAGACTTCGCCCACTTCAAATAGATCAATTATTTGTTTACTCACTCTAATTTTAACGTACTGTTGGCTTTGTAATTACTAGCACGGCTAAAAATATAACCAGGACAGGTACGCCTCAATAATGGCTAAATATCAAACTTGGGTGATAGAAGCGGCAACAGGGGAATATGGGCTTCGAAAATCCGTGAAGTAATCCAAATCTGCCACTGAACACTGATAACAAGCACCCTCGTGTGAACTATGCTGTTACTCGGGCAAGAGCATAATGATAATTCAAAACATTAAACGAAACTTACTCGCAAGGGGGGAGTTTGACTACCCCCCGAAAATCCAAAAAACGTGCTGTTTATAATCCTTTATATTCCAAGTTTTATAATCCAAACGTTGCGCAATTATAATCCTTTTTCACTCAAATGTAATTACTATAGCTATTTACTGCATATATTGATCTTCACAGTACCACAGTAAATTAGATTGCAAAACTTACTAATCTGATGGTGCTCGTAAAACGTTCCAATTTCGTTATGAAATAAATGTTCTTTTACTTCACTGAGATTAGATTGCGAAACTTACTAATTTGATTATGTTCGAAGAAATATCTGTTTTTAGATAGGTGTTATCGCTTTGAACTCTGAATCAATACTCAATATCAATATCAATACTCAATAATCAGAACTCTGAATCAATATCAATACTTTGAACAGAGATTCTGGCGATTAAAGAATAAACGAGTCATATTTCGGTTTTCTCAAAGGAGAAGCCAATACTTTAGTAATCCCTGAAATAAACCTTGAACACTATTCCCAGTCACATTATCAAACACGTGAACAACCTCTTTGGTCTCAAAGGGTGTCTGCAAGAAACGCAATAATTAAAATCCGAAATCAGATGACAAAGTTCTCCAACTTATTTAATTGGTGTTTCGTTTTGTGTTTGAGTGAAAGAATTGCTTTTTCTTTCTATTATTTCTCAGATGCTCGCTAATATCCGTCGATGGAAGTTCATAATTTTTTGGATTTTGTTTAAATCGCGGATATTGGCGAATAACTCGCTTTATTGGTTGTTAGGTATTTGGTTTTAGTTCTTATAATTTTTGGCTTTTATTGAGTTTTATTCATCTTTTAAGTTTTTGGTTTTTTCTCTGGTTTTTGGCTCTTTTCACATTGACTTTCCACGTTTGTTTTTTGTTGTTTTTTTCTTCAGCCCTTTCCTTGGATACATCATTTCGTGTCGTGATGAAGAAGAGAGGCGTTTGTCCTCTCGAAATATTCACTTTGTTGTGTTTTCTCAGTATTTTCATTTGGCATTTAAAAACCCATTTTTGCTCGTTTTCTTTCCTTTTGTTATGACAGGCCAATACGGTTTAAGAAATTATCTTCGTCATGCTTATGGGGAGTATTCTACCAATGTTGTTACAATATTCATATCTCTTGTGAGAAAAAAGCTAATTTGTTTAATCAACAGTATTTTCTTCATAATTGTAAATTGAACCGTATTTTAGCCCAGTCAATGCGACCTTCACTTCACTTAAACGCATGTAACAAACGTCAATTTACAGAACGTATAGGGTTTGGTATCTTAAATCATGTTATTAGCGATTGCAAAAGCAAGTGCCACCGGTTAAATCAGGATATTTTCAGGCTAGAGCGAGAAATATTATGTACGCTTTCTTATATGATTTTCATCAAATTAAGGCTATTGCTGAAAATTCTTTTCAGCATGATTTTAGCATTTTCTAGACAAAGACTTTCTGAGAAATTACACCGTTAATAATTGGAAAAACTCTCTAATAATCCACCTTTTGACCCAAAAGTGTATCCTGGTCCTGCTGTAACAAATCTCATCTCCACGCCCCTTACAACAGAGCAAAATCAGGTTCTGTCGTAAGGATTGAAATTTTCGATAGACCCTTCAAAAATGCCTTTTAGTAAAATTATCGCAAACACAGAGGGGGCATTTCATGACTCTTGTGCGGATATTGGAGAGATTGCTGAGGTTGAAACAATTTGTTGAAACCTTGTTGGATTCGTCTTCTGTTAATAATCCAAAGTTAAAAACTTTAGTAAAAATGAACACTTGGTCTTAAACTCACTACATAAAGATCATTCCAGGATCATTACGAAAGCCGATAAAGGCAATACTTTTGGTGTATTAGATTCAGATGATTACGAAAAAAAAGTCAGAGAAATTTTAAATGATTCTAACACATATGAACAACTAGCTACCGATCCCACAGAAAAATTTGTCCAGTAAGTCCGAAAAGAGCTTTCTTATCTAAAATGAAAAGGTGAAATCACTGATAACCTGTACAAAAGGTTTTACCCACGCGGGCGCACGTCCCCTCTCTTAAGGGGTCCTCCTAAAGTGCATAAGCCCGGTAATCCACTTCGACCCAATGTTTCTTCTTTTAATTCTCCTACAGCAAAAATAGGGAAATTTTTATCAGTTGTAATTCGCCCACTAATTCCAGATAAAAAATCCTGTATTAAAAATTCCGCTGATTCCGTTTCCAAGGTAAAGCAAGTTTTGTTAAACCAAATACAAGAATTTGCAGTTTTGATGCAGATTTAATGTATACCAATTGTGATCCTTAAAAGGCCGAACTGATTTTGGGGCATAAACTTAATTCTAACCCATATGTTGGAACCCTTGGTCCCAGTTTTTTCAGATAAATGTCCCTCCCAGATTCATTTCTTTTGGCCCCTTAATTATTTTCCTTCCCCGAGTAATAAATATTAATTTTCCTTTTATTTTTGTGACGCCATTTTGGGTCTTCTCAATTGCGTACGTGTTTAATAGACCACAAGGTAAGAAATTGCGCAGTTAAAGAAGTTGACCAGTAAGTTAGTAAGTCCTAGGATTGGCTGGAAAGATTCATTTACCACCCTCGTAACCCCTGTCGCAGAACGCGGCTAGCGGGCTGGGAGAAAGAGTCCTTTTTAGATCAGTTCTTTTATACAACGTGTTGTGAATACAGTAAGGTTTTTTTATGTACTCTTTTAACTCTTCAGCTTAGGTCGAAACTAAAGAGATAGTTAGAAAACCTTATCGGTAAACATTGGCTTTAAATGTGGCCATAGACCATCCGATCACGTTAGCATACGGAACCGTTAGAGTAACCACGGAAATCCCACTAATTTGGGGCCGACGAGGGATCTCCCCCTCCAGTAAGTGGCATAGCAACCCTTTGCGCAATTTTTGCCTTTAATATGTGGTGACCCCCGCACGTCACACATCCTCTTCCAATAAGTGGTGGCAGCTAGAATAGGACCTATCAACAGCACTGATAGCAAAAGAATTTTGCGTTTTCGAAGAGACGGGTTAATTTGGCCTAGGAAGTAGCCTATTGCGGTAACATATAAAAAGACAAAATACGCAATTCATTAATAGAATTATGAAGGTCTATAATGGGCTGTGTGCCTTGTTAGACAAATATAAAAAAGAATAACGTGAAATTAATGAGTTGAGTTTACAGTGGGGAAATCTCCGTATTTAAAAGTATTACAGGGTTTAGGGACAGATAAGAAAACGTTAGAAGTTGGGTTATTATTTGAGTGAATTGGCGGACTTTGATATAATCTTCAGTGACGAAGGTTATAAGAGCATTGAGGACGGCAAATTAGAAGAATTTGTCAGTTTGTGCGCATATTGGACAAGGAAGGTGGGAGGCACCTGTCCTATCGAGTAATCTGCCCAGGAGGAGATTAAATTTGGAATACGAGTATCCAGGGAGGATGCGTGATTTGTTTCACAGGGTAGTTCCTCTGTTTGAGTTTAGTCCAGTTAATTCACTAGTGGAATATTCGCACGGTTTTTCTGATTATTTTCTCGTCCAACCCCTGTTAATTCGTTTTTCGGAGATATAATTCACTCGCATAAAACTGCTTGTTGTGAAAGAAGTCGTTATTCCCTAATGAAGTCTAGACATTCTGGTTATTTGAAAAATTGTTGAATCTCATTACACGGAGCTGATAATTCACAATAGTAATTGCGTACCATAATTTTTGCGTGACAGTTTTTGAACTTACCAAGATTGACTAATTGAATAAGAGATATTATAATCGGAAAGAAGTATACGCGATAAAATGAGGGGGTACGAAAAAAACTTAGGAAGGATATGTGAAAAAACAAAACAAACTAACCCCTCAGAGGCTGTCCCAAACTAAGGGGGGTTACGAATAAAAGAAAATACGGATAGAGAACGAGCAGACTCAGAAAATGAATTAAGAGAATATAAAGACAGTTAGATTCAGAGTAGTCCGAGTAGAAGGAGCAGTGTTAAATCGAGATCCAGCAGGAGCTCGCGATAAAGCACTCAAATAGATATGACACAACAAATATTAAATTTCATGAAGGAAGTGAGAATAGCCAGAGAACGAGAAGACGAGAAAGATAGACAAGAAAGAGAAAAAAAAGGAAGAGGCTGATAGAATAGCCAGAGAACGAAAAAAGGAGAATGATAAAACAGCTCAAGAGAAAGAAGAAAGATATCACCAAGAGTTTAAAAGAACCATGATAGACCTAATAGAAGCCCGCTAGGGAATTCCAGAAAGGGAGATTTTATTATAACTAACTTCTAGGCTGTCAAATAGCCATAATAATTTGTCAAAGAATCAATCGCTAGAAAAAGATAATTACCAGACATTAAACACTTTTACGGGAAAACATGATACTTCGTTGACAGGGCGAGGAGGTGGACCGGACCATAAAACAAATGGGGAGGCTACGCCACCCTATCGGAAAAATGAACTACTTGATACTCGGGTTCAAAATGTTGATAATCCACAAAAATGGGATGCGGAAGTAAAAGACCAAAAAATATCGAAAATAAGACGCGCGAAATTGATTTTTCAGGAAAATTTGCAAATAATAGAAAACTTGAAAACACGTTTAATGAATATGACACGCTAACAAGTACAGGCCAAAATGAAACGCTGAGTGTACCAGAGAAAAATGAGACGAAATTTATTGTACGCGCTTTTCCTCGGAAAGTTCGAGAAATTTTAGTAGCATATGAAAAACCAAATGTCGGAGTTCAGTTCCCATTTGATGACGAAATATTTGTTGCTGCGGTAAGAATAAAGAAGACTAAAAGAGAGAAAAGAGAGATTAAACGGAGCTACAATGAAGTAAAGCAGTCAAAGATAGTGGACACTGGAGTCCAAATTAGATATAACGGTGATTTATTATTTTGCGCGAATGACAGAATTGAGAAAAGTAGAGACGAAAAGAGGAATGCAAAGAAGAGACAAAATTTGGAGATTCAGCCTGAAGTGGCGAAAAACAAAAAAAACATTGGATGGGCTGTGCCTTGAAAACATAGATAATAAGGGGGAAAAGAGGTCAAAGACCCACGGGGAATAAAAGAAGATGGTTACAAAAGAGAGATGAATGACCTACAACGGGTTGGGGGAAAGTTGGGAAATATTGAATGTCGATTCAGATTGAAAAAAAACTTGGAAAGGAATCTAATATTGGTCTGATCAACTCAAAAGAGGGTTTGTTCCTTTATGAGGGGGAGGAATCCCTTGGAGAAGATCCCCTCCGGGAAGTCGCGAGAGATAGTCCTTTTCCTAAATGCACAACTGGCTGACAAGTTGTGATCCCTTTACCGAGATCTTGCCTTTCTGATCTGGAGTCCATGGGGGATACTCTCTCCCAGTCACTTCATACTTCACCCAAACCGTTGTCCAGCAACCCTATTCATAGCTGTTATTCTTCATGGGAGTCGACAAGTATTTCCGGCAACTTGTATTCAGTGGGAGATGTATCGAAGTTTCATCTTCAATTAGCATCAACGTATATTCTTCAGTTAATTATCCCAGGGGAGGGAACCCAGAAAAAAGGCGATTCATGGATCGCTCAAAATTTTACTTCATTCCCAGTACCCTTATCGTTTTCACAGGCCTGTGTGTTTTCGGCTTTAGACCATTTGAAATTATGCCAAGGGGCAATTTACTTTTTTATTGAGATGTGGGGTTGTTTCCACAGATGGAAATTAAGAGGCTACCGCAGCCAATTTTTCACGATGGCTGGCATCATCGAAAGTGCCAGGAACTGATTCTCTGCTCCTCTCAAATGTAAATTCGTGAGAGCGGGAAAATTTTTGTTTTTGATTGTGCTGTGGACAATGAATTTCTACGAATCTTGGGGACGTCAACTTTGAAAACCAAATGTGGATGTTAGATGATCTAGACCATGGTGGTCCTACAGAAGAGACGTGTCGAGGACGACCGATCCTGAGCCAAGCGGTGGAAGCACAGGCATTGGTAGAAGAGAAGATAAACAAGTTTTGTGATTTTAAGTTTGATGTTACTTATTTTATGTCTGAGTTTCCAGCCAATCCACCGGCGATGCGGGCCATTTATCTTAGGAGGGAGGTGTTGGAACCCTTGGTCCCAGTTTTTTCAGATAAATGTCCCTACCAGATTCATTTCTTTTGGCCCCTTAATTATTTTTCTTTCCCGAGTAATAAATATTAATTTTCCTTTATTTTTGTGACGCCATTTTGGGTCTTCTTAATTGCGTACGTGTTTAATAGACCACGAGGTGAGAAATTGCGCAGTTAGGGAGGTTGACCAGTAAATTAGTAAGTCCTAGGATTGGCTGGAAAGATTCATTTACCACCGTCGTAACCCCTGTCGCAGCACGCGGCTAGCGGGCTTTGAGAAAGAGTCCTTTTTAGATCAGTTCTTTTATACAACGTGTTGTGAATACAGTAAGGTTTTCTTATGTACTCTTTTAACTTTTCAGGTTAGGTCGAAACTAAAGAAATAGTTAGAAAACCTTATCGGTAAACTTTGGCTTTAAATGTGGCCAAAGACCATCCGATCACGTTAGTATACGGAACCGTTGGAGTAACCGCGGAAATCCCACTAATTTGGGGCCGACGAGGGATCTCCCCCTCCAGTAAGTGGCATAGCAACTCTTTGCGGCATTTTTGCCTTTAATAAGTGGTGACCCCCGCACGTCACACATCCTCCTCCAATACCATCTATATCAGAAAAATCTACTCTTTCGAATCCGACACTTCTTTCACTTACAGCCCTTTGTAAAAGAACTTCTTTTTACTTATATTTTAGAGGCATTTTTATAGACAGAAATTTGGGCTTTCCATGGGTGCCCCCTTTCTCCAGTACAGGCTGATATCTTCATGGAAAACCTTGAAGAAAGGGCTATTTTGCAAAGTTTTTGTAAACCTGAATTTTGGGTTAGAGGTATTAGAGGTAGAGAGGCGTCTTCCTTTCTTAGATGTTCTGGTGCACCGAAATGATAATTGTGTCGAGTTTTGTGTCTATAGAAAACCCACACATAATGACCGTTACTTAAATTAAATAAAAAAAAACAATTTTTTTTAACTGAAAGTAAGGAACGACGTTAAAACTTAAAACGAACAGAAATTATTCCGTATATGAAAAAAACTGTCCCCTCCTCATTGTTTAAAAAAAATTAGAGTTGTGAGAAAGTAAAACTTTAGCGTAAAGACCGAGGCGCTGAGGAGGGGACATCCCCTTTCATATACGAAATAATTTCTGTTCGTTTTAAGTTTTAACGTCGTTCCTTACTTTCAGTTAAAAAAACTTGTTTTTTTAATTTAATTTTTGAACGTTTTTGAATTAATGCAGGTTTTCATTTTCGCTCACCGTACATGAATAATTAAAAAAAAATTGAATATAAATTCTACTTTTATTTGGTTAAATGGCTTTCTCTAAACCTGTTTAATTTTATTTACGAATGTTTTTATTAGTAATAAATATACGTAACTTACGAATTAACTTACGTAACGAACTTTTATAATCATAAATTTTTAACACGTATATTAGGGATTTCGCCCCCTAGTCTATACCTCGCTCTTTACGCTAAAGTTCGAATTTTGTTCCAATTCTTTAAAAAGGACCCCTTAATCACAAAGGTCGTTAATTAGAATAAATAAGTCTTATGAAAGAAATAAAAAGATCTTTGGCTTAATGAGCGAGATAATGACTAGGGGGCGAACCCAATGATAAACGTAATATTTTTTGTTCGTTTTAAGTTTTCATGTTGCTCCTTACTTTCAGTTGAAAAACTTGTTTTTTTAACTTTAATTTCTGATCCTTTTCTTTAATAATGCTGGGAAATCCGGCGCCTCCTTCATAGCACTGTCACTTCTCCCATGAAAACTTCCTTTATGGTAAGATCCACCCACATAACCCCTGACTCACTCCCCCCCCCCCCTACCAGAAAAAATCCCCCGTGAAAACGTCTGTATACTTCCCAATAACCAATACTATATGTTAACATTGGGCAAAGTTCATAACTTTCAGCCCTCCCCCCGGGGACTTCGGGGATTAAGTCATCCTAAAAGACATATTTATCAAATTTTCGACCATGCTGAAAAAAATAGCTATCTCAAAATTTTGATAGGGTGACTTTGGGAAAAAAATGAGCTTGGTAGGGGGCCTAGTTACCCTCCATTTTTTGGTCACTTAAAAAGGGCACTAGAAATTTTAATTTCCGCTCCAATGAGCCCTCCCACGATATTTTAGGACCACTGGGTCGATACAATCACCCCTGGGAAAAAAAATAAACACGCATCCGTGATCTTTCTTCTGGCGAAAAATGCAAAATTCCACATTTTGGTAGATAGGAGCTTGTAACCTCCGCAGTAGGGTTCTCTGATACGCTGAATATGATGGTGTGATTTTCATTAAGGTTCTATAACTTTTAAGGGGTCTTTCTCCCTTCTTTCGAAAATCAGCGAAATATTCTCAGGCGCGTAACCTTTGATAGGTAAAACTAAACTTGATAAAACTTATATATTTGAAATCAGCATTAAAATTTGATTCTTTTGATGTATCTATTAGTATCAAATTCCTTTTTCTAAAGTTTCGGTTACCATTGAGCGGGGTCGCTCCTTACTTACAGTTCGTTACCACTAACTGTTTGATTATTCCTCTAATCATTCTCCTGCTGTGAAAAGAGGAATTGTCACTTCTCTAGTTGATATAGCATTGAAAGTTTGTTCTACACGCTTCTCGGATTTAGAGCTCAACCACCTTAGAGATATTTTATTTGGGAATGGTTATCTAATTAGTTTAATAAATTCTATAATTGCAAGACGCATTAAAAGATTATCGGATAGTTACAGAGAAAACACAAATCAAATGGAAAATTCAGTTTATCTTGGTCTCCCATACGTTAAAGGGGTTTCAGACCACATTTCAAAAAATCTAAGAAAAAATAACATTTACACTTATTATAGACCCAGAAAAACTATCAGGTCCCACATTTATCAAGGTAAATACCCTATCCCGATAGGTGAAAACTCCGGTGTCTACAGAATTTCTTGTTCGTGTGGTCTTTGGTATATCGGAAGAACTGATAAGCGACTCACGGATAGATTAACTCAGCACTTTAGTTCCATTAATAATACACTTAAAAAATGAAAAAAACCTGAAAATTTCAACTCTGCCCTTGCAGAGCACATTTTTGAAAAACCAGACCATACTATTTTGTTTAATCAAGCTAGCTCAATTTCGTATGACAAAGATATTGTCCAGCACTACAGAGAAGCGGTTGAAATTTATAAATACCAACATATAGGTCTAGCTTTAAACAGAGATTCCGGTGATTTAATCCCTGAAATAAACCTCTAACCACTTTCTCAGTTATATAATCAAACACGTGAACAACCCCTTAGGTCTCAAAGGGTGTCTGCAAGAAATGCAATAATTAAAATCCGAAATCAGATGACATAGTTCTCCAGCTTATTTAATTGCTGGTTCGTTTTGTTTTTGAGTGAATGAATTGTTTTTCCTTTCTTTTTTTTCTCAGTTGTTCGCAGTAGTATCCGCTGATGGCAGTTCATAATTTTTTAGACTTTGTGCAAATCGAGAATATTGGCGAATAACGCGTTTTTATGGTTGTTAGGTATTTGGTTTTAATTCTTATAATTTTTGGCTTTTATTGAGTTTTATTCATCTTTTGAGTTTTTGTTTTTTTCCTTTGGTTTTTTGGTTCAATTGACATTAACTTTCCGCGTTTGTTTTTTGTTGTTTTTTTCTTCGGCACTTTCCTTGGATACATTGTTCGTTTCGCACTGAAGAAGAGAGGCGTCTGTCCTCTCGAAATACTCGCTTTGTTGTGGTTTTGCAGTATTTTCATTTAGCCTTTAAAAACCCCATTTTTGCTCGTTTTTCTTTCTTTATTTTATCAGAGTGAATAAATTCTTTATCAATCTCTTTTGACAGATATATTTGATAACACTGACATAATTTAAGTATCAAATCTAACAAATTCCTTATTAACATTCTTTATCGATGACATTTGTCTAATACGTCGGATAAAATTGACAAAATCTATGTATTAGAATGAATAAATTCTTTATCATCATCTGTTTTCGGATACGTTATTATGAAAAAATTGTAAGTAAGTAACAAACTCTTTCTTAAATTCGCCTCCTGGATGCACAATACAAACATTTCATTCAAGAAATTATGACAAAATTCTAATTAAGTAACAAACTCTTTATTGTTTTCACCTGTTGGATACACAATACGGAAATTTCATTCAAGAAATTATAAAAATTGTAAGTAAGTAACAAACTCTTTCTTGAATTCGCTGTTTGGATGCACAATACAGAAATTTAATTCAGGAAATTCTGAAAAAAATTGTAAACAACTCTTTCTTGAATTCGCTTCCTGGACAGACAGTACAGCAATTTCACTCAAGAAACTATGAAAAAATCGCAAATAAGTAACATACTCTTTATTGGTTTCACCTCTATAATACACAATACAGAAATTTCATTAAAGAAATTCTGAAAAATTGTAAGTAAGTAACAAACTCTTTCTTAAATTCGCCTCCTGGATGCACAATACAAACATTTCATTCAAGAAATTATGACAAAATTCTAATTAAGTAACAAACTCTTTCTTGAATTCGCCGTTTGAATGCACAATACAAAAATTTAATTCAAGAAATTATGAAAACAATTGTAAACAAAATCTATTTTGAATTCTATTCCTGGACAGACAATACAGAGATTTCACTCAAGAAATTATGAAAAAATTGTAAGTAAGTAACAAACTCTTTCTTGATTTCTCCTACTGGATACACAATACAGACATTTCATTCAAGAAATTATAAAAAAAGTGTAAGTAAGTTACAAACTCTTTCTTGAATTCACCTCTTGAATACACAATACGGAAATTTCATTCAAGAAATTATGAAAAAATTGAAAGTAAGTGAGTAACAAACTCTTTCTTGAATTCCCCTCCTCGATACACATTACAGACATTTCATTCAAGAAATTATGACAAAATTCTAAGTAAGTAGCAAACTCTTTTTTGAATTCACCGTTGGGATGCAAAATACAGAAATTTAATTCTGGAAATTATGAAAAAATTGTAAACAAACTCTTTCTTGGATTCTCTTCCTGGACAGACAATACAGCGTTTCACTCAAGAAATTATGAAAAAATGTGATGTAGTAACAACCTTTTTCTTGAATTTTCCTCCTGGATACACATTACTGACGTTTCATTCAAGAAATTAAAAAAAAAATAAGTAAGTAACAAAATCTTTATTGATTTCACCTCTTGGATACAAAATACGGATATTTCATTTAAGAAATTATGAAAAAATGCAAGTAAATAGCATACTCTATATTGTTTTCATCTCTTGAATACACGATGCTGAAATTTCATTCAAGAAATTCTGAAGAATTGTAAGTAAGCAAAAAACTCTTTCTTGAATTCGCCTCAAGGATACACAATACAGACATATCATTCAAGAAATTATGACAAAAGTCTAAGTAAGTAACAAACACTTTCTTGAATTCGCCATTTGAACGCACAATACAGAAATTTAATTCAGCAAATTATGAAAAAAATTGCAAACAAACTCTTTCTTGAATTCGATTCCTGGACAGACAATACAGAAATTTCACTCAAAAAACTATTAAAAAATTGTAAGTAAGTAACAAACTCTTTCTTGATTTGTCCTCATGGATACACAATACAGACATTTCACTCAAGAAATTATGAAAATTTTTTAAGTAAGTGAGTAATAAACTCTTTCTTAAATTCGCCTCATGGATACACAATACAGAAATTTCATTCAAGAAATTATGAAAAAATTGTAAGTAAGTAACAAACTCTTTCATGGATTTTCCTCTTGGATACACAATACAGATATTTCATTCAAGAACTTATGAAAAAATCGCAAGTAAGTAACATACTCTTTGTTGTTTTCACCTCTTTGATACACAATACGGAAATTTCATTCAAGAAATTATAAAAAATTGTAAGTAAGTAACAAACTCTTTCTTGAATTCTTCTCCTGGATACACAATACAGACATTTCATTTAAGAAACTATGACAAAATTCTAAGTAAGTACCAAACTCTTTCTTGAATTTGCCGTTTGAATGCACAATACAGAAATTTAATTCAGGAAATTATGAAAAACATTGTAAACAAACTCTTTCTTAATTTCGCTTCCTGGAAAGACAATACAGCAATTTCGCTCAGGAAATTATGAAAAAATTGTAAGTAAGTAACAAACTCTTTCTGGATTTCTCCTCATTGATACACAATACAGACATTTCATTCAAGAAATTAAAAAAAATTGTAAGTAAGTAACAAACTCTTTCTTGAATTCACCTCTTGAATACACAATACAGAAATTTCATTCAAGAAACTATGAACAAAAATTCTAAGTAAGTAAGTAACAAACCATTTCTTGAATTCGCCTCATGGATACACAATACAGAAATTTCATTCAAGAAATTATGAAAAAATTGTAAGTAAGTAACAAACTCTTTTTTGAATTCGCCTCTTGGATACACAATACAGAAATTTCATTCAAGAAATTATGAAAAAATGTAAGTAAGCAACAGAATCTTTGTTGAATTCACCTCTTGAATACACAACACAGACATCTCATTCAATAAATTATGAAAAAATTGTAAGCAGGTAACAAATTCTTTTCTTGAATTCACTTCTTGCATACACAATACAGAAATTTAATTCATGAAATTATGAAAAAAATTGTAAGTAAGTAACAAACTCTTTTTGAATTAACCTCTTGAATACACAATAAAGAAATTTCATTCAAGAAACTATGAAAAAAAATTGGAAGTAACAAACTCTTTCTTGAATTTGCCTGAGGGGCCTAGTGAGAGAGACAGGCAAAAATTTAGGTTCATTTAGGTTCACTTATCGTGACGCATAGAGTACGATTGTTACAGCCGCAAGCATATTTCATGTTGTTATGGATTGCAGCAAACCTGCTCAGACACGAGTTGCGTTGAATTTAGTTTAGATTGGTAATAGATGGCAACGCACCCGCCCAGACACACAGTCATAGTGAGAGAGACATGCAAAAAGTTAGGCTAATTAGGTTCACTTAGAGTGGTGGGTCACTCTAACCACTCTAACCTAAATTCTACACTCATTTTTCATAATTTCTTGAATGAAATTTCTGTATTGTCTATCCAAGAGGTGAACTCAAGAAAGAGCTTGTTACTTACAATTTTTCATAATTTCTTGAATGAAATTTCTGTATTGCGTATCCAGGAGGTGAATTCAAGAAAAGACTTTGTTACCTACTTATAATTTTTTCATGATTTCGTGAATGAAATTTTAGTATTGTGTATCCAAGAGGTGGAATCTAGAAAGAGTTTGTTACTTAATTGCGATTTTTTCATAATTTTCTTAATGAAATAACTCATTCTTAAATTCACCTCTTGGATAGAAAATACAGAAACTTCATTGAAGAAATTATGTAAAATGGGTGTTGAATTTAGGTTAGAGTGGTTAGACTGGTGAATCTAAGTGAACCTAAATTAACCTAACTTTTTGCTCGTCTCTCTCGCTATGACTGTGTGTCTGGATGGGTGTGTTGCCATCTATAACCAGTCTAACCTAAATTCAAAACGACTTGTATCTGAGCAGGTGTGTTGCCATCTATAACAACGTGAAATATGCTTGTGGCTGTACCAATCGTACTTATTCGTTACTTATATATATATATATATATATATATATATATATATATATATATATATATATATATATATATATATATATATATATATATATATATATATATATATATATATATATATACATATATATATATATATATATATATATATATATATATATATATATATATATATATATATATATATATATATAATATATATATATATATATATATATATATATATATATTATATATATATATATATATATATATATATATATATATATATATATATATATATATATATATATATATATATATATATGCGCTACGTACTCATACCAATCTTATGCGCTTATCGCGATCATGTATGTCCTTAGGTATCCACTACGCGAAGAACCTAACCTCGTCTTCAGGACAGTGATAAGCCCCCTCAAATTTAGGACACTTAAATTCTTCTACATTAAAAGTGGAATCCTAGGGTCAGACTTTTGAATTAAAAATCTATCTGTTGGTACATTACCCTTTACGTAGAGTGCTTCAACCCTGAAAAAGCTGCAAATGAAGCCTGGAAATTAGAATTTTTTTTGTAATTTCTTGAATGAAATTTCTGTATTGTGTATCCAAGAGGTGAATTCATGAAAGAGTTTGTTACTTACTTACAATTTCTTCATAAGGACATATCCGACAACGGATGATGATAAAGAATTTATTCATTCTAATTCATAGATTTTGTCAATTTTATCCGACGTATCCGACAAATGTCATCGATAAAGAATGTTAATAAAGATTTTTTTTTCAATTTGATACTTAAATTATGTCAGTGTTATCAAACATATCTTTCAAAAGACACTGATAAAGAGTTTATTCACTCTGATACTTAGATTTCCTCAATTTTATCAAGTATATCTGACAAAGCATATTGATAAAGAATTTATTCACTCAGGTAGTTAGATTTTGTGAATGTATTCTGATGTATCCAACAAAGGAAGTTGGTATAGAAATTATTCACTATGATACTTAAATTTGATCAGTGTTATCAAAAGTATGTTCAAAGACAATGATAAAGAATTTATTCACTCTGATACTTAGATTTTCTCAATTTTATCAATCATATCTGACAAAAGACAATGATAAAGAATTTATTCACTCTGATACTATCAAACGAATGTGTAAAATGATATTGATAAAGAATCTATTTATTCTGATGCTTAGGTTTTCTCAATTTTATCCTTTGTATCTGATAAAGATGCTGATAAAAAAAATTATTCACTCTGATACTTAGATTTAGTCAATGTTATCCCATGTATCTGACAATAGATGTTGATAAAGAATTGATTCATTCTTATACTTAGATTTTCTCTATGTTAGCCTATCTATCCGACATAAGATGTATGCACATTCCTTTTCTTACATCTCCAATGTTTTAATAGACATTCTAAACGTTTGATATGCTAGCATACTCTAAAAATAATGAACACATAACAATGTAATGCATAATATATTTTTAATGAAACAATGCAATGTAGAATATTAATACAAAAAATATATTATTATACATTATTAATATCAATGAACAACTTTGGACATTTTGAATCTGTTCCATAAAATAGTTCACCATGTTCTCTCTTGATATTACAGCTATTGTCTTCTCTTAGCTCGTAATCAGTAGAATAATCATTATTCCATTTTGATTCACACACAATTTTTACTGGTTTGTCACCGACAGGTTCAATATGCGTTTTGTCTTTGGTATTATTTGGTTCATTGACTGTTTGATCAATTGTAGTAACGTTTGCTGGCACTTTGTTTTTCATTGATTCATGTTTATATACCTTAGTGATATTTTCTACCAATGCCCTTTTTATTTTTCCGGCAATTTCATTGTCTATTACAATATTATTTTTACACAGATAACAGTTTCGGCACGTAGACAAGATACGGTTTATGATATTAGTAGAAGAGTATGCCTTTCTTTTCCTCTTTTCTTTCATTTGAATGCTAATACCCGAAAGCCGACGATATGGCTTAACAGTGGGCAACATGTTACCACAAGCACTAGCAAGAAGATGCTCCTCTTCATCAACTATTATTTCTATGTTGGCATTCTCTTTGAGTGCAATCATCTCCAGAGATCTCAATCTCACATATTCACCATCAAAAGAGTTGAATTTTTTGGTACTCAAAAGAAATTTAATTCCTTACTGTCATGACAATGTACGCATACATTTTCGATAGTTCTACCACTTGTACTTATTTCATAGTTTAAATACTTCTCCTTGTCAGCATTCAATGCAACACAATACCACTATCAACATGCAATACAATACCTCCACCACAATACAATAATACTATCATGTGAACACACTTTCTTAAAATACTTCATCTTCACTTTTTAGAGATATTAGTCACTGTCTATCGTTCCACTGCGTAAAAAATGCAGATTTTATACATACAATAAACTAGGTAGTGTCGATAACCAGCCATAGAGTACCAGTGGGAAAGCCGCATCCTGTCTCCGAGCAAGCATAGAGTACGATTGGTAGAGTCGTAAGCACATTTCATGTCATTTTAAGATATGTAAAAAAAGTTGAATAACTTCAAAGTCCAAAAAAATAATTCAATTAAAAGTTAAAAAAAATTAACTAGGTATAAAAAAGGGGGAGGGGGCCCCCTTGGAGGTTGGGGATAGGGGGCCTTTGGAGGTTGAGGTCCTTGGTGGTTAGGGTCATTGATGATTGCGATCCTTGATGCTTCAACCCTATAAACACCTTACTACTCGATTTCTAAGGATTTCTAAGAATTGTTCTGAATTTCATTATTAAAATTCTTTTCCTTGCATCTAAATCTCTATTAGTATCAACTTTTTAGTATTCTATAATGCTAGAGCGTATTTTGTATTGACAAAACGGTTCAAATGGTATTTGTGTATTATACAGAACACATCCGATAATTAAAGCTAGGTCAAGTCCCAATGTCATCCTGCTATCGTTAATTGTTTCCATAGATTGATGCCTAGGATTTTATTTCAAGTTTATAATAAATCGCCTATGAGCTAGCAATCCCTTCGGGGTTAGCTTAACTGTTACCCAGTTTAACCCTTTCTTACCATATTCATACAATCTAATTCAAAATGTTATCTACCTCTGTTTTGTTCCTATTATTCAATCACCAATTAAGATCGTTCAGTGCAGAGTTACACAAATGGAATACCTTTTCGCAAATAGAGTTATATTTACGCAAACGTTATAATCTTCAACTTAAAACAATTCTAACTATAGCATTCCATTCCTCATTCTTCAATACCCGTGACGCATTCTTAACCAATGAAATACCCTTTTCGCGAATTGAGTTATCATTTATGCAAAATTATATAACTTTCAACTTTAAATAATTATGACTGCGGCATTCCAATTCTTTAATTACTAGCAAAGCATTCCTAAGCAAATCAACATTTTTATATATCTAACACTATATGCCATCAATTCTGGACATGATGTAGGGTACCTTCAGGCTAGATGTTATTACTGTTTGACGAAGTTTAATTTGGCTGTTGACCCTAGAAGTAATTACCCTTTTCAAAAACATTAGTTGTTCTATTAATGAACCCGTGAAACTGCACACATATTCTTGTGTAATCCCCTATACATCTCTGACTGGCCCAGAAAATAGGCGGTGGCTCAGAAGCCTGTCTGCTAAGGCATGTACGGTCCGTAGTAATAGATGCCTGCCCGTGGTAAGCCATGTACCGTTCAAACTGCACTGTATATTTTTGTGTAATTCCTTGTGCAATTTACGGCTTTATATCGCACACTACTGGTAGGCACGCGTTTGGTATCGGTATACACAGCCTGGAGAACAGGAAAAGAAATAAGACGAATCAAGCGTCTAGGGATAAAGAAGAATGAATGGACTGAAGAGGTAAAAAAAAATGGTCCTGCTGTAATAATGCAAAAGGTAAAGATAACATTGGTTTGAGAATGGAAAGAAAAACAAAGAATGAGTTTATAAGGATAATCAAGGTAAAAATAAGTTGTATTTCAACAATGCCATAACGTGATGACATTTTATTAGGAAGTTTGGTGCTTCACATTGGTATTTCGGTTACATAGTTTAAACAATTTTTCTCAAAGGGAGATTATGCGGTCAGCATGAAGGCAGACTCGCACCTAAATTAAATTTAGTCACTTTCTTTTTTTGCATATGTTTATTGATAATGGTTTGATATTTCATCGTCTGTACTACTGAGGAGTTCATTAAGGAGATAATCAAAAACTAGTTTAAAAAATTTTACCCCTTTGCTATAAAAAAGGAGATTATCAAATATTTAAACTACTAAAACTAAAATAATTACTTGCTAGATTATTTTCTTAGTTTGGATTTCTGTTGATTTCGCGATTTTCAAATTTCACTTCGTAATATGCTCGTGTGCGCAAAAAATAGTTATGTCAATACAGCTAATACAAGAACTGAGTGTAAAGAATGAAACACAGAAAAAGAAACTCGAAAATTGTAGAATATCACATGACCAAAATCATTTGTTTGGGCATATGCGAGTCTTTTGCTGCGTCATATTAAAGTCTGACATTTAAAGTACAGTAAATTATGCAAGCAAGGCCTTTGCTGGATCGAGTGAGGGGCCATAGCCCCCTTCCTCTGGTTCGAAAAATGCCCCGGACAAAACAAAGTTTGATAGTAACAGACAATAAGCTTGGTAACTAGAGTGATTAAATAATTTAAACTAATCTTAACACAATTCTGAAACATTCCAAGGTTTATAACAAACTTGCAGGTAACCCGAAACTGGAAAGATAATGAAAAGAATTGTGAGGGTTTCAAACAGTTCGTGGTAACGAACTGTAAGTAAGGAGCGACCCGGCTCAATGGTAACCAATACTCTAGAAAACGGGTTTTGAATACCAATAGATACATCAAAAGAATTATATTTTAATGCTGATTTCAAATATATATACTTCATCAAGTTTTGTCTTACCCATCAAAAGTTACGCGCCTGAGAAAATTTGACTGATTTTTGGAAAAAGGGGGAAAGACCCCCTGCAATTTATAGAACCTTAATATAAATCATACCATCATATTCAGCGTATCAGAGAACCCGACTGTAGAGGTTTCAAGCTCCTATCTACAAAAATGTGGAATTTTCCATTTTTTGCCAGAAGAAAGATTACGGATGCGTGTTTATTTGTTTTTTTTGTTTTTTGTTTTTTTTTCCCAAGGGTGATCGTTTCGACCCAGTGTTCCTAGAATATCGTGAAAGGGCTCATTAGAACGGAAAGTAAAAGTTCTAGTGCCCTTTTTAAGTTACCAAAATTAAAGGAGGGCAACTAGGCCCCCTCCCACGCTCATTTTTTTCCCAAAGTCACCCGATCAAAATTTTGAAATAGCCATTTTGTTCAGCATGGTCGAAAATGTGATAACTACGTCCTTTAGGATGACATAATCTCCCGAAGTCATTGGGGAAGGGCTGGGGGAAGTAATGAACTTTAACCAATATTAACATATAGTATTGGTTATTGGGAAGTATACAGACGTTTTCCGGGGAATTTTTTCTGGTCGTGGGGAGGGGTGGATGGGTCAGGAATTATGTGGAAGGATCTTTCCATGAAGGAAGTTTTCATCGGGGATGGGACATTGCTATGAAGGGGCGCCGGATTTCCCAGCATTATTTAAAAAAAAAGATCAGAAATAAAATATAGAAAAAAAGTTTTTCAACTGAAAGCAAGGAGCAACATCAAAACTTAAAACGAACAGAAAATATTACGTATATGATTGGGTTCACCCCCTAGACAATACCTCGCTCTATAAGCCAAAGATTTTTTAGTACTTTCATAAGAGCTATTTATTCTAAATAACAGCCCTTGTGATTAAGGGTCATTTTCAAAGAATTGGAACAAAATTCGAACTTTAGCTTAAAGAGCTAGATATTGACTAGGGGGCGAACCCCCAAATATACGTATTAAAAATATATGAATATAGAAGTTCGTTATGTAAGTTAATTCGTAAGTTACCTATATTTATTACTATTAAAAACGTTCGTAAATAAAATTAAACAAGTTCCGAGAAAGCCATTTAACCAAATAAAAGTAAAATAAATATGCAAATTTTGTTTTAATTACTCATGTACAGTGAGCCAAAATTAAACTCTGCATTAATTCAAAAACGTTCAAAAATTTAATAAAAAACAAGTGTTTTTTTAACTGAAAGTAAGGAACGACGTTAAAACTTAAAACGAACAGAAATTATTCCGTATATGAAAGGGGCTGTCTCCTCCTCAACGCCTCGCTCTTTACGCTAAAGTTTGATTTTCTCACAACTCTATTTTTTTTAAACAACAAAAAAACTTAAGCGTAAATAGCGAGGCGTTGAGGAGGGGACAGTCCCTTGAGTACTCATTCAGTCTCTGACCAGTTCACATCTTAAAAACAAAAAGTGCATTTCATGGATTAATTTTTTACTTGTGGATAAACCTAGGTACGGAGCCAATTGATTTTGCGTAAAAAGAAATTATTAAGCTAAAATCTGATTACACAAGTTACTTGCATGTGATTACGGCTTAAGGATTTTTTATGGATTTTGGCTTTGGATTAGTATTCAGCCCTATTATCATCTGAATCGTGCATTGAAATACTTGGACTACTTGCAATTATTTGAAATTATTTGCAAATTACTGGATTAATTGGCCCACTCAAAGGTAAGTAATTATTTATTTTCAGTGCTACGCTCATGTCAAAATTCAAGCCTTTTGACATTGTTCTCGGTAGTTTCAAAAGTTACCCCCCTTGACCAGCAATTGTTTTGCAGTCAAAAAGTGGTGCTAAAGGATTATGGAGATATACAGTTTTTTGCTACGGCGATCATTCTGAGCACCAAGTGGCAGAGTCTAATTTGAAATTACTTTCGGATAACCCTAGTGCTCGCAAAAGAACGGAAAAAGATGTTGGTAAAGCATTTACCGAATTAGATTCGTTTCCAGACATTTATAAATCGTCATCACCTACTTATCTAGCATTAAACCCAGCGAGCGTTATTGCAGAAGACTCACGGGCACCTAGCCTAATCCTGCAAAAAATAGCTTTTACCCAGGATGAATTAAATCGGACACAAGTGAATCTTGCAGCTGAGATTTCCCATCAAGTTAAGGCTAAACTATCAGACCCTGATACAGCAAATCAAGCAATTGATATTATAGTAAAAAAAAAATTCATGATGCTATTTCCATTGACTACAACCCAAAATTCCAAGAAATAGAAAAATCACTCAAAGGACTATTTGCAATGGTTAAAAGCTTGGAAAGTAGGATTTTGTCATTGGAATCAAAAGTGGATGATTTTGAACAAGAAAAGATGTTGGATTGCTTAGTGATGAATGGAGTAAGGCAGAGGCCTGGAAATGATCTAAAGAAAGAAGTATCGGTCATCATTAAAGACAAGATGCTGGTCCCTGGTTTTGAAGTTAACAATATTGTAAATGTTTATCGATTTAGTTTGAATGACTCTAACGATCAATTTAAAGTGTCTCCAGTGCTAATACGCTTCAAAAATGTGGAATTAGCTCGAGTTGTTTTCAAAGAAAAGACTAAACTAGCAAAGAGTGGAATATTTTTATCAGAATCGCTAACAAAAAAGCGTCGTGAAATTTTAAATGCGGCAAGAGATTGCTTCGGTAAATTTAATGTATGGACTGACCGCGGGCAAATTTTGGCCAAACCACCTGGTCAATCAATGATACGGAAGATTCGATCATTCGCGGATTGTGCTTAGATATTTTTTTTTTTTTTTTTGTGCATGTATATTTTATGATTTAATGCCATATCTAAAATCTATTGTCTTTTTTTACTGGCAAATTAGAAACGCCCCCAGTTGTAGGACGACTTTTTGAGCTTGAAAATAACCCGTTAGATATTTTAAGCATTATCAATAATTCTATCGGACATGTCAACAGTGATTTGACCACAGTGAACCACACAGTAATAAGTAAATATGTTTCTAGTCTGAGGGAGGCTGTCAAGCTGGATGGATATTTTTCAGTGCTCCAGTTGAATATCCAGGGTCTTTGTTCTTCAATTGACCATTAAAACAGATTGTTTCTGATGGGCTACCTGACGTTGTTGGTTTATGCGAGACTTTTTTAGATTCTAAAAATGATATGCTTTTGGATTTGCAAGGTTATAAAATGGAACGACTGAATCGACAAAAGATGGCCAAGGGTGGTCTTGCTTTGTATATTTCTAATAATCTCCCATATTCTCTTAGAATGGATTTATCCAGAAATATCGAAGGTGTCTTTGAGTCACTTTTCGTAGATATTAAATGTGGAGGTAAGGATTTAATTGTTGGTATTATTTATCGATCTCCTAGTGGCTCTATTCCACTGTTTGTACACACCCTTAATGATCTACTGGATACCATCCTAAAACAGTCGACTGAATTAATTATTATGGAAGATTTTAATATAAACTTGATGGAGTCTTCTGTATCTTTGGATTTTCTGTCATCATGCTTGCCGCAGGTACTTTACCTTCTGTATGTATCCCATCTCGCATAACAGAGAGTACGTCATCTCTGATTCACAATATTTTCTGTTTGGCCACCTTGATCCAAAATTATGTTTTAGTGAGCGACATTTCCGATCATTTCCCTGTTTACTCTAGATACTGTTTTGATAAACTGACTATTGAGAGGACTTGTGAGTCTGGTAAGAGGCCTTTTAGGTTTGGTGAAGTGGAATTGATGCTTCTTAGGTCAAGATTGGCAGAAATTTCTTGGGGTGGTTTTGAGAGTGATTCTGATTTTTGTAATTTATTTGATACTTTTTATGAGTCTATTAAAGACGCTGTTCTTGATATTTGTTCTGTTTCACCTTCTAATCGTAAGTCTAAGAATGCTTTTCCTCTAAATCCTTGGATGACCCCTGGTCTCCTTAGGAGTTGTAGGAGAAAAAATAATCTCTGTAGGGCCTTTAAGTCTGCTAGCCCTTCAATGAAAGCTATTTGCTTTCAGCGATTTAAAATTTATAGGAATATTTATAATTCTGTGTGTCGAAAGGCCAAGTCCCAGTATTATTTTAATTGTTTTTCAGATTGTGGTAAAGATATACGAAAAGCTTGGCAGGTTATAAATTCTGTGCTAAGGCCCTCTTTTCAGTCTCCATCAGCCCCTTCTTTTTTGGATCTCGATGGCAAAATCATCGAAGGTGAACTGAATGTTCAAGATGCATTTACTTCATATTTTGCGAATATTGGTAAAAGGACCGCTTCGGCTGTTGGTTCTTCTCCTTCAGGATCCAACTTCAGGTCTTATCTTGGGCCACCTTGTATGAAGTCAATGTTTTTGGAACCAGCGACGGAGAAAGAAATAGCTAAAATTGTTATGGGATTAAAAAATTGTTCGTCGTCTGGCCCTGATAATATTCCTACTAAAGTAATTAAGTTCATACTTCCTTCCATTATTTTTCCCTTAACAAAACTTATTAACCTCTCCTTTCAGCATGGTATTTTCCCGAGTAGTCTCAAGCGTGCTCGAGTCATCATATTATACAAGGGGGGGGACACGAAATGATCCAGCAAACTATCGGCCAATTTCTTTGTTGTCTGTGTTTAGCAAAATATTTGAGAAGGCGATGCTTTCTCGTCTTAATAATTTTCTTACTTCTAAAGATTTTTTTCGCGATTTTCAATTTGGTTTTCGAGCAAGTCATTTGACTGAGCATGCTTGTGCAGTTTTACTGAATTGACTTCACTCTGCCATACAATCCCATTTGATTCCTGCTGCTTTGTTTCTGGATGTTCGTAAAGCCTTTGATTCTTTAACCCACAGTGTTCTTCTATTTAAACTTTCTCATTTTGGCGTAAGAGGTAGTGCGTTTTATTGGTTCAAGTCTTTCTTGTCTGGTAGAATAATTTCTGTTGATCCACTTTTTCGCTCACCTTCAAGTGTTGACCAGGGGGTCCCTCAAGGGTCAGTTTTAGGGCCGGCACTGTTTTTAATTTATATAAATGACCTAATTTTTGCAGTTAGAAATAAAAATCCTTTTTATTGCTGTCGTCTATGTCATCCAACAGTCTCCCTTACCCATTTCTATAGTTTGCATACCTCGGATTCGCTTGTTACTTTTGCCGATGATACCACCCTTATTACTTCTGGGAGAACAGAAAATGAGGTTCGTACAAAGTTAGTGGACCTCTTTGAGAGAGTTTCAATTTGGTTTGATGCTAACTCTCTTGCCTTAAATGTTTCTAAAACTAGTTTTTTAGTTTTTTCTCGTATATCCCAGACTTGTCCTCAATTATCTGAAATTCATATACCCAAAGGCTTTATTAGTAGACCAAAGGATGGCCATGTCCGTTTCCTAGGTATCCTTCTAGATGAAAATTTATCTTTTAAACACCATATTGATTTGATTAAAATGAAGGTATGCAGAAATCTCGGTATTCTAAGAACACTAAAACATATCTTTCCAGGACCAATTCTAAGAATCCTATTTCATAGCTTAATTCATTCTTATGTTTCCTAGTGTTCAGTCATATGGATGTCTACTTTCCCTTCTTTTCTCAAACCGCTTTTGAATACTTATGATAAAGCTATAAATCTTATCCAGGATGTAAATCGTTCGGCAACTAAGCCGTTACTTGATATTAAAAAACTTTATATTCTTTCCTGTGCGTCTTTCGCTTTTCTTCAGCTCCATGGTGATATTCCTAGGTCCCTTCGATTTACGTCTTCTTTTGTATCTGATCGGTCAAATTATCAACTCCGTAGTTCTCTAAATATCCAATTTCCCCATACACCAACAATAAGATCCGATTTTAATCCTCTTGTTGCGTGTCATTTGACATGGAACACCCTTCCCGATTCGGCTCGAGAATGCCACTCGTTTGGCACCTTCAAAAGACTAGTAAAAAAATATTTGTTTTCATGTGATTAATTTTCTTTATTTTTGCCTGCTGCCAATAGTTTTTTTTTCATTTAATTGTTTTTTTTTTGTTTTTTTTTTATAGATGTTGTGATTCACTGTAGTTTGATAAAGCTTATTTAGTGAACTCTCCTTTTTTTTATAGATGTTGTGATTCACTGTAGTTTGATAAAGCTTATTTAGTGAACTCTCCTTATTTTTTTTTTTCGTTTTATTAAGCAAATGTTTTACATGTTAAAAGTTCAAATGCTTATGTTTATATGTTTAAATATTAATGTTATGTTTATATTGTTTAAATCTTAAGCGTTTAAATGTTTAATGTTTATTTGATCTTTTCATAATCCCCCTCCTACAGGCCATGGAGCCTTTGTGGGGATTTGTAGATTGTTATGTAATTATTTTACTGGTATATGGAAAATAAATCTATCTATCTATCTAATCTATCTATCTATCTATCATATACGGAATAATTTCTGTTCGTTTTAAGTTTTAACGTCGTTCCTTACTTTCAGTTAAAATGACTTGTTTTTTTTTTAATAGCTTAACGAGTCATAAAAAATGCTCTCTCGTGAGAAGTTTGACGTAATTTGAAAATTTCATGTAGAATATTTACAGCAATAGGCTAATAACAACAAGCACTACTAGTATTCTTCTTAAAATACAAATACAGTTCTTTTGATGTCCTTCAATTTTTTGAAAACTCATTAGAAATTTCATGACAAACAGTTCTTAACAGATCTTTGATATTTTCTTGGATATTGCTATTTCACCAGTTATTAGAAGAAAGACACAAGTCCTACATCAAATTAATTAAAAAAAGATTTTTTTTAAAACTGAAAGTAAGAAGCAAGATTAAAACTCAAAACGAACAGAAATTATTCCGTATATGAAGGGGTTGCCCCCCTCTTCAATACCTTGCCCTTCAGGCTAAAGTTTTTATTAGCCTACTTTTGAAAAAAGTTTGCTATTCTATTTAAATGACCAATGTGTTTCAGAAGCAAACATCGGGACAATAAGTTAATTTTTTGCGCAAAGAGCAAGGTATTGAAAAGGGAGGCAACCCCTTCATATATAGGATAATTTGTGTTCGTTTTGAGTTTTAATGTTGTTTCTTACTTTCAGTTAAAAAAAAACTTGTTTTTTTTATTTAATTTCTGATCGTTTTTCAAATAATATCGGCAAATTTGGCTTACTCTCCGTAAAAAATTACTCCTCACAGCCCTACATAACTCCTTCGTGGAAATTTCATTCCATTTAAAATACACCCCCCCCCCAAAAAAAAAGTTCCGAATAGTTCCATCCTCGCTGAAAATCCCCTGCCCTGTAAAATTTCGTGTGGACGATTCAACCTGAAAAGTTCTCATTGACATGCTTTCATTTGAACAAGATCCTAATTTTTAATCATTTTTCGATCACTCTTGGGATACCCTCCCTTTCGAGGAAATTTTTTTCGCGGAAATCCAAACACGCTGAAAAAAGCCCCTGAGTAATTCCCCCAGAACATCTCTATTTGCACAATTAAATTGGTAAAGAAAAGAGAAAACAGAGTTTTGTATAGAAATACTGACAAATCACCCCAGTTTAAAACTTCCCCTGGAAAGTTCATCCCCTGAAAATTTCCCACCCCACGGGAAATCCTCCTGGCTTAAAAGGTGCTGCCGCCTGTCAACAGTAGTGTCTCATATAAAGGTTTCAGGGATACAAGATTATACAGTGCAGTTTGACGAGCACATTGTAAGAAGAGACCAATCCTTTTATATTATATACCTATAAAGTGAAAAAACACGTTTTGTAAGTATAATTGAGATTGTAAACGCAACCAGACTGGTTTCAAAACACCCATTTTTAGAGCCAATCAAAGAGAGCGGAGGTTACTCCATATACGATAACTTGATTGGTAATTGGATTCGAATAAAAGGATTAATTTTAATTGCAATTCATATTAGTAAGAGAATTAAATTCAGGGAGAATAGTTTTATTTGAGACGATATTAGTAGAGAAAATAAGTGGAGTATTTACACTATTGGAGGTTGATGGTGGAGCCGCTAGCAAACATATACGAGTACCAAGCGAGGCTGTGGAAATAACAGGAGGCTGTAGACTATGCCTTGAATGGGATGATATGTATGGTAGATACGTGATATCATTGAGTAAATTTAAAATGGAGGAGCAATTACGTTTTGCTGCGAAACTGAATATTGTGCATATGAATAGACTTCAGGCAGCATTAGATGCGCTAATGAAATATATTGATGAAAACAAATTGAATCAGTGATTATTATTGTTGTAATTATGCTCAATAAAACTGTTTCTAAATCAAGGATATTTTTCTTTCTATAGTAGGCTAGCGTGTATTTTAAGAGTCGAAAAAATTCTGGTTAGTCTGAAGTTGGTTGTGAGAGTGTTAGGACTCTAAAAAATGGATATATTTGAGAAATAGCGAATCATGGGGAATCTTGTGTTCATGGAAAAACGTTTGATTCTAGATGATGATTTTCTAGAGCTGTCTATTCAAAGGAAGATATTTTCTCATGGAATGCTTGTCGATATAATGAAAACGGATTCTCCATCATTAGACTATTGCATGAAGCTTTACGTCATGGACCAACGGCATTTACACAATTTATTGACATATTAATCACGACACAGCAAAATGATATTGTGGATATGCTTTTAAACACCAGTTTAGAAATTTAGGACTTTTTTTCATGAGAAAGATGGTGTTCAAGGATGATTTACTCCTCTCTCTCTCTATCCCACTCAATTTGCTGATAGTAGCTCAGTTTCATTGTGGCAGTGAGAGTGTCAACACATGAAAAAATGTTCCATACATGTCCACTATGCATGTACACACTGGGCAGCTGGTCATCATGTGAGAATTACACAATGATTGATGAGTATGATGAAAAGTGCAGATTATGCAACCCGTGTAAATTGCATAGAGGATATGCTGTACAAATTAAAGGTTGTAATTCCTGTCTTGAAGAGGTGTGTGACTCTCATCCTAGAGGGCGCCTATGCTCCAATTGCCACTATGATAAATGTAATCAGTGGGAGAATACATATCCTGGTATGATTGGAAAGAATCCTAAGCGTGATTTTAGTTTACTGCTACGAGATTGGTATCGTCGTGGTTTTAGATTGTTTTGGGAGGAGAAGCCTGGTCTGCGATTCAACTGTTGGAACAACAAAAGAATTTGGTTTCTACGTCATCGTTTTGAAGACAATGGCTACTATGATTATAAGCCCACTGATTTTTATTTGGCTGTGACAGAATGTGATTCGCCACTTGAGGACACTGTTCGTGACATTGCTTCAAATAAGCAAATTGAAACATGTGAATTCTATAAAATGAATGAGAATAGTATCATTGACTATACAAAGAGATATGACAACAGTGAACTTACACTCTACCATAGAAAATGTGACCCTGACATTGCAGCACATCAGGATCAGTATACTGTGAATTCAGATAACCTACCCGCATTAGTTGTTCTCGACAAATACCTATACCTAGTAGAAGATGAAATCTAAAGAGTCGAAAAGTCGTTTTTATCATGTACATACATTTTTTTATTAATAAACAATTTCACATACTTTTTTAGAACATTTCAAGATCATATTCAAGTTGATAGCAATGGGAAGGGGATTATAATTCAGGGCAAGAGCTATAATCTACTTGATTTAATCTATGATATGGTTACAAATCGTAAAGGACTATTATCATTTGACGCTCATCTATACAACTTTCTAAATACATTAAACTTCCCCAAAAGCCTTATTAGCAATAGACAAATTCTAAAAAAATTAAATGAACATGCACCCTCAACACCATTAAAATATGAACATGAAGAAGAAGAAGAAGATTTTAAATCAATCTTGGAAAATACTAGCACACCTAGTGGAAACATTTATTTGACAATGAGGAGGAGCACACTATTGATAGCTAGACAAAAGCGAAAACGTATCAAGTCAATGTCGCCATCACCCCCATCGCCAACCACTAGTATACAAAAGGGTAGCGGACGTTACACTACGTGTTTACATTCAAAATGGTTGAAGTTCTG
This sequence comes from Artemia sinica, assembly GCA_027921565.1. Classification (NCBI taxonomy): domain Eukaryota; kingdom Metazoa; phylum Arthropoda; class Branchiopoda; order Anostraca; family Artemiidae; genus Artemia; species Artemia sinica. The sequence continues at coordinate 16,954,812 of CM051270.1, read as the reverse complement.
AAAGGTGTTTATGAAAATGTTGGTGAAGCGGGAAGTTTAAGTTCCCCCCCACTCTTTCCAAAGTCACTGGTGTTCACACTAAAAGTGTACAAGACTATCTACAAAATGAATCAAGTTACACTCTGCATAGAAATCGTAGGCTTCGTGCTAATCATTATCGAAAAACTAAAGCCTTTTTCCCATTGCATATAATGCAAGCAGATCTCTTAACTCTAGATGAGATTCAAAGACGTCACAATATACCGTACAAGTACATTCTACGTGCAATCAGTGTTTATAGTTGTTATGCATATGCAATTCCATTGCGGTCAAAGAGAGGCGTTGAAGTTACTCAGGCTATAGAAAGCATTCTCGAACAGCATTCGTATAAAAAAATTCAAACGGATCGCGGTAGTGAATTTGTTAATCCCCATGTTGCAAAAGTACTAGTGAAATATAATACACTGCTCTATCATAGTCATAGTCCTATAAAGGCTGCATTGGCTGAACGTTTGATGAGAACTATTCGACTTTTAATTTCAAGATATTGTACATTGAAAAATATATCTGCTTTTATTCATGATTTAGATAAAATCATGTTGATTTATAATCAACGACCTCATCGATCATTGTCCAACTCAACCCCAACGTAAGTTCATCATTCTGATCATGATACAATTGACACCTTCCTTAAACAATATTCCAATGAAACGATTGTCAATAAAAAAATTCAATGTTAGTGATACTGTTCGAATTAATAGAACAACTAATGGTTTTGAAAAGGGAAATTACTTCTGGTCCACAGAACTTTTTAAATTGGCAAAAATCCTACACACTAAACCCATAACTTATCGTTTGCGCGATAGCAAAGATGAAGAGATTCTCGGCGGCTTTTATGACTGTGAACTACAAAAAGTTAAAAATAATAGTGAAATCTATCAAATTGAAAAGATATTAAAGACTCGTACTCGCAAGGGTAAAAAACAGTTACTTGTTCGGTGGCTAGGATACAACTCTGATTTTGATTCTTGGATCGGTGTTGAAGATATTGACAATGCCCAATGATTTCTATGTAACATTTATGTCCAAGGTTTCCGATCCTCTCTACAATGACTTGAATAAAACAAGTGATTTTTGGACGAAACTCCCCCCGCCATCAAATTCGATGACGGAAAGTATGAAGTGGCTCTTGTCAATTGTATTCTCAAAAATACCTATGACATCCTGAGAAAGGATCTTGTGTATGATATAAAAGTTATACCATTTGATTGGTCACTTTTTTTCGAGTATGAATGGGCTGAAGCACTTAAATCTAGCGAATATCCACATGTCAAATTGAAATATATTGAATATGATAGTATGACAGATTTGTGTCGTACAGTCAATAGAAAAATCTCATATCGTAGGAATGGTACATTCCATTTTAATTATTCAATAGAACATGATAGGATTTACATTACCTCACCTGTTGACACTGAAATAATTCATCTCAATGATAATCTGAGAGACTTTCTTGGCTTTAAACAGAATAAGATCAATGGTAAACACGTTGGCACCGTTTACGGGATGGATCAAGTTATTTTTGCTGATTATCCACCTGGTTTTGCCTCGGACTCTTGCATATTTCTCTATGCATCTTTTGTGGAAACATCGAGAGTTGGTAATTCAAATGCCCCCCTCCTACGTGTTCTTGAACGAAAAAACAACTCTTGAACTTGTTCATCACTATAATATAAAGCATCTTCAGTATGTTCCTGTAAACACTTCGTATTTGAAACTCTGTCAGTTAACACTAAGAAGTGAATTGGTTGATCCTCTAGCAATAACAAAAGGCTTAGCAGTGATTACATGTCATTTTCGACCCATTTTCAGCGACACCACCTCCTAAAATGAACAATAGAAGAATTTCATTTGTCTGTCCCGATATCAATTGCTATGTTGGTGCTCTGAGTCTACGTCAAATGGGTCATGGATTGGACTACTACAAGGGGTGTACTGCAATATCTGGCTATGGTCTTGGTAGCTGGTTTTCTAGGCTATTTCGTTCTGCACTACCCCTTGCCAGAAAATATCTTGTACCTGCTGTATCAAATTTTGCCGCCTCAACACTACAGGACTGGGGGACGGGTAAGAATTTCAAAGAGAGTGTTAAGGAAAATATTAGATCTTCAGCAAGAGCCGTTGGTGAGGAATTAAAATCTCAGCAAAATGGCAAGGGATTGAAAGGGATGCGTGCGCGTCATTCACTCATCAGTCTCTACCCAGTCGGAAAGCGAAGAACATCAACAAGGACTTTGAGGAATAAAACGACGAAGACCAATAAGAAGAACAAAAAGAAAAAGATTGTTAGATCAAAGAAGGATTTCTTCTCTTAAGATGACTTATCTCCCCCACAAGGAATCACATCCATCAATCAGTTCCTCATTGAATCTGTTCAATGCTGAAAATGTTGATGTCAGTGTCAAGTGACATCAACTACTATGAACAATTTCATCCCCAGCAACCTCTCTCGGAAAATATACACTTTCAAATATGTTCCAATGAAGACTATTTCATTGCTTTGTCATCAACATTTATTGATTTAAATGTTGCGGTGAAGAAAAAGTCAGGTAATACAACTCCAACTGCTGCCGGTGGTCTCTCCTACGAAAACTGTATTCTAAACAACTTGTTCAAACAAATTAATGTTTTTATTAATGGAACATGGGTGAGCACTAGCAATAATTTATCCAACTATGCAAGCTACATACAATTTATGATGATGACACCAAAGGCATATAAGGAGTTGAGAAGCCAGTCATTGGGCTATGAACATCGATCAGGTGTTGATACTGACGGTGAGTTGACTACTGCAGTGAGCCAGGAGTATCATTTAGTAGAAAAATTAAATCATGAGATATTCAATATATCCCAATGGTCACCCCCCAACGTCAAGATTGACATAAAGTTGCAACTAGCCCCGTCGAATTTCATTTTGAGAAAAACACTTACCGCAGCACCCGATGCAAATGTCATCAGATCTGCAATTCTCCATGTCCGAAAACAACAGGTTATGAGCTCTGTTGCATTGGCAGTGGAAAAGCTAAGAGCCAATGGCAGCAGCATTAAACTTCTTGTCCCCCATACGATCACCAATCAACGTTACATTGCCACCGGCTCTCGTAGCTGTACCGATTCATCTTTTATCAATGGAGAAATCCCATCAAAATTGGCTTTGGCCTTTGTGAAGAGTGGCAGTGCCGTTGGATCCTGGACTGAATCTCCTCGTGGTTTAAATTTTTTTGGTCTATCCAGCTTTGTGTGCAAAGTGAAGGGTATTCCACTGTACACTCTATCATTTGACAAAAAAATCCTATAAAACTCTATAGGAGTTGACCATGCAATCCCTAGGTCATGACTCCCAACTATTTGAAAATGAAATAACCGATTTAATGTTTTCAAAAAATCATGGTGTAATTGTTTTGGACTTGTCTGGGACCCAGGATATGAGAATAGTACTTTCAGGGAATGTACGTTTAGAGTGTACGTTTGCCAATGCTTTGACTGAGAGTATCACGCTAATACCATTGAGTCAATTTGAAACCTATTGGGAAATCTCGCCCAACGGCAGTGTTCTACTAGACCTAGCACCATGAACACAAACCAAATAATCAACGTATTTAGTATGGATCTATACATGTCCCAGTACAAGTCCTATTGCATACCATCGGACTTCATTGACAAAATTCCAAGTAGTAACAATACCCTAATCATTGTTAATAGCAGTCCATCGACTTTAAAGACAGGCCATTGGCTATGCATCTTTCAAACAGCGAAGAATATTGAATTTTTTGATCCTCTCGGCCTATCATATAAATTCTAAACTCCACACATCAGAAACTTTATTGAAAGCAGTGGGAAAACTATTATTCAAAATCAAAGGAGAGTGCAGGATTTAACGACTAAGACATGTGGCTTTCATGCTCTACTCTTTTTCATGTTCAGATGTCGTGGCTATACCTACAAGCAGTTTCTCGACATCTATGTTGACTTACCTCGATTGAACGAATTTCTAGTGGAAAATATACTTACAAACGAGTTTAATATTGATTTTAGTGCCCTACAAATAAAATTTTCTAAAAATATATGTGAAATTGTATATTAATAAAAATAATGTATGTACATTATAAAAACGACTTTTCTACTCTTTAGATTTCATCTTCTGCTAGGTATAGGTATTTGTCGAGAACAACTAATGCGGGTAGGTTAGCTGAATTCACAGTATAACCCAGACATGCAAACAAATAGAATCAGACACACAAACAGAGAAAAACAGACACTTTAGACATTCCAACCAACAAAGACAAATTCTTGGACTTGCAAACACCAACCCAGACATGCAAACAAATAGAATCATACGCACAAACAGAGAAAGACAGACACTTTAGACATTCAAACCAACAAAGACAAATTCTTGGACTTGCAAACATCAACCCAGACATGCAAACAAATAGAATCAGACACACAAACAGAGAAAGAAAGACACTATAGACATTCAAACCAACAAAGACAAATTCTTGGACTTGCAAAGACCAACACAGACATGCAAACAAATAGAATCAGACACACAAACAGAGAAAGAAAGACACTATAGACATTCAAACCAACAAAGACAAATTCTTGGACTTGCAAACACCAACCCAGACATGCAAACAAATAGAATCAGACACACAAACAGAGAAAGACAGACACTTTAGACATTCAAACCAACAAAGACAAATTCTTGAACTTGCAAACATCAACCAAGACATGCAAACAAATTGATTCAAAAGTATGGGGACCGGGGGGCATTTGGGGACTCGGGGGGCATTTAGGGCCCCACGGGGGCCTTTGGGGGCCCCCACGACTCTGGGGGCATTTTGGGGGGCCCGGGGGCCTTTGGAGGCCCGGGGGCCTTTGGGGGCTCGGGGGGCCTTTGGGGGTCGGGGGCCCTTTGGGGTTGGGGGGCCCTTTGGGGTTGGGTTAGGGATGTTGTTAGGGTAGGGGACCTCAAAACATTGTTCAAACGGAACTTGTGTATAATAACGACCACAGAGTTTCACCCTCAAATCATCTTCTAAAACATCTTCTAAAATCATCTTCTAAAATGCCTCAAACTGTTTCGCCCAAATCATCTTCTAAAATGTCTCAAAACGGTTTCGCCCAAATAATCCCTAAACGTAATTTCTGCGTGTTCCTTTTGTTTTGGTATCCCTGAGCTGTCACATTTGAAATTCCTAGGAAACCCTTTCCCGCGTTAATCTCTTCATCTCATAGATGTTCCTAGCTACACTATTAAGGTTTCGATAGAATATCAATTTATCCCTCTGACTTAAAGATCAAAGAAGCCGTATTTAAAAAAGGATTTTTCTATCTCTTTAGACTCTTGCATAATTCCAAGATAACAAGTGATGTCATTTCTAATTCCTGACACTAAAGATCAATGAAGCCATATTTAAAAATAGAATATTAATTTTTCTCTCTGACCTAAAGACCGTTTATCCCTCAGACCTAGGATCAAAGAAGCCATATTTGTTTCTTAATTCCCCTTTCGTAAATCAATACATTCTCCCCAGCGATTATGTAAATCACCGCCAGTGTCATTACACCTGGACGAACAACAACAAATGAATCGACCATGAAAATACATCAAAGTGAGAAAAATCCTGTTTTTTTCATTCTCAGTGACAAAAACCATAAAAACATGCATAAACTATGTACTGCCAACATTAGACTAAATTGTAGATGGCAGCACATGTGTTCGCGTCGGGCTGGTACCCCCTTTCTACTTTAATGCAGACCAGGCTCTTTACGTTAAAAGTTAAAAAAAATTTTCATTCACAAACCCCTGAATCACAAAGGCCGTTTAATTAGAATAGATAGCTCTTTTGAAAGCATTAAAAAAAAACTGTAGCGTAAAGAGAGAGGTATTGACTTGGGGGAGAACCCCCTCATATACGTAATAATTTTTGTTCATTTTAAGTTCTAATGTTGCTTCTTACTTTCACTTGAAAAAACATGTTTTTTTAAAATTTAATTTCTGATCGTTTTTTAAATAATGCTTGGAAATCCAGCACCCCCTTCATAGAAATGTCCCTTACCCAAAAGAAACATCATCCACGGAAAGATTCTCCCGAGTAACCCCCTCCTCCAGCCCCCCACCAGAAAAAAATTCTTCCTGAAAATGTCTGTATATTTCCCAATAACCAATACAATATGTAAGCAATGGGCACAGTTCATAACTTGCAGCCCTTCCCCTGGGAACTGTGGGGGATTAAGTCATCATAAAAGACATATTTATTATATTTTCGACTATGCTGAACAAAATGGCTATCTAAAAACTTTAATTAGGTGACTTTGAGAAAAAAATGAGTGTGGGAGGGGGCCTAGTTGCCCTCCATTTTTTTGGTCACTTAAAAAGGGCACTAGAACTTTTAATTTCCGTTCCAATGAGCCCTCCTACGATATTCTAGGAGCACTGGGTCAATACGATTACCCCTTGGGAAAAGAAAAAAACAAAACAAACAAACAAACAAATAAACACGCACCCGTGATCTTTCTTCTGGCAAAAACTGCAAAATTCCACATTTTTGTAAATAGGAGCATGAAACCTCTACAGTACGGTTCTCTGATACGCTGAATATGATGGTGTGAATTTCATTAAGGTTCTATAACTTTTAGGGGGGTCATTCCCCCTCTTTTCAAAAATCAGCTAAATTTTCTCAGACGCGTAGCTTTTGATGGGTAAGACTTTGAAATCAGAATTAAAATCTGATTCTTTTGATGTATCTATTGGTACCAAAATTCCGTTTTTTAGAGTTTCGGTTACCATTGAGCCGGGTCGCTCCTTACTTACAGTTCGTTACCACGAACTGTTTGATTTAGGCAGCGCGATTGCGCTGTCTATGATAATTTCTGTTCGTTTTAAGTTTTAATGTCACTCCTTACTTTCAGTTGAAAAAACTCATTTTTTTAATCACTGATACAGGTACAGCCCAATTTTTACATGAAATCGGTCTGCAATTTGCCTGAAATAAGAGACCTTTCCTGTTGCAAAATCTGAGTAATCAAATTCAGACTGAATGACTGAAACCATATGTCATCTCATTCAGAGAAGAAGAGGCACTCAAGTTCACAGCATTCACCTAACAGAGTGGTCAGCAGCCATTTTAGTCAAGAGACTCAATAATATAAACAATGGGACGATTATTTAACATCTGACAACAATATATGTTTATTACTGTATCAAATCTATATCATAGCTTTAGACCTTGACTCAATTGCGAATGCCCGACCATGGTTGCCAACTTTTTGGTCAATGAATGTGTCCCTTGAACATCCAAAAATGTGTCATTTTCAGCCAAATTATGTCCATATTTTGTGTATAATATGTCCATCTTGAAATCTCAGAAACTAGTTTTTTTACGACTTGTAAACCTCCTTCAAAGTGGTCAGTTAACATCGAATATAATGAAAACGAAAAAGATTCATTTAGTTCATCTGTGAAAGCACAAAAGTCATAAAAACATGTAACCAGTAAAAAACTAATTGTCGGAGCTTAAGGCTCATCTTCCTACAAGAGTTCCGCTTGACAGGTATGGTTGGCATGAGGGTCAGCATTTTGACTTCTTTTGGTAGCTTTTTGTCAATCAGTGTATTTTTTGCGTATGTCATAAGGTAAAATCCAAGAGTCAAGCGACGTTGCGGAGCACTAGGTAAGCTGGGTTGCCCTTCAATCAAGGGGGTTACATCCCCAAAGGCATAATTACTGGACCTTTGAACAATGCTGAACAAAATATATGTCTACAGATTCTGATATGATGCTGGTTTTCGGAACTGATAGGTGCGGGTGGGGGGGGGGGGGAGGGGGTTGCACTCAAATCACTTTTGACTCTTATAAAGGGCACTAAACTTCAAAAAACCTTATATGCCCCTGGGACATAACTTACAACCCTTGTCCCAGGGCTTTTATGGGCTGTGTAAATGCTGAGGACATTGCTATATGCTCTTTAGACCAATTTTAACAAAATTTTTATCTCAAAATTTCTGTTGGATGCGTCTAGGGAAAAGAATACGTGTGTGGAGTGGCTCCACCCCTCTCCAACAAAGGTGGAGGGGGGCTTACTCCAAGGGTGGCACGGCCCTTGTGCTTCAAACATCGTTCTTAAAAAAAATTAGACAAAAAGTTGAACATTAGCATAGAGAGGGGGGTATTGAGGTGGGAGTAGCCCCCGTCATACACTGAATAATTTTTGTACGTTTTAAGTTTTAATGTCACTATTTACTTTCGGTAGAAAAAACTAGTTTTGTACTTATTTCTGATCGTTTTTCAGATAATTCCAGGAAATCCATCCCCTCTGTGGAAAATTTCCGCACGAAAAATTCCTGTATATAAAGTTCCTCCCATGTAAAGTTTTCCGCCGGGAAATTACCCCCGGACAATTCCATCCCTGCTACGAATCCTTCCCAGAAAATTTTTTGCTTACGATTCTGCCGGAAAAATACTCCTTATCATACTTTTATTTGAAGAAAGACATATATTCATTTAGTTTCTGATCCTTTTTAAGGTCATTGGGGAATATACCTGTTTGGAAAATACCCCCCCCCCCCCTTGGAAAGTTTATCCCCCAGAAATGTTCCATGGAGAATTTCTCCTGGTGAAAATTCAACCATGGATATTTCTTCCGTGGAAAATACCCCCCTCTCCCCCCCCCCCCCAAAAAATAGAAGATCCCAAGAGAATTGCAACTCCGCTCAAAACTTCCCCCTGAGAGTTCCCTCAGAGTGTCTTAACATATACAATGGGATCAACAAAGAGAAAAAAGACAAATAGCAAACATTCTGTATACAAATTCTGGTAAATTCTCCCCATGTAAAATTTCCCCTTAAAAGTTCACCCCCAGAAACTTCCATTCCAGTAGGAAGGGCATAATGAATACTGAACGAACACCGTGCTGCCATCTACAATTTTGTCTAACGCTGTACGAACATAATTTATTCAAGGATTATTGATCCATGAACGGGTCAATGACCCCTTTTTCAAGGTCGATTTATTTGTTGTTTTCAAGTGCATTGACTACAGAGTGAAGTTTGCACATGCGCATTAACGGTGAGGGAAATGTATTGATCTATAACTCGTGACGGGGCACCATATATGGGCATAGAATACTGAACGAACACCGTGCTGCCATCTACAATTGAGTCTAATGCCGACGGGAAATAATTTATTCAAGGATTATCGATCGAGTCAAATGAGGTCAAGGTAAATTTATTTGTTGTTGTTGTTGTTTGGCCAAGTGTAATGACACGAGGGGTAATTTACATAATCTGTGTGGAATGTATTGATCTACGGGAGAGAATTTCTGAGAACTTGATTTACATAATCGATGGGGTGAATGTTTTGATCCAGGAACGGGAAACAGGAAGTACATGCCTCCTTCTCAGCCAATCAGAGAGTCGGTTACATCTCATTCTAAGCCTAGGGGGTAGCTGTTGCTTATCATAAATATTTTAATATGGAAAATTGTCTTCCTTCTTGAGCAGTCAGTGTTTATGTGGGGGGGGGGGGTTAGGGTTGCAATGCCTCGCTTCTAACACCTTCATAGTAAAGCAAAAACAAAGTGTTTCTTCGCATGAAAAGTAAGGGGATGGATACATTGTGCAGACATGTACACCTTTTGACAAGAAAACTAATGTAGCCTTTCCTATATATATAACCCTGAAGTTTAGTGTTTAGTTAGCTTTTAATTATACCATATTTATGGTTGGCTATTTTGAGATCTAGATTTTAAATCATTGTATTTGATTTGATGCAGCTTTTGGCCCTAAAGAATAATGATAGTTTTTTTTAATTTATTTTCTAAATGGTAAAAATAGGATTTCTACGCTTTTCGGGTTTATTTCTCACAAGTTATGTATTTAATTTTTTCTCAACATGGTAAAAAGAGGAGCATTTCTGACTGTCGCAAATTTTACCTTTTGCTTTGTTGAAAAGGGGGGGGGGCTTCTTTGTAATAAATGCTTTCTAGACAAAATTATGGCTAGGTTAGGTTAGGGGGTACTAATTTTTATTCTGTAAAAAAGGGAAAAATTATTTCAATACTAACTTTTTTCTCTTCTTTAAGGACATTTATGATCAATGTGCGCCTCCACCTGAAAAGAGAGCAAGGGAGGGTTAGGCAGCTCCATCAGTGCCAGCCCCTATGCAGTCTGGGGAAAAGCCAAAAGAGAATGGGCCATAAGGATGGAGAACCCTGCTGCCTCATCGGTGCAAGCCCGTAACATCGCCGACCCGTCCGCCCTCCATCATGCGTTGCCTAGGCCTTCAAGAGCTGCCCCACCTACACAAGGTCAGGAGGTGGCCCTCCAACATGCTTCGCCAGGGCCTTCAGGCACTCAACTGCAGCCGGGATATAAAAATGTGAGCATTTTTACCTAACTTATAGAAATATCTAAACAAACCCATTTTTCATCACTGTAAAAGTGTGTGTTAGAGATATTAAAAATGTTATTTTCTCTATAATCCCACACCCCATTGTTTTAAATTTCTCTGCTCCCCCTACCTCAGAGATATCTAAATATAATGTAATTTTTTTTTGCTTGTAAAAGAAACCGCTCTTTTTTTCTAATCTTTCCTATTTTCTCTGCCCACTGTAGGCATCTTCGCTATTTTTCAACCTCATAATAATATTTTTCGTTAATTTCTAGTTTACTGTTATCTCACCATTTGAAACTCAAAATGTTATTTTCGCTAGAATATTATAGTTTTAAGGGGCCTTCCAACAATTGATTCATTTCACCACAGGAAAAGCGTGTCAGAGATATTAAAAGAAATTGTTCCCCCCTTTTAAATCAGGTCAATTATCGTATACATTCAGTCTGCTGAATTCTCATAATGACGCCAAAAAATGCACTATATTCCTCATAGCAAATTCTTTGCGTTATAAACTGCTTTTATTTAAACACAATTCTCTATCGGAAAGAGTTAGGCTATCAAGTAAAGACCGCGGTTTTTTCAAAGCATATAAAGAGTATTAATATGAATTATTTTGAGGAGTTGTTTGAACAAAATCAAAACCTTCTATGTCATCTTTTAGATTGTATTAACCTGGAACTTTCAGGATATATATATATAGTAGAGAACTAAATGCTACTGCTAAGCACGTTTTTAAATAATAATCCAATTTTTAAAAATAGGGGTGATTTAGACACTTTGAAAATAAGCTATTTTCTTTTATAGGTTTTCCTGGTTCCTCATGCTCTGACCCTCTCATCAGTTGAAGAAGAAGAAGAAGAACTCACTAATCCATCTATGGAGTCTCAGGTCATTCAGGAAGCATCACCTATCAACGAATTGCATGATAGCGGTAACTCCATTCAATTCCTGATAACATTGACGAGTTTTTAACCGATTTTTTTTATGTTGATAACAGCACAGTTGAGCAGGGGGGTACTTGAGTCCAAACACCTTACAAATTTTAGAGGATTTTTCCAATGAATTAACAGGGAACCCTCCCCACTGATAACATACTTCCACTTCAAACAACTGAAGTGGCTTCCCATAGCCCTATTATTGAACAATGTGGGGGAGGGGGTGGTGATAATAATATACAAGAGGAGGAGGGGGAGGAGGATAATATCCAATTGACTTCATTCCCGGAGTTTCAACTCTCAAACACAATTTTAAATGCGATAGCTGGCTACACTGCAACCTTTGGAGACCCATTTAATTCGCTTTTGTGTGGTAATTTTGTGTTTGACCCTGTAGAAACTGTTCATGAATATGTAGATAGAATTCGTGCACTGCTAGAAAATCAAATTCAGTTATGGGGAGGGGGTAGGGATTCAAATAAGGTTTCTATTGTTTTAAAGGTGTTTTATTTAAATGAGGGAAAAAGTGAGGTTTATCATCATTATGTACATACCGAGATGCGAGTGGTCTATCCAAATTTAGAGAATTTTGAGGGTGTTTTTTCCGAGTGGATAGATTATATTATCACGCATCTCGAGAATTATAACGAAAACGGGAGTGGGTCGGTAGTTCTTTATGTTGAAATTTTAAGCGTTAATATCTGTAAATTTAAAAAAGATTTTATTTTAAGGGGGGCAGGCTCTGAGGGGTCAATAATCTTAAAATATAATCCTGATCTAGAAGGATGTAAAGGTGTCCAGCGAATCTGTTTTGAAACAGATCAAAAATGTTTCAAGTACGCTTTCCTCATATCAGCATTCGAGCCTCTAGCACGTGACGCTACCAAGACGAATTTAGACGATTGGGCTGTGCATGGGAGGGAGGGGTCCGAGTTTCCCATTGTAGATTTCACTTGTTTAAAGGGAAAATACCCAGTAACGCTCAGGTTTATTGATATTTTTGAAAGGGCCAATGCCCATTTAAATATCGGCGTTACTGTGGTTCAGTATGAAACTGAATTTGAAGATGGGGTTCGTTCAAAAAAGAAGGGGGTGGTGTTCCCAGTAAGAAGTCCGTCGATTGAATTGGTTAAACACTGGGTTTGGTTGTTGTACACACCACCATCTAGTGACCTAGCCAATTCAATTGGCCATTTCAATCCAATTACAAACATTAGTAGTGTTCTGGGGGAGGGTAAGGAAAGGGGGGTATGTTTCTACTGTCCGACATGCCTTTCTCGATTTCGTAGCGATATAAAACTACGGGATCATATGAAGCATTGTAGACAGCATGGCTACCAGTTAGTGGAAACGGTTTCAGGGGATAGGGCCATTTTACGTTTTAAAAATCTCCAAAACACCCTCCTCCAGAGCAATAAAATCTCGTTGGACTGTGAAGCGGAGCTGGAGGAAGTGAACGATCCTCGATTTCCAAACCGAATCAAAGAACATCAAGCTAATGCAGTCTCCTACGCCCACGCACAAAGAGACAGTTCTAACACTATGCAGTTGTTAGAAATAGTTGAAACACTGGATGAGGGAGAGTGTATGGTCAAGGCACTGACTAAATTAATTGACACAGCTAATGGCGCTATTTCTCGTTTGAGAAATACGCATTACCCTATGGTGTTTTCTGCAGAGGATCGTCTCGCGATTAAAAATCCAAAAATATGTTGGGTTTGTAAGGGGGAGTTTGAAGAGGGGGATAAGGGGACTAAAGGGAAAAGAGGGGGGAAGGGGAAAGTCAGAGATCAAATGACTTGTAGCAGGAAATATCCTCTGGGGGTAGTAATTTTAGAAGGGTGGCGCATCAATCGTGTAACATAAACGTTAGCCAGCAGTTTTAATTCCAGTTTTTATTCACAATTCAAATTATGATTTAAAATTTATTTTACCGGCACCGGCACGTATGCACAGGGAGGGAGGGGGAGTAGATAGTCCATGGGTAAATAATTCATTTCACCTATAACATCTAGGCCAAATCGGCCGAGAAGTTGTTGCTTCTCGAGTTGAAATGGCAGGTAGTAAAAAATGGGCACACGTGCTGGAATAAAATCAGGTTTTTAGATTCTTTTAGTTTTTTTTACCAAGGCATTGAGTCAATTGATTCAAGTGCAGAAAAGCGACAATTTTGGTAGCTCTCCTTTGCTTAAACAGCACTTTCCAGACAGTGGAATGTATGACCTATTGACCTGTAAAGGTGTATATGCATATGACTATTACTGTTCTGGCGCTCGCTAAAGCGAGGTGAAACTACCTCCAATTGAAGCTTTCTATAACTCACTCACCAACAGTGAATGCACAGCCGAGGAATATGAGTTTTCCAAGAAGGTTTGGTCTAAGGGGAATTGTAAAAATGGGTGGGATTATTGTAGACTGTACTTGGCCAGTGACGTTTTAACTCTGTTTGACATAATCTGAAAAAACACAGACCAAATCGATTCAGTGTTTGGACTAGATTTAGGCTATTATTTTTCCACACCACATTTGGTGATGGACTTGATTTTAAAAATTTAGTAGGGAGGAAATAGGCTTAATAACTGATGTGGATCAACACCTTTTTGTAAAAAGATCAATGAGGGGTGGGTATGTTTTTCATGGGGATCGCGTCTTGACAACCAATCCAAGCGGACAAAACAGCAACACCGGTGCAAAGTCAAATGCAGTGTTCTTGGACATGAACTCATTGTACCCCTCGGCAATGTCTCACTACTCTTTGCCGTGTGGGTACTATCAATGGCTTGAGAATCTTTTTGAGTTCCCCGACATTAACACTGTCGAAGACAATGGGCTACAAGGATGGTTCTTTGAAATTGACGGGCACATTCCATTGGCGCTTCATGATTTAGTCAGAGATTTTGTTTTTCCCTTTATCAATCGACCAGTGACCAGGGACTCACTGAGCCCCTACAATCGATCATTGGTTGAGGATATGGGGATGCACTGGACCCCCTCTAAGCAAAAACTGATTGCAGATTTTGACCCTAAGGAGAATATCGTTGTTCATCATGTGCTTTTGCACAGGATGGTGAACAATGGTTTCAAGATCACCAAAATACATAGGGTCCTGCAATTCAGTCAGAAACCCTACTTAAAGACGTTTATCGACACTTTTGTTGATAAACGTTCTCGGGCAAACAGTAAAGTTGAGAAGGAAATGTACAAACTCATTCTAAATTCAGCGTTTGGCAAAATGTGTGAAAGCGTACGGAACAGATCTTGTTGCGATGTCGTGACTGACCCTCAAGAGTGTACACGAATTATTGCCGATCCCAATTTTACAACGTTCACGAGCATAGAGGCTGGAATGGTTCTTCTACACAGGAAAAAGAGAAATGTGGTACTGAACAAGAATATAGCAGGAGGTAGTTCAGTACTTGAAATTTCCAAAAAGCTCATGTTGTCGTTTTTTTACAATGTGTGCAAGGTGCAATGGCCACGGGAGGGGGAGGTTCAAGTTTACTATGGGGATACAGATTCTCTGCTGTTAAAGGTAAAAACTGGGGATTTATTGGGGGATTTAGAAAATGGGGAACACATCAGCTCGCGGATGGATTTCACCCACTGGAATCCATCCCTCTACCCCGATTTGGTGAAACGTCAAGGCCCCAACCAACTACTAATGTTAAAATCAGAGACGGGGAGTGATTTGATATCCAGGGGGGTGTTCCCGGGTCCTAAAGTTTATTGCGTAGAAACATATAGCGGGGATGTAAAGCAGGCGTGTAAAGGGGTGCCTACACATTTTGTAAAGAGCAATTTCAACATGAGCGTGTACAGAGACTGTGTAGAGAGTAGCCTAGTGCCGAGAGCACAAGTGCTTGCCATTCGCTCTCTAAAGCATACAAATTATACTGTAAGAGTGGAAAAGAATGCAATGTCATGTATATCTGACAAAGTCTTTGTGCTCGAGAATGGTGTAAGTGTACTGCCACATGGCCACTACCGTATTTAGACTGGGTTGATTGCATAGACTATCGCAATCAACTTGGTCTGGATAAATTAACCTGAGTTTGACTCTAACCACTAACCCTAACCGAACCAAACCCTTTCATAAATTAACTAACCTAACCTCACCCTAACCCAACCTAACCCAACCTAACCTGTAGCAGCAGCAGCAGCAGTGACGACAACTATTCTATACAGTGCCCCCGGGGGGTGGGGGGTCCCGCCCGCGGCTGGCCTTCGGCCCCGCAGCTCCCGGGGGGTAGGGGGTCCCGCCCGCGGCTGGCTTTCGGCCCCGTGGCTCCCCGGAGGGTCGAGGGGACCCATTTTAAATTCATACTGTTCAACTGTGCTATTTTAAGTTCATGTTCCAAGTGTTTTTTTTGTTTTTTTTTTTCAAGTGATTTACTGTACAAATAGTGTGTGTGTTTGTACAAATAGTGATGCTGGACAAAAATTGTTTTTATGACAATAAGTGTTGTTGTGTTGTTCTGGATGAACAAAAGTGTTTTTATAATAAATGTTGTTCTTTATGTTTGAAGAAGTGTCATTTTTATGTTGTTCATGTTTGAACAAGTATCATTTTTATGTTTGAACAGAGGTGTTTTTTTATCTTAATAATGTTTGAACAAGTGTTTTTTTATGTTGTTCTTGTTGAACAAACAGAGTTTTCATGTCAAATAAATCACCATGAAATATTGTTTTTGTTGTTCTTGTTAACGTACTAGATAGATCTATGGGAAAATTATTAGTACTACTTATTCATTGGACACGTATGATTTACAGTTAGGTGTAGTCCGACTGTTGTCAACAGCAGCAGCAGCAGCACGTATCAATTTAAAAAACCCTTCAGGTTGTTTCTGTGTGGTCCATCAATGTCGGGGAAAACAACACTTTTAGCTAAAATGATTCAAAATTGTAATAAAATGTTTTTGGAAAAACCAAAGAAAATTTATTATTGCTAGTATTTGGCAGGAGTCCTATGATCAAATAAAAGCTATTGCCACAACCTTACCAATACAATTCATACGGGGACTTGATGTTTTCAATAGTATAGAACCAAACTCGTGGCTGATTATTGATGATTTGGCTGAATCCATTGAACAGTTCTCACAGGAAATGCTACAGCTGTTCACCGTTCACTCTTATCATGAACAGATTTCCATAACCCTAGTTCTACACAATCTGTTTCATGAGAGCAAATGTATGAGAACCCTTGCTTTGAATTGCACCATCTATATTATCTACCGAGTTGTTTGTGATTCTAGCTCGCTAATAACTCTCAATAAGCAAATATATCCAGGCGCCACTAAATTTCTGCTGTCAGCGTACACTCAGGCGACAAATAAGCCCTACGGCTACATTTTGCTAGATCTTAATCAGAGCACACCCGAGGATCTACGTGTAGTCACCGACATTTTCGACAATGAAATTACAGTATATCTTCCGGTTAACAGTAGAACAAGCTATTAGTTGCCATTATGACACTGACGAAACAACACGAACAACGGCATTTATTTTCCGTTTTAGGCACTTCAAAACCTCCACTCAGGAAGGCCATACTCAAACATGGCGTTGAAAATGATTTCATTAATCTAATATATGAACTTTGTTTAAATTTAACTGAGGGTAATGTACACTTGCCAGAAGGTATTAGACAACAGACAAAGCAACATCGTTCCACTGTACGCGCCTTGGCTTGCAAAAACAAGGAAAAAATTTTTAAAAGAAAACGTCTCCTGCAAGTGGGTGGTAGCTTTTTTACACTTTTACTGCCAATAATTGCAGGACTTGTAAACAGTTTTCTCTAGAGAATGGCTAAACCCTATAAATTGACACCATTTGAACTTGTCCTCTCGCCCGTCGAACATTTTGAAGACAATCTAAGCAAATTCGTTAATGATGAGAATATTGCTGATGGCAAAAAACTGCTTTTACTTCAAGATGCATTGCGACGTGTGGACAAACATAGACCTTATCGTAAGAGACCCACCACCGTCACCGTCACAGATCCCTCTAAACAGGAAACATCTCCTCAGGATTCTGTGCAATCAAAGGAGAAGGAATTGAATTCAATTGAATCGAAAATTGGAAACCTATTGCCAATGACCTATCGAGAACAGAGTAAAAGAGTATTATCATATCTCATGTTGGAAATTGGTGGAGATGATCATCAAGTTCAAGTCGACAGCGCAGGGAAACGAATTATAATTCAGGGAAAAAGTAATAATCTAGTTGATTTAATCTGTGATATGGTGGCGAATCGTAAAGGACTTTTATCATTTGACAATAATCTATACGCCTTTCTAAGTGTATCAAACTTTCCCAAAAGTCTAATTGGCAATAAGCAAATTCTAAAGAAACTAAGAGAATATAGTCCACCAGCAACGCCAACACCGTTTAAAAAAGAAGAAGATTCAATATTTGAAAATACTAGCAGCAGCAGCAGCAGCAGCAATGATTTTATAATACCTGTGGCTGCTAGTCAAAAGCGAAGACGGATTGATTCACCCTCCAGTTTGCAAAAGGGGAGTGGACATTACACTTCGTGTTTGCATTCAAAATGGTTGAAGTTCTGAAACATGTCTATGAAAATATTGGTGAAGCGGGAAGTTTAAGTTCCCCCAAAATGCTTTCTAAAGTTGCCTCTGGCAGCACATTAAAAAAAGCAAAGGAGTATCTACAGAATGAACCGAGTTACACACTGCATCGGAATCGCAGGCTTCGTGGCAAACAATATCGACAAACTAAAGCCTTTTTCTGTCTGCATATAATGCAAACTGATCTTTTAACTTTAGATGCGATTCAACGGCGTCACAATGCACCCTACAAATATATTCTGGTGGCAATCAGTGTCTTTAGTTGCTATGACTATTCCATTCCATTACGGTCAAAGAAAAGTGTTGAAGTTGCTCAGGCCATTGAACGTATTCTTGAGCAGGATTGCTATAGAAAAATTCAATCGGATCGTGGTAGCGAATTTTTTAATCCCCGTGTGCAAAAGGTTCTATTGGAATATAATACAACACTTTATCAGAGTCACAGCCCGATAAAGGCTGCATTGGCTGAACGATTGATTAGAACGATTCGTCTATTAATATCAAGATATTGTGCACTGAAAAATACATCTGCTTTTATTCATGATTTAGATAAAATCATGCAGATATACAACCATCGACCTCATCGATCTCTGTCCAGCTCAAGCCCTCGGGAAGTTTATTGCAGTGAAAATACATTTGATGCTTTTCTAAGGCAATATTCCAATGGTGCTAATGAGAAGAAGAAGAAAAACAAGAAATTCAATGTTGGTGATACTGTTCGAATTAATAGAACCACCAATATTTTTGAAAAGGGGAATTATTTATGGAGCACCAAACTTTTTAAAGTAACAAAAATCCTGGACACGGAACCCATGACATATCGACTGCAAGACACCAAAGATGATGATATTCTCGGCGGTTTTTATGAATATGAACTGCAAAAAGTTAGAAACACTTTTGAAATTTATCAAATTGAAAAGATATTAAAGAGTCGTACTCGTAGGGGCAAGGGACAGTTGCTTGTTCGCTGGCTAGGATACAACTCTGATTTTGATTCTTGGGTCAGTGCTGAAGACATTAACAATGCTCAATGATTTCTATGTGACTTTCATGTCCAATGTTTCTGATCCTCTTTACAATGACTTGAATAGAACAAGTGATTTTTGGACAAAACTCTCTCCCACCATCAAATTCGACGGAAAGTATGAAGTGGCTCTTGTCGACTGTATTCTAAGAAATACCTACGACATCATCCTGAGAAAAGATCGTAAATGTGATATAAAAATTAGACCCTATGATTGGCCTCCACCACCCTCAGGTGATCAAGAACAAATTCAAAAAAGCAATTGGATGAATTATACATAAATTGAATTACCCTACGAGGAACTCTCCTGTATGAATGATTTATGTCGTTCTATTAATAAAATAATTTACGCTCGTAAAAAAGGAGCTTTTCATTTCAACTATTCAAAGGAAGAAAGCAAGATCTATATTAGTTCACCTATTGCCGATGAAAAGGTTATTCTCAATGACAATCTAACGGATGTTCTTGGCTTTAAGCTCAATATGGCTTTAAGCCGGAAACACTAATTTCATTTTTGCTGACTACCCGCCTGCCTTCTCCACGGACACTTGTATATTTCTCTACGCTTCATTTGTGGAAACATCTCGGGTTGGCAATACCAATATTCCCCTCCTACGAGTTCTTGAACGAAAAACCAATCAAGAACATATTCACCATTACAATATAAAGCATCTTCAGTATATTCCCGTAAACACTTCCTATTTGGAACTCTGTCAGTTAACACTACGAACTGAATTAGGTGACCCTCTAGCAATATCAAAAGGTTTGGCTGTGATTACATGCCATTTTCGACCCATCGTTCAACAACAACAACAAGATTTCTAATAGAAAAGTGGTATTCATTTGTCCTGATATTGACTGCTATGTTAATACTCTTGGCCCAAGACAACAGGGCAATGGAATGGACTATTACAAAGGTCACTCGTCAATGTCTGGCTACGGTCTTGGCAGTTGGTTTGCTAAGCTGTTTCGCTCTGCACTACCTCTGGCTAGAAAATATATTGTACCGGCTGCGACAGATTTTGCAACCTCTACACTATACGATTGGGGCTCTGGCAAGGATTTTAAAAAAAGTGCTTCGGAAAATCTCAGGTCCAGTGTGCGAACCCTATCTCAGGTCGAGTGTGCGAACTAAAAAATAGAAAAGGTTTAAAAAGGTCGAGAAACAATGCATCACTCATCAGTTTCTACTCAGGTCAGAAACGAAAGACATCACCCCTGTCAAAGAAAAGAAGGAAAAAGCCGACACGGACTGTAAACAGAAGAAGAAGCCCCAGGAAGAGAGTTGTTAGATCGAAACTAGATTTCTTTTCCTAAGATGTCCTACCTTCCGCATAAGGATTTCCAACCTACAATCACCTCATCATTGAATCTATTCAATGCAGAAAATGTTGATGTGAGTGTCAAGCATGGATACTAAGAACAATTTTATCCACAACAACCCCTCTCTGATAATATCCACTTTCAAATTTATTCCAATGAAGAATACTTTATGGACATGTCTTCGACATTTATAGATTTACAAATGAAAGTCCGGAAATCCGAGGATACAATGCTAATTCGGGCCGATGGAATATCCTATGAAAATTGTGTATTACATAATTTATTTCGTCAAATCAGTGTCTACATCAATGGCACGCTGGTGAGCACAAGCAACAATCTCTCAAATTATATAAGCTATATGCAATTCATGTTGATGACACCCAAGTCATACAAGGAATTGAGAGGCACCTCCAATGGATATGAATATATTACTAATACTGATAGTACAGATGCACTTAAAAAGCTACAACTAGCGAATTACATCTAGTTGGAAAAATATAGCATGAAATATTTAATATACCCCAATGGCTACCACCCAATGTTAAAGTGGATATAAATCTGACGCTTGCACCATCCAATTTCATATTGAGAAAAGAACTTGCTGCCAATCCTGATGTGACTCTCTCCCTCACTTCGGCAATACTTCATGTACGCAAACAACAAGTCATTAGTTCTGTTGCTTTGGCAGTAGAAAAACTGAGAGCCAGTGGAAATAATATTAAACTACTTGTTCCTCATACAACCACCAATCAACATCATATTACCATGGGGTCACGCACCTTCACCGACTCATCCTTTATCAATGGCAAAATTCCGTCAAAACTCGCTTTGGGTTTTGTAAAAAGCGCCAGTGCAATAGGATCATGGACTGGATGCCCACATAGATTTGAAATGTTTGGACTTTCATCTCTTGTGTGCAAAGTAAACGGTATACCACTATACAATCTATCTTTTGATAAATCCTATAGAACATTGTATGAGCTGACCATGCAAACCCTAGATCATGATTCGCAACTATTTGAAAATGGTATAACCGAAGAAATATTTGCTAAAACACATGGTATCATTGTATTGGATTTGTCTGGCACGCAGGATATGAGTATAGTACGTACGGGGAGTGTGCGTTTAGAGTGTACATTTGCCGACCCATTTGCTGAGAGTATTGCACTAATATCACTAAATCAATATGAAACCTATTGGGAAATAACTCCCGAAGGCAGTGTTCTACTAGACTTGGCGCCATGAACACCAGTCAAATAATCAATGTATTTAATATGGATCCCTACACGTCCCAGTACAAATCCTATTATCTGCCCTCGGACTTTCTTGGAAAAATTCAAAGTGCCGACAATACATTAATTATTGTTAATAGCAGTCCGTCGACTGTGCTGACGGGTCATTGGCTGTGCATCTTTCAAACAATGAAGACGATTGAATTTTTTTATCCTCTTGGTCTACCCTATACATTTTACACACCCCACATCAGCAACTATATTGAGAGCAGTGGAAAAACTATTATTCAAAATCGGAGGAGAGTGCAGGATCTGACGACTAAAAGCTGTGGCTTCCATGCACTACTATATTTTGTGTTCCGATGTCGCAGCTATACTTACGAGCAGTTTCTCAACATTTATGGTGACAATCCACGTCTGAACGACTTTCTAGTGGAAAATATCCTCTCAGACCTGTATAATATAAATTTCAGTGCCCTAAGAGTAAAGTGCTTTAAAAATGTTTGTGAATTTGTTTATTAATAAAATGTATATATACAACAATATCTTTAATTCTTCACTTTAGATTTCTTCATCGGTGTATAGGCAACTCTCGTGAACCACTAATGTCGGTAAATCATTTGGATTCTCTGTATATTAATCTTGATTGGCTGAAAAGTCAGGGTCACATTTTCTACAATACAATGTATCTTCACTCTTGTCATATCTCTTTGTATAGTCAATGATGCTATTTGCATTCATATTATGAAATTCACGAGTTTCAATCTGTCTATTTGAAACAATATCACATACAGTGTTTTCAAATGGTGAATCACATTCGGTAACTGCCAAATAAAAAATCACTTGGTTTATAGTCATGATAGGCAGTGTCGTCACAACGATGACGTACAAACCAAATTGTCTTGTTACCCCAACAGTTCAATCGTAGACCCGATTCTTCCTCCCAGAATAATTTAAATCCACGACGATACCAATCTCGTAGAAATAAACTAAAATCACGTTTGGGATTCTTTCCAATCATAGCGGGGTAAGTATTCTCCCACTGATCACATTTGTCATAGTGACAATTGGAGCACAGATGTGCTCTAGGGTGAGAGTCACAAATCTCTTCAAGACATGAATTACAGTCTTTAATTTGTACTGCATAGCCTCTATGTAATTTACAAGGATTACATAATTTACACTTTTCACTATAGTCATCAATAATTGTACAATTCTCACACTGAGTCCAACTGCCAAGACTGTACATGCATAGTGGATATGTATAGAACATTTTTTGGTTTCCGATCTCAACTCTCTCTGACAGCTAAAACGAAACTGATCGTCCCTGCTGACGGATAAATTCAGGGTGGAGTAATGGGAGAGGAGTAACTCTGTGACGTCACCTCTTTCGAATGGTGGGGGAGCCATCTACATTGAATTTATGGCAATGTTTTCAAAAGTGTATCCACAATATGATTCTGCTTTGTTCCAATTAATATATCAATAAATTGAGTATAAACATTTGAGTCACATCGACAAAGCTTCATACAATAGTCCAATGGGGGAGAATCAGTCCCCATTATATTTTCAAGTGTTCCCCGAGAGAATTTCCTACGTTGAAGAGATAACTCAAGAAAATCATCATCCAAAATCAAATGTTTTTCCGTAAACACCAGATTTGATCTAATTCTCTCTTTCTCAAATTTATTCATTTTTCAATCCTTTCACTCTGACTGCTGACTCTAGACTGACCATGATTCGTTAGCCTAACATTCTAACAACAAAAAGAAAGGGAACATTTTCGATTTCGAAACAATTTTATTGAATTATTACAACAATAATACTAAAAATGTACAATTAGCAATACAGTTTATTGTCTTCGATATGTTTCACTAATGCACTTAAAGCACATTGAAGTCTATTCACATGCGCTATATCAACTTTAGCAGCGAAACATAATTGATCCTCCATTTTAAATTTGCTCAAGGATATCACATATCTTGCATATACTTCATCCCATTCCAGACAAAGCCGTAATCCTCTCGTGATTTCCGCCGCAATGTTTGGTGCTCTTGTATTATTGCTACCAACTCCACTATCAACTTCTAGTAGGGTAAACATTCCACTCATCATCAGCACAAATATATCCAAATGAGTAAAGTCTAACTGTTCTCACTCCGTTGAATTCTATTAAAGACTAATAAAAACTATAGCAAAAATCCTTTCCTTATATTCTCTGCAATCCTCTTATTAGTTTAGAAGGAGACACGTGATCCTGTTTCCCGTTATCAGATCAAAACATTCCCCCTTCGATTACGCAATCAATTTCTCGGAAATCCTGTCCCCTTCGATTACGCAATCAATTTCTCGGAAATCCTCTCCCCTTCGATTACCCAATCAGTTTCTCGGAAATCCTCTCCCCTTCGATTACGCAATCAATTTCTCGGAAATCACCTCCCCTTCGATTACGCAATCAATTTCTCGGAAATTCTCTCCCCTCGAGGGATTCTATGCCCATATATGGTGCCCCGTTCGGAGTTAGACTCAATTGTAGATGGCAGCACGGTGTTCGTTCAGTATTCTATGCCCATATATGGTGCCCCGTCACGAGTTATAGATCAATACAATTACTCTACTGTTAAGGCGCATGTGCAAACTTCACTCCGGAGTCAATGCACTTGAAAACAACAAATAAATCGATCTTGAAAAAAGGGGTCATTGACCCGTTCGATCGATAATCCTTGAATAAATTATGTTCGTACAGCGTTAGACTACATTTTAGATGGCAGCACGCTGTTTGTTCAGTATTCATTATGCCCTTCTTGCTCATTCTAATGAGAAATTCTCCCCATAGAAAATCCATCCTCAGAATATCTCCTTCCTCCCTTTGAAAATGTCGGTATACTTCCCTATAACGAATACTATATGTAAACAATGGGCAAATTTCATAACTTGCGGCCCTTCCTTTGGTGGTTCTGAGGGGTCATGTCATCTCCAAAGACATATCTATTGTACCTTTCAGCAAGACTAGTAGGGAGGCCATAATGAATACAGACGGGAGTGACGTCACAGTCAGTTTATTGATCCATTAACGGGTCAATGACACCATTTTCAAGGTCGATTTATTTGTTTGTTTCTAGGTGTAATGACTCCGGGACGAAGTTTGCACATGCGCATTGACGAGACAATGTATTGATCGACTCGAAGGGGAAGTGGATTTCTGAGAACTTGATTTACATAATTGGTGGGGAATGTATTGATCGAGTTAACGATACCTAACCACATACATAATGTATTGATCCACAAGAGGGGAACTAAATTTCTGAGAGATTGATTTGCATAATCGAGGGGAATTATTGATTCACGAAAGAGGAATTAAGAAATATTATGGTTTCTTTGATCTTTAGGTCTGAGAGATATCAGGTCTTTAGTGACAGAGATAAATTGATATTCTATTTTTAAATATGGCTTCTTTGATCTTTAGGTCTGAGGGATAAATGGTCTTTAGTGATAGAGATAAATTAATATTCTATTTTTTAAATATGGCTTCTCTGATCTTTAGTGACAGAGATAAATTAATATTCTATCGAAGCCATAATAGTGTAACCAAGAACACCTTAGAAATGAAGAGATTAACGCGGGAAATGGTTTCCTAGGAATTTCAAATGTGACAGCGCAGGGATGCCAAAACAAAAGGAAGACGCAGAAATTACGTTTAGGGATTATTTAGGCGAAACCATTTGAGACATTTTAGAGGATTATTTGGGTGAAACCGTTTGAGACATTTTAGAAGATGATTTGGGCGAAACCGTTTGAGACATTTTAGAAGATGATTTAGGTGAAACAGTTTGAGACATTTTAGAAGATGATTTTAGAAGATGATTTAGAAGATGATCTGGGGCGAAACTCTGTGGTCGTTATAATACACAAGTTCCATTTGAACAATGTTGTGAGGTCCCCTACCCCAACCCCAAAGGCCCCCCCTTACCCTACCCCAAAGGGCCCCCGGGCCCTCAAAGGGCCCCCCAGGCCCCCAAACACCAAGCAATACTTTCAAAAGGCTTCTTTATATCTTTGCAGAACAAGTTCTTTTCTTAATACCCCCCTAAACCAATTTTACAACTTGAAATACTCATCCTTTTCACCCACAACTTTACTTTATGGCTTTTTGAATACCAAAACACCAAGCAATACTTTCAAAAGGCTTTATTATATCTTTTCAGAACAAGTTCTTTTCTTAATCTTCCTCCTAAGGCAATTTTACAACTTTAAGTTCTCGTTCATTTCACCCACGACTCTACTTTATGGCTTTTTGATTACCCCAACACCAAGCAATACTATCAAAAGGCTGTTTCATATCTTTTTAGAACAAAAATCAAATATTATTAATAAAATCAAATGTATTTTAAATGTGTGCATCAAAGTAACAACATTCTTCTTTAATACCACCAAATGTTTACTGAACACACACAATTTTCTCTTAAAAATAATATTTTTCATCAGTGATAACACGTTTTCAGTTGGAACTAGCAAGTTTTCTGACAGAGATACCAAATTTTTTTTAGAAGTAACATTTTTTAATCTGTGATAACAACTTTTCTGTTAAGAGTAGCAAGTTCTGCTTAACACTAACAAACCTTCTCATCAAAGTAACAACATTCTTCCTTAATACTAACATACTTTTACTGAACACACACAAATTTCTCTTATAAATAATATTTTTCATCAGTGATAACACTTTTTCTGTTCGAACTAGCAAGGTTTGCTTAACACTAACAAACCTTCTCATCAAAGTAACAACATTTTACCTTAATACTAACTTGCACTTACATAAAACATACAAATTTTTCTTAGAAATAATATTTTCCATTAGTGATAACACGTTTTCTGTTCGAACTAGCAAGTTTTCTGTCAAAGATATAAAATTTTTTCTTAGAAGTAACTTTTGTTTGATTGTGATAACAACTTTTCTGTTAAGAGTAGCAAGTTCTGCTTAACACTACCAAACCTTCTCATCAAAGTAACAACATTCTTCCTTAAAACTAACATACTTTTACTGAACACACACAAATTTCTCTTAGAAATAATATTTTTCATCAGTGATAACACTTTTTCTGTTTGAACTAGCAAGTTTTCTGCCAAAGATACCAAATTTTTTCTTAAAAGTAATAATTCTTGATTGTGATAACAACTTTTCGGTCAGAAGTAGCAAGTTTTGATTAACACTTACAAACCTTCTCATCAAAGTAACAACCTTCTTCTTTAATACAACCAAACGTTTACTTAACACACCCCAATTTCTCTGCGAAGTCACATTTTTTCATCAGCGATAACACGTTTTCTGTTTGAGCTTGCAAGTTTTCTGTCAAAGATACCAAATTTTTTCTTAGAAGTAACATTTTTTGTTTGTGATAACAACTTTTCTGTCAGAAGTAGCAAGTTCTGCTTAACACTAACAAACCTTCTCATCAAAGTAACAACATTTTACCTTAAAACTAACATACTTTTACTGAACACACACAAATTTCTCTTAGAAATAATATTTTTCATCAGTGATAACACTTTTTCTGTTCGAACTAGCAAGGTTTGCTTAACACTAACAAACCTTCTCATCAAAGTAACAACATTTTACCTTAATACTAACTTGCACTTACATAAAACAAACAAATTTTTCTTAGAAATAATATTTTCCATCAGTGATAACACGTTTTCTGTTCGAACTAGCAAGTTTTCTGTCAAAGATATCAAATTTTTTCTTAGAAGTAACTTTTCTTTGATTGTGATAACAACTTTTCTGTCAGAAGTAGCAAGTTCTGCTTAACACTAACAAACCTTCTCATCAAAGTAACAACATTCTTCCTTAATACTAACATACTTTTACTGAACACACATAAATTTCTCTTCGAAATAGTATTTTTCATCAGTGATAACACTTTTTCTGTTTGAACTAGCAAGTTTTCTGCCAAAGATACCAAATTTTTTCTTAGAAGTAACAATTTTTGATTGTGATAACAACTTTTCTGTCAGAAGTAGCAAGTTTTGATTAACACTTACAAACCTTCTCATCAAAGTAACAACATTCTTCTTTAATGCAACCAAACGTTTACTTAACACACCCCAATTTCTCTGCGAAGTCACATTTTTTAATCAGTGATAACACGTTTTCTGTTTGAGCTTGCAAGTTTTCTGTCAAAGATACCAAATTTTTTCTTAGAAGTAACATTTTTTGTTTGTGATAACAACTTTTCTGTCAGAAGTAGCAAGTTCTGCTTAACACTAACAAACCTTCTCATCAAAGTAACATCATTTTACCTTAAAACTAACATACTTTTACTGAACACAAACAAATTTCACTCAGAAATAATATTTTTCATCAGTGATAACACTTTTTCTGTTCGAACTAGCAAGTTTTCTACCAAAGATACCAAATTTTTTCTTAGAAGTAACAATTTTTTGATTGTGATAACAACTTTTCTGTCACAAGTAGCAAGTTTTGCCTAACACTAACAAGTTTTCTCATCAAAGTAACAATATTTTATCTTAAAACTAACATACTTTTACTGAACACACACAAATTTCTCTTGGAAATAATATTTTTCATCAGTGATAACACTTTTTCTGTTCGAACTAGCAAGTATTAAACCAAAGATACCAAATTTTTTCTTAGAAGTAACAAATTTTGATTGTGATAACAACTTTTCTGGCAGAAGTAGCAAGTTTTGCTTAACACTGACAAACCTTCTCATCAAAGTAACAATATTTTACCTTAAAACTAACATACTTTTACTGAACACATACAATTTTCTCTTAGAAATAATATTTTTCATCAGTGATATCACGCTTTCTGTTCGAACTAGCAAGTTTTCTACCAAAGACACCAAATTTTTTCTTAGAAGTAACAATTTTTTGATTGTGATAACAACTTTTCTGTCACAAGTAGCAAGTTTTGCTTAACACTAACAAACATTCTCATCAAAGTAACAATATTTTATTTTAAAACTAACATACTTTTACTGAACACACACAAATTTCTCTCAGAAATAATATTTTCATCAGTGATAACACTTTTTCTGTTCGAACTAGCAAGTTTTCGAACAAAGATACCAAATTTTTTCTTAGAAGTAACAATTTTTTATTACGATAACAACTTTTCTGTCACAAGTAGCAAGTTTTGCCTAACACTAACAAATTTTCTCATCAACGTAACATTATTTTATCTTAAAACTAACATACTTTTACTGAACACACACAAATTTCTCTTAGAAATAATATTTTCATCAGTGATAACACTTTTTCAGTTCGAACTAGCCAGTTTTCTACCAAAGCCAGTTTTCTTTCTTAGAAGTAACAATTTTGGATTGTGATAACAGCTTTTCTGGTAGAAGTAGCAAGTTTTGCTTAACACTAACAAACCTTCTCATCAAAGTAACAACATTCTTCTTTTATGCTACCAAAGATTTATTTAACACATACAATTTTCTCTTAGAAATAATATTTTTCATCAGTGATATCACGCTTTCTGTTCGAACTAGCAAGTTTTCTACCAAAGATACCAAATTTTTTCTTAGAAGTAACAATTTTTTGATTGTGATAACAACTTTTCTGTCAGAAGTAGCAAGTTTTGCTAAACACTAACAAATTGTCTCATCAAAGTAACAATATTTAATCTTAAAACTAAAATACTCATACTTAACACACACAAATTTCTCTTAGAAATAATATTTTTCGTCAGTGATAACAGGTTTACTGTTCAAACTATCAAGTTTTCTGTCAAAGATACCAAATTTTTTCTTAGAAGTAACAATTTTTGATTATGGTAACAACTTTTCTGGCAGAAGTAGCAAGTTTTGATTAACAATAACAAATCTTCTCTACAAAGTAACATTCTTCCTTAATACTACCAAATGTTTACTTAACACTAACAGATTTTCTCTTCGAATCATCAACTTTTCCATAATACTACCGTACTTTTACTTAAACACTCAAATTTCTCTTAGAAATAACACTTTTCGTCAGCGATAACACGTTTTCTGCTTGAAGTAGCAAGTTTTCTATCAAAGATACTTTTTTTCTTTGAAGTAGTAATTTTTTCGTTATGATAAAAAGTTTTCTGTTCGAACTAGCAAGTTTTCTGTCAAAGATACCAAATTTTTTCTTAGAAATAACATTTTTTGCTTGTGATAACAACTTTTCTGTCAGAAGTAGCAAGTTCTGCTTAACACTAACAACCTTCTTATCAAAATAACATCATTTTACCTTAAAACTAACATACTTATACTGAACACACACAAATTTCTCTTAGAAATAATATTTTTCATCAGTGATATCACGCTTTCTGTTCGAACTAGCAAGTTTTCTACCAAAGATACAAACATTTTTCTTAGAAGTAACAATTTTTTGATTGTGATAACAACTTTTCTGTCACAAGTAGCAAGTTTTACTTAACACTAACAAATTTTCTCATCAAAGTAACATCATTCTATCTTAAAACTAACATACTTTTACTGAACACACACAAATTTCTCTTAGAAATAATATTTTTCATCAGTGACAACACGTTTTCTGCTTGAAGTAGCAAGTTTTCTATCAAAGATACTTTTTTTCTTTGAAGTAGTAATTTTTTCGTTATGATAAAAAGTTTTCTGTTCGAACTAGCAAGTTTTCTGTCAAAGATACCAAATTTTTTCTTAGAAATAACATTTTCTTAGAAATAATATTTTCATGAGCGATAACACTTTTTCTGTTCGAACTAGCAAGTTTTCTACCAAAGATACAAAAAATTTTCTTAGAAGTAACAATTTTTTGATTGTGATAACAACTTTTCTTTCACAAGTAGCAAGTTTTACTTAACACTAACAAATTTTCTCATCAAAGTAACATCATTCTATCTTAAAACTAACATACTTTTACTGAACACACACAAATTTCTCTTAGAAATAATATTCTTCATCAGTGATAATACTTTTTCAGTTCGAACTAGCCAGTTTTCTACCAAAGATATCAAATTCTTTCTTAGAAGTAACAATTCTTTGACTGGGATAACAACTTTTCTGGCAGAAGTAGCAAGTTTTGCTTAACACTAACAAACCTTCTCATCAAAGTAACAACATTCTTCTTTAATACTACCAAACGTTTACTCAACACATACAATTTTCTCTTAGAAATAATATTTTTCATCAGTGATATCACGCTTTCTGTTCGAACTAGCAAGTTTTCTACTAAAGATACAAATTTTATTTTTAGAAGTAACAATTTTTTGATTGTAATAACAACTTTTCTGTCACAAGTAGTAAGTTTTGCTTAACACTAACAAATTTTCTCATCAAAGTAACAATATTTAATCTTAAAACTAACATACTCATACTTAAAACACACAAATTTCTCTTAGAAATAATATTTTTCATCAGTGATAACATGTTTTCTTGTCGAACTAGCAAGTTTTCTGTCAAATATACCAAATTTTTTCTTAGAAGTAACTTTTCTTTTACTGGGATAACAACTTTTCTGGCAGAAGTAGCAAGTTTTGATTAACACTAACAAATCTTCTCTTGAAAGTAACAACATTCTTCCTTAATACTACCAAATGTTTACTTAACACTAACAGATTTTCTCTTCGAATCATCAACTTTTCCATAATACTATTATACTTTTACTTAAACACTCAAATTTCTCTTAGAAATAACACTTTTTGTCAGCGATAACAAGTTTTCTGCTTGAAGTAGCAAGTTTTCTGTCAAAGATACTTTTTTTTCTTAGAAGTAGTAATTTTTTCGTTATGCTAAAAAGTTTTCTGTTCGAACTAGCAAGATTTCTGTCAAAGATGCCAAATTTTTTCTTAGAAGTAACAGTTTTTGTTTGTGATAACAACTTTTCTGTCAGAAGTAGCAAGTTCTGCTTAACACTAAAAAACCTTCTCATCAAAGTAACAACATTTTACCTTAAAACTAACATACTTTTACTGAACACACACAAATTTCTCTTAGAAATAATATTTTCATCAGTGATAACAATTTTTCTGTTCGAACTAGCAAGTTTTCTACAAAAGGTACCAAATTTTTTCTTAGAAGTAACAATTTTTTGATTGTGATAACAACTTTTCTGTCACAAGTAGCAAGTTTTGATTAACACTAACAAATCTTCTCTTCAAAGTAATAATATTTCATCTTAAAACTAACATATTTTTACTGAACACACACACATTTCTCTTAGAAATAATATTTTTCATCAGTGATAACACTTTTTCTGTCCGAACTAGCAAGTTTTCTGTCAAATATACCAAATTTTTTCTTAGAAGTAACAATTTTTGTTTGTGATAACAACTTTTCTGTCAGAAGTAGCAAGTTTTGCTTAACACTAACAAATATTCTCATCAAAGTAACAATATTTTATCATAAAACTAACATACTCATACTTAACACACACAAATTTCTCTTAGAAATAATATTTTTCATCAGTGATAACATGTTTTCTTGTCGAACTAGCAAGCTTTCTGTCAAATATACCAAATTTTTTCTTAGAAGTAACTTTTCTTTGATTGTGATAACAACTTTTCTGTCAGAAGTAGCAAGTTTTGATTGACACTAACAAATCTTCTCTTCAAAGTAACAACATTCTTCCTTAATACTACCAAATGTTTACTTAACACTAACAGATTTTCTCTTCGAATCATCATATTTTTCCATAATACTAACATACTTTTACTTAAACACTCAAATTTCTCTTAGAAATAACACTTTTCGTCAGAGATAAAATGTTTTCTGCTTGAAATAGTAAGTTTTCTGTCAAAGATACTTTTTTTCTTAGAAGCAACAATTTTTTCGTTATGATAAAAAGTTTTCTGTTCGAACTAGCAAATTTTCTGTCAAAGATACCAAATTTTTTCTTAGAAGTAACAATTTTTGATTGTGATAACAACTTTTCTGTCAGAAGTAGCAAGTTTTGCTTAACACTAACAAATATTTTCATCAAAGTAACAACATTCTTCTTTAATACTAACATACTTTTACTGAAAACACACATTTTTCTCTTAGAAATAATATTTTTCATCAGTGATATCACACTTTCTGTTCGAACTAGCAAGTTTTCTACCAAAGATACCAAATTTTTTCTTAGAAGTAACAATTTTTGATTGTGATTATAACTTTTCTATCACAAGTAGCAAGTTTCACTTAACACACACAATTTTTTCTTAGAAATAATATTTTTCATCAGTGATAACACTTTTTCGGTTCGAACTAGCAAGTTTTCTACCAAAGATACCAAATTTTTTCTTAGAAGTAACATTTTTTGTTTGTAATAACAACTTTTCTGTCAGAAGTAGCAAGTTCTGCTTAACACTAACAAATCTTCTCATCAAAGTAACAACATTCTTCTTTAATACTACCAAACTTTTACTTAACACTAACAGATTTTCTCTACGAATCATCAACTTTTCGTTAATACTAACAAACTTTTACTTAAACACTCAAATTTATCTTTGAAATAACACTTTTCGTCAACGTTATAACGTTTGTTGATTGAAGTAGCAAGTTTTCCGTCAAAGATACTTTTTTTCTTAGAAGTAACAGTTTTTCGTTATGATAAAAAGTTTTCTGTTCGAACTAGCAAGTTTTCTGCCAAAGATACCAAATTTTTTCTGAGAAGTAACAATTTTTTGATTGTGATAACAACTTTTTTGTCAGAACTAGCAAGTTTTGCTTAACACTAACAAATTTTCTCATCAAATTAGCAACGTTTAACCTTAAAACTAACATACTCTTACTTAACACACACAAATTTATCTTAGAAATAATATTTTTCGTCAGTGATAACATGTTTTCTCTTCCAACTAGCAAGTTTTCTATCAAAGATACCAAATTTTTCTCAGAAGTAACTTTTCTTTGATTGTGATAACAACTTTTCTGACAGAAGTAGCAAGTTTTGATTAACACTAACAAATCTTCTCTTCAAAGTAACAACATTCTTTTTTAATACTACCAAACGTTTACTTAAAACTAATAGATTTTCACTTCGAAGCATCAACTTTTCCTTAATACTAACATACTTTTACTTAACACACTCAAATTTCTCTTAGAAATAACACTTTTCATCAGTGATAACACATTTTCTGCTTTAGCTTGCAATTTTTCTCTCAAAAATACCAAATTTTTTCTTAGAAGTAGCAATTTTCGTTATGATGACAAGTTATCTGTTAGAAATAACAAGTTTTAAGTCAATCATACCAAATTTTTCTTGGAATTAACAATTTTTTCGTTGATGATAACAATTTTTCTGTGAGAAGTAGCGAACTATCACTAACACTAACAAATCTTCGCATCGAAGTAACAACTTTTTCTTAATTCTAATAAACTTTTACTTAACACTATCAAATTTCTCTTAGAAGTAACAGGTTTTTAACAATATTTCTTTCAAAATTAGGTTTCTCTACATTTAAGTTAGGTTCATCTAACCTCCATTAGTTTAGGTTAGGTTAGCTATAAATAAATATTAATAAATAAATAGAAACATTTCTCCATGTTTAAGTTAGGTTAGGTTAGTTTAGCTTATCATGAGCGCACATGATAAGCTAACCTAACCTAACCTAACTTAAACATGGAGAAAAGTTTATATTTATTTATTAATATTTATTTATAACTAATGAGCGCACATGATAAGCTAACCTAACCTAACTTAAACATGGAGAAATGTTTCTATTTATTTATTAATATTTATTTATAACTAACCTAACCTAACCTAATGGAGGTTAGATGAACCTAAATTAAATGTGGAGAAACCTAACTTTGAAAGAAAACTTGGTAAAAGCCTGTTACTTCTAAGAGAAATTTGAGAGTGTTAAGTAAAATTTTATTAGAATTAAGAAAAGTCGTTACTTCGATGCGAAGATTTGTTAGTGTTAGTGATAGTGCAACAGTGATAGTGATAGTTATTTCGATGCAAAGATTTGTTAGTGTTAGTGACACTAACAGACTTTCTCTTCGAATCATAATTTTTTCCATAATTAAGGAAAAGTTGATGCTTTGAAGTGAAAATCTGTTAGTGTTAAGTAAACGTTTGGTAGTATTAAGGAAGAATGTTGTTACTTTGAAGAAAAGATTTGTTAGTGTTAATCAAAACTTGCTACTTCTGTCAGAAAAGTTGTTATCACAATCAAAGAAAAGTTACTTCTGAGAAAAATTTGGTATCTTTGGTAGAAAACTTGCTAGTTCGAAGAGAAAACATGTTATCACTGACGAAAAATATTATTTCTAAGATAAATTTGTGTGTGTTAAGTAAGAGTATGTTAGTTTTAAGGTAAAACGTTGCTACTTTGATGAGAAAATTTGTTAGTGTTAAGCGAAACTTGCTAGTTCTGACAGAAAAGTTGTTATCACAATCAAAAAATTGTTACTTCTAAGAAAAAATTTGGTATCTTTGGCAGAAAACTTGCTAGTTCGAACAGAAAACTTGTTATCATAACGAAAAACTGTTACTTCTAAGAAAAAAAGTATCTTTGACAGAAAACTTGCTACTTCAATCAACAAACGTTATAACGTTGATGAAAAGTGTTATTTCTAAGATAAATTTGAGTGTTTAAGTAAAAGTATGTTAGTATTAAAGAAAAGTTGATGATTCGAAGAGAAAATCTGTTAGTGTTAAGTAAACGTTTGGTAGTATTAAAGAAGAATGTTGTTACTTTGATGAGAAGGTTTTTTAGTGTTAAGCAAAACTTGATACTTCTGACAGAAAAGTTGTTATCACAATAAAAAAATTGTTACTTCTAAGAAAAAATTTGGTATCTTTGGTAGAAAACTTGCTAGTTCGAATCGAAAAAGTGTTATCACTGATGAAAAATATTATTTCTAAGAGAAAATTGTGTATGTTAAGTGAAACTTGCTACTTGTGATAGAAAAGTTATCATCACAATCAAAAATTGTTACTTCTAAGAAAAAATTTGGTATCTTTAGTAGAAAACTTCCTAGTTCGAACAGAAAGCGTGATATCACTGATGAAAAATATTATTTTTAAGAGAAATTTTTGTGTGTTCAGTAAAAGTATGTTAGTTTTAAGGTAAAATATTGTTACTTTGATGAGAAAATTTGTTAGTGTTAGGCTAAACTTGCTACTTGTGACAGAAAAGTTGTTATCACAATCAAAAATTGTTACTTCTAAGAAAAAATTTGGTATCTTTGGTAGAATACTTGCTAGTTCAAACAGAAAAAGTTTTATCACTGATGAAAAATATTATTTCTAAGAGAAAATTGTGTATGTTAAGTATGAGTAAGTTAGTTTTAAGATAAAATATTGTTACTTTGATGAGAAAATTTGTTAGTGTTAGGCTAAACTTGCTACTTGTGACAGAAAAGTTGTTATCACAATCAAAAATTGTTACTTCTAAGAAAAAATTTGGTATCTTTGGTAGAATACTTGCTAGTTCGAATCGAAAAAGTTTTATCACTGATGAAAAATATTATTTCCAAGAGAAATTTGTGTGGGTTCAGTAAAAATATGTTAGTTTTAAGATAAAATATTGTTACTTTGATGAGAATTTGTTAGTGTTAGGCTAAACTTGCTACTTGTGACAGAAAAGTTGTTATCACAATCAAAAATTGTTACTTCTAAGAAAAAATTTGGGATCTTTCGTATAAAACTTGCTAGTTCAAACAGAAAAAGTTTTATCACTGATGAAAAATATTATTTCCAAGAGAAATTTGTGTGGGTTCAGTAAAAGTATGTTAGTTTTAAGGTAAAATGATGTTACTTTGATGAGAAGGTTTGGTAGTATTAAGCAGAACTTGCTACTTCTGACAGAAAAGTTGTTATCACAAACAAAAAATGTTACTTCTAAGAAAAAATTTGGTATCTTTGACAGAAAACTTGCAAGCTCAAACAGAGAACGTGTTATCACTGATGAAAAAATGTGACTTCCAATAGAAATTGGGGTGTGTTAAGTAAACGTTTAGTTGTATTAAAGAAGAATGTTTTTACTTTGATGAGAAGGTTTGTAAGTGTTAAGCAAAACTTGTTATCTCTGACAGAAAAGTTGTTATCACAATCAGAAATTGTTACTTCTAAGAAACAATTGGGTATCTTTGGTAGAAAACTTGCTAGTTCAAACAGAAAAAGTGTTATCACTGATTAAAAATATTATTTCAAAGAGAAATTTGTGTCTGTTCAGTAAAAGTATGTTAGTATTAAGGAAGAATGTTGTTACTTTGATGAGAAGGTTTGTTAGTGTTAAGCAGAACTTGCTACTTCTAACAGAAAGGTTGTTATCACAATCAAAAAAAAGTTACTTCTAAAAAAAAAAGTTTATATCTTTGACAGAAAACTTGCTAGTTCGAACAGAAAAAGTGTTATCACTGACGAAAAATATTATTTCTAAGAGAAACTTGTGCTTTTTATGTAAGTGCATGTTAGTATTAAGGTAAAATATTGTTACTTTGATGAGAAGGTTTGTTAGTGTTAAGCAAACCTTGCTAGTTCAAACAGAAAAAGTGTTATCACTGATGAAAAATATTATTTCTAAGCGAAATTTGTGTATGTTCAGTAAAAGTATGTTAGTTTTAAGGTAAAATGTTGTTGCTTTGATGAGTAGGTTTGTTAGTGTTAAGCAGAACTTGCTACTTCTGACAGAAAAGTTGTTATCACAGATAAAAAAATGTTACTTCTAAAAAAAATTTGGTATCTCTGTCAGAAAACTTGCTAGTTCCAACTGAAAACGTGTTATAACTGATGATAAAATATTATTTCTAAGAGAAAATTGTATGTGTTCAGTAAACGTTTGGTGGTATTAAAGAAGAATGTTGTTACTTTGATGCACACATTTAAAATACATTTGATTTTATTAATACTATTTGATTTTTGTTCTGAAAAGATATAAAAAAAGCCTTTTGAAAGTATTGTTTGGTGTTGGGGTATTCAAAAAGCCATAAAGTAGAGTTGTGGGTGAAATGAATGAGTACTTCAAGTTGTAAAATTGGTTTAGGAGGGACATTAAGAAAAGAACTTGTTCTGAAAAATATAATAAAGCCTTTTGAAAGTATTGCTTGGTGTTGTGGTATTCAAAAAGCCATAAAGTAAATTTGTGGGTTAAAAGGATGAGTACTTCAAGTTTTAAAATTGGTTTAGGGGGGGGCGTTAAGAAAAGAACTTGTTCTGAAAAGATATAAAGAAGCCTTTTGAAAGTATTGCTTGGTGTTTGGCGGCCCGGGGGGCCTTTGGGGGCCCGGAGGCCTTTTGGGGGCCCAGGACCCCTTTGGGGGCCGGGGGCTCTTTGGGAGCCCGAGGCCCTTTTGAGGGCGCCCGGGAGCGCTTTGGGGGACTTGGAACTTGTGTATTACAACGACCACAGAGTTTCACCCCAAATCATCTTCTAAATCATCTTCTAAAATAATCTTTTAAAATGTCTAAAACTGTTTCGCCTAAATCATCTTCTAAAATGTCTCAAACGGTTTCGCCCAAATCATATTCTAAAATGTCTCAAACGGTTTCGCCCAAATAATCCACTAAAATGTCTCAAACGGGTTCGCCCAAATAATCCCTAAACGTAATTTCTGCGTGTTCCTTTTGTTTTGGCATCCCTGCGCTGTCACATTTGAAATTCCTAGGAAACCATTTCCCGCGTTAATCTCTTCATCTCTAAGGTGTTCTTGGATACACTATTATGGTTTCGATAGAATATTAATTTATCTCTGTCACTAAAGATCAGAGAAGCCATATTAAAAAATAGAATATTAATTTATCTCTATCACTAAAGACCATTTATCCATCAGACCTAAAGATCAAAGAAGCCATATTTAAAAACAGAATATCAATTTATTTCTGTCACTAAAGACCTGATATCTCTCAGACCTAAAGATCAAAGAAGCCATAATGTTTCTTAATTCCTCTTTCGTGAATCAATAATTCCCCTCGATTATGCAAATCAATTTGTCAGAAATTTAGTTCCCCTCTTGTGGATCAATACATTGTCTATGTGGTTAGGTATCGTTAGACTCGATCAATACATTCCCTACCGATTATGTAAATCAAGTTCTCAGACATCCACTTCCCCCTCGAGTCGATCAATACATTGTCTCGTCAATGCGCATGTGCAAACTTTGCCCCGGAGTCATTAAACTTAGAAACAAAAAATAAATCGACCTTGAAAATGGTGTCATTGACCCGTTAATGGATCAATAAACGGACTGAGACGTCACTCCCGTCTGTATTCGTTATGGCCTCCCTACTAATACTGAACAAAATGGCTATCTCAAAATTTTGATCAGACGACTTTCAGGAAAAAAGGGCATGGGACAGGGCCTAGTTGTCCTCCGATTTTTATGGTCACTTAAAAAACAACTCTAGATCCTTTAATTTTCGTTTGAACGAGCGCTCTTGCAAAATTCTAATACAATGGGTTCGATATGATCACCCTGGAAAAAGCAACAACAACAAATAAACACGAATCCGTGATGTTTCTTCTTGCACACACTATAAAATTTCATTTTTATAGATAAGAGCTTGGAACCTCTACAGTCGGGTTCTCTGATACGCTGAATCTGATGGCGTGATTTCCATTAAAAATCTTTGACTTTTATAGGGGTGTTTATTACCTTTTTCGAAAATTTGGCAAATTTTCTCAGGCCCACTAATGGGTTACTCTATACTTAAAAAATATTATATATATTTTAATCAGCACAATAAGCTAATTTTTGGTACATCTATTGATATCAAAATTGATTCCAGATCATCAAGAATCTATTTTTTTTTTCTTTTGCTAACTTTTCATTTTTAGTTTGTAATACTTGATAAATAGATAAATGTTTTTGCCTGACTATTGGAAGCC
Organism: Artemia sinica; assembly: GCA_027921565.1. NCBI lineage: Eukaryota > Metazoa > Arthropoda > Branchiopoda > Anostraca > Artemiidae > Artemia > Artemia sinica. Next base: position 16,915,494 of record CM051270.1, on the reverse strand, counting down.
AGAAACGATTGTTAACTAAAAAGGGGCCTGATTCCCTTTTATCTTGACTGTAGCGTAAAAGCAGGGAGAAATAAAATCGTTTATAGACGAAAGAATACAAACTTGTAAAGAATTTCAAGAGTATTTGCAAATATCTGTCTGCAGGAAGTGCAACAACTCCGAAAAATAATAACGTTTGTAAAAAGAAATAACGTTTGTAAAAAACTTAGTAAAAAATATAAAATTAGTGCTAGATAAGTAGTTTTAATGCTGATTTTGTGAAAAATAATATTTTGTTTTTACAAAAATATGTATCCAGCAAGGAAATATTCTATTTTATGTCATAGATTTGCTAAGTATGTCCCTTTTATGTCCCAAATTCTAAAATATGTCCCTTTTTTGCCCTATTATCTCATTGTGTCCCGGCACACAGGAATATGTACTTTAGACATAAAATATGTCCAGTTGGCAGCCCTATGTCCGACCCGCAATTGCCCCCACAAATATTAGTATTTACGTTAGTTCTACCCTAGGATGGAAGGATGATAAACTATCTATCTACAAGTAAAATGAATCCTTTTATGCAATTCTGAAAAAAAGGTAACTTTCACTGCTTTCAAAGTTTGGTAACAACATTTACCATTTGGTATATATATATATATATATATATATATATATATATATATATATATATATATATATATATATATATATATATATATATATATATATATATATATATATATATATATATATATAATATATATATATATATATATATATATATATATATATATATATATATATATATATATATATATATATATATATATTATATATATATATATATATATATATATATATATATATATATATATATATATATATGTATATATATATATATATATATATATATATATATATATATATATATATATATATATATATATATATATATATATATATATATATATATATATATATATATATATATATATATATATATGTATATATATATATATATATATATATATATATATATATATATATATATATATATATATATATATATATATATATATATATATATATATATATATATATATATATATATATATATATATATATATATATATATATATATATATATATATATATATATATATTGCCTTGTTTTTGAGAATGATTATTGCCTAGATTGCCTTATTTTGAATTTCTACTTACTTTTAATTTCTCTCAGCCGGTTCCTTGTTTCCTTAATAAATAATAAAAATTTTCAAACTTAGGATGTTCACCTTGGGTAGTTGGCTTTTGTTTTTATTCCACTAGATTCCCAACCATCACGAATCCAAGTGTCATTATAGCGTCATTTTTAGTCTTTCATTTTCAATCGGTAAGACTAGATACACAGAAAGATGTTTTCGTCGACCTTTGGACGCCGGAAGTGAAGTGTCTGTATACGAAAAAAGAAAAATAGGTGAATGCTTGTCTGTCTCTTATCTGAACTATGCTGAACAGGTCAGGGTGAAATAAAATATTTGTAGATGAAAGAATTCAAACATACGCACAAAAATACTGAATTGTACCACATTGTACCAAAATTTTGTAAAATGTACCATATTTTGTGGGATTGTACTAAATTGCAGCAGTAGAGGTGAAATTTACCATTATGGTACGATTGTACCACGTTTGGCATCACTGTCACTTAACCCTTTCCGGCACGAATTATGAAATCGTCAGAAAATTTCGCTTTTTTTTACGTTTCCTGTGTCCCTGGGCTTAGAAACCGACAAATATTGAACTAAAAAAAATTCATTCCAACTATGAAATGAAATATAAGGTGGTGTCTGGTAGAGACCACTTTGAAACATGTGCAGAAAAAACCTCACTTCTAGTGAAAAGAACTAAAGCAGTTCTTTGTGTAATTCATGCACAATAGAACGTTACAAACTGAACATTGCTATTTTGTGCGATGGGGCTCAATCTTTGTACTGCATTGAGCAGATCTTCTTGAAGTAGCTTGCACAGGTAAGTGTCTTTTATTGATCCAATCTCTTTTATGGAGGAACGTAAGGCTTGAATTTGGGGAAAACTTTCAATTTTCTGGATGCCCAACCTCTCTCACCCTTGCACAAATAACTTCCAACCAAACCAGTAACAATGCGACATCTAAAGTCTTTCAACATCATCTTGTTAGCATCTGGTATAGTGGACAACTTGAACAAGACAAAGGCATTGATCGTTGTATTGTCTATGAAGTGCCACAGTAGGCGGTGCCACCACTTTCTGCTTTTTCTGTCAATCCCATTGAGACTTCAACATATCAGCTTTGTCGACGTATCCCATAAACTTGTTGTACTCGACGACCACGTTTGGGCATGTAACTTGGGCAATAGATCCATCTTTCTCCTTCCTACCGATCTGTGTCACTTCTCTTCCTTTATGAATCGTCGAAAGAAGTTGTACACATCATTTCTCTGTCCAGTATACACAAAAGATTCCATCTGAACTCACAGCGTAGCCCGAATCACCTCGTCTCAGCTCTTTTTCGGCTTTGAGTTTGGGTAGACCTTTACGGTTTGCCCGAACTGCACCACAGCAGTAGAGCTTGTTGTTCTTCCATTTTTCCATGAGGTTTACTGAAATGAAGAAATTGTCACAATAAATGTGATAAGTTTTGCCTTCCAATCCCGTGGTAAGATCGATAACTACTCGTTCTCCAAGTCCAAACTCTCTAGTGTCAGATAACTTCCTGGTGTAGACCTAAAAATCACAAACAAAACCGTGCGTGTCTGCTCTGACCCAGATCTTGTAGCCTCGTTTTATGGGCTTCATAGGCATATAATTTTTGGAAGCAATGCGTCCTTTGAATTTGAGCATGCTTTCGTCGACGGCCTGCTCTTTGGTAGGCTTTTAAATCTTTCAAAAGCTTGAGCGTAGTTCTTCAATCAGAGGCCTGATCTTGTAGAGTTTGTCATAGTTGTCACTTCCTTTCCGATGTAAGATCAAATTGTTATTGAGATGAACATGAGCAAGAAGCCAGCTGAAACGGCTTATATTCATCAGTCCAGAGATGTAATTATCTCTGAGTTCATCATGACCTGACCAGAAATCTCAATAAGATGGTACTGTCTGACACCCATAAGCATACTTATTGCTAAAAAAAACTTTCATTTCATCTCGAGTAATTGGGGTGAACGAAACACCTTTCTGAGTAGCTTAGAAGTTTGCTTGAAATACGATGTGGTCAATCAGATCAAGAATTTAGAATTAAAAAATAAAAATGAGCAAATTTATTTTAAGATTTTAGATGCTAGACTCAGTTTTGTGGAAATTGCTCGAGTTTCATTTTTTTGTCAAATGCTGAAGTGGTCTCAAGCTCAAACCACGCCAAAAAAAAAAAAAAACTTTTTTGCATATGCTGCAAGGTGGTCATTGGGGATGACCAGCCTCTCATGTCCAATATCTCCTTATCGTGCTTCATATCTGAAACTGTGATGCTACTAACTTGTACTCTACTACACAAAGAACAAATTGACAGGAAAACAATATTAAAGATACTACTATTTCCAAGTATTTTAAACTTTCTTACTTTTTATTAAAAAACAGCACGTGGTCAAATCTAAATACTAGGTGTCACCTCACTAGGTGTCAATTAGGCTGCCCATAAAATTTTGCCCGTCAGATAGCGTTGCTAGGCATATGATAGACCAGTGGTTTATTATTTTTACCACATACGGATCATGGTAAAAAAATATAAAAAGGTGGTTTCACGTTGGAACCACTTCGTCGGAAAGGGTTAAAGAAAGGAAAAGGGTCCTTCCTTTTAAACGCGCCGCGACTCTAGGTGACAGATGTTTCTTAGGGTCATAATATTGTCTAGATACATCAACTGTAGTACTGTGGTGTTAATCATCACCGAGACTCATAAAGTTTGTCGCAAATTAAGGTGACGGGCTAAGAAACAAGGCATCACCTCGCCAAGGTTGTAGCACAGAGCGTTTACCTTCACAAATAGGGCTCTTGTTACAATTACACCGGGGCCGGGTCTTTGAATCAACAAAATTAGGCCCTTGCTTCAGTTGAGGTGTTATTAGCGTCCAGTGACTACAATTCCATCTATGCGACACAAAGCAGTGAAAGGGTTAAACATGACGTTTATCGTCCCTAAAATATCTCAGTCTTCCACACCAGGCTAGGCTTGTCACTCTTCTTTTCTCGTCGATTTTACAGATTTATCTCTACGACGTTTTTGATCAACTAAAAAAATAGTACTAAAAAACTAAAAATGGTACTGACATTATTGTACTTATTGATGCTTATTAATGGTACTAAGACCTAAATATGGTACTGATATTGCTAAACTACATATGGTACTTATTAATACTAAATTACTTAACCAAGTTAACAATTTCGAAACACTGTATGTCTTTTCACACTCTTTGAAATTCATTTACGCAAGCTCTTTGAAATTCTTATTTATGTACTTATCAACGGTATTAAAACATGATAATGGTACTGATATTCCTAAACTACATATGAATGCTGAATAACTTAGCCACGTTAATGATTTCAAAAAATTGTATGTTTTATTCACACTCTTTGAAATTGATTTACGCTTACGCTCTTTGAAATTGAAATTTGTTTTAGGAGATTTTATATTCGATGAATGTTTATCATGTCCAGGTAATGGTGTCTTACCTAGTTCAGCTGTCATTTCTGCTAAATTATTATAGTTCGCTTCTAAACCATTCTGTCTCTTTATACTTACATTTTTCACATACATTTCGTCCCTTTCTCCTACTTTATTGTTTTCAGTCATATCCATCTCATTGTCAACAAACTGGCTTTCAGAGTGTACTTTAACTGCGATATCGTCTTGTTCTTCAGCGCAAGCATTCCTTTTAAAGCCTTGTCCTGGCGAGGCTTCTGTCTCATAATCTAAAATTTCTTTTTTATTTCTGCTCTGTTTAAATTGCGACTCAGAAATCCCTCCGTTTTCTATTAGTGACGAGAGAGATGAAATCGCTTGAATATTGTCCGCAAACTTTCCATCTTCTGTTTCTCCTAACATAGGTTCAAGATTATAGGTTTCACTCCCCGAGGATCCTAAAGTACAACCATTGTGTTCCTGATTTAAAGATTCTACTTTATCCGATAAACATTTTGGCTGAAAAGGCTTGTTGGTTTGCTTATCATGTTTCTCCATTTTGCTAGTTTTCCAATGTTTATCCACCTTTTTCCTTTTATTAAAAGGACGATAATCCTCGTATTGCTTCTTATGCTCTTTTACTTTGCAATCCTTAATCTTCGACACTTTGTGGCTCTTACAGCTTTCCTTCTTATACTTTTGTTTTTTGCGTTTTGGGCCAACAATCTGTTTTTGGTATTTTTCATCATGTTTTGCCGCTCCAAAATCTGAAGCTTTCAAATATTGTAAAACCCCAAGAGAGCCTTCATTAAAATCACCACAATTTGCATAATCTTTTCTTGATTTGAATTTTTTCTTGATTTTTTCTTGATATGCATCAGTATTTAAGTCGCACAGCAAATCAGAATCACTGTGCATCTTTGCTGACTTTGGTGAATGTTTTTTAGCTTTAGTAGCAACACAGCTGGACATGAATATTATAAGTGCGAAAAAAAGGAAAGAAGATTTTAAAATCATTTTGATTAGAAGTGCTGTGAAAAAAAACACAAGAAACAAAATCTTTTGGGCTTGTGATTTAACTTACGAACAAACAATGAGTTTGGGCACCTTTGAACTCAAACTTATAAACATTTAACTCGGTTGTTTTAAAATTATTTTGCGGTTTCTAACTATTCCACCTGTGCTAAACTAAGAACAAATATGCGCTTCTTTTTTAAATATGGAAATGACGTAGATTAAACAAACCCTGAATAATTTATATGCATTGGGTGGAATACAGAGAATCAAAAAATGACGTCATTTCTGGTTTTTTGCGTAGCTGAGGGAATGAATAACATCGTTAAGCATAGTGTGAAAGCAGCTTCAATCACACAACAAAATTTAAGTTTAGGGAGAATAAAAATAGAACTGAAGGCCAGTGGTGTAATTTTGTCAAAATCCTGGGGAGGGGGGAACAATTTTTGAGCCAAGTTACCCAAATCAAGCGGAAATGACAGTGAAAACTGAAAAATAGTCCATATACTACCGTTAAGGTAAAGATATACTGGAGCAAACTTCCCCGTTTCTGTGGATGCTTGAATTATGCAGGCTTATCTTAGTTTTGGCAAGGTTTTTAAAGAAACTAAATTTCAGCTGCGGGGGGGGGCAAAATTAGGTCTGGATGGCAGTTGTACCCCTGCCTCATAGTAAATTATGCTCCTGCATTCATTCGGCCAAGATATATTTTTTTTTTAAAAACATGGATTGGGCGTGGATTGAACAGACCCTGAATAATCAATATACATAGGACGAAATATATAGCATAAAAAATAACCTCATCTCCCATATTTTGCATATTTAAGGTAATGAACAAGATCATGAAGTATAGTTTGAAAGCCGCTTCAATCAGACGACAAAAATTCAATTAATAGAGAATAATTAGGAACATGAAGGCAGTTCTCATTAGTAAAATTGGTTACTAATGAAAATTAGTAAACACTAGTTATCGATAGCAGCAGTAGTTGCAGTAATAGTAGCAGCTGCAATTACTAATGAAAAGTAGTAAATATTTAATGATAGGTACTGAAGCAGTTACTGTTTATGTGCAGTGATGTATAATTACGCAGCAGCTTTCGATGTGATCCTCGCTGTCTTTTGTCTTCCAACCGCAGATTTTGCTGTCCATTATTTTCATTTGTGATTCGCTGTTATGCTTGTTGTAACATGTCTTCTAAGCACATATCTTATTGTCCTTGATTTTATTTCATCATTACCTAAGACTTCTTTTCCTATACTTTTTCATTTAGCCGTTCAGATTCGTTCATAGTCTTGTGGAATTTTGCATGACGTCATAGATATCAAAAAAATACTTTTCCAGTTTTTCACAGGATCCAATTTTTGCTTTAATTACGTTTGCATATAATTCAGAAACAACCAGGTATGTTTCATTGCATATGCCCTCTGAAATATCTAAATTATATATTAGTATAATTATCGCGTTATTCTTTAGTTCTAAGTCATAGGTTGGCAAATCAGCACTTTCAATTGAACTAAGAAATTCTGACGAGAATTCGACATCTACTTCCTGTTTGTTCTTCAGAGACGCTAAAATAACACATTCTTTCATTGCATTATAATTTGATTCGTCTTCCAACCGTAAATTTCGTTGTTCAACTTTTTCGTTTGCAATTTAATGTGATTCTCACTATCGTTTGTTCCATGTCTCTTGATTTAGCTGTTCGGAATCATTCGTCATCTTGCGTAATTTCGCTTTCCTGATAGACACCAAAAATAATCAAACCACCCCTGGGAAAATGAAGTAAGTTGCTCTTTAAATGCATATGAATGTGACACTATTTATGTGAAATATATATATATATATATATATATATATATATATATATATATATATATATATATATATATATATATATATATATATATTATATATATATATATATATATATATATATATATATATATATATATATATATATTATATATATATATATATATATATATATATATATATATATATATATATATATATATATATATATATATATATATATATATAATATATATATATATATATATATATATATATATATATATATATATATATATATATATATATATATATATATATATATATATATATATATATATATATATATATATATTATATATATATATATATATATATATACTTTTAAAAATAAGCGTGTAAATTTTCAGAAAAATTACGGAGCCGTTTCCGAGAAAAAACAAATACATACATAATTATTGCTCGTTTACAGAGAGTGTTATATAATCAAGTAACAACCAGGCATACTCCATTGTATATAGCTTCTGAAGTATCTAAATTACGTATTAGCATAACTATCGCGTTATTCTTTAGTATTCAGTCATAGGGTGGCAAGTCAGCAATTTTAATTGAATTAATAAATTCTGGCGTGAATTCAATTCCTTCTTCCAATTTATCCTCCACAGACACTAAAATGAGACGTCCTTTCATTTTTTAGTAATTTTGATCTAAATTACTTATTGGCATAATATTGTGTTATTCTATAGTTGTAAGTCATAGGATGGCAAATCAACAATTTCAGTTGAATTTGGAAATTCTATCATGAATTAAATTCCTCTTTCCTGTTTATCCTTCCCTGACACTAAAATAGCACGTTCCTTCATTCCATTATAACTATGACATTATAACTTATGCAAATTTCGTAATCCAACATTTTTTTTTTCAATTTAATGGGATTCTCGCTTTCACTTGTTCCATGCCTTTTGTTTTAACTGTTTGGAATCATGCCTTATCTTGTGTAATTTTACTTGTCTCTGAGATATAACAACTATTCGACCATCCCTAGGAAAAAATGTAGTAAGTTGCTTTTTAAATGCAAATGAATGTGACACCATTTATGTGAAATATATTTTTTTTTTTAACTAAGGCTCTAAACTAATTTTCCAAAAGTCATGACATATCTAGATCATTTTTTCAGGGCGAAAATTCGTAAAAGCAAAAATTTTCAGAAAAAAATATTGAGCCGTTTCCGAGAAATAATATATATATATATATATATATATATATATATATATATATATATATATATATATATATATATATATATATATATATTATATATATATATATATATATATATATATATATATATATATATATATATATATATATATATATATATATATATATATTATATATATATATATATATATATATATATATATATATATATATATATAAGTAGAATGCTAATATGGAATTTGCTTGCGCCCCTGTACCAAACAGGTTTTTCTGGTAGTCCTATTCTACAGGTCATTACACGTTTTCAAAGAGGAACGAGTATAACTTGATTGGTGATTGGGATTTGAATAAAAGGAATAGTTTTCTTTACAATTCATATTAGTAAGAGAATTGAATTCAAAGAGAATAGTTTATTTGAGAGGATATTAGTGGAGAAAAAAAAATGAGTGGTGCATTTACATTATTGGAGATTAATGATGGAACCGACAGCAGCAGCAACGATATACTAGTACCCAATGTGGCTGTGGAAATAACCGCTGGCTGTAGACTATGTCTTGAATGGGACACTATGTATGCCAGATACGTGATATCATTAAGCAAATTTAAACAGGAGGAGCAGCTATGTTTTGCTGGAAAAGTGAATATTCTCCATATAAATAAACTTCGGTCAGCATTAGATGTCTTATCGAAATATATTGATGATAACAAAATGCATCAGTGAATATTATTATTGTAATTATGATCAATAAAACTGTTTCTAAATCAATGATATTTTTTCTTTCTATAGTAGACTAGCGTATATTTTTTAGAGTAGAAAAAAGAAATTCTGGTTAGTCTGAAGTTGGTTGTGAGAGAGTTAGGACTCCAAAAAAAAATGGATAGATTCGAGAAAGATCGAATCATGAGGAATCTAGTTCTTATGGAAAAACGTTTAGTTCTAGACGATGATTTTCTAGAGTTGTCTATTCAAAGGAAGATATTTTCTCGGGGAATGCTTGTCGATATAATGAAAACTGATTCTCCATCATTAGACTATTGCATGAAGCTTCTACATTGTGGTCCAAATGCATTTACACAATTTATTGATATATTGATCACGACATGGCAAAATGATACTGTGGATATGCTTTTAAACATTAGTTTAGAAATTTAGGACTTTTTTCATAAGAAAGATGGTGCTCAAGGATGATTTACTCCTCTCTCTCTATCTCAGACAATTTTTGATGTTGCTAGCTCAGTTTCATTGTGGCAGTGAGAGCGTCAACGCATGACAAAGTGTTCCATACATGTCCACTATGTATGTACTCACTGGGCAGCTGGTCATCATGTGAGAATTGCACAATGATTGATGAGTATGATGAAAAGTGTAGATTATGCAACCCATGTAAATTGCATAGAGGATATGCTGTGCAAATTAAAGGTTGTAATTCCTGTCTTGAAGAGGTGTGTGACTCTCATCCTAGGGGCCACCTATGCTCCAATTGTCATTATGATAAATGTAAGCAGTGGGAGAGTACATATCCCGGTATGATTGGAAAGAATCCTAACCGTGATTTTAGTTTATTGCTACGAGATTGGTATCGTCGTGGTTTTAGATTGTTCTGGGAGGAGGAACCAGGTCAACGATTCAACTGTTGGAACAACAAGAGAATATGGTTTCTACGTCATTGTTGTGAAGACAATGGGTGTTATGATTATAAACCCACTGATTTTTATTTGGCTGTGACGGAATGTGATTCGACACTTGAGGACACAGTTTATGAAATTGCTTCAAATACGCAAATTGAAACATGTGAATTCTATAGAATGAATGAGAATAGTATCATTGACTATACAAAGAGATATGACAAGAGTGAAGTCACGCTCTACTGTAGAAAATGTGACCCTGACATTGCAGTACATCAGGATCAGTACACTGTGAATTCAGATAATCTACCTGCACTAGTTGTTGTCGACAAATACCTAGTAGTGGATGAAATCTAAAGAGTAGAAAAGTCGTTTTATCATGTATATAAATTTTTTTTTATTAATAAACAATTTCACATACATCTTTAAAACATTTTATTCTTAGGGCGCTAAAATCAATATTAAATACATTTGTAAGTATATTCTCCACTAGAAAGTCATTCAATCGAGGTAAGTCAACGTAGATGTTGAGAAGCTGCTTGTAGGTGTAGCCACGACATCTGAACATGAAAAAGAGTAGTGCATGAAAGCCACATGTCTTAGTCGTTAAATCCTGTACTCTTCGTTGATTTCGAATAATGGTTTTCCCACTACTTTCAATAAATTTGCTGATGTATGGAGCATAGAATATATACGATAGGCCAAGAGGATCAAAAAATTCAATATTCTTCGCTGTTTGAAAGATGCATAGCCAATGACCAGTCTTCAAAGTCGATGGACTGCTATTAACAATGATTAGGGTATTGTTAACGCTTGGAATTTTTACAATGAAGTCCGAAGGTATGCAATAGGACTTGTACTGGGACATGTATGGATCCATACTAAATACATTGATTATTTGGTTTGTGTACATGGTGCAAGGTCTAGTAGAACACTGCCGTCTGGTGTGATTTCCCAGTAGGTTTCAAATTGACTCAATGATATTAGCGTGATACTCTCAGTCAGAGCATTGGCAAATGTACACTCTAAACGTACATTCCCTGTTCGTACTATACTCATATCTTGTGTGCCTGACAAGTCCAAAACAATAACCCCATGATTTTTTGAAAACATTGAATCGGTTATTCCATTTTCAAATAGTTGAGAGTCATGATCTAGGGATTGCATGGTCAACTCGTACAGAGTTCTTTAGGATTTTTTGTCAAATGATAGAGTGTATAGTGGAATACCATTCACTTTGCACACAAGGCTAGATAGACCGAAAAAATTAAAATCATGGGGGGATTCAGTCCAGGATCCAACGGCACTGCCACTCTTCACAAAGGCCAAAGCCAATTTTGATGGGATTTCTCCATTGATAAATGATGAATCGCTATAGCTACGAGAACCGGCGGCAATGTGACGTTGATTGGTGATTGTATGGGAGACAAGAAGTTTAATGTTGTTGCCATTGGCTCTTAGTTTTTCCACTGCCAATGCAACAGAGCTCATAACTTGTTGTTTTCAGACGTGGAGAATTGCCGATGTGATAATGACATTTGCATCGGGTGCTGCAGGAAGTGTTTTTCTCAAAATGAAATTCGATGGTGCCATCTGTAACTTTATGTCAATCTTGACATTGGGGGGTAGCCATTGGAATATATTGAATATTTCATGATTTAATTTTCCAACCAGATGATACTCCTGGGTCACTGCAGTAGTCAACTCACCGTCTGTATCAACACCTGTTCGATATTCATAGCCCAATGATTGCGCTCTCATCTCCTTGTACGCCTTTGGCGTCATCATCATAAATTGTATGTAGCTTGCATAGTTTGATAAATTATTGCTAGTGCTCACCAATGTTCCATTAATAAATACATTAATTTGCTTGAATAGGTTGTGTAGAATATAGTTTTCATAGGAGAGACCATCGCCGGCATTTGGAGTTGTATTATCTGACTTTTTCTTCACCACAACATTTAAATCAATAAATGTTGACGACAAATCAATGAAATAGTCTTCATTGGAAAATATTTGAAAGTGTATATTCTCCGAGAGGGGTTGTTGGGGGTGAAATTGTTCATAGTAGCCATACTTGACACAGACATCAACATTTTCAGCATTGAATAGATTCAATGAGGAGCTGATTGATGGATATGATTCCTTGTGGGGGAGATAAGTCATCTTAAGAGAAGAAATCCTTCTTTGATCTAACAGTCTTTTTCTTTTTCTTTTTATTGCCCTTCGTTGTTTTATTTCTCAAAGTCCTTGTTGATGTCCTTTGCTTCCTGCCTGGGTGAAGACTGATGAGTGAATGACGCGAACGCATCCTTTTCAATCCCTCCCCATTTTGTCGAGATTTTAATTGTTCACCAACGGCTCTTGCTGAAGATCTAATATTTTCCTTAACACTCTCCTTGAAATTCTTGCCCGACCCCCAGTCCTGTAGTGTGGAGGCAGCCAAATTTGATGCAGCAGGTACAAGATATTTTCTGGCAAGGGGTAGTGCAGAACGAAATAGCCTAGCAAACCAGCTGCCAAGACCATAGCCAGACATTGTAGTACGACCCTTGTAGTAGTCCAAACCATTGCCTATTTGACGTGGACTCAAAGCACCAACATAACAATCAATATCGGGACAGACAAATGGAATTCTTCTATTGTTCATTTTAGGTGATTGTACCGTCGTCGTTGACAATGGGTCGAAAATGACATGTAATCACTGCTAAGCCTTTTGTTATTGCTAGAGGATCACCCAATTCACTTCTTAGTGTTAACTGGCAGAGTTCCAAATACGAAGTGTTTACAGGAACATACTGAAGATGCTTTATATTATAGTGATGAACAAGTTCATGAGTTGTTTTTCGTTCAAGAACACGTAGGAAGGGGACATTTGAATTACCGACTCTCGACGTTTCCACAAAGGATGCATAGAGAAATATGCAAGAGTCTGAGGCGAAACCAGGTGGATAATCAGAAAAAATAACTTGATCCATCCCGTAAACGGTACCAGCATTTTTCCCATGGATCATATTCTGTTTAAAGCCAAGATCATCTCTCAGATTATCATTGAGAATAATTGTTTCAGTGTCAACAGGTGAGCTAATGTAAATCCTATCATGTTCCAATGAATAATTAAAATGGAATATACCATTCCTACGATATGAGATTTTTCTATTGATTGTACGAACAAATCTCCCATATTATCATATTCAATATATTTCAATTTGACATGTGGATAGTCACTAGGTTTAAGTGCTTCAACCCATTCATAGTCGACATAGCTCAATCCATTCATAGTCCAATCGATTGGTATAAGTTTTATTTCATATTTACGATCCTTTCTTAGGATGTCATAGGTATTTTTGAGAATACATTCGACAAGAGCCACTTCATACGCACCGTCAAATTTGATGGCAGGGGAGAGTTTTGTCCAAAAATCACTTGTCGTATTCAAGTCATTGTAGAGAGGATCGGAAACGTTGGACATGAAAGTTACATAGAAATCACTGGGCATTGTCAATATCTTCAACACCGATCCAAGAATCAAAATCAGAGTTGTATCCAAGCCACCGAACAAGTAACTGTTTCTTACCCCCACGAGTACGTGTCTTTAATATCTTTTCAATTCGGTAGATTTCACTAGCATTTTTAACTTTTTGCAGTTCATAGTCATAAAAGCCGCCGAGAATCTCTTCATCTTTGGTATCACGCAAGCGATAAGTTATGGGTTTAGTGTCTAGGATTTTTGCCACTTTAAAAAGTTCAGTGGACCACAAGTAATTCCCCTTTTCAAAAACATTAGTTGTTCTATTAATTCGAACAGTATCACCAACATTGAATTTATTTTTCTTCTTGACATTTGATTCATTGGAATATTGTTTAAGAAAGGTGTCAATTGTATCATGATCAGAATGATGAACTTACGTTGGGTTGAGTTGGACAATGATCGATGAGGTCGTTGATTATAAATCAACATGATTTTATAAAGATCATGAATAAAAGCTGATGTATTTTTCAATGTACAATATCTTGAAATTAAAAGTCGAATAGTTCTTATCAATCGTTCGGCCAATGCAGCCTTTATAGGACTGTGACTATGATAGAGCAGTGTACTATATTTCTCTAGTACTTTTGCAACATGGGGATTAACAAATTCACTACCGCGATCCGTTTGAATTTTTTTATATGAATCCTGTTCGAGAATACTTTCAATGGCCCGGGCAACTTCAACACCTCTCTTTGATCGCAATGGAATTGCATATGCATAGCGACTAAAAACACTGATTGCAAGTAGAATGTAATTGTACGGTGTATTGTGACGTCTTTGAAGCTCATCTAGAATCAGGAGATCTGCTTGCATTATATGCAATGGGTAAAAGGCTTTAGTTTTTCGATATTGATTGACACGAAGTCTATGATTTCTATGCAGAGTGTAACTTGATTCATTTTGTAGATAGTCTTGTACACTTTTAGTGCGAACACCAGTGACTTTGGAAAGAGTGGTGGGGGAACTTAAACTCCCCGCCTCGCCAATATTTTCATAAACACCTTTCAGAACTTCAGTCATTTTGAACGTAAACACGTTGTGTAATGCCCGCTACCCTTTTGTTTACTGCTTGGTGGTGGTGACGTTTGACTTGATACGTCTTCGCTTTTGTCTAGCTACCAGTGGTGTACTAGTATTTTCCAAAATTGATTTAAAATCTTCTTCTTCTTCTTCAACTTCATATTTTAATGGTGTCAATGTTGATTATGATGATGCACATTCATTTAATTTTTTTAGAATTTGTCTATTGCCAATAAGACTTTTGGGGAAGTTTAATGTATTTAGAAAGTTGTATAGATGAGTGTCAAATGATAATAGTCCTTTACGATTTGTAACCATGTCATACATTAAATCAAGTAGATTATAGCTCTTGCCCTGAATTATAATCCTTTCCCCATTGCTCTGAACTTGAATTTGACCACTTTCCAAGAGATAGGTTAGGAGTCGTTTACTTTGTTCACGATATGAGTGGGGCATTAGATTCTAATTTTCAATACAATTGAATCCAATTCCTCCTTCTTTAATTGTGTTCCAGCAGCAGCAGCAGACTCTTGAGAAGATGATTCTTTTTTGGGATCAGCAGCAGCAGCAGTGGGCTTCGATCGATAGGACTTGTGTTTGTCCACTCGGCGAAGTGCATCTTGAAGTAAAAGCAGTTTTTTATCATCCTCAATAGTTTCATTGTCAAGGAATTTACTCAGATTGTTCTCAAAGTGCTCCACGGGTGAGAGAGTGAGTTCTATTGGAGTCAATTTATAGGGTTTTGCCATTCTCACTAGAGAAAACTGTTTACAGGTCCTGCAATTATTGGCAGTAAAAGTGTGAAAAAGCTACCGCCTGCCTGAAGAAGTCGTTTCCTTTTAAAATTCTTTCCTTTCTTTTTAGAGGCCAATGTACGTACGATGGAACGATGTTGCTTAGCCTGTTGCTTAACTACTTCTGGCAATTGAACATTACCCTCGGTCAAATTTAAACAAAGTTCAGATATTAGATTAATGAAATCATTGTCAATACCATGTTTGAGTATTGCTTTTCTAAGCTGAGGTTTTGAAGTGCTTAGAACTGAAAACAAATGTTTATTTTCATGTAGTTTCTTCAGTTTCATGATAGCGACTAATAGGTCTTTTTAGTGTTCACAGGGAGATATACTGTAATTTCATTGTCGAAAATATCTGTGACTACACGCAGATCCTCGGGTGTATTTTGATTAAGATCCAATAGGATATAACCGTGGGGTTTATTAGTTGCCTGATTGTATGCTGAGAGCAGAAATTTAGGGGCACCTGGATAGATTTGTTTATTGAGGGCTATTAGCGAGCTAGAATCACGAACAACTCTGTAGATGATATAGTAGGTACAGTTCAAAGCAAGTGTTCGCATACATTTGCTCTGATGAAAGAGATTGTGTAGAACCAGAGTAACGGAAATCTGTTCATGATGAGAGCGAACAGTGAACAATTGCAGCATTTGCTGGGACCATTGTTCAATAGATTCAGCCAGATCGTCAATGATCAGCCAAGAGTTTGGTTCAATAATGTTGAAAACATCAAGTCCCTGTATGAACTGTATCTGCACCGATCCCATGGCAGCAGCAATTGCTTTTATTTTATTGTATGACTCCTGCCAAATACTATAGCAATAGTAGATTTTTTTCGGCTTTTCCACAAACATTTTGTCGCAATTTTTAATTATTTTAGTTAAGAGTGTTGTTTTGCCCGACATTGAGGGCCCACACAGAAACGATCTGAATGGTGTTTTAAATTGATACATGTTCCTTTCAACAGTTCACCTGGACAACTAACTGTAGACTCTAATTGTCTAATGACTAAATAATTTCCCTACTACTACTACTCTGTTCTTCAAGAAGAAGACGAATAAAGAATCATATTTTCTTTTATTATATACATAGAAAAAAGTAACAATACATTGAAAAAAAAGCACATTAAACATGAAAAAATACACTTTTTTTAATTTATTTATAATAAAAAAAAATACAACATTTACATGGGCACACTTGAATACTTTTTTTTTGTTTATTTATAGAGAAAAAAAATACAGCATTAAATTAGAGAGCACTTGAAAAAAAATATCACTTTTTTTGAATGAAACATTTACAAAAAAAAAATCTGCTCTAAGTCAAAAAGATAACTTTGATATTGTGGCGATGCGCCCCCGCGCTGGTGGCGGCTGGCCCCCCCCACTGGGCCGCGAGGCCCCCCCCCCCCGCCACGAGGCCCCCCCAAAGGTTCTTAGGAAATAATTTACAGGACTTTATTTAAACCAAGACTTCCCTGTGGGCAATACATTCGGCCCGGTCTGAAGTTAAATAGTGACCAAGGGGGAGGGTAGTCACACCATCTTGACAAACATAGACCTTGTCGGAAATGGTACTCATGGCTACTTTTTCTACATTTACAGTAAAGTTCCTGTAGTTGTGGGAACAAATTGCCAACAATTTGGCTCGTGGAATTGCATTTTCAGTAATACGTACAATTCCTATAAATATTCATGTCGAAATTCTTGTCCACATAGCGCATGGGTACTCCTTTGTAACGTTTCTTGATTTCCTCGTCGTGTGTCTGTATAAAGTACACCTTCGGACCTACAAACATACCACGGGAAATCAAGTCGCTTCCTGTTTCTGATTTACAAAATAAAAGCTGATTGGGCGCCCAACGTTTTACTAGCTCAGGGTAAAGACCACCACTCCAATTGGTGTAGTCCATCCGTGAACTGATAATTTCACCGTGCGCCAAATCATCAATTAGATTTGGTGTTTTTACTTTTAACAGTAGAGAATCCGTGTCACCGTAGCAGACCTCTACTTGCCCCTTTTCAGGCCACTGTACCCTAGCCACATTGTAGTAGAACTCCAACATGAGCTTTTTAGAGATCTCCAGGATAGCACTGCCTACAGCAATATTTTTATTCAAGACAATGCATCTTTTTTTCCTATTCAAAAGTACCATGTCCGGGCCAATGATTGTAAAGGAAGTGTAATTTGGATCGGCAATAATTCGAGCACATTGTTTTGGATCGGTCACAACGTCACAACGATTCCTATTGCGAACACTCTCACACATTTTGCCGAAAGCCGAATTCAAAATGAGTTTATAAATTTCTTTTTCGGCTTTCGTCTGTGCTTCAGAACGTTTGCTGACAAAAGTGTCAACAAATGTTTTCAAATAGGGTTTTTGACTAAACTCGAGTGCTCGGTGAACCTTTGTGACGTTGAAACCATTGTTACACATCCATTTTAAACCTACATGATGTACAACTATGTTTTTTTTCGGCAGAAGGTCAGCAATAAGTTTTTGTTTTGAAGGTGCCCAATGCAATCCGTCCACCTCGACTAAACGCCTATTGCGAGGGCTCAAAGAGTCCTTAGTCACAGGTCTATTGATACATGGGAAAACAAAATTCTTTACTGAATCGTGAAGCTCGACTGGTATCTCTCCATCAATTTCAAAAAACCATCCAACCGGCCCATTCTCCTCAACACTGTTAATGTTGGGGAAATGGGGAGCTTGAGGGTCATTGAGCCATTTATAGTCAACGCAAGGTAGTGCATAATGGGACATGGCTGAGGGGTAGAGAGAATTCATATCGAGGAAAACTGCATTCGATTTTGTCCCCGTCTTCTCTCCTGTTGGATCAGTTTCCAAGATACGGTCCCCGTGAAAAACAAAACCCTCCCTCATTGACCTCTCGATGAACAGATGTTGATCAATGTCAGTGATTAGCCCAATTTTTTTCCCCACTAATTTTCAGGATAAGGTCCATCACTAGATGAGGCGAAGAAAAATAATAACCCAAATCAAGATTAAATTCCTCATAGATTTTATCCGTATTTTTACACATAATGTCTAACAAAGTTAACACGTCACACGACAAATACAGCTTGCAGTAGTCAAAGCCATTTTTACACCCTCCCTCTGCCCAAACTTTTCTTAGCAAAACAATTTTCCTCGGGGGTGCAACTACGATCGTGAAGACTGTCATAAAACGATTCAATTGGAGGAATAGTTTCCTCGGCGAATCTCGACATGGAACAATAATGGTCATAAGGATATATGCCCTTGACCGTTAACAAATCATATAAATCATTTGGAAATTGTTGCTTGAGAAGGGGGAAAGCATTGCAACCGTCATCGTTTTTCTCCACCTGAATTAATTCGCTCAATGATTTAGGGAAAAAACTGTATGAATCTAAAAAGCGAATTATATTCGTGTACTCAACGCCGGCTTCAACAAATTTCCACATAAATTCCAAAACAAGCAACTTTTCCGATGATTTAGGTATGATTTTGTACGTAAAGCTGTCTATCACCCATGCATCATCTATTGTTCCATTTCTTTGAAGATGTGCCAATGCTGGTAGCACATACTTTAGATCATAGTTAGCATTATGTATAAAAACCGGTAGAAAAAGTTGTTATTTAATTTTTAAATTACACGAATTGTGAGCCCACCCTCGAAAGTTACTTTTTCCCGTTGCATTGGGGTCAATAAGGTGGTCATGGTCCTGAACCGCGTCTTTTGGGGCAAGGGCACCCCTACACACCCAGCAAATTGTCCCCTTTTCCAGCGCCAGTTGCTCTTTATCCGAGAATGTCATTGGATAATTGGTATGACGTAATCGTGAAATTGCCTTGTTTGCCGTTTTTATTAAGGAAACCAATAGCTTTTCCATACTGCCCTCCTCGTCCATAGTAAAAAAAAACTCTTTCAATTGCATTTCATTGTTGGAGTCGCGACGAGCGTGTGCGTAGGAACACGCAACTAGTTTGTGTTCCTTGACTATATTTGGCCTTGATGGGTCCGATACCTCAACCAGTCTTGTTTCACAATCTAAAGACACTTTATCAGCTTGTAGAAGAGAATTTTGAAAATTTTTAAATTGTAAAGTGTCTTTGCCTTCTGCCGGCATTTCAATTCTTTGATTTCCATGAATTTTGCAATGCTCCATGTGGTCTGAGAATGTTCGCTCAGATCTAAATGAGGAAAGGCACATGGGGCAATAGAAACATTCCCCTTTCTTCGTGCCTTGAGATAGGAGTCGACTTATCGCCGTAACGGGGAAAAAATGACCATAGGAATTTACATCTTTGGGAGGCTCGTAAATAACCCATACCCAATTTTTGACATTTTCCACCGACGGTGTCCTCACTGAATACAAAACTCCTTTTTTATTCGTTTTTTCCCCCATCTACAAATTCAGTGTCATACTGAAGAACAACCACCCCCACCCCAAGATTTTCATTTGCTTTCTCGAATATGCTTATTTCTTTCAAGGACACCGGACATTTCCCCTCTAAACAATCAAAATTTACCTTAGGGAAATTTTTTCCACCGTTGCGAGCAAGTTCGTCGAGATTTTTCATTGATGACTCATTTTTTAATGTTTTATGGGCCGCCACTAAAAATGTATATTTAAAACATTGCAGTCCTGTGTCAAAATTGAAACCTTGAACCCCTCCCGTAGCCGACAAATCTGGATGGCATTTTATTCTTTTACCTCGCCCTCGCCTCAAAATAAAGTTTTTTTTAAATCTACTGAGATTCAGATCCATGCGTTCAATGTATAAAATTGTGGACCCACTTCCCCTCTCATTAAATGTATCCAAAGTTGAAATTAGTTTATTCACCCAGTTGAAAAAGCTGTCTTCAAATTCGTTTAGACCTGGGTAAAAAGTCTGGTTGCCTGTTGAAAAATGAAAATAAAAAATGTCCCCGGATGTCCCCTTTTGTAAGTAAACTTTTTGATTTACCGATGCTTTAATTCCCCCTCGACCACCCCAATTCTGGATCTGAATCTCAATAAGTGCTCGAATTCTGTCGATATAGCTATGGAGAACTTTCACGGGGTCATTTAAAATAATGCCAGCGTTTTTCTCGGGAAGGCTAAAATCTACCCTGTATGTTAGCAAATGACCCAGAGCAGATTCTAACAAATAAAATTCACGCAATTCAGGGGACATAGCACTATTTTCATGTCCTGTCCCTGTTTGTTCAGGACTCAATTCACTAATAGTAAAGTTGCTGTTAAAAATGTCCCCGGAAGAATTAGGCCCAACAATTTGCATAAGACTGTCCATTTCTTCAGCTGTAAATTGAAAATCCAGGGGATATCAAATAACGTACCTTCACTAACATCATCTGGCGAGAGGGGGCATTTACCCATGATACTTTGAAGTCCCGGACCAGAGAAGGCAGAAGTTTTCACAGCTTCCCCCTGAAACTAGAAAATGAATGGATTAAGTTTTTTTTTTTGACGAAAGTTTTATTACAATTATAACACACTTTTCTTTTTTTTTAAACTAAAAAGCTAACCCCCCCCCTCCCCTGAGAGGACCCTTGGGAACCGGGAGCTTCCTTTGAGGTAGGAGGATCGATGCCCTTTCGAGTTGGGATATCGGACTTCATAACACTGTTCAAATAGAACAGCCTCAAATTCTTTCTCGAATGCATCTTTCAACGAAAATAATTGCTTGAAATGAGTTTGCCCAAAATAATGTTTCTTGACATCATTGTGAAGACATAATCGGTGATTATTAAAAAAAAGACCTTCTTATCGCAAATACACATCCTGTCACATGAAACCCTACTTAAAATTCAAAGCGGATTAAGTAGCGATTGGATAATTTGATAAACACCGGATATATAGTGCAAAATATACGGCAGCTTAAAAATGATTTGTCAACTGTGAAATAGCGGATAGTCTGTTTTCAAATAGTTAGTTTGTTTAAAAGGAATATTGGATTATTGCATTAGAATACGTCTTGGTTAGAAGTTACAAGGTAAGCTTTTTTTTTATAGAAATGCATGATAAGCTATTTCAGCGTTATAAGCATTCCTTTATATACCGCTAATTTGGTTAATGAATGAAAATGAAATAGGATTATTATTATAGAAACAAATTTTAAGTTTTACTCATCAAAAGCTATGTGCCTGAGAAAATTTTGTCTTATTTTTGAAAAAAAGGAAAAAAAAATATATACACTTACAAGTTCTGGCTGTACATCAGAAGTCCCTGGCATGGCGTGAAGAGGAGTGTTCCCACCATCTTGATCGGATGAGGCTGACTCGAATTTCTTGCTAGGTTGCATAGAGAGTCCTGGCCGGTCCGATGCACTAGCAAATCTGATTACTGTTGCCCTTGCAACTTGCATTGATGCAGTATCGATGTCGCTAGCTTGTATAGCGGAGTTCTCCATCCTTGTGGTCCACTGTCTTTTCAGTTTTTGACCGGACTGCATTGGGACTGACACTGACCGGGCGGCTTCGTCATCTCACGCTTTCTTTGATGGAGGAGGGGTACATTCTTTGCTATTTGCGGTAGCCATAGCTCTCTTTACAGCTGAAGGGGCAGCAAATTCTTCATAATTTGTCTTAAAAAGAAGAGAAAAAATTAGTATCAAAATAATTTTCCCCCTTTTTTTTACAGAAAGAAAGTTAGTCTGCACAAAGAACCCCCCTCTAACCATACGGAATCAAGGAATAGAGTCTCTCTCAAACTCCGTAAAGCTCTTTTAAAAGATACAACAATTACTTATTTAACACAAAAATTTCGTTTTTAACGGATACCAAGTAAAGAAAAACTGTGTTAGAATTGATTCATAGCCCTCTTCCCAGTCAAATATTTTTATAAAAGCTTCGCGTACATACGAATATCATGGTACTAAACCCTCAAAATTTGAAAAAAAAATTACAAAATTTAATTAGCTAGCTCAATTCTTACTTATTCAGAATATTAACGGAGGGCATTGAGCCTTCAATTCCATAGTATCAAAACACAAAAAGTTGATAATTATATATTTTTTTTATATGCAAAGCTTTTAAAACTTATATACCTAAATTACGAAATACTTAAAATCACAGAAAAAGGAAGAAAAAGACTCCTGGACATAGCCTAAACTAAAAAATTATTAAGTATATAAATGGTTCGCCCTCTAGCCTATATCTCACCCTATACTTAGCAAGCTCAATTCTTACTTATTCAAAATATTAACAGGGGGGCATAGGATCTTCAATTCCATAGTATCGAAACACAAAAAAAAGTCGACAACTATATGCAAAGCTTTTAAAAGTTATATACCTAAATTACGAAATACTTAAAATCACGGAAAAAAAGGAAGACCAACCTTAGGGAATTGAACGAAATTCGAAATTTAGTGTAAAGAGCAAGATATTCAGGAGGGAGGCAACCTTTCATATCTGCCGAAACTAATATGCAAATTCTATTTTAATTTTTCATATACAATGAACCAAAATCAAAGTGAACATGCCTCTCTTTTTTGAATATTTACTAAAATTGAAATACATGGATCATTTAATATTTAATGATGAAGGAAGCTTTTTAAAAGAGGTAAGTACACAGTGTAAGGAAAGAATTTCTTCCTTAACTTAATGACGAGACAACTTCTTTTTATTATAATAATGAGAAAATTTTACTCACCAGAAATTGCTTAGAATTATCCATTTTCTATGTAAATGTTCACAAAAAATGTCAGTAGTGTTAAGTTGAATGAACTATTCAAAACTGTTGAAGAACCTAATTTGAAACCTGAATATATACAAAAAATAATTGCATAACAGCGAAACAAGACATGCTGGTTTTGGTTTATCACTAAAAAAAAGACATGTTATATACCTTGAACTAGAAATTGCGTAAATCTCTTGGCAAAGGTGTAATGCCCTGTAGAATTGGACTACTAGAATACCTACCAGAAAAACCTGTTTGGTACAGGGGCTCAAGCAAGTTCCATATTAGCATTCTACTTATATATATATATATATATATATATATATATATATATATATATATATATATATATATATATATATATATATATATATATATATATATATATATATATATATATATATATATATATACATATATATATATATATATATATATATATATATATATATATATATATATATATATATATATATATATATATATATATATATATATATATATATATATATATATCTATATATATATATATATATATATATATATATATATATATATATATATATATATATATATATATATATATATATATATATATATATATATATATATATATATATATACATAATGATTGCTCGTTTACAGAGAATGTTATAAAATTCAATAACAACTGCGCATGTTCCATTGTATATATTATTATTAATATTAGTATGATTTCAATAGCTTCTCGGATTACCTGTTTTATGCCAAGGTCATTGCTAATAAGGGCGGATTCATCAAAAAGTATATTGTGGCTAGGATTTTCAAATACATGGCTGCCTAAATAATAATAATAATTTATTTTTGCCCTCTTTCGATACATTAAAAATGCACTAGAGGAGTACAAACAAAGAGAGAAAAAAGAAAAAACGAAACGAAACATAAATAGTTAATGAATACAGTACCAACATGTCTAACGAAAAAAAAGAAAAAAAGACAAACAACTAGAAACTTAAATCAACTGTGGAGACTTAAATCACCACTAAAATACTTGACCTAACGATCTACCCAGCCATATATAATAAAAATTAAACAGAAAATCTAATAAATTCCTACATCGGTCATCAAATGGCAAATAAGTCGTATGCCTCACAGAATAAATCCTATGGCTCATAAAATATACATAAAAAAACAACAAGATGAGACATTAGAGGCTTTTTTTCAATTGATCACTAGTAACGTCACGGTGACTAGTAACGACACGGCAATCTTGGGGCTTACTTCTCCTTACTATATACATACATATACATACATACATACATACACATACACACATACCCTTTTTCACTACATTAAAACAATAATGCACTAAAGGAGCTATAAAAAGAAAAGAACAAAACACGAAAAATCATCAGCTATAAAACAAAGTGACAACCACCACTGACGAGAAAAATAACCAAAACATAAAATACTGCTCAGACCGGGGACTAAAAATCTATTCCACCGTATATAGTAGATGGTTAAGCCGAAAATCTGATATTTTCTTGCAACGGTTTTCAAATTGAGCCGGTAATTCTTCCATCTTCTCAGATATATCAAAGACATGGTAATTTTTACAAATATACGAGGTACGGAACCATACAGGAATACCAATAAAGAATTTAGCAAACCGGTAAAATTGCTCCCTAATTTGTTTCTTTTCTGTTGACGAAAAAAGTTTCCAAAAGGGGGTTAGAAAAACTCGTGCGGTGCAAACATAGAATTGTAGAGCTTTCCTAATGTATACTTGTCAAATTGCCCTTTAACTTTTGCTAGCAAAAAATATGTTTTGCGAAGTTTCTTTTTCAACTCATTAATAGTCAGTCATCCAGGGACCGTTATTTTCAAAGGGTGGCTCACATTCGCGGCAGTTGGTTTGAGGGTGGATTCTAGGGTAATCGGGGGCGCTGATAACGAATATTGGGGTGCACAAGTTCGCAGGCGTGTAGAACATGGTTATTTTAGCCTATAATGTCAAGTTTGGCCTATAATGGCGTCATACCGCTCTTGATTATTCTAAACGGTAAAATAAACTGAAAACTTTATAAAATTGACATATTCTGAATCTTAAGAACAAGTACTTTCACCTGGTATTTTTAGTTTTTCCCCACAACCTTCATTTTTTGTTAACCCTTATTTAATTTTGAAAACAAGGTTTTTAAATATACTTTTTCTTAGTTTTTTCGATTTTTCTGAAATTTTCGCTTACACAAGTATATTTTTTTATGATTTTTTTTTAAATTCTGCTTTTTATTACGAGTCAAACCATGTATCTCTTCTAAAAAATTAATTTAAAAAAAAAATTTCCGAAAAATAAGTTTTTCAAAGAAAAGTAAAGGTCATTTTAAACTTAAGCTCAGGAGATACAAATACCTGTTAAAATTCAAACTCAAAACCACCAGTAATTACTATTAAAGAATAAATGAAACACAAAACGAACAGAAATTAAATAAACAATCATAGCAAAAAACATACAACAAGTAATAATACAAATGAATAAATAGATCTTAAAGCGAGTAATGCTTAGATTGAATATGAAAATCAAGCTTAAAATGAAAACAAATATTTTGCTATTAAAGTATAAATGAAACTTAAAACGAACAGAAATTAAATAAACAATCAATGCGAACTAACATACAATATATATTAATGTAAATGAATAAATAAATCTTAAAACGAGTGAAACTTTAATTGAATATGCAAATCAAGTTTGAATCGAATAAAAATAACTACAAACAAGAGTTTGGGTATCGTCTCACTGCAGAAGCCTAAAGCCTACTGCGTCATTGGCGCTTTACTGAAAAAATTCTTTGGAATATTTTCACTTTTGTAACTTTAAGAAATCAAAAATTAATTAAGATTTTAGGGATTAAATATCAGCATATGTATATTAAATTGACAATGCACATTTTTTTTCAGTAAACTCATTCGAATTTTTTTCAGTAAAGTACAAGTTATATTCTGGCTTTTAGAAAGCATAGGGGTTTTGAACCCTACTCACATTAATTTATGCTCGTTTTGAGTTTGACTCTCATATTTATTTTTATTTTTGTTCGTTTTGGGTTTCATTTATTTATTAATACTGATTTGGGGTAGTTGTATGCTTGGTAGATTATATGATAGTCCGGACGCCAGGTGTTGAAAATGTGAACCATACCACGACGGAATGGGGCTGCTACGAGAATTAGCCTACCCTCCACCCCCTAAATTGACCATGCGGATTGAAAAATACCAATGGCACTTGCTTGCGAGTGGTGGAACACTCCAAAACTTCACATTTTATTATATTTTGGTGTTTCAGGCAAGAAAATGCATGTTCCACAAAGTTTGAGGTGCAGTTTTCCGCTCAATAGAAATGCCTAGAAGCCATAGAATGTTTTCATAACAAACTAACACGATTAGTGACGAAAAATGGCAGAGTTAAAAAAATTGCAAAACTATATGAGTCTTGAACAGTCTTGGAAAGTATAAACAAAATCAAATTGAATATTAGATATATAATGATATTAATTGTTGAAAGATCCATCAGTTCAAGATTTTTTTTCACTGTAATTTTTATTTTCATTTTCAATACTGTAAGAACTGGAAAATAATAAATTTTTAATATACGAGTAATTCGTTTTCAGTGAAGCACCAATGACGCAGAAGGCTTTAGGTTTTTACAGTTAAAGAAGGGGGCAGTATCCAAATTTTGCTTGTAGTGAAACTATCTTTGTCTTGACCAATCTTGAAAAGAACTAATAAAATGAACTGAATATTTGATGCATAAGGATATTAATTGCTAAAAGCTCATCAGTTCAAAATTTTACTGTAATTTTAATATTTATTTTCAATATTATTATATGGCCGACATGGCATTTGTCTCAACTCTAACTGTGTAGTTCTTAAATTGTAAAGAGCGAATCCCCACGACTTTCGCTCTTGCGACTAAACGTTGTTCCACACAGTTTCTATAGACACTCTTGTCAAAATTATTTTTTCAAAGTGTGTAGGTAACCCTTTTGCAAACTTGTTTGATGTCCTTGTTGTGCGTTTCCACACAGTATACCTTCGGCCCAGGAAACACACCACTGGATATTAGATCGCTACCCGTTTCAGATTTTAACATTTACAATTGATTTGGGGCCTGGCGTTTCATTAGCTCTGGGTAGAGGGATTCATTCCAGTTGGTGTAGTCCATTCGTTAGCTAATGTACTCGCCATTTTCCAAATCATTCAATAAATTTTCAGTTTTAATTTTTAACACGAGTAAATCAGTGTCCCCATAATACACTTGAACTTGTCCCTCAATCGGCCATTGTACCTTGCATAAATTATAATAAAATGACAACATGAGTTTTTTAGATATTTCCGTTATTGCACTTTCGCCTGCGATATTTTTATTTAAAACAATGATTCTTTTCTTACGATGTAGGAGCACCATATAAAGAGTCTATGACAGTGAACGATGTGAAGTTTGGATCCGCAATGATTCGAGCACAATCTTTGGGGTTGGTTACAATGTCACATCGACTTCTGCTTGATACGCTTTCGCACATTTTACCGAAGGCTAAGTTTAAAATGAGTTTATAGACTACTTTTTCAACCTTCGTTTTTGGTTGTGAAAGTTTACTGACAAAGGTGTCAATAAACGTTTTTATGTAAGGCTTTTGGTCAAATTAGAGGGCTTTATGAATCTTTTTGACCTTGAAACCATTTGAAACCATCCATTCAATAGCACTTGATGAACAACGATATTCTGTTTCGGCTTGACTTCGGCAATTAGTTTTTGTTTTGAAGGCACCCAGTGCATAGTCCCATCCTCCACTAAAGATAGATTATAGGGGCCCAGAGAGTCCCTACCCACCGGTCTATTTATGCACGGAAAAACAAAGTCTTTTACCGAGTCATGGATTTCCATGGGTATTTCACCGTCAATTTCAAGAAACCATACCTGTGCCCCATTCTCCTCAATGCTAGCAATGTTGGGAAAATTCGAAGCACATGGATTGCTAAGGCATTTATAATTGCCACACGGCAAACAGTAGTGAGACATTGCCGATGGGTAAAGGGCATTCATATCCAAAAAAACTGCGTCTGACTTTTCATCGGTGTGCTGTCCGGTCGGATCAGTTTTCATGATACGGTCCCCGTGAAAAACATACCCACCCCTCATTGATCTCTCTACAAACCGATGCTGATCCAAATCGGCGATCAGACCTATTTCTTCTTTGCTGATTTTAAGAATCAAGTCCATCACCAGATTAGGAGTGGAAAAATAATACCCTAGGTCCAACCCAAATTCTTCATAGATTTTATCCGTATTTTTGCACACAATTTCCAGAAGAGTGAGTACGTCACTGGCCAAGTATAGTTTACAGTAATCCCACCCATTTTTACATCCGCCGTTTGCCCAAACCCTCTTAGGAAATTCATAGTCGCTAGTGGTGCACTTATTCTCAGTAAGAGAATTGTAAAAAGCTTCAATGGGCGGTAATGGCACCTCATCTAGTCTCGAGGCAGAGTTGTAATAATCAAATGCATATATACCCTTACACGTTAATAAATCATACATTTCATCATCGGGGAAGCGCTGTTTAAGGAGGGAGAAGCTATCAAAATTGTCACTTTTCTGTACCTGAATCAATTAACTTAAGGATTTGGGGAAGAAGCTGAAAGAGTCTAAAAACGGATTTTATTCAGGCACATGTTGCCCTTGTCAACTGTTTTCCACATGAATTCTAGCAGCAGTAGCTTCTCCGATGATTTTGGTATTATATTATACGAAAAAAAACCATCTATCCATGCGTTATCTGCAATTCCCCCTTTGGCAATGCGGGCCAACGCCAGTAAAATAAACTTTAAGTCGTAATTGGAATTGTGTATGAAAACCGGTACGAAATATTTCTATTTAACGTATGAATTGCACGACTGATGTGCAACCCCTTTAAAGTTACTCCCTCCCGATGTAATTTCCTGCCACAATGATCATGGTTGATCCCCTTCCTCCTTCCCCCATTCCCAACACCATCATCAAATTCACCCTTCCAAACCCAACATATTTTACGATTTTTAATGGCCAATCTGTCATCTGGTGATAGGAGCATAGGATAGTTTGTGTAACGAAGGGGCGAAATTGCACCGTTCGCTGTTTTGATTAGACTGAGCAATGCCGAGCGCATGAAGTCTTCACCGCCAAACGACTCAACTAAATCCAACACTTGCATGGTATTACTGGAATCTCGTTGCGCATGAGCGTAAGAGACCCCTATGGCTTCATGTATTTTAACACGATTTGAATTTGACGAATCGTACACGTCTGTGAGTCTCGCTTTGCAGTCTAAAGCGATCTTATTGCTCTGTAGGAGCGTGTTCTGGAAATTCTTAAAACGTAATATCACTCTATCTCCGCTTACCGTTTCTACAGCCTGGTATCCTTGACGTTTACAGTGGTGCTTTAACTTTAAATCAGAACGAAATCTTGAGAGGCATATCGGACAATAATAGCATACACCAACCCGATGTTTACCCTCACTTAAAACCCTACTAATATCTGTAATTGGATTAAAATGTCCAATTGAATCAGGCTCTGTGGATGGCGTGTATAGAAGCCACACCCAAAGATCCAATGACTCAATGGACGGAGCCCTCACTGGAAATGATACTCCCTTTTTATTGGAGTGCTGGCCCTCCTCAAATTCTGTTTCATACTGCAACACCGTGACACCAACCTTTAAATGTACATTAGCCCGCTCAAAAATATCTATTCCTTTCAATGTCACGGAAAATTGACCATTTAAACGATTAAAATCTACTACTGGGGACTTTAACCCCTCCATCCCATTAACTGCTAATTCGTCCAACTTTTTCTTAGATGTATTATCTCGCAGAGGTCTATATGCTGCAATTAAAAATGCATATTTGAAACACTGTAGCCTCGCATCACAACAGATTCGTTACACCCCTTACAACCCTCTAAATCTGAATGACATTTTAATTCAATTGCCCTCCCTCCCCCATGCCCACCTCTTAAAATAAAATCCTTCTTAAATCTACAAATATTAACGTTTAAACTCTCAAAAAATAAAACAATCGACCCGCTACCCCCTCATTATAATTATCCAGATTAGTTACAATGCTACTTACCCAATCTAAAAAACCTCCTCATAATTTGATAAATGCGAGCGAATTGCTAGCATCGCTGTATGCAAGTATTTTGAATATAGTTCGCTCGCATTTTCATTTAAAAAATATTTTTAGTGCTATTGATACTTTTAAACCGTCCCTTCCCCAATACACATCTGTTCTTCAAGAAGGGCTCAAATCTTGTTAACATATAAATGGGTAATGTCCAGGGGATGTTTTATTATATCCCCTGACACTAGAGAGTTAAAGGGGTCACAAAATTTGGCGCAGTAGACTTTTGTATGATGCAAGGCAGAGTTAGAAAAATCTGGAAGTGTAAATACTTGTGTAGGTGTTGCTTCATTACTACTAGTATAATTAACCTCAATGGTGGGGGATGGCATAGAATCATAAATAGCACCACCCCCAGTCTGTTCAAATGCATTAGTTGGGCCTGATGTGAAATCGCCCAGGTCACATAGTATACCCTCCAGAATATTTGGGGATAACTGATCAAGCCAGCCTGTATTGTCTTGTGACGGAATTTTTTTACGAGGATCCGGGTTAGATGTAGTTGTACTAGCATCTCCCAAATACTCACTCTTAAATCTATCTGTCCATTCCAGATCCTCCACCATGTCTATGTCACAAGTTAAGTCATCTAGGCTGGCCATGTCCCCAAAAAAATCATTTAAAAAACCCCAATGCCACTCGCAATTATCAACAACTAGAGTATTCTCATTCCTAAACTCCAATGGCGGTGCAACGGCTGGCGTAGGTCCACTAAAAATAGGTGCTTCATGACTTGATGGTGGTGCTAATTCACCGATCTATACAAAACAGGGTTTATTTTCCTTGTTAAATATCCATTATTTTATAAAGTTAAAAGACTATGTCACTTTTTCACCCCCCCCCCATCAAAACTTAATTACCCTCCTAGTATTATATTGACTAAAACCTGGACTAAATAAATCGTTGAAAGAACAGACTTTTTTGTCCCACCACCTGAACAATTAAAAGAAACAAAGTTATATGGGATATGTCTTTCATAATGACAACAGAAAAGTCGTGTCAAATGAAGAAGTTTTTGTAGAGTTGAATAAAATGGTTTAGTCAGGGAAATGAAACCTTATTCTAGAAGCCTTATTCTTACAGCTTAAGTTAGAACAAAAGAATGATGTATAAAGGTAATGGTATTCAGATCATGTAGAACATTCAGAATAAAAATCCAAAATAGGGATCTAACTCCAATGATTTTGTCTCCTGATCATAATTCTCCACAAAACTCATCAATCGTTCAACCGAGGCGGTATGCTCTATAAAACATACCTCTGCATCCCCATTTAATGGCAATGTAGCCCATACATTGGATGGTGGTGGTGGTGTAGGTTTTTTTCAATAATTCTTATTTTCTTCTGTGGCTTGCTGATGATGGTGGTAGCAGTAAACCTGGACTAAATATATCATTGTAAGAAAAAGAACTTTTTGTCCTTCCATATCAACTGTTAAACTGCCCCCCCCCCCACCATCCCTCTTTTTCTATAATGATCTTTATATCTTAATGCATGCAACTAGTTGATTTTAAATTATTAAGAGTGAAAAGAAGAATTGCTGAATGCTATAACATAAAAATATAAAAGGGATATCTAACCCCTAGGTTGGCGCTAATGCATCGTTCGTGATCTATTTTCATATGCGAAATTGCAAATGCCTTATAATTTTTCTTTTCACCCCACTCCTCCACACTCTTTTTTTTCTAAAATAATTAGCCCCTTGAGTAAATACATACACACTTATAAGTAGCTGATTCGAAATTATTATTATTACTCGAGTAAGCAATGCCCCTTTCGTTGAGTTTGCATAATTAAAATCATCACTAAATAGATTTTATTGCCAAGTGCCTTAGGTCAGGTTTCACTGCATTGCATATTATTTACAAGTCAATCTCGAAAGAGTCCTATTGACCTCAATCATAGAAGGAATTGATTTAATAAACTATTATAATAGTTTCAGAATATTTATTTGCACTTACCTCAAAAATCACAGCTAGGTCGGTAGAAACTTTTCGGGGTGCGAAGTGGATCACACTATCCCTCATGGAATTCATTGAAATGATTTTGTCCGTGCTAACCGCCCCGGCATCCATCTTCGAGCGCTTTTGGGTTGGTGTTTGAATACTAGTGTCCTGGAATAAAAAATGTTTTTTTTTCACTATGTAACTTATAATCCTAAAGGCTTAAATCATCTTAAAACACACATAGAAAAAAATGATAGTCCTAGATGGACCCTAAGTACATTATGATTTAAATATGATACGTAAAGAAAAGAAAAAACAACAATTTTGATTATTTACTTCGTCTATTATTTATTCTGGATATTAATGGGGAGCGCCCTCCCTCCAAGTCCTCTTTATTACCCCCCTGAGTAAATACACACGTGTGCATTTTCAGTTTTTCCACTAGGTAGCTTATAACCGTATAGGTCGATTTCAATCATCTTAAAACATAGAAAAAAAGAACACCACTTCAACATATGATAAAAGAAAAAAAGAAAAAATTTTCACTATTAGCTACGTTTGATATTTATTCAGAATATTAATGGTGGGGTTGCACCCCTCCCCCCCCCCCCCAAAAAAAAAGCCCGCTCTAAATATATTAACGATATTGTTTGTAATTAAATGATACGTTTTGTTCAATTATAGTCTTAAAAACGAGTTATTTCTGTAAAGTAGATAAGAAGCATTTAGAGCCAAATAGCCTATACCTGTATTGGAATGCCATAAAACATATTTTTAAATACGATACATGAAAAAAAACTACATTTTTGATTATTTAATTCATCTATTTTTATTCATAATATTAAGGTCTCATAGTTTTTTAGCAATCGCTGACAATGACGGCAATTTTTAACTCGGATTAATCCATAATTGTTATCTGCTAGTTAAAATAGAATATGTATTTACAAATAGCTATTTCAGGCAAATACTTGGACAGCTGATATGAAACTAGCGAAAAAGCTGAAACGAAATTATTATATAATTAGTCGAGTAAGCAATGCCCCTTTCGTTGAGTTCAATCTCGAAAGAGTCCAATTGACCTCAATCATAGAAGGAATTGATTTGATAAACTATTATAATAGTTTCAGAATATCTATTTGCACTTACGTCAAAAATCACAGCTAGGTCGGTAGAAACTGTTTGGGGCGTGAAGGGGATCACACTATCCCTCATGGAGTTCATTGATCTGATTATGTTCGTGCTAACCGCCCCGGCATCCATCTTCGAGCGCTTTTGGGTTGGTGTTTGAATACTAGTGTCCTGGGATAAAAAATAATTGTTTATGTTTTTCCCACTATGTAACTTATAATCTTAAAGGCTTAAATCATATTAAACCACACATAGAAAAAGAATGACAGTCCTAGATGGACCCTAAGTACGTTATATTTTAAATATGATACGCAAAGAAAAGAAAAAAACAATTTTGATTATTTACTTCGTCTATTATTTATTCAGAATATTAATGGGGAGCGCCCCCCTCCCGAGTCCTCTTTATTACCCCCCTGAATAAATAAACACGTGTGCATTTTCGGTTTTTTCACTAGGTAGCTTATAACCGTATAGGCCTAAATTTCAATTATCTTAAAACACAGAAAAAAAAGAATACCACTTCAACATATGATAAAAGAAAAAAATAAAAATTTTTAACTATTAGCTACGTTTGTTATATATTAAGAATATTAATGGTGGTGGTGCAGCCCTCACACCTCCCTAAAGCCCGCTCCAAATACATTAACAATATTGTTTGTATTTAACGGATACGTTTTGTTCAATTATAGTCTTAAAAACGAGTTATTTCTGTAAAGTACATAAGAAGCATTTAGAACAAAAAAGCCTATACCTGTATGGAATGCCATAAAACATATTTTTAAATACGATACATGAAAAAAAAATACAATTTCGATTATTTACTTCATCTATTATTTATTAGAATATTAATGGAGGGCACCCCCTTCCCTCGACTCCTCTTTTTTTCTACAATAATTACCATCTTGAGTAAATACACACGCAAACATACAAGTAGCTGATTATAAATTATTAGCCGAGTAAACGATGGTCGTCTCATTAAGTTTGCTTAATTAAGACTGCAAATGAAATATGAACAAAATTTCACGAGAAGTGGCTAAGAACCCTTTTACTCAAAATACCTAAACAACTGATATGAAACTAGCGAAAAATATACAGTCCCCACTCAATCAGAATACCAATATGACAGATAGTCATAAGCCAAGTGCTTAAAGCAATCCCAGATTTGAATATCGTCAGATATCAATTATTACAATTCTGGTATCTGATACAAGCTAATTTATATATGAGTCTAATATAAGTCACTACTGACTTAATGACAGCACAAAATGGTTTTTTTTTGTTATCATACAAGAAAAATTTATTCACCAGAACTCGCTTGGAACTCTCTATATCACTATCAATGCAAATAATCAAAAAAATCTATTAGACTCAATGAAAGAGCTATTCAAACTGTACAAAATTCTCATTTGGATCTCTATTTTATACTCTAAAAACAGAATATATTAACACATAACCAAGACGGACCAGTTTGTTTTTGGGTGGGATAATGAACTTACCTTAAAGGGCGTGCAGGTCGTATATATTATGAAGTAGAAATCTGACTAATATGACTGACGAGTCAGAAACCTGTCTCCTATAGCATATACTAGTACTCATATTATGCAATCACTCGTAGAATCATAGGTGACTGCACCCTGGTAAGGTGTGTAGGTGTGAAACTGCACTGTATATTCATGCCTCAGGCGTAAGTTTCCTCGTAGGCTCTGGACTGTGTATAAAGATACTACTAACTAGTAAATAATACTAGTTGAAAAGTAGAAACTTTTCTAAGTAACTCTACACCAATGAAAAGTAGTAAATATTTATTAATAGGTAATGAAGCAGTTACTGTTTATGTGCAGTGATGTATAATTACGCAGTAGCTTTTGCGGAAGACCACCGATGGATCTTATGAAGGCTGGGACAGGAATTCAATATGATCCTCACTGTCTTTTGTCTTCCAACCGTAGATTTTGCTGTCCATTATTTTCATTTGTGATTTGCTGTGATGTTAGTAGTGATCTATATAAGGCGTGAAATATACAAGGAGATATACAACTGTACGCCTGAGGCATGAATATACAGTGCAGTTTCACACCTACACATCTTAATCAAAGATGGTCTTTTTCTAGAAATACTGGTTTTCAGCGGGAGGGCTTATGTTCATGTTTTGTCTTGTATTCAAAGGCTTGTTGGACTTTTCTGTAAAATGGTTAACGGCCAAGCTTTCAGCTATTAGCATTCAATGGTAGGTTTAATGATGGTATATGGGAATTAATTACTACATTTGTGAAAAAATGTATAGCAATTGCGAATTGGACTGTATGAACGATCTTAATTGAAAAATAGGGAAAAAACAGAGCTAGATAACATTTGCGAATTGGATTGTGTGAAGATGCTAAAAAAGGATTAAACTGATTACCAGTTAAGGTAATTCCGAAGGGGTTGTTAACTCAGGCAATTTTTTATAAATTTGGAATAACATCAATCTATGAAAATCGTTAACGATGATAAAATGACATTGTGAATTGACCTAGCTTTACCTCTCCGATGTGTTATGTATATTACACAAGTACCGTTTGAACAGTGTTGTCAATATAAAATATTGTCTAACATTATAGTATATTAAAAAGCTGATACTAAGAGAGATATAGACGGCAAGAAAAGAATTTTAATAATGAAATTCAGAACAGCCCTTAGAAATCCATGCAAATCAAGTAGTGATGTGTACATGAGTATGAACCGTCAAGGATCACAAGCACTAATGACCCTAACCACCAGGGACCTCAATCTCCAAAGGTCCTTTATCCCCAACCTCCAAGGGACCCCCCCCCCAAAAAAAAAAAACTTTTTTGGCCCCCTCCACCCATTTTTTTGAATTTTTTTTGAATTTATTTTTTTAAACCGGTATTTTTTTCCACTTTTTTTACATCTCTGAAAAACCTGAAACATACTTATAACATAAAAAAATCACATTTAATATTTTCCAAATTCAAAATGAGAATGATATAAAAATGTTAGTCGTGGCTTTTACTATTTGGAAAATATTGTTTGTAGTAGCACTTTTTTTATTGGACTAAATTTTCTTTTAACTTTTTTTTACGTATCTTAAAATGACATAAAATATGCTTACGGCTCTAACAATTGTACTCTGTGCTTGCTTAGAGACACGATGCGGCTTTCCGAAAGGTACTCTATGGCCGGTTATCGACACTACCTAGTTTATTGCATGTATCAAATCAGTATTTTTCACGCAGTAGAACGATAAACACTTAACTAATATCTCTAAAAAAGTGAAGATGAAGCATTTTAAGAAAGTGTGTTCACATAATAGTGCTATTGTAGCATTGAATGCTGACAAGGAGAAGTATTTAAACTATGAAATAAGGACAAATGGTAACACTATAGGAAACGTATGCATGCATTGTCATGAAAGTAAGGAATTTCTTTGGAGTATAAAAAAAATTCAACTCCTATGATGGTGGATATGCGAGATTGACATCTCCAGAGATGATTGCACTCATAGACAATGCCAACATAAAAATAATAGTTGATGAAGAGGGGCATCTTCTTGCTAGTGTTTATGGTAACATGTGTACCGTGAGTAAAATGTGATATATTTAAAATATAAAAAAATAAAATTCTTTCTTCCTAAAGATAATTCCGACATAAATTAAACTTCCCCTAATTAAGTTCAAATTCCGTTTCCATGAGTCTAAATTCTTAATCAACAAAAAGCGAAACTGCGTTTTAGCCTCATCCAAACAACGACACTATTTGGTTTTGAATTTCGCTAAGATATTTGGTGAAAAAAAAATGTTAGATACAAAGTTTCTCAGGAAGTTTAAGTTATAAGAGCAGTATCAATGTTTAAATCATCGAAAATATTTAAAACAAATTATTGGATGAACGGTTAGCATAATGAAGTGAGTTGGTAAACATAATAACAAGGTAGTGGCCCCCTCCACAGGACTTGAGCCAATCGTGAAATAGCGCTTAGAGCGCGGAAGCAGGATTAATCTGATATAGTGAAGAATAGTGTTTTTTGAGGCGTTCAGGCATTGCAATTCAGTTATTATTATTATTATTATTATTATTATTATTATTATTATTATTATGGAGGCATTTTGATGAGAGCATTCGTGAATCAGAATTATTATTGTTGGCATTCGTATCGATTCAATTGTCAGAGCTGCTATTAGAAACATTCTTTGTCAGAATCATTATGACGCAGTCATTGTAGAGATTTGGTCATCATTATTATCTCTGCCTTTATTTGTCGTCAATTGAAGTGAAGCACTGTTGTACACCTAAAATGTAAGTCACAATAAAACTATTGCTTTTCCATTTGTGTTTGTTTTATTTATATGTCTGTATCTAATCGCACAGCAGGTAACTAATTCATATGTCTCTAATGGTAACGCTCCCAGGAATCTGATTTCTACATGACATTAGAGGTAATTGTCAAGGAGATAACTCGAGGAAAAGAGGTTACATTTATATAGTTACGTATTTTATTTTCTCGCGTTCAGCGAGTGGCGTAATCATCCATTTATCAACCCGGCAGAACTGGCGCTTCTCATATTCACCCGGCGGAAGTGACGCAGCCGGTAGGTAGCCCATAAAACCCCCACGGCAGAACTGGTGCGGTCGTAAACTTGGAGGAAAACATGCGAACTAGCTATGCTATAAACTTTGTAATTTAAATTTAATCATTGGAGAGATACAGACATATAAGAAAAAGTGATTAGACCTATTGCTGCTAAGCTATTATAGGAAAACCCTTTAAAATATCTCATAGGAGATAATAGCCTTCCCCAAATAGGTTAAGTGAAAAAATAAATTTATTTTGAGTTATTCAAACGCAAAAATGTTAGAAGAATTAAGCGAACTATTAATGGCGCAAAAGTTGGTCGCGAAAAATGTAGAAATAGCAAAATCTATTCTGCAATACGATGGACAAACAGATATCGAAGAATTTAATATCCAATTGGCCCATTTTGTAGAATTAACAGAAACAGAGCTAGAAACGTTAGTCGGCATGCTCCTATTAAGATTAAAATGCAGGCCTTAACCTTCCTAAAGCAAATTGAAAATACTATAGTTGATGACGCAAGCTTGCCAATAAATACGGTGGACAAATTGTTAACGGCATTTAAAGATAGATTTATCGAAACTAGTTCCACAAAATAAATTAAAAAACACGGAATGGTGTGCTTTGACCATTCAAAAAATGTAACAGAATATCTTGATAATATAAGGATTTCAGTAGAAGCGAAATTCGGAAAAGGTACAGGAGAATACATACCTTTTTGCAAGGGCTACCCCCAAAACTATATAGAATGGTAATATCCAAAAATATTCAGACGTTAGATCTTGCAGTTCAGGAGGTAGAGCGATTGATCGAAGTCGATACGATGGTGGCAAATCACACTAAAACAAAAATAAATAGCCTAGGTGAATCAAACGCAAACCTGACCTTCAAGTGCGAACAGGCATCTCACAATTTCTTTTCAAGGGATAACTCCTCAGTGCCACAAAGAAATAGAACGCAAGAACCCGCTAGGCAGAAAACAGTACGTTTTCAGCCCATCAAACAAATTAGTTATGAAAACAACCCGACAATAATAAGATGCTAAAATGTAATCGTGTTGGGCATATCGCGAGAGAGTGCCGTTATGTCCCTAATCACACACCAACGATTGCCGTCGGTAATACGCAAAATTATGGCAACCATTGGTTCGGCAGAACAAATTTTTGCGCCAGTGGTGCACTAGGCTATAGCCAGGGAAGATTGCGCCAATCAGTACCTTACAACGCGTACCAACCAAATGTGTATAACCCTGCCCCAAATAGACAAATTAATTACCGAATTGAAAACCCAAACACTCGCCAAAGCCAATATAATGCGAGAATGGTATATAGAAATCCCGAAAATTTGCCGATGGGAAATGAAAATTTTTCAAGCCGACACCAAATAGTTAATTGGCCGACGGGAAATGAAAATTTTTCAAGCCAACGGCATTTGCTGTCAGCGCCAACACTCGGCACTGGCGCAAGAAATCCAAACTATCGTAATAATACATGGCGAAGGCAGACAAATGTAAATCAACTAGATATGCCTACGGAATCTCACATGTCTGAATATCTATTGCAGACACCAAAGTACGAAATAAATCTACGGGGAAATGCGTCAGGCCCCTCAGAAGAATAAATTGGACCCAGAGGGTGCCTAGAATAGTTTATAGGTCCAAACCAATAATGGTACCGTCCTTTAGTGAGAGTAATAACAAGTTACCTATATTTAATGATTTTTGTGTGGCAAATGTTTACTTTAAAGCTTTGATTGACTCTGGTGCAACGATTGGTATCATAAACTCATGCGTATTTAATATGTTGCCTCCGCATATTAGGCGATAGAGGAATCCAAATACTCCCAATTTAAGTAGCGTGACAGGGCATAAATTGGATGCAAAAGGTTCAATTCGCCTAGACGTAAAGAGGGATAATAGAATTTTTCCGACAAATTTTATAATATGCGATAACTTTCCGTATGAAGCCATTATCGGGGCAATTTTTTTAAGGTCTAATAGAGTATTATTAGACGTATAAAACGAAAGGCTTGTCTACCTGGCTAAGGAAGGAGAAGGAATTTTTACCTTAAGAAATTGTAACAGAGGTTACGAAGAGAACGCAACAGTAAATAAAATTTCTGGCGGTATAATTTCGCAATCTTCTGAACCTCATGTCTCGCAAGGAGGACATGGCATAATCAGAAATTTGTTCAATTATTCTGAGAGACATTGCAGAGATGAAGTAAATTTAAATAATAAGTGTATTGAATCCGCGAAAATAAAAATAGGAGATATGCGACAGTATAGGTCAAACGAAATCAAGAAAATAGCGGAATAATTGAAAAATATAGTAAAACCCAATGTGACGCCACAAGATGCCGCAATGACGTAGCATAGCGCCAGTATGAATCTAATAGACAATAATAATGAAGAGAAATATTACGGGTTCGCGATACGGAAAACGAAAATCCCTCCCAAAACAATGCAAAGAATTCAAATATCACAGATGATTGAACCAGTAGATAGCAAATCTGAAATATGGCTTGCGATCCCATTAAATGAAATTCCCGAAAATCTGCTATGCGAAGAACAGATTATATCTTACGAAAAAGGAGAAAGTTTTATTTGGGTAACTAATAAACACAAAAATGATACAATTACAATGAAAAAGGGGACGTGTTTAGTTCAAATCCAAGTTATCTCGGAGAATGATTTAAATAGATGGGAAAATTCCAAAAGAAACCTAGTTAATGGCATTAAAACCTCTAATAACAAATACCCTCTAACTAAATCGCAATTCTTAAACAAATTTAAAATGGATCTTATTACGGACTTAGAAATTAAGAAAAAATTATGCGAATTATTATGGAATTTTAAAGATATATTTTCCGCATCTGAAGATGACATCGGACTGATACCATTTTATGAACATTCAATTTTAATGACTGGTAATCCTGTCGCGAAACAGCCATATCGTGTGCCGTATAAGCACAAAGAGTGGTTAAAAAATGAAATTATACGCCCCAGTATAAGTCCGTATTCTGCACCAGTGGTCTTGGTACCAAAAAAGAATGGTGATCTTAGACTTGCTGTAGATTATAGAGCCCTTAACAAACAAGTAGTTAGCGATAGATTTCCTTTGCCAAGAAGAGATGAAATCCTTGACTCTATCTCAAGCAAAAACCAAATTTTTACTTCTTTGGACCTTATTCAAGGCTACCACCAAGTGAAAATAGCCGAAAAACATGTCTATAAAACTGCGTTTTCTATGACTGAATGTGGTTCATATGAATACTTGAGAGTACCTTTTGGACTTAAGACAAGTTCAAGCGCGCTATGTTGACCCTTATTACACCTATTAAGAGGATTAAAGAATATTATTCATTTTGTTGATGATGTCATATGCGTGGGAGAAAACGCCGAACAACACTTAGCAACATTAGCTAATGTGTTCGAGAAATTCAGACAGGGCAATTTAAAACGCCGGCCTGAAAAAGTAAATCTATTTCAAAATAAAATTATATTTTTAGGAGTAGTGGTG
Source organism: Artemia sinica (assembly GCA_027921565.1). Taxonomy (NCBI): domain Eukaryota; kingdom Metazoa; phylum Arthropoda; class Branchiopoda; order Anostraca; family Artemiidae; genus Artemia; species Artemia sinica. The sequence continues at coordinate 16,873,834 of CM051270.1, read as the reverse complement.
ACGCAAGGAGAGATATCTTCAGACCCTGATAAAATAAAATGTGTTGAAAACCTCAAACCCCCAGGAACTATGAAAGAATTAAGAGGAATTTTAGGTCTTACTGGCTACTTTAGAAAATTCATGCGCAATTTCGCCCAAATTGCGAAAACCCTCGTGGAATTAACTAAAGGGAACTCCCAAAATGTTACCTGGTCCCAGGAAGCTCAAGCTTCCCTAGACCCTCTCAAAAAGACACTCACTTCTGAGCCAATATTATCACTGCCTGATTTCGAAAACGGACAATTTGTAGTCACAACCGATGCTAGTTCAAAGGGCATTGGAGCTATTCTTTCGCAAATAATCCCGGTAGAAAATCCTAATCCTCTAGAGGGAACGCCTAAACAAAAAAATAGAAAAAGTTATATGCTATTCGAGTAGAACCTTATCAAAAGGCGAAAGTAGTTATTCCGCCACAAATCTAGAATTATTATCTATAATCCACCACTTGAACAAATTTAGACACTATTTAATTGGTAGAAAATTTATACTACGATCAGACCATAAAAGCTTGCAGTACCTGCGCACATTTAAAAACCCCAAGGGAATTCTAGCTAGATGGATTATGATAATCCAAGATCTAGATTATGAATTTGAATATTTAAAAGGTAAACAAAATGTAGCTTGTGACCTTTTGGGTAGATACCCAGAGAATTGGCCGTCAGACACCGAGGAAAATGAAGTTAACGCTATCAATGCTAAGAGCAAACATAAATGTAAGAAAAACAAAGTCAAAGATACAGTAAAAGAAAACAAGGATAACTATTGTTCCTTGTCTTTAGAAAATATAAAAAGAAAGCAAAAAAAGGACGAAATGTGTGTAGCACTTATTAATTACTTTGTGAATGATGATGAGTTACCAGATAAATTCAAAACTCTTAGAAAAGAGATAGATAATTTTTTACTATGATCTTGATGAAGAAATACTATGCAGAATCGTGACTGCTGAAGCAAATAGAAACCAAACATCAATAATACCTGTATTACCCCAAAACTTAATAATTCCTGCCTTCGAATATTTTCATTCCGATATAGGTTGACATTTAGGAATAACGAAAACTTTCCATAAATTAAAACAATATTTTTACGTGCCTTCGGTAGTAACAAAACTTAAGGAATTTGTAAGTGCATGCGAAGTGTGAAACCGAAGAAGAAACCCCAAGCTTATCCTAATCCTCCAATGGGAAGAGTCCCGGTAGCGAGATTCCCCTTCGATATTGTCTCATTTGATTTATATGGAACCAGTGGAGGCTTACCTGTTTCCAACGGAGGCCACACTTGTATTCTTTCAGTTATAGATCACTTTTCCGGATTTTTATTTTTGCAAAGGCATTAAAGAATCAAGGTCTTTACACCACGAGTAAGGCGTTAGCGAAATTATTTTTAAAATTTGGCATTCCAAATAAGGTTATAAGTGACAACGGAAGCAATTTTGTTTCAAAAGTAAAAAAAGACTTAATGAGTTTTCTTAATATAGAGAAATTGGTGACTTCCCCATATCACCCACAAGCTAATGGTAAAATAGAAAATAGGCATGAAATATTTTCGAATGTATTAAGCATTTATACAAAAGACAACAGGAACGATTGGGATCAATTCTTACCTTATTTAACTAACATAATCAATACTGCTTATTCAGAAACAACCAAAGACAACCCTTTTTATTTACTTTTTGGTCGTGGTTTTAGAATCCCGTATGATGAGATTATTGAGTCCCGGAAATATTACAATAACTCGAAGAATTGCAAACAAGAATTCATAAATAGGATGAGGAAAACTTATAAAATAGTAAAACAAGAGTTGGAAAAATGTAAAATAAGTCAAGAGCTAAGAAACCTACCCAAAATCAAAGAGATTATAGATTTTAAGACAGGAGATTGCGTCTACCCAAAGAACGAGGCAAAGACGGAAGGCAAAAAACTTTCCAACAAATATTCTGGACCGTACAAAATAGTCAAAAAGTACCATAACGATAGTGGAAGAACTTACAAGGCACATGTTAGCCGAATAAAAAGAGCAAAATTTCCAGAAAGATGGGTATCGCGTCCCTCGTCTACCGATTCGTCAGATGCAGAAAATGAGCCCCCTAAATCAAGATTGGCAGAGCTAAAACCCTTTAATTTCAAGCAAGACTATTTTGAAAATGAGAGTGATGAGGAAAACTTTGAAGAATTCTTAGCTATGAAAAATCTAGTTATTCCTGAAGGAAAATCCCTAATACCAGTAAGAATAAAAACGCCAAAAGATCCAAAAAGTTCATCATCGGAGAGCGCAGGAGAATTAGATTATACGATATATCCAAAAACCCAATTTTTCCCTGATAGAATTTCGACCCATTATCCTTCCAAAAGATTTCCAGACGATATGGTTTTCCCTGCAACACCAAAACTGTGTCCAAGGTCAAGCCTAAACAGTGGACCTCATGGAGGGAAAAACTAGTGCAAAGAATGCCCCATCCCCCTGAAGACATGGCATTTAAACAGTGGAGGAACCCCGCAAAAACTTTTGATTCCTCTCAAAGCTATCAGGAATCTTTCAAATCTCCCGAGTTGAAAACTCAAGGCGAGGACTTAGAGAATAAACCTTCTACTTCCAGAGGAGTAGAAATTTACGAAGAGAGGGCAGGTGATACCTCAAAAACGCGGAGTGTCACTTCTAAAAGTTCTAATGCAGAATCATTGGAAACCAGTTCTGAAGAGTCTGGCGGTGAATCAGACCATATGGTAGTTAAAGAAATATGGAAATCAAAAACCGACCTCAGCGGCCGCGCACGCAAAAGGAACAAAATAAAAAAGCAAGAATTTTTGAAAAAACAATACAAAAAATTTGATCTTATTTCGCTAGCAAAACCGAAAAAGAAAAAACCGCAAGAAGTCGAGGAGAAAGTAACGACACAATCGGGTAGAACGGTTAAAAAACCCGATAGATGGAATTACACTAAATCAGTATAGGATTAAAAGATTTTAATGGATAGACATCATAAAGGGTTATCCGTTCGGGTTGAATGATCGAGTGGCTAAATATGGAGACATGTCTAATGTTGTTGTTAATTGTATAAATGGTTTAATGGACCATCCTTCTTTTAATCATCCCGTTAAACGTAAAAATCAATCAAGAGGGCATAGGAAAAATAATAGAAAAAAGAATATAGATTTAGAAATCTATTTGAAGGAATTGTGCAAACTATTTGAGTCTAATGGTATGGCTGGCATAATAAAATGTTTAAATAAGTTATCAAAAAATAATTTAATAAAATTGTTTTGGAATGTAAATAATAAAAAACCATGTAACTCAAAAATTAAACTGATTTATGATACAGTATGTATTCTAGCTAGAACTAAAGGTAATTCAAATGATAAAAAGTCAGATAAGACTGTTAATAAGGAGAATAGATTATATCTTCCTATAACTTTTATAAGTAAACAAATAGAGGATATAAATTTACCTGGAATTTTAAACCAGGCTGATGTGAAACAGGCCCTTCCTAGTAATTTGAAGTATAAGAATAATCCGATTATAACATATAAATTTTCAAAAACGATAGGACAAATTATTTTTAATTATAATTTAATACTTAGGAATTTTGACACGGATAGTAATTGGAAACCTATTGGAAACCTAAGTGTGACCAATTGTTATCGTTTGTTAATCCAACTTACGAACATATTATTACAGGTGATTTAACAATAATTAAGCAAATTGAATTGCAAAATATAATGAAAATGGGGGCTAAATTCCGTCTTTCAAATCATCTAAAACCCTCGAATCTGCTTAGAGGGTTAAATAATAATCTCGAAATATTTATTGATAATTGGTGCAAAAAAGAGAAAATTAATAAAAATAGTTTTCAGAATTGGAAAAATTTAATTGTTAATAAGGTTAGAAATAAGATATATAAGAGGACAAATAAGCATGATAATGATGTTGTTTTTTATAATTCTAAGATAAAACAAGCAATTGATAATATAAAGAGGGATTTTGTAATTGTACCCATTGATAAAGCAAATAATAATTTTGCAATAATTTGTCAGAAGCTTTATTGTGATGTTTTAACAAAGGAGCTTAGTACAACAAATACATATAAAAAGGTTCAAGATGTTAATAATAGTCTATTGATTGGAATAGAGGATATACTTTTTAAAAAATTTAATATTAAAGTTAATGATAATGATAAAAATTTTCCGTTTTTATATTGGACGGCAAAATTTCATAAAAATCCCCCGAAACCACGCTTTATTGCGGGGGCAGCAAGGTGCCCGACCAGAGTTGCGGCTACTGACTTGTCGTGTATTTTAGGAGAAATCAAAAATAAGTTTGAGGCATATTGTTCGGGAATTAAAAAATTTTCTAAGTTTAATCCATACTGGAGTGTTAATAATTCGCTGCAAGTAATAGACTCTCTTGCTTTAGTTTCAGCCAAAAGAGTGGACTCGTTTGATTTCACTACATTGTATACAAATTTACCCATTAATTTAGTATTTATAAATTTAAAAAAGATTATTAAGAAAGCTTTTCTTTTGTCTAATTTGCCGTTTTTAAAAATTGATGCGTATAATAAGAAGGCGAGATGGACTAATTATTTTAATAGTACAACTAGCTCAAGATGTTATAGCCTAGATATGATTTTTGATCTACTAGAATTTGTTCTATTTAATACTTATATAAAATTTAATGGCAATCTATATTATCAATGTAATGGAATTCCTATGGGGGGTAATGCCAGTCCAGTTATAGCGGACCTATTTCTAAATTATTTAGAATACGATTATATGACGGATAAAAAGAATCCAAGTAATATAAAGTATTTGCTCTCAAATAATAAAAGATATTTAGATGACCTTCTGGTGATAAATTGTTCAAATTTTTTAGAGATTGCAATTCAAATATATCCACCAGAGTTAAAGCTGGAATCCAGTAATGGAAATGGCAAATATGACCATTTTCTAGATTTAGAGATTAATGTGGTACCTAATAATACAATAAATTTTAAAATATATAATAAAACAGACGATTTTAATTTTGAAATAGTTAATTTTCCATTTCCAAAAAGTAATATTCATTCAAATATAACATATTCATCGTATTTTTCCCAACTATTTAGATATGCAAGAATTTGTACTAATTACATCGATTTTAGAAATAGATGTATGTTACTTAGCAAGAAGCTAATCATAAGAGGTTTTTCCGCCAATAAACTTGCTTGGCAATTTAAAAAGCTTTGTTTTAAGTATAATCAGCTTTTACATAAGTATAATAAAAGTTATCAAGATATCTTGAATGATATTTTACGGTAACTTGTTGACGGAATTGGTTTATCTTCCCGGTTGTTGAGGGTTGGATTGCGACACCTGTGGTAAAGATTATGGTGGAATATTCGGAATTTAATTCTTAGAATTTGAGTGAAAGTGAAATTGTTCCGGGTGGAGGACTAGTGTTATTTATTTGTTTGTATTTAAATCGGTTGAAGTTCGGCTCTCAGTGTTATTTGAAGGTTGGTTAAGAATGTTTGAAAAAAAAAAATTTTCTGGGGTATATATTTTTATTTTTTGGATGTTTTGGATTTTGTTTATGTTTATTCCATTGGTGGCACTATATAGGGTTATGCCAGATTATGGCATGGCGCGCTCAATTGCCTGGGTAATGAAATTTAAGCGCCGAAACCCATTTAGGCAATGAGTTTTCATCTGACGAGCCCCGATATATGGTGATCACCTTGGGAATATAATGTTTTTGTAGATTTAAGGTGCTATAGCTTGGTTTTGGAACATAGACGTATGCTTATTGATGCTGATTTTGCTCTATTTTGGACTTGATTTTCGGACTGTCGGATTGGTTATACTGTTTTGTCCTGGGAACTGGATGGATGAGTAGGGTCTAGACCTTGTTCAAGTGCTCATTTATTTCAGTTACTAAAGTAGGAAGACAGTTTTTTTTTTTTTTTTTTTTTTTTTTTTTTTTTTTTTTTTTTTTTGCCAGGTGATTACCGTAATACACTAAAGGAATAATAATTTAAAAACTTTTAACTCACAAGTAAAAATAATACAATTAAAAAAACGTTATAGAAAAATTTTGTTCAATATATCAGTTCCCGAAAATAAATTCTAATTAAAAAGTAACATTGCTTTAATTAATTCGAATAATTTCCTTTAATATAAGAAGTCTCTCAGTACCATTCCAGTACGATGTATCTAGTCCAACTGAAAGAAGCCGGGGTGTTGCCTGACGGTTTGGAGTATCGTGGAGAATAGTATTGAAATTTTCCAGGCCATATTTCCAGCCGGTAGACTGACTCCCAAATCTCCCAATTCTAGGAATATAGTAAGCAATCTAATGTACACACGAGCTATTGTTAAAGAATATTTCAAGTGTAGTTAAATCGAAAATTTGTAGAGGCACTGTTAACTATAAAAATAATCACAAGATAATTAAGAGAAAATTCTAAACTCAAAACCACCTATTAGTATGTAACTGTGGAAGAAGTTAATCTCACATATATAAACTATTTTGTCTTAGTGCAGATTATAATAATTATAGGCCTACAAAAAAAATATAGGATAACAGTGTAACTATGTGCTGCTCGCTTACTTATTTATATGTTGCTTACTCGAAAAATATAATGCAAAATTAGGTTGTATAGCAATTATTAGCTAAGCTTTAAAGGTATATCTCAACCAGTCATAAAGGCATATCACAACCAGAATAAAGCTTGGAAGTCCTAACTTTACTTCCATAACTTTTTTAATCCTTAAATATTTTTCATAAACAGAAATTCTGTTTTACGCTTACAAATCAGTTTTATTTGGCCAATACCATAAAACAGTTATATAATAAAATAACCTAAGTTAAAAGTTAAAGTGCCTTTGAAAAAAATATAATAATAACAAAGTAGTAAATAAACGAATTTTGCAAAAATGGGTAAAATTAATGAGAAATTAATTCTATAAACAAACAATAAGATGAGGCTTAAGAACATCATCATAATCCTCGTTGTTCACGCAGTAGCCCAAGATATTGTAAAACATGGAGTAATATTCAAGCATGAAAATCCATTACTAGCTAGCCATGACGCATGGAAAATTTTTATGAAATTGGACCCCAAACCCTTCGAGACCTTGTTTCAACAAGTAACAATACTAGAAAAAACAACACGAATGAACTCAAAGAATCGATATTTCAATTCCTAAGGTCGAACAAAGGATTACAGGCCAGCAAAATAATGCATAGTAAAGATAATAAAGAGTTTCCAACTCCAGTTGTCCCCAAACAAAAATCAAAATTCGTAATAGATGACTTTGATAAGAAAATGGCAGAAGTTGACATGGCACTCGGGACGAGCACCAAGGAAGACAGAAGGAAAAGATCAGTGGATAATATTGAATACTTATCGAGAGACGTTACTGCAATGAAAGCTATACAAAACCCTAAATTTCTGACTACAAGGAAAATAAAACCTTATGATGGAAATTATGCAATGATAAACGAACAGCCACTACCCAATCTAAATGAGAAACACGCCCAAAAAGTTTCAACTCATCAAGCCTTCTTAATATTATATAGACAAAGACTCCAAGCCTTATTTGAATTATTAAATACGGAAATACAAAAATTAAAACAAAGTACCACGAAGATTTTTGAACTATTCTTTCGAAGAAATAAATACCGTAGGTCTACAGGCCTAATTCCCATCATCGGAGAACTCGCCTCCCGTCTTTTTGGTTTGGCAACGGAGGAAGACCTAAACAGCCTGAGGGAAAATGTAAAAAATTTGAATAACGCCATTAACGTAACATTAAACGTTCAGAAGATACAAGCCAGTGTAGCAAATTACCAGAGAGATAAAATTGAAATGATATCTAAGAAGATCTCAAAAACTGTAAACGTAATGAACTATTTAAGGAATGAAGTGAACCGCGTGGTGACAGACGCAAGCCTTACCATGGTATCACTCGATACAATTACCAAGTCACTACTAAATCTGGCGACAGATGTTAGTAAGTTCGAGTTCGCATTATTTGCCCTCACGGGAGGAACTTTGTCTTACGACCTAGTAGATCCTTCTAACCTAAAAAGTATGTTTGACGAAATAAAAACGCACCAAACGTTTGGTTTACATTTACCCGTAGAGCCAGAAGTATCAAATTTATTTCTTTACTATACCAAATTAAAAGTCCACATCACGGAAATAAATGAACAGTTATTTGCAGTAGTAACAATTCAATTGATAAACCAACAATCCGTTTACGACTTGTACAAAATTTCGACCTTCCCTGCTAACATAAGATGACAAATTCATTTATGACTATCACACCTGAAGCAGAGTATTTGCTTGTTGATCAAGATAGACGAAAATACGCCCTAGCCAATCCACAAGACTTAAGAGTGCGTATTATTCAAAAACCTAGTATGCCAGCTTACGTTGCCTATTTATAATATCAAATTCGGATCTTGTATGTTAGATATATTTTTAAAAGACACCCAACAGGAAGAAATACCAGAATCATGCGAAGCCGTAATAGGAAGTACTAAACGAGAAATATTCATACACCTTAGAAATGATCTTTGGTTATTTTCTGTTCCAAGAGAAACTGTTGGAACTTTGTCTTGTTATAATAATACAGAAAGAATAGATCCAAGTTACAGGACAGAATTACTGTTACAAGATGTGGGTACGATAACCATAAAACAAGGATGTCGACTTGTAACTAAAGAGTCAACTATTCGAACGCCGTTAATTACCACGACCACAAGTATAATAAATCCCAAAATAAACAATTTTAAGGCATTTAACCTGTCGTACACTATTCTCGATAAAGAAAGTGAGGAAATGAAAACCTCGATATGGTCCAAAATAGAAACGATTAAAGAGACATTAAGACTTACAAAAATAAGAGAAGCATTAGACTCCCAGATTCCCCTATTTACAAATGAAGACCAAAGATTAACGTACGTGGATGATAGATACGGATTATTCTCAACCAATTTTTGGTGGAACATACTACTGACCGTATGTTTCGTATTCGCGATTTCCCTGACCATGAGAATCTTACTGACTTTTAATTATGGAAAAATCCTGAGACTAAGAAGGCAAAACCCAAAGGAAGAACACGGGGAAACGGCTGAAATGCAAAAGTTAAACCCGGAACCCCATGAGAACGTCTAAGCCAAGAAAAAGGGAAGATATTACAAAACGAGTGGGTATAGAGGTCTCCACTTGTCCTTGTTATGTCTTGTTCCCTCATTGTAAGTGTCGTTTACGTAAAACCGTGCGGTTACGACGCTGCAACTTGCTTTTTTTAAACAGCACGGACGTGCGTGAACAATGCAGGCATGAAATATGTTGTAAAATTAGACCTCAAACTTAATGATGTAGCGTAACTTATATTTAAACGGTTATTTTAAATCTAATATAGAATTAATGAGTGTTGAGAAAGATTAAGTTAAATTGTGTGCAATAAAGTATACCAAGGAAAATAATAAGGGATATTACTTAAAGTTAAGAGAAGTAATCTCTTATAAGAGAAATAACAATGCCATTTTGTTAAAAACAATATATACATATTAATATTGGCATTTGCTTGATATTACTTTGTAGGGTAATGTTAGCCATTTATTGTAACCAATCATATTGCTTATTATGTATTATGACGACTTGTTTTAAAGAACGTGTGATTCTGCCTCGTTATTTTTATTACAGGAAGTGGATTGACATATTGGAAATCGATCATTACAATGAGTTGTCCAGTGCAGATACAACCTAGTAGCATCTGTTTTCATCATACCTCAACCAACGAAGAGTACTTACCATAGACTCCAGGCAATTTTCGTCCTAGCTTCGTTAACAAAAATTATAGTTACCTTTTGATCGTTGTTTCGTCGACCACAAACCATATTACGTATCAGGTAACACTATATTTGAATCTCAGTATCCAGTGCATTATTGAACTATATAAACACATAAATCCTGAGAACCCCATCGACCAGTACACGATATAAGTACATAAATATCACCCTTGATAATCCTTATGGACCCATGTACCATACGACTGATAGTTATGATATTCGATGATCCCAAAAATTATTTATGTGTCGGAGATTCACGCGTCGAATCCCTTTCGACCATTTCTCGGAATACTTCCTATCACCTCTATCAAATGCGAAAAGTTTCATATCTCTGTTATCCCATAAATGTTACGAGATAATTTCTGAAAAATTGACCTGGAAACCAACCATTGAATTACAGAAACCAAAATTAACCCCAGTGACCAACCCCTCAGTGACAATATACTCCTCCCACAAGTTAAAGACAATATGTTGAAGGAGTCACTAAAGTTTGATGTCGACCAATTCCAAATCCAAACACCAATTCCCCTGTGATTAACCAAGGAATCACCGCAAAAGTTAATAGACGCAAGCCATGCACTAACAATTTTATAAGATAACTGTAATCTTTAAGTGCACGAATGAACAATTTTATACGAGAAGTAAATTCTCTATAGGCTTTAAAATATGCCAAAAATGATATGCTAAGAAGAATATGAACGCAGTCCCAGTGTTCAACCCCTTAATGATAAGGCACCCTACGAACTATCCAAAAACAGCAGGTGAGAATAAACTCTGATATCAAAATTCCACACATCTGTACCTGGGATAATCATTTCCCATTTGACAATTAGAGAAAGCGTTTCGTCCAAGCTGAACATAATCATGCTCGAACTGTTCTGTGAAGAAACTATATTGTAAGTGTTTTAAAAATTTTTGCCAAGACGAAAGGAGTGAAGGACCATAATTTACAACAGAAGAATTGAGTACGCTAAGAAACACGAAGGTGATGAAATAGGTGTGAATTTGCATATGTTACGTTTTAATAACTTTGATAACTTAAAAATTCCAATATCCTATCAGTAATATTACATAACATACATACCCAGTGAAAGTGTTCTAATGCTTATCAGTGAACGTGGTAAACATAATATTGTGTGTTTTAAATCGTTCTTATATGTAGTGTTAGATGTTCAGATAGAGTTATGTGTAGCGTTGTACTATTCATTTAATTTAGCGTAGATAGGAAGCAGTGTGCCCTATAGTCAGCAAAATCAAAAAAAAACTTGTAAAAGGTGAATTCTCAAAAAATCTGATGTAAAGGTAGAATAGCCCCAACCTTGTTGGAAATTTAAAAGTCATCAGTGTTAGATGTAGAAAAAGAAAAAATTTTTAGTATAGTAGCTAGGCTAGAACCAAAATAATCTTAGTCCAGTAGATGAACTTTAGAAAGGGATATATAATAAAATAAGAGTAATAGAGAAAATTTTTAGCACTCCTAATTAAGCTAATATAAAAGCATAAAATAATAAGATGTCAATTAAAATTACGTAGGACCAATAGTAAATAAAATAGCGAATATTTCAGAAACCCAAGGGCAAGCAAATTCTAATGAAGGGACGTCATTAAATAATTGGAAGGGTAATATGTACCGTGAGTAAAATGTGATATATTTAAAATACAAAAAAATAAAATTCTTTCTTCCTAAAGATAACTCCGACATAAATTAAACTTCCCCTATTTAAGTTCAAATCCCGTTTCCAAGAGTCTAAATTCTTAATCAACAAAAAGAGAAACTGCGTTTTAGCCTCATCCAAACAACGAAACTATTTGGTTTTGAATTTTGCTAAGATATTTGGTAATAAAGAAAAATGTTAGATACAAAGTTTCTCAGGAAGTTTAAGTTATAAGAGCAGTATCAATGTTTAAATCATCGAAAATATCTAAAACAAATTATTGGATGAACGGTTAGCATAATGAAGTGAGTTGGTAAACATAATAACAAGGTAGTGGCCCCCTCCACAGGACTTGGGCCAATCGTGAAATAGCACTTAGAGCGCAGAAGCAGGATCATCTGATATAGTGAAGAATAGTGTTTTTTGAGGCATTCGGGCATTGCAATTCAGTCATTATTATTATTATTATTATGGAGGCATTTTGATGAGAGCATTCGTGAATCAGAATTATTATTATAGGCATTCGTATCGATTCAATTGTCAGAGCTGCTATTAGAAACATTCTTTGTCAGAATCATTATGAAGCAGTCATTGTAGAGATTTGGTCATCATTGTTATCTCTGCCTTTATTTGTCGTCAATTGAAGTGAAGCACTGTTGTACACCTAAAATGTAAGTCACAATAAAACTATTGCTTTTTCATTTGTGTTTGTTTTATTTATATGTCTGTATCTAATCGCACAGCAGGCAACTAGTTCGTATGTCTCCATTGGTAACGCTCCCAGGAATATGATTTCTACATAACATTAGAGGTAATTGTTAAGAAGATAACTCGAGGAAAAGAGGTTACATTTATGTAGTTACGTATTTTATTTTCTCGCGTTCAGCGAGTGGCACGATCACCCATTTATCTATTCCCCCCCCCCCCCATTGTAGCCGGTGCAGCCCTCAACGGCACGAGATAAGCTATAACGGCTCGTATGATGCGATCGTAAAATTCCCCGGCGGAACCTTTGCTTTTCTTATTATTTTTATAGCTTGCTTAGCCTATTACTTAGCCTAAGAAAAATTCGCCTGGCAGAACAGAAAAATTCACCTGGCAAATCTGGCGCTTCTCATACTCATCCGGCAGAAGTGGCGCAGCCGGTAGGTAGCCCATAAAACCCCCACGGCAGACATGTTACCCAGTGTTACACCCCATCATCAGTTTTGGGTATTAGCATTCAACGGAAGATCAAAAGAAGACAGGCATACTCTTCTACTAATATCATAAACCATATCTTTTCTATGTGCCGGATTTGTTACCTGGGTAAAAATAATGTGATAAAAGACAGTGAAATTGTCAGGAAAATAAAAAGGGCATTAGCAGAAAATATCACTAAGGAATATAAAGATGAATCGGTGAAAAACTAAGTGCCAGCAAACGACACTACCATTGATCAAACAATCAATGAACCAAATAATAGCAAAGATGAAATGCATATTGAACATGTGGATGACCTCCCAGTAAAAATATGTTCACATGCTAGTGTTATTGTAGCATTGAATACTGACAAGGAGAAGTATTTGAACTATGAAACAAGTACAAGTGGTAGCACTATCGGAAACGTATGCGTGCGTTGTCATGACAGTGGGACATTAGATTTCTTCGGAGTACCCAAGAATTTCCATTATACACATTCTGGATATGCGAAAGTATCATTTCCAGAGATGATTGCACTCAAAGAGAATGCCAACATAAGATAATCATCGATTATAGAGGACAAATCCTTGCTAATGTTGCTGGTAACACATTACCTACTGATATATCCTATCGTCAACTTTCGGGTATTAGCATTCAAATGAAAGCAAAGACGAAAAGAAAGGCCTACTCTTCTACTAACATCATAAACCATATCCTATCTACGTGTCGAAACTGTTACCTGTGTAAAAATAATGTTGTAATAGACAGCGAAATTGCCCGAAAAAAAAAAGGGCATTGATAGAAAATATCACTAAGAAATATAAAGATGAATCGATGAAAAACAAAGCACCAGCAAATGTTACTGCCATTGATCAAACAGTCAATGAACCAAATAATACCAAAGACGAAACACATATTGAACTTTAAGTACTATTTATATATATATATATATATATATATATATATAATATATATATATATATATATATATATATATATATATATATATATATATATATATATATATATGTATATGTATATATATATATATATATATATATATATATATATATATATATATATATATAATATATATATATATATATATATATATATATATATATATATATATATATATATATATATATATATATATATATATATATATATATATATATATATATATATATATATATATATATATATATATTTGTTCCTTTTGTTTTAGCTTTGTTCCATTTTGTTCGCTTGCATTTGTTCCTTTTGTTTTAGTTGTATAGAATCATACCTTATCTTGTGTAATTTCACTTGCATCGGAGATATTAAAAATGATTCGACCACGCCTAGGAAAAAATGAAGAAATTGCTTTTTAAATGCAAATGAATGTGACACCATTTATGTGAAATATTGTTTTTTTTTAACTAAGGCTGTAAACTAATTTTCCAAAAGTCATGACCTATCTAGATCATTTTTTCAGGGCAAGAAATCCTAGCATGCAAATTTTCAGAAAAAAATATTTAGCCATATCCGAGAAATAATACATATATACTTAATGATTGCTCGTTTACAGAGAATGTTATAAAATTCAGCAACAACTAGGTATGTTCCATTGTATATGAATGAATGAATGAATGATTTTTATTACCCATCTTTAACAATACAAAAAAAGTAAAAATGGAGTAGAGAGAAAATGAAAAGAAAACAACAACACATCAAACAAACGAGCAACTTAAATTAATACTTCAAAAACCAATGGCGAAACTATTTACATAAAAAGACAACCATTACACAGTACTAACTATAGCTTCAAACATACTATGCGTTGGGTCTAAAGATTTCAGGAACTTTTCCCTCCTGGTCACGATCACGACGAAGGGGTCATCGTGTCCGTAACGTGATGAAATCTGGCGGTTTCTTTGCCAGGGGGGAAGGCTAAGCAGATATTTTGCAAACTTATAGAACACTGTACGGATTGTTTTTTTTATCATCAACAGTGAACAAAGACCAGAAAGGTGACAAAGCTACGACATGAGGGGTGGCAAAGGAATTGAAGATCCGTGCTAGAATGCGGCGGTTATATAGGCGTTTGCATGATAAAATCATCCCATACGCTTTTTGGACTTTCTGTTTGAGATCATTTATTAGACAGGACCGGGTAGCTTTAAGATTAGACCCAATTGGCAAACCAAGGTAAGTCATTGATGCTGCTGCAGTAACAGTATTACTACCTAGTGCAAATATGACAGGTGCCAACTCATTCTTACGACAATTAAAGACGACCACCTCGCTTTTGCTGGAGTTGAATTCTAGGCCTATGTTAGCATATTCGTTAGACAAAACTCTGAAATTACTCTCTATGCCACTGACGGATCTACTCAGATTTAAAATGTCATCGGCATAATTAACAAGAGACAAATCAATTCCACGAAAAATAAAGCACGTTTTCACCGTCTTCTGAGCCTCGATGATACTGTTATTATAAAGAGGCGGTGATGATAAAGCCCCTTGGCGAATGCCTTTTCGTACTGGTATGAGGAAATCGGATACAGTCGGGCTCTGGTTTTTTAGTACCCTTACTCTAACCTTCAACTTAAAATACATGTTCCTATAAGTAGCAATTATAGATCTGTCAAGACCTCTCTTAAACGCAGAGACAAGCAGTTGTGCATGGATACCCGAATCAAAAGCCCCGCGGACGTCGTGGCCTGCAAGTACCACGGTTTCACCTTTAGCATCTGCATCCAACAAAACATTAGACAATAGGCTATGCACGTGCTCGCGGCTAATATTTCTCTTGAAACCGAACTGCGAGTCTGGCGTACTACAAACATACTTTATCTCCTCAATAACTAATAACTCTAACAATTTACAAAAAACGGGAGCAACGGTTATCGGGCGGTAAGAACAACATTCAGATGGGTCTTTACCTTTCTTGATGACAGGGGTGATTACACCGGTACAAAAAATATCTGGCACTAGACCACAACTAAAAATCATTTGGAACATAAGTGCTAGATGTACTATTAACAGTTCACTACCGAGAATCAGATGCATACCACAGATATTATCTACTCCTTTAGAGTACTTCTTTTTTAGTTTAAGGATAGCCGAACGAACATCCGACACACTCACTGAGTGGCCAAGATCCGGTTCCAAAGATTCTAAACAGAGATCAAGATCTCTCTCAAACTTGCACTCCAATTCAGGATCAGGTGCAGCAAACTTGCTCGTGAAATAACTATTCCATTCACTTTCACTAGGGGCGGATTCGTTACTAGGCGCTTTAGCAGATCGATTCTTTTTGATGAACTTCCAAATTTTATTTGGATCGACTCGTAGCGACTCACTATTTTCATCAATCACACGATAGCGATGCAAGGCGAGACATTTGGAGAACTGCCGCTTTGTATACAATCGAACACTGTTTACAACACCATGTTTAGGACGGCCCGAATCAATCCACACACTATACCACATTTTAGCTTGTCGACACGCATTAACCAAAGCTGGGTTTTCCGACCATCCTGGAACTTCTGACCCAATTCTCACTTTACGAATAGGAACCACGGTTTTTTCTGCACAGCGCAAGGCGTGAGTTATTTCACTACAGTAGATATTTAGAAGTATTTGTTTCTCATCACATGCAATCGGTGAGCTTTGGAGTAGTAGCTGGAAAGGGACCTTAATCTTTTCCAGGATTCCGTCACACACAGACCTGAACATGGCTAAATTAGCTTTTTGCCATTCAGTCTTCTGGAACCACTTTTTCTCCTTTGGAGCATCATTTGGGGCATTATTCAGGAGGTAATTAATAATGAAGGTATTAGCCACTGGAAGGTGATCAGAAACACAAAAGCCGATATCTACCTCACAGTCACCGTGAGTCCTCAAGTCGGGAGAGCAGAGCAGAAAGTCGAGCGAGGACGTGGAACCGGAATTATGCACATACGTGAAGTCTACTCTATTTCTCAGTACCCTCAGACTTGGGCAGGCGTCGAGCAGGATTTGACCTCTCGGATCATTAGCATCAGAGAGGTTAGAGTTCATATCTCCGGCAATAATACATGAAAGTTTTCCCGCCGCGCATAATGTAGCAACAGCGGCTACTTTTCCACAAGCAATATTAAACTTATTGTCAGATTGAACATTCTTGTAGTTCGTTGGCATATAGACTGAGAGCACTACAGTCATTTTCAATTTTCACTGCAATATAAAAGTCCGCTTCTTTAAACGTCGAGGCACGAAGCGAGGCACGGACAATGATAGCAACACCCCCAGAAGGACGACCTCTTCCCGAGCTCCTAGAAGGAATGCCAAACACATTTACGTTTTCGTTTAGTTGTAAGAGCTGGAGTCCCTCAGCCGACAGGAAATGTTCCTGCACGCACACAATGTCAAATTTGTTAGCAAGGTTTTCTAAAAGTGGTAATTTAGATAGTACTCCGCCATTTATGTTCCACGTCACTATTTTCAGAGTGCTGGAGCTAGTCATCGCTTAGATAGGGCCTTTTTGGCTTCTGGACAACTGAAACTGTAGCAGGGGTGCTTATTGGAGCCACAGAGGGCGCACTTCATCTGGTTCTGGCACGGGGTGTCTTTAGAATTAGTATGGCCTCCTCCGCAGTTTGAGCATCTTGCTTTATTAGAGCAGTCCTTTGCAATATGCCCATAGGCCTGACACTTATAGCAACGCCTCGGGAGAAAATGAAAGTCCTCAACTGGAATTCGTTCGTTGCCTATAATAAGCGGAGATTTCACCGCGGAGGCTAGATGATGCTTGGTCACAAATTTCAGTCTGAACGATCTCGTTTTACCGATCTGAGAGGCCTCAGAACAATTATTCACAAGACCACAAAGATCCTCCTCACTAACGCTGGTGGGTACGTGCCTGATTATGCCAAAGACCGCAGGACTGGACACTTTTGCTTTAATACTTGAGTCGGACTTAGCAATAGCCTGTGCAACTGATTTCGCAGCCTCTTGATCGTTCAGAACAACTTTCCAGTCGGTTTTGCGAGTTTTCAGTTCCACAATATTTCCACAATTGCTTCCACATACTTTATCGAGATAATCCTTTCGTGAAACGGGATCGTCCAGTCCTTTCGGGGGATTCTTTAGCACGACTGCATAAGTCGACACTGTCGCAGTTTGCAGTGGAACAGAGGAGGCTGCCGGTTGGGACTGACTCGCGGATCTCACAAAACTGTCAAACTTAGCACTAAGCTCATTCACTTTCCTGGTCAGTGTCGCTGAGATTTCTCCGGCAATCATAGGAACCTCGTCAGGCTCATAGATAACAAAACACGGCAAATTGACTTTGTTGTCATCGCAGTATTTCAGTGCTTTTATGATATCGAATATGTGGTCAGTAGGTTTGTCACGATTAGTTGGCCTAGTTGACTGGCCTGCCTCAGACCACAGTAATTTCTTTGCATTCCGTATATCATCCAACTCGAAGAACTCTGCAGCTTTGCTCATTATATCCGCACTCTGGTTTCCCGCTTTATACGCTCTTACTGCGAAATTCAACACGGCATTCCGTATCAATCTCTCTTTCGCACCAGTATCATCCGGCGGCATATTTCGTACAGAACGTAATCACACAGAGTCCAAGATCAGTCCGTGGGCGGAGCCAAAAATATTAATAGCAGAAATTCACTTACGAGAGAAGTAAGGGAAGCGTTGGAGGCTGCCTACCTTGTCCCTGCAATTTAAGGGGCAAGCCCAGCGGGTACCACGGCTCTTGCAGACAACTCTCTCACCCCTCTTCTGCTTACTTCTCTCCTGTCACTTTTATCGCAGCGTAAATGCCTATACTGTTCCGAAAACTTACTGTATCTTCCTTACTATATTACAGTAAAACTTACTGTAATATACTGTATCTTCTGAAATATATAAATTACGCATTAACAAAATTAGCGTGTTACTCTTAGTTTTAAGTTGTAGGGTGGCAAATCAGCAAATTCAATTGAATTAAGGAATTTTCCCATGGATTTAATTCCTTCTTCCTGTTTATCCTTCACAGACACAAAAATGATACGTTCCTTCATTTCTTCGTAATTTTGATCTAAATTATGTATTAGCATAATATTGTGTTATTCTGTAGTTGTAAGTCATAAGATGGAAAATAAACAAGTTCAGTTGAATTAAGAAATTCTGCCATGAATTAAATTCATCATTCCTGTTTATCTTTCCCTGACACAAAAATAGCAAGTTCCTTCATTCCAATGTAATTTTGATTCGTCTTCTATCCGCAATTTTATTGTGTAACATTTTTGTTTGCAATTCAATGTGATTGTCGTTGTACTTCATTTTTGTTCATCATTACCTCAGACATTTCTTCCATGCCTTTCTCTTTAGCTGGTTGGATTCATTTATCATCTTATATAATTCCGCATGACATCAAAGAAGCCAAAAAGAATTCTTTTCAAGCTTCCCTCCAGTAACTATATTTTTGTTTTAATCTGATTAATCGTTGTGCTTCATTTTCGTTCATCATTACCTCAGACGTCATACCATTTGCTTTAGCTGTTTGGATTCATCTATCATCTTATATAATTTGGCATGACGTCATAAACTTTAAAAAGGCTTCTTTTCTAGCTTCTCCCCAGTAACTATATTTTTGCTTTAACATCTAACAAACAATAAAAAGGCTTGTTTTCTAGCTTCTCCCCAGTAACTATATTTTTGCTTTAATATCTTAAATTGTTAATAAATATTAATATTTTGGTTAGTCTTTTATCCGCAGTTTTCACTGTGCAATATTTTTGTTTGCAATCAATGTGGGTGCCGTTTTGCTTCATTTTCGTTTTTCATTACCTCAGATATTTTTCAATTTCTTTCGCTCTAGCTGTTTGTATTAATTAACCATCTTATGTAATTACACATGAAGTTATAGAAACTAAAAAGATTTCTTCTCTAGCTTCTCGTCAATAACTATATTTTTGCTTTTATTGCGATATATTTTACACTTCATGAATTTCCTTGGATTACGAAATTCTTGAAGTTCTGGGCGAAATTTCCTATGTGAAATTATTTTTATTTGTCTTACTTTCTCTCTGCCGACTCAATTCTATATGCGGAGATGTTAAAGATAATTGTCCGGGGTAAATTTTCACTGGGATTGAATTGTCTAGAGCATCTTTTCGTGAGCGGGGGGGGGTTCACTGAGGGAGAGACAGAGTTGCTGGCATTATGTACAGACGATGAGGAATTAAATTAAAAAAAACAAGTTAATTGAACTGAAAGTAAGGAGCAACATTTAAACTTAAAACGAAAAGAAACTATAAAGTATATGAGGGGGGTTGCCACCTCTTCAATGCCTCGCTCTTTACGCTAAACTTTGACTTTTTGTCCCGGTTCTTTAAAAGTGACTCTAGAAATACAAGGATAATTTAATTAGAACAGTAAGAAGTTTGTTTTAAAAGTACTATAAAATTTTAGCGTAAAGAGTGAGGTATTGAGGAGGTGGCAACCCCACTCATATATGTAATAATTTGATAAGCTTTTTTCTCGAAGTGTTGTTTCACAATACTAAACCATGATCAAAGAAATCAAGTTTAAAGGGCCATCAAATTCATAAAAGCTCTTGGACAGAAATTAAATAAAACCGGTTTTTCGAATAAAAATGGAAGGCAGCATTTAAACCTACAAAGCCTGAAATTAATCCATAAGTGAGGCACTGTCTCCTCCTCTGCCCCCGCTCTCTACGCAAAATTTTAATTACCGAAGAGTTGTGACCCTTGAACAGCTCATCCCCACTGCCCCCTTCCAACCTTAAAGGCGCCCACAGGTAGCCAAAAATACGGTGCTGATATGAGACTATGGTGCAAAAAACTAGCAAACGACACGTAACATTTTGCTTTAAGAAGGATTTAAACTTTAAAAGGGCGGGCCCTCCTTACGAGAGGAGGCTTACACAATATTAAAAATCGTGATTATATTCAAAAAGATGTGTGTCCAATTTTCGGTATGGAATTGCCACTAAAAAATGCACTCATTTTAGCCAACACCACTTAATTTTAAAGAAAAAAATAAATATGTTTTTTTCCTTGAAATGTATCACTTGTCAAAATTCACATAATAGCTTTTATTTCAAAACGCTTGCTCTATCGAAAGTATTTGGAATTAACCCTTAAAATCTACCCTCATTTCATGCTACTGATTTGACTCTTTAATTACCCATCCATAAGGATAAGCTTTGATTTAGCGATTCTTCAAAGCGCTTTGAAATAGGAACAAATTTATGGTAAAATGTATTTTGACGTGATGAAAAAGTGATTAATGTACTTGCCCTAGAACCATGCAATGAAATCGGGGGAAGGGGTTTTAGTTGTTAATTTTATATGCACAATCCTAGCTTCAATTTAAGTATACTCACCTTTGTTTGGGGTATCACTTTGGATAAGGGTTACCTCCATCCCTTAATGTACTTAGAAATTTTGGAGGTGCCCAACTCACCTACCCAGAGTCTCAGGCAAGTGACCCTAACCTTGAAAAAGTGGAAATTGGCTTAGATTGCTAAACTGAGCTGGAGACAATGAATAGATACTATTGGGAAAGTGATTGGAGACGGTGGGCATCCCTGAACAAGTGCTAAATTGAGAGAGGAATTTGGGACAATATTTCGGGGCGCCCACCCGCCCAGAGTCTCGGGCAAGTGACCCAAAAATTTAAAAAAATTGTGAAAAATTCAAATTTTTTTCAGAATGTGGGGCTAAGCTTAGGCAACGAATAGGTACTATTTGAAAGATAAAGATGGCTTTATACGATTGTTTGCCTGTTATTTCAAGCAAATTTATGGTCCTATGTCAATTTTAAATTCTTGGTCAGCCTTCTTAAGACCATAGGCGGGTGTGCCTTGTTTGCCTCTCATTACAGGCAATCTAACGGTATTATGTCAATTTTTAAATTCTTGATCAGTATGCCTAAGACTCTAGGCAGGCATGCCTTTCCTAAAACTAACCTGACAAGTATGTGTCCAATAAGACAGTCATGCATACTCCTGCCATTTACCCTTGCCCCAGCCATTTAAACATTTGCCTCTCAATTACTTGGACTATCTGTCTTGGCTTTTCTCTGTCTATAATTACCCAGCGTCTTGATGCAACTTGTGCATCCTATTGCAAAATACTTGATAACTTCAATTCAAAGATCTGTATATAAACTCTGATCTGTAGGTATGCTCGAATAATATCCTTTTTAAAGTTCCTTCTTTCACTGTTCATCTTGAAATTGAAAAGTGTGCTGTCCTCGCTTGTATGCAGATTTTATACCCTGAAGAAACAATGGAACTACCAGGTAAGTGGATCAACAAACTCTTGCGTAAGGCATGTAACGGGAAATATCCGATGCTTGCATTTGGTAAAAATTTTGGAATCAAAACAAACCCTTCTGTAGGTCACTCAACGGGAAAACCTTTATGCTCGGGGTACAAAGGCTTCTCGAACCAAAACAAACTCTTGTGTAGGCTATGTAGCGGGAAATATCCGCCTTTTGTTTTTGTTACAAATTTTGGAATCAAAACAAGTCTTGTGCTGTCAACGTAACGGGAAAACCTTTGTGCTGGGGGTACAAAGGCTTCTTGGACCAAAATAAGTCTTGCGTAAGCTCTACAAAAATAAGTATCGTTGACTCACAAAACTACGTCATTTACATTTAAATTTACATAAATAAACATTAGCTGTTTGGATTCACTAAAAATTGTTTTCAAGAGAAAAATTATGCAAACACATGTAGAAATAAATACCCAGTTGCTTGTTTAAAGGGAGTATAAACATTCATTATTCTTTAGGTTTAAGTCAAGAGGTGTCAAATAAGGAATTTTAATCGAGTTAAGAAATCCTGACGTGAAATTAATTCCCCCGTCCTGTTAATGAATCAAAGAATCATCCAATTTATAGGATTTGCTTTTCTTTTGGGACTCGTCGTAATTCTCACTGTTGTTTCTCTTCTAGCCGCAGATTTCATTTACGATTCGATGTATCCGTTCTGACGCTGGTTGTCACATGTCTTCTAGCCATAGCTCTCGTTTGTGCTTCATTTTTCTGCATCATTACCTTCGAATTTTTTTTCCGTGGTATTTACTTTAGCTGCTCGGGTTATTTCAAAATAATACGTAATTTCGCATTACGTCATATATACCAAAAAACTTCTTTCCCAGATTTGCCCAGTCGTCATGTTTTTGCTTTAATTACGTTGTTGTATAATTCAGTAACAACCAAGAACGTTTCTGCTCAGAGTCATTTGACATCTTGTGTAATTCTGTAGTGTCATAGATACTAAATTTTAACTCATCCTTCCTGTTTATCAGTCATAGACTCAAACACGCTAAACTAACACGCTTCACTATTCAAATATAATTTTGCTTTCTCTTCTAACCGCTCCAGCACACTAAACTAACACGTTCCGTTATTCTATTATAATTTCGCTTTGTCTTCTAACAGCAGATTTCGTTGCGCAACATTTTCCTTTGTAATTCAATGTGCAATTCAAAGCAGAACTAAGCATCTTAGGTTTTTTTTCGTTGAGGGTTTAATTAAGGTTTTCTTAAAATTGCTAGGTGCTTCCCCTTTTACAAAAATCCTATTCATTATCTTTAGTAACTTATTTCTGATCTCATAACCGCCATATTAAAGTAACTCATTTACCACTCTATCAGCATCGTTTACCACTCTATCAGCCTTGTTATTTTTCAACCGTTTTAGTACTGAAACTAATTCTTCCTCACAAAATAAATATTCCTTCACATGTAAGGTGTCACAAACTTTTTCATTCTCCTCTATATCTTTTTCTGTAACTTTATCCCAGTTTAGTACATTCTCAAAATGTCCTGCACGTCTCTCTTTAACTCTTTCCTTGTCAGTAATTGTGGTCCCGTTCCTGCCTTTAACTAGGAGGAGTCCAGATTGACTTCTCCCATTGAATTTTTTAACTTGCCAGTGCAATATCTTACTATTATTCCGTCTAACTGCATCTTCCAGATTGTCGGCAAGTTTATCCGTGGTCTCTACGTCACACATCCTTAGTTCATATTTGGATGCTTTCTTCACTTTCTTTACATTCCTCCTATTTTTATATGATCTATTACTCAGATAGTTCTTGTATTAGTACCTCCTCCTCCCACTAATATTCCTAGCAGGAATGTAGCTCCAACATTTTATTGTGATGGCAAGAGGGGTCTCCGGAGTGTCACGGTGCTTCTGCTATATGATAATTTTTCCTCTAAATTATTGGAGGGGGAACTGCCCCCCTTCCCCCCCCCCTAAACGACGCCGCTAAATTTCTTCCCTAAGACACCATCAGCAACTTCACAGATTATTTTCCTAAAATTATTCCATCCATCTTCTATATTTTCAAATTTTAGACTCTTTAGTTCAGTATTCAACTGTTTCTGGGAATTTTTCCTCAGATTCTCATCTTGGAGTCTACCAACGTCATAGCTTCTCGAAAGGTAGTTACCTTTTCCAAATTTAGGGTTTAAATCTAACCCTAGACACTCCTAGATTGTGATCTTAGCCGAAAGTTAGGGATACATGAAGAAAAATCATAAAAATTATGACGCAAACACTTGTTTAATTGGAACCATAAGACTACATCGCTACCTTAGGAGTGGGAACAATGTTTTTTACTATTATTATTACAGTTCAACTAGGAAAACCTAAATAGCAAAACAATTCCCTAAAAAATAGAATTTGAATCTACAAAACTGTACTCTTCATGTGTTCCAGTTTATTTGTAGCCATACAGAGATCTAATTATCAAGTATTAATGCGACAGCTTGTTTGAATAGTATCTTTAAGCCATAAATATAGAAATGATATTGAGGACATCGTTTGTTTCTATTATAATAATTTTACTTACATTTTATTATGTCACTGCAGATAGTCATTCATCAGAGTTAGCCAAGATATGCAATGATGGTAAACTAATGCATTCCTTGAGTATTGTTGCTAATCAAGATGACATGGAAAAATTGGTTAAAAATTGTGTAGATAATAATCACTTGAATGCTGATTTTTTCAGCACAGAGCATCATCAGGAAGATTTGTATTTTGGAACAACGAAATCCGAGAAGAAAAAATGCAGTAATAAGTCTAAAAGTTCAAAGACTGAAAAACAGAAATGTAAGAGCAAAACGTTTAAGCATCCCAAGCCTTCTAAGAGTGATGGACAGAAAGCAAAAGAATTCGACAAAGATTACCAGGACAAGATTCACTGTCATTTCAACGATTTAAAAGAGGCTAACAAACATTTGAAGTCAAATGAAAAAAAAGGAAAATATAGAGAAAAGAATAAAAAGAAGATGAAAACTCCAACGAAAGAGAAAAATGAACAAAAGGGAACCGAGGAAAGTACGAAAGAAAAAAACATCGATAGAAGTCAGATGCAAATATCAAAGGAGAGCAATACAGAAACTGGTTATACCATAAAGAAAAAACTAAAATCTAATGAAAAATATTTATTTCCATACAGGTATCATATATCTATACCTTTAATAATATTCGCCCTATTCATTTTATTATCAATGGTGCCTCCCAAATATAGAAGAATAAAGTGGGAATTTTTAAGTAGGAAAATCATTAAAGGAACAAACCTCTATTCAACTTTTGGATTCTTGGACTTAAATCTGATGTGTTAAGTGTTTACAGTTGTGCACATTGTAGCTACCCCAGTTCAGTATTAAATAAGGTAGTATTTTAGTTTTTCTTGAAAACAACGCATTAACTTTATATGATTTAAGATGGGATGTGTTGCATAGAGCTGTGTTTTCAGGCACCGGCTTTGAAGTTTGTTTTGAGCAGGTTCGACAGAAGTTGATAGTGGATTTGATGGCAATAATACAAGAGCACCAAACATTGCGGTGGAAATCACGAGAGGATCACGACTTTGTCTGGAATGGGATGAAGTATATGCAAGATATGTGATATCCTTGAGCAAATTTAAAATGGAGGATCAATTATGTTTCGCATTATTGTTGTAATTATTCAATAAAATTGTTTCGAAATCGAAAATGTTCCTTTTCTTTTTGTTAGAATGCTAGGGCTAACGAATCATGGTCAGTCTAGAGTCAGCAGTCAGAGTGAAAGGATAGAAAAATGAATAAATTTGAGAAAGAGAGAATTAGATCAAATCTAGTGTTTATGGAAAAACATTTGAATTTGGATGACGATTTTCTCGAGTTATCTCTTCAACGCAGGATATTCTCTCGCAGGGAACACTTGACAATATAATGAAAACTGATTCTCCCCCATTGGACTATTGTATGAAACTTTTAAGATGTGACTCAAATGCTTATACTCAATTTATTGATATAATAATTGGAACAAAGCAGAATAATATCGTGAATACACTTTTGAAAACATTGCCAATGGATTCAATGTAGATGGATTATTACGTAACTTATGTCTAGTGATGAACTTGTTAGAGTGACAAAAACTTTTTCTCCACAAAAGGGCATTTTTAAACTAAAAGTAAAGAGCTGCTAGACTAAATCAAAAATGAGCAGAAATAATAACGAATAATTGTTCAAACTTAAATTTTCTGTAAACTTATGTCTAGTGATAAACTTGTTAGAGTGACAAAAACTTTTTTCCACAAGAGGGCATTTTTCAACTAAAAGTAAAGAGATGCTAGCATAAATCAAGGACGAGCAGAAATAATAACGAAAAGTTGTTCAATCTTAAATTTTCTGTAAACTTATGTCTAATGATAAACTTGTTAGAGTGACAAAAACTTTTTTTTCCACAAGAGGGCATTTTTCAACTAAAAGTAAAGAGCTGCTAGACTAAATCAAAGATGAGCAGAAATAATAACGAATAATTGTTCAAACTTAAATTTTCTGTAAACTTATGTCTAGTGATAAACTTGTTAGAGTGACAAAAACTTTTTTTCCACAAGAGGGCATTTTTCAACTAAAAGTAAAGAGCTGCTAGACTAAATCAAGGACGAGCAGAAATAATAACGAATAACTGTTCAATCTTAAATTTTCTGTAAACTTATCTCTAATGATAAATTTATTAGATTGACAAAAACTTTTTTTCCACAAGAGGGCATTTTTCAACTAAAAGTAAAGAAGTGCTAGACTAAATCAAGGACGAGCAGAAATAATAACGAATAATTGTTCAAACTTAAATTTTCTGTAAACTTATGTCTAATGATAAACTTGTTAGAGTGACAAAAACTTTTTTTCCACAAGAGGGCATTTTTCAACTAAAAGTAAAGAGCAGCTAGACTAAATCATAGATGAGCAGAAATAATAACGAGTAATTGTTCAAACTTAAATTTTCTGTAAACTTATGTCTAATGATAAACTTGTTAGAGTGACAAAAACTTTTTTTTCCACAAGAGGGCATTTTTCAACTAAAAGTAAAGAGCTGCTAGACTAAATCAAGGACGCGCAGAAATAAAAACGAATAATTGTTCAAACTTAAATTGTCTGTAAACTTATGTCTAATGATAAACTTGGTAGAGTGAAAAAAACTTTTTTTTCAACAAGAGGACATTTTTCCACTAAAAGTAAAGAGCTGCTAGACTAAATCCAAGATGAGCAGAAATAATAACGAATAATTGTTCAAAATTAATTTTTCTGTAAACTTATGTCTAATGATAGACTTGTTAGAGTGACAAAAACTTTTTTCCACAAGAGGGCATTTTTCAACTAAAAGTAAAGAGCTGCTAGACTAAATCAAAGACGAGCAGAAATAATAACGAACAATTGTTCAAACTAAAATTTTCTGTAAACTTATGTCTAATGATAAACTTGTTAGAGTGACAAAAACTTTTTTTCCACAAGAGGGTATTTTTCATCTAAAAGTAAAGAGCTGCTAGACTAAATCAAAGATGAGCAGAAATAATAACGAATAATTGTTCAATCTGAAATTTTCTGTAAACTCATGTCTAGTGATAAACTTGTTAGAGTGACAAAAACTTTTTTTCCACAAGAGGGCATTTTTCAACTAAAAGTAAAGAGCTGCTAGACTAAATCAAAGATGAGCAGAAATAATAACGAATAATTGTTCAAACTTAAATTTTCTGTAAACTTATGTCTAGTGATAAACTTGTTAGAGTGACAAAAACTTTTTTCCACAAGAGGGCATTTTTCAACTAAAAGTAAAGAGATGCTAGCATAAATCAAGGACGAGCAGAAATAATAACGAAAAGTTGTTCAATCTTAAATTTTCTGTAAACTTATGTCTAATGATAAACTTGTTAGAGTGACAAAAACTTTTTTTCCACAAGAGGGCATTTTTCAACTAAAAGTAAAGAGCTGCTAGACTAAATCAAAGATGAGCAGAAATAATAACGAATAATTGTTCAAACTTAAATTTTCTGTAAACTTATGTCTAGTGATAAACTTGTTAGAGTGACAAAAACTTTTTTTCCACAAGAGGGCATTTTTCAACTAAAAGTAAAGAGCTGCTAGACTAAATCAAGGACGAGCAGAAATAATAACGAATAACTGTTCAATCTTAAATTTTCTGTAAACTTATGTCTAATGATAAACTTGTTAGAGTGACAAAAACTTTTTTTCCACAAGAGGGCATTTTTCAACTAAAAGTAAAGAGCTGCTAGACTAAATCAAGGACGAGCAGAAATAATAACGAATAATTGTTCAAACTTAAATTTTCTGTAAACTTATGTCTAATGATAAACTTGTTAGAGTGACAAAAACTTTTTTTCCACAAGAGGGCATTTTTCAACTAAAAGTAAAGAGCAGCTAGACTAAATCAAGATGAGCAGAAATAATAACGAGTAATTGTTCAAACTTAAATTTTCTGTAAACTTATGTCTAATGATAAACTTGTTAGAGTGACAAAAACTTTTTTTTCTACAAGAGGGCATTTTTCAACTAAAAGTAAAGAGCTGCTAGACTAAATCAAGGACGAGCAGAAATAATAACGAATAATTGTTCAAACTTAAATTTTCTGTAAACTTATGTCTAATGATAAACTTGTTAGAGTGACAAAAACTTTTTTTTCCACAAGAGGGCATTTTTCAACTAAAAGTAAAGAGCTGCTAGACTAAATCCAAGATGAGCAGAAATAATAACGAATAATTGTTCAAAATTAATTTTTCTGTAAACTTATGTCTAATGATAAACTTGTTAGAGTGACAAAAACTTTTTTTCCACAAGAGGGCATTTTTCAACTAAAAGTAAAGAGCTGCTAGACTAAATCAAAGATGAGCAGAAATAATAACGAATAATTGTTCAAACTTAAATTTTCTGTAAACTTATGTCTAATGATAAACTTGTTAGAGTGACAAAAACTTTTTTTCCACAAGAGGGCATTTTTCAACTAAAAGTAAAGAGCTGCTAGACTAAATCAAAGATGAGCAGAAATAATAACAAATAATTGTTCAATCTGAAATTTTCTGTAAACTCATGTCTAGTGATAAACTTGTTAGAGTGACAAAAACTTTTTTTCCACAAGAGGGCATTTTTCAACTAAAAGTAAAGAGCTGCTAGACTAAATCAAAGACGAGCAGAAATAATAACGAATAATTGTTCAATCTGAAATTTTCTGTAGACTCGTCTAGTGATAAACTTGTTAGAGTGACAAAAACTTTTTTTCCACAAGAGGGCATTTTTCAACTAAAAGTAAAGAGCTGCTAGACTAAATCAAAGATGAGCAGAAATAATAACGAATAATTGTTCAAACTTAAATTTTCTGTAAACTTATGTCTAGTGATAAACTTGTTAGAGTGACAAAAACTCTTTTTCACAAGAGGGCATTTTTCAACTAAAAGTAAAGAGCAGCTAGACTAAATCATAGATGAGCAGAAATAATAACGAATAATGTTCAATCTTAAATTTTCTGTAAACTTATGTCTAATGATAAACTTGTTAGAGTGACAAAAACTTTTTTTCCACAAGAGGGCATTTTTCAACTAAAAGTAAAGAGCAGCTAGACTAAATCATAGATGAGCAGAAATAATAACGAATAATTGTTCAAACTTAAATTTTCTGTAAACTTATGTCTAATGATAAACTTGTTAGAGTGACAAAAACTTTTTTTTCCACAAGAGGGCATTTTTCAACTAAAAGTAAAGAGCTGCTAGACTAAATCAAAGATGCAGAAATAATAACGAATAATTGTTCAAACTTATATTTTCTGTAAACTCGTCTAGTGATAAACTTGTTAGAGTGACAAAAACTTTTTTTCCACAAGAGGGCATTTTTCAACTAAAAGTAAAGAGCTGCTAGACTAAATCAAAGATGAACAGAAATAATAACGAATGATTGTTCAAACTTAAATTTTCTGTAAACTTATGTCTAATGATAAACTTGTTAGAGTGACAAAAACTTTTTTTTCCGCAAGAGGGCATTTTTCAACTAAAAGTAAAGAGCTGCTAGACTAAATCAAAGACGAGCAGAAATAATAACGAATAATTGTTCAAACTTAAATTTTCTGTAAACTTATGTCTAATGATAAACTTGTTAGAGTGACAAAAACTTTTTTTCCACAAGAGGGCATTTTTCAACTAAAAGTAAAGAGCTGCTAGACTAAATCAAAGATGAGCTGAAATAATAACGAATAATTGTTCAAACTTAAATTTTCTGTAAACTTATGTCTAGTGATAAACTTGTTAGAGTGACAAAAACTTTTTTTCCACAAAAGACATTTTTCAATTAAAAGTAAAGAGCTGCTAGACTAAATAAAAAAAAAATCATGAATTTATGCACAGTTTTAAATAGCTAGGGCTAAATTTGTTAACGATTGATCATTTTCTTAAGAAAAAACTCAAAATTAGAAAAAAAATACTAAATGTTCCTTTATTAGGAAAGAAACAAGATAAAAAATCAAGAATTTGTACACAGTTTTAACTAGCTAAGGCTAAATTTGTTAAAGATGGGCCATTTTCTTAAGAAAAAACACAAAATTAGGAAAGAAAACCAAATGTTCCTTTATTACCTAAGTAAGACGACAAAAAATCAAGAGTTTATGTGCTGTTTTAACTAGCTAAGGCTAAATTTGTTAAAGATGGACCATTTTCTTAAGAAAAAACTCAAAATTAGGAAAGAATACCAAATGTTCCTTTATTACCTAAGTAACACGACAAAGCAATTTTTATGTAAATTAAATCTTTTATAGAATAGCCTACATCTTGCAAAATATAATCAAGAAAAAAAATTGTCATGCTACAGTTGCGGTGTGTGTATAATAGACAAGTACCGGAATTGTTCATGGAGAGAGAACCGGATTACACGGTATTATTTAAAAACGATAAGAAATTAAATTAAAAAAAAATCAACTGAAAGTAAGAAGCAACCTCAAAGCTTATAAACGAACAGAAATTATTACGTATATGAAAAGGGTTGCCCCCTCCTCAAGACCTCGCTCTTTACACAACTTTTTTTAGAATTTAAAAACAAAGCTTATTATAATTAAAAATATTGAATAAAACTTTTTATTTGATTATCTAAACCTTAGTTTAATGTTTTACCTTGAACAAACTACTTTGTTAATGCGTTACTTTTTATAAACACCGAGTCTAAAGGCCTTAAATATTTAGGTGTTTGAAAACCAAGTTCAAAACTGACGATATTGTTTAAAAAAAATTAAGTCCGACACTTCGACATTGCTCAATAAAATTAAATGCTGGGAGTTTATATCTTAGTTTTTGTAAGTAGGCTATTGTTTTGTGTATAGTTTAATCTAAATAAATGGTAGGCAAAAATGGGTTTATAGACACTTAATTTACAGGACAGGGTATTTCTAGCAAAAAATATAGTTAATTCTAATTAATGGTACGCAAAATGGGTTTACAGATACCTAATTTACAGGTCTGGTTATCTCGCAATGTCCAAGGATTGCTAAAAATATTTATTTCTAGCAAAAAATATAGTTTATTCTAAACAAATGGTACCCAAAAATGGGAGCGGGCTCGGGGGGTGTGGGTTCCACATCTGATCGGCTTAGACTTACGGGGTAATTAGAGAGAGAGAGAGAGACAAGGGGACCTCAATTAAGATAGAGCGATGGAAAGGGGGGAATGCTATGCTGATTAGTGACGCTCAAAAACAGTCCCATTTTTTTTAAATAGTCCAAAAATTAGGACCAGTGGGAATGTATCAACTCATAGAATCCTTAAACGGACGAAAAATTGTTTTTCTCCTATCGCTTTAAAATTTTTTGGGTTTTTACACTGGACCAAGGGGACCTTAACGATAACAATAAATTTTAGAAGAAAAATGCGGTTATATCGATTTTTTGTACGAAAAATTAAAGTGGTTCTAATTTATACACAGTTTTAACTAGCTAAGGCTAAATTTGTTAAAGATGGGCCATTTTCTTAAGAAAAAACTCAAATTTACGGAAAACCAAGTCAGTTTCAATTCCTAGAAAATTAACAACTGTCTATCATCATTATACAAAAATTCCACCATGTCTTAAATAGTTATTTAAACTCACTTCAACCATTGGAGAATCATCGACTACATTTGAACTATTCATCATTATATTTCTGTCTATATTTCAATTTGCACTGGTTTTAAAACCTTCAAAACCACAAAATAAACTCTAATAACGGTTAATTATTACGAAAATCATACGGGGTGAAGAATCCAGAAGACTCATTGTCTACCATTTATCACATATCCCCCTTGGGAAAGGTTTCGAGCAGAAACAAACATATTTCATCAATATTTATATTTCTATTTCTTCACCGTAACGGCACTTTTTCCCAAATTGTCTGGAAAAAGTGACGGGGAAAGGTTTCTTCATCCCCCCTGGGGAAATGTTTTATAAGTTATGAAATTTATACATAAAGCCAGTAAAAGTTGGGATATAGTTAGGTTAGGATAATTAAATGATATTGAGAAAAAATTACCTTTCGATAATTAAATTAACAAATGCTATATAGAACTATAGAACAAATTCATATAAGACTTCACCCATTTGCATAAGACCTACAAAGTCACCCCTCAATGGAACAGTTATATCAATCCGAGAGTATTATTCTTAAAATGAATAAATTGGTCTATCATTAAAGACATTTTCGATCTCATATCTGCAAAAATGTGGAATTTCGTAATCTACTAAATGAAAGATCATGGATGCATGTTTACTTATTGTTTTTTTTCCAAAGGGTGATCCTACTGATCTGTTGAATACAGACCGTCGAGAGAGGGTTCATTCTAATGGAAAAAAGATTCTAGTCCCCCTTTTAAGTGACAAAAATAATTGGAGGACAACTAGGCCCCCTCCAATGTCACATTTTTCCAAATTCGTCTAATCAAATTTTGAGATGGATTTTTTCTTCAGCATAGTTGAAAGGCTCAATAACTATGTCTTTAGAGATAAAATGACCCCTTCAGCCCCTGGGGAAAGGTTTTTAAGTTATGAAATTTATACATAAAGCCGGTAAAAGTTGGGAATGAAAAAGATTTGTACTCCAGCTCGAAACACGACCGTCGAGAGAGGCTTCATTCTAGTGGTAAAAAATTCTAGTGCCCCTTTTAAGTGACAAAAATAATTGGAGGACAACTAGCCCCCCATCCCACATCACCTTTTTCCAAAATCGTCTAATGGGAGCCTTGGAGCCGAAGGCCGGCCGCGGGCGAGACCCCCCGCCACCGGGGCCGCAGGCCCACCACCCGGGGCCACAGGCTGAAGGCCCACCGCGGCGGGACCCCCCATTCCCCGGGGCCGCAGGCCGAAGGCCGGCCATGGGCAGGATCCCCCACCCCCGGGGCCACAGGCCGAAGGCCGGCCGCGGGTGGGACCCCCCACCCCCGGGGTCAAAGGGCCGAAAGCCGACCACGGTCGGGACCCCCCACCCCCAGGTTTGGTTAGGTTACCTAACATTTCTAGGGTTAGCTTAGGTTAGGTTAGGTTACCTAACATTTCTAGGTTAACTTACACTAGGTTAAGTGGTGCGCCACTTAAAAACCTTTCCCCAGGGGCTGAAGGGGTCATTTTATTTCTAAAGGCATAGTTATTGAACCTTTCAACTATGCTGAAGAAAAAATCCATCTCAAAATTTTATTAGACGAATTTGGAAAAAGGTGACGTGGGAGGGGGCCTAGTTATCCTCCAATTATTTTTGTCACTTAAAAGGGGCACTAGAATCTTGATTCCATTAGAATGAGCCCTCTCTCGACGGTCTGTATTCAACGGATCAATAGGATCACCCTTGAAAAAAAAACAATAAGTAAACATGCATCCATGATCTTTCATTTAGTAAATTACAAAATTCCACATTTTTGCAGATATGAGATTGAAAATGTCTTTAATGATAGAACAATGTATTCATTTTAAGAATAAAACTCTCGGATTGATATAACTGTTCCATTGAGGGGTGACTTTGTAGGTCTTATGCAAATGGATGAAGTCTTATATGAATTTGTTCTATAGTTCTATATAGCATTTGTTAATTTAATTATCGAAAGGTAATTTTTTCTCAATATCATTTAATTATCCTAACCTAACTATATCCCAACTTTTACTGGCTTTATGTATAAATTTTATAACTTATAAAACCTTTCCCCAGGGGGGATGAAGAAACCTTTCCCCGTCACTTTTTCCAGACAATTTGGGAAAAAGTGCCGTTACGGTGAAGAAATAGAAATATAAATGTTGATGAAAGATGATTGTTTCTGCTCCAAACCTTTCCCAAGGGGGATATGTGATAAATGCTAGACAATGAGTCTTCTGGATTCATCACTCCTTATGATTTTCGTAATAATTAACCGTTATTAGAGTTTATTTTGTGGTTTTGAAGGTTTTAAAACCAGTGCAAATTGAAATATAGACAGAAATATAATGATGAATAGTTCAAATGTAGTCGATGATTCTCCAATGGTTGATGTGAGTTTAAATAACTTTTTAAGACATGGTGGAATTTTTGTATAATGATGATAGACAGTTGTTAACTTTCTAGGAATTGAAACTGACTTGGTTTTCCGTAAATTTGAGTTTTTTCTTAAGAAAATGGCCTATCTTTAACAAATTTAGCCTTAGCTAGTTAAAACTGTGCATAAATTACAACCACTTTAATTTTTCGTACAAAAAATCGATATAACCGCATTTTTCTTCTAAAATTTATTGTTCTCGTTAAGGTCCCCTTGGTCCAGTGTAAAAATCCAAAAAATTTTAAAGCGATAGGAGAAAAACAATTTTTCGTCCGTTTAAGGATTCTATGAATTGATACATTCCCAATGGTCCTAATTTTTGGACTATTTAAAAAAAAATGGGACTGTTTTTGAGCGTCACTAATCAGCATAGCATTCCCTCCTCTCCATCGCTCTATCTTAATTGAGGTCCCCTTGTCTCTCTCTCTCTAATTACCCCGTAAGTCTAAGCCGATCAGAGATGCGGAACCCACACCCCCCGAGCCCGCATCCATTTGTGGGTACCATTTGTTTAGAATAAACTATGTTTTTTGCTAGAAACAATTATTTTTAGCAATCGTTAGACATTGCGAGATAACCAGACCTGTAAATTAGGTATCTGTAAACCCATTTTGCGTACCATTAATTAGAATTAACTATATTTTTTGCTAGAAATACCCTGTCCTGTAAATTAAGTGTTTATAAACCCATTTTTTGCCTACCATTTATTTAGATTAAACTATACACAAAACAATAGCCTACTTACAAAAACTAAGATAAAAACTCCCAGCATTTAATTCTATTAAGCAATGTCGAAGCGTTGGACCTAATTTTTTTTAAATAATATCATCAGTTTTGAACTTGGTTTTCAAACACCTAAATATTTAATGCCTTTAGACTCGGTGTTTATAAAAAGTAACGCATTAACAAAGTAGTTTGTTCAAAGTAAAATATTAAACTAAGGTTCAGATAATCAAATAAAAAGTTTTATTCAATATTTTTAATAATAATAAGCTTTGTTTTTAAATTCTAAAAAAAGTTGTGTAAAGAGCGAGGTCTTGAGGAGGGGGGCAACCCTTTTCATATACGTAATAATTTCTGTTCGTTTATAAGCTTTGATGTTGCTTCTTACTTTCAGTTGATTTTTTGTTAATTTAATTTCTTATCGTTTTTAAATAATACCGTGTAATCCGGTTCTCGCTCCATGAACAATTCCGGTACTTGTATATTATACACACATCGCAACTGTAGCATGACAATTTTTTTCGTGATTATATTTTGCAAGATGTAGGCTATTCTATAAAAAGATTTAATTTATATGAAAATTACTTTTTCGTGTTACTTAGGTAACAAAGGAACATTTGGTATTCTTTCCTAATTTTGAGTTTTTTCTTAAGAAAATGGTCCATCTTTAACAAATTTAGCTTTAGCTAGTTAAAACTGCACATAAACTCTTGATTTTTTGTCGTCTTACTTAGGTAATAAAGGAACATTTGGTTTTCTTTCCTAATTTTGAGTTTTTTCTTAAGAAAATGGCCCATCTTTAACAAATTTAGCCTTAGCTAGTTAAAACTGCATATAAACTCTTGATTTTTTATCGTGTTACTTTCCTAATAAGGGAACATTTGGTTTTCTTTCCTAATTTTGAGTTTTTTCTTAAGAAAATGGCCCATCTTTAACAAATTTAGCCTTAGCTAGTTAAAACTGTTTACAAGCTCTTGATTTTTTATCGTCTTACTTAGCTAATAAAGGAACATTTGGTTTTCTTTCCTAATTTTGAGTTTTTTCTTAAGAAAATGGCCCATCTTTAACAAATTTAGCCTTAGCTAGTTAAAACTGTGTACAAATTCTTGATTTTTTATCTAGTTACTTTCCTAATAAAGGAACATTTAGTATTTTTTAATTTTTTCTTAAGAAAATGATCCATCGTTAACAAATTTAGCCCTAGCTTGTTAAAACTGTTCATAAATTCATGATTTTTTTATTTAGTCTAGCAGCTCTTTACTTTTAGTTGAAAAATGTCCTTTGTGGAAAAAAGTTTTTGTCACCCTAACAAGTTTATCATTAGACATAAGTTTACAGAAAATCAAAGTTTGAACAATTATTCGTTATTATTTCAGCTCATCTTTGATTTAGTCTAGCAGCTCTTTACTTTTAGTTGAAAAATGCCCTCTTGTGGAAAAAAAGTTTTTGTCACTCTAACAAGTTTATCATTAGACATAAGTTTACAGAAAATTTAAGTTTGAACAATTATTCGTTATTATTTCTGCTCATCTTGGGTTTAGTCTAGCAGCTCTTTACTTTTATTTGAAAAATGCCCTCTTGCGGAAAAAAAAAGTTTTTGTCACTCTAACAAGTTTATCATTAGACATAAGTTTACAGAAAATTTAAGTTTGAACAATTATTCGTTATTATTTCTGTTCATCTTTAATTTAGTCTAGCAGCTCTTTACTTTTAGTTGAAAAATGCCCTCTTGTGGAAAAAAAGTTTTTGTCACTCTAACAAGTTTATCACTAGACATGTGTTTACAGAAAATTTGAGTTTGAACAATTATTCGTTATTATTTCTGCTCATTTTTGATTTAGTCTAGCAGCTCTTTACTTTTAGTTGAAAAATGCCCTCTTGTGGAAAAAAAGTTTTTGTCACTCTAACAAGTTTATCATTAGACATAAGTTTACAGAAAATTTAAGTTTGAACAATTATTCGTTATAATTTCTGCTCGTCCTTGATTTAGTCTAGCAGCTCTTTACTTTTAGATGAAAAATGCCCTCTTGTGGAAAAAAAGTTTTTGTCACTCTAACAAGTTTATCATTAGACATAAGTTTACAGAAAATTTAAGATTGAATAATTATTCGTTATTATTTCTGCTCATCTATGATTTAGTCTAGCTGCTCTTTACTTTTAGTTGAAAAATGCCCTCTTGTGGAAAAAAGTTTTTGTCACTCTAACAAGTTTATCATTACACATAAGTTTACAGAAAATTTAAGTTTGAACAATTATTCGTTATTATTTCTGCTCGTCCTTGATTTAGTCTAGCAGCTGTTTACTTTTAGTTGAAAAATGCCCTCTTGTGGAAAAAAAAGTTTTTGTCACTTTAACAAGTTTATCACTAGACATAAGTTTACACAAAATTTAAGTTTGAACAATTATTTGTTATTATTTCTGCTCATCTTTGATTTAGTCTAGCAGC
Organism: Artemia sinica; assembly: GCA_027921565.1. NCBI lineage: Eukaryota > Metazoa > Arthropoda > Branchiopoda > Anostraca > Artemiidae > Artemia > Artemia sinica. The sequence continues at coordinate 16,836,096 of CM051270.1, read as the reverse complement.
TCTTTACTTTTAGTTGAAAAATGCCCTCTTGTGGAAAAAAAAAGTTTTTGTCACTCTAACAAGTTCATCACTAGACATAAGTTACGTAATAATCCATCTACATTGAATCCATTACAGAAAATTTAAGATTGAACAATTATTCGTTATTATTTTTGCTCATCTTTGATTTAGTCTAGCAGCTCTTTACTTTTAGATGAAAAATGCCCTCTTGTGGGAAAAAAGTTTTTGTCACTCTAACAAGTTTATACTTAGACATAAGTTTACAGAAAATTTAAGTTTTAACAATTATTCGTTATTATTTCTGCTCGTCCTTGATTTAGTCTAGCAGCTGTTTACTTTTAGTTGAAAAATGCCCTCTTGTGGAAAAAAAGTTTTTGTCACTCTAACAAGTTTATCATTAGACATAAGTTTAAGGAAAATTTAAGTTTGAACAATTATTCGTTATTATTTCTGCTCGTCCTTGATTTAGTCTAGCAGCTCTTTACTTTTAGATGAAAAATGCCCTCTTGTGGAAAAAAAGTTTTTGTCACTCTAACAAGTTTATCATTAGACATAAGTTTAAGGAAAATTTAAGTTTGAACAATTATTCGTTATTATTTCTGCTCGTCCTTGATTTAGTCTAGCAGCTATTTACTTTTAGTTGAAAAATGCCCTCTTGTGGAAAAAAATTTTTTGTCACTCTAACAAGTTTATCACTAGACATAAGTTTAAGGAAAATTTAAGTTTGAACAATTATTCGTTATTATTTCTGCTCGTCCTTGATTTAGTCTAGCAGCTCTTTACTTTTAGATGAAAAATGCCCTCTTGTGGAAAAAAAAGTTTTTGTCACTCTCACAAGTTCATCACTAGACATAAGTTACGTAATAATCCATCTACATTGAATCCATTGGCAATGTTTTCAAAAGTGTATTCACGATATTATTCTGCTTTGTTCCAATTATTATATCAATAAATTGAGTATAAGCACTTGAGTCACATTTTAAAAGTTTCATACAATAGTCCAATGGGGGAGAATCAGTTTTCATTATATTGTCAAGTGTTCCCTGCGAGAGAATATCCTGTGTTGAAGAGATAACTCGAGAAAATCGTCATCCAAAATCAAATGTTTTTCCATTATTCTTTTTTAAATCCTTTCACTCTGACTGCTGACTCTAGACTGACCATGATTCGTTAGCCCTAGCATTCTAACAAAAAGAAAGGGAACATTTTCGATTTCGAAACAATTTTATTGAGTAATTACAACAATAATACTAAGCATGTACAATTAGCGATACAGTTTATTGTCTTCGATATGTTTCACTAATGCACTTAAAGCACATTGAAGTCTATTCACATGTGCTATATCAACTTTTGCAGCGAAACATAATTGATCCTCCATTTTAAATTTGCTCAGGGATATCACATATCTTGCATATACTTCATCCCATTCCAGACAAAGTCGTGATCCACTCGTGATTTCCACCGCAATATTTGGTGCTCTTGTTTGCCATCAACTCCACTATCAACTTCTAATAGGGTAAACATTCCACTCGTCATCATCATCAACACAAATATATATCCAAATGAGTAAAGTCAAACTGTTCTTCTTCTCACTCCTTTGAATTCTATTCACAGACTAATAAAAAAAACTATAGCAAAAATCCTTTCCTTATATTCTCTGCAATCCTCCGCCGCTAATATGTAACCAGCCCTCTGATTGGTTTAGAAGGAGACACGTGATTTGTTTCCCGTTATCGGATCAATACAATTCCAGTCGATTACGCAATCAATTTCTCGGAAATCCACTTCCCCTTCGATTACGCAATCAAGTTCTCGGAAATCCACTTCCTCTTTGATTACGCAATCAATTTCTCGGAAAACCATTTCTCCTAGGGAGTCTATGCCCATATATGGTGTTCGTTCCGGAACTCATCAGGTTTGGTTAGGTTACGCAATCAATTTCTCGAAAATCCATTTCCCCTAGGGAGGCTATGCCCATATATGGTGCGGGATCAGAGTCAGACTCAATTGTAGATGGCAGCAGGGGTGAGGGGTGGGAGTACTAGGGTCCTATCTACTCACGCTAATCTAAAACACTTTACTATTCCATTATTATTTTACTTTCTCTTCTAGCCGCTTCAGCACACTAAACTAACACATTCCATCATTCTAGTATAATTTGGCTTTGTCTTCTAACAGCAGATTTTGTTGCACAATGTTTTCCTTTGCAATTCAATGTGCAATTCAAAGCAGAACTAAGCATCTTAGATTTTTTTTTTCCTTGAGGGTTTAATAAGGGTTTCTTAAAATCGCTAGGTACTTCCCCTTGTACAAAAATCCTATTCATTATCTTTATTAACTTATTTCTAATCTCATAACCACCATATTTAAGAAACTCATTTACCACTCTATCAGCATCTGGGGCCTTGTTATTTTTTAATCTTTTTAGTACTGAAACTAATTCTTCCTCACAAAATAAATCTTCCTTCACATATAAAGTGTCACAAATCTTTTCATTCTCCTTCATATCTTTTCCTATAACTTTATCCCAGTTTAGTATATTCTCAAAATGTTTAGCCCCTCTCTCTAAAACACTTTCCTTGTCACTAATTGTGGTCCCGTTCCTGCCTTTAACTAGGAGGAGTCCAGATTGACTACTCCCTTTCAATTTATCAACTTGCCAGTACAATATTTTACTATTATTCCGTCTAGCTGCATCTTCCAGATTGTCGGCAAGTTTATCCGTGGCCTCTACTTCACACATCCTTAGTTCATATTTGGATGCTTTCTCCACTTTCTTTACATTCCTCTTATTTTTATACGTTCTATCACTCAGATAGTTCTTGTATTAGACCCTCCTCCTCCCACTAATATTCCTAGCAGGAACGTAGCTCTAGCATTTTATTAAGATGGCAAGAGGGGTCTCCATCCGGAGAGTCAAGGGGCTTGGGCTATATAATAATCTTTTATTTCTACAATTAGCTATGTCTTGATGAAACCTACTGCAAAATACTTGATTTTCAATTGAATTGAAAAAATTTTCAATTCAATTGAAGATCAAGTATTTTCAGTAGGTTGCATCAAGACATGGCTAATTGTAGAAAGAGAAAAGCCAAGACAGATAGTCCAAGTAATTGAGAGGCAAATGTTTTAATGGCTGCGCCACGGGTAAATGGCGGGAGTAAGTATGAGTCTCTTATTGGACACATACTTGTTTGTTAGTTTTTGGAAAGGCACGCCTGCCTAGAGTCTCAGGCATGTTGACCAAGAATTCAAAATTGACATAGGACCGTTAGATTGCCTGTAAAGAGAGGCAAACTAGGCACGCCCGCCTATGGTCTTAAGAAGGTTGGCCAAGAATTTAGAATTGACATAGGACCATTAATTTCTTTGAAATAACAGGTAAACAATCGTTTAAAGCCATATTTATTTTCCAAATAGCACTTATTCGTTGCCTAAACTCAGCCTTACATTCTGAGAAAATTTCAATTATTGATGACATTTAATTAGGAAGTTTGGCGCTTCGCATTGGTATTTCGGTTCCATAGTTTTAACATTTTTTCTCAAAGGGAAATTATGTGGTGGGCATGAAGGTAGACTCGCTCCTAAATTAAATTTTATCACTTTCTTTTTTTGCATATGTTTATTGATATTGGTTTGATTTTCATCGTCTGTAGTACTGAGGAGCTTATTAAGGAGATAATCAAATACTAGTTTAAAAATTTTTTGCCCCTTTGCTGAAATAAGGAGATAATCAAATATTAAAATTACTAAAACTAAAATTATTACTTGCTAGCTTATTTTCTTATTTGGGATTTGTGTTTATTTCACGATTCTCAAATTTCACTTCGTAGTATGCACGTATGAGCAAAAAATAATTATGTCAATACAGCCAAGACAAGAACTGAATGTAAAGAATCAAAAGAAGAGAAAGAAACTCGAAAATCGTAGAATATCGCATGACTAAAATCATTCATTTTGGCATCTGCAAGTCTTTAGCTATGTCATATTAAAGCCTAATAACTAAGGTACAGTAAATTATGCAATCAAGGCCATTGGTGGATCTAGTGACGGGTCATAACCCCCTTTTCCTCTGGCTCCAAAAATGTCCCGGATAAAAAAAAAGTTTGATAGTAACTGACAATAAACTTGGTAACTAGAATGATGAAATAAATTTAAATAACCTTGACACAATTCTGAAACATTCCAAGTTTTATACCAAACTTGCTCGTAACGCGAAATTGGAAAGATAATAGGCCCGTTTTTTAGCACTAAGATGTTACATCTAAGATCTTACATCTTTCTGCAAAGATTATCGTTTTTTAACTCATCTTTGTTCTAAGATCTAACAGCTCACTGATGTTAGCAAAAAGTGTGAAGACCGCCACTGTTTTGCCATATAGAACAATGATGAGAGAACTTTGATGATCTACTCATCATTGTTCTCAGACCGCTGATCAGAGCAGAATGATGAAAGAGGTATGCACAAAAACGACCAAAGATGTAAGATCTTTGTTCGAAGATTACACTTTTAAGCGGTTTCTGACAAAAGATGTAAGATCTTAGCACATTGATGAGGGAAAAAACGCCCCTAATGAAAATAATTGTGAGGGTTAACTTAATGTGTCATGAAAAATGCTTTCTCGTGAGAAGTTTGACGTAATTTGTAAATTCGTGGCAAAATATTTACAACAATAATAACAACAAGCATTACTTTATATTCTTCTTAAAGTCCTATATCAAATTAAATAAAAAAAACAAGTTTTTTTTAACTGAAAGTAAGGAGCAACATTAAAACTCAAATGAAACAGAAATTTTTCCGTATATGAAGGGGTTGCCCCCCTCTTCAATAACTTGCCCTTCAAGCTAAAGCTCTTAGTACTTTTGAAAAAGCTTGCTATTCTAATTAAATGGGCCTTGTGTTTCAGAAGCAAAAACTGGGACCATAAGTCAAACTTTAGCGCAAAGAGCAAGGTATTGAAAAGGGAGGCAACCCCTTCACATATAGGATAATTTGTGTTCGTTTTGAGTTTTAATGTTGCTTCTTATTTTCAGTTAAAAAAAAACTTTTTTTGTATACTTAATTTCTGATTGTTTTTTCAAATAATGCCAGTAAATTTGGCTCACTCTCCGTGAAATATTACCCCCGCCCCTACACAACTCCTTCATGGAAATTTCATCCCATGTAAAACACATCCCCCCTCAAAATTTTCCCCGAATAGTTCCATCCTCGCTGAAAAACCCCCATTCTGTAAAATTTATAGCGGACGATTCAACCTAAAAAATTCTCATTGGCATGCTTTCATTTGAACAAAACTTTAATTTTCAATCGATTTTCGATCACTCTGAGAATCCCCCCCTTTCATAGAAATTTTTTCGCGGAAATCCAAACACGCTGAAAAAAGCCCCTGAGTAATTAATCCAGAACATCTTCACTTGCAGAATTAAGTTGGCAAAGAAAAAGTAAGACAAATAAAAAGAGTATTGTATAGAAATTCTGTTGAAGCACCCCAGCGTAAAATTTCCCCTGGAAAGTTGATCCCCTGCAAATTTCCACCCCCGCGGAAAATCCTCCCAGCTTAAAAGTCGCCCCCCTCCTTCAACACCTTGCTCTTCACATTAAAGTTTTTTTTAGTACTTTTAAAAAAGCTCCTTATTGTTAAAATTGAACGATCCTTATGTTTCAGGAGTTGTTCTCAAAGAATTGGGACAAAATTCAAACTTTTGTCTAAAAAGAAAGGTTTCGAGGAGGGGGCAACACCCCTTAAATACGTAAAAATTTCTTTTTGTTTTAAGTTTTAGTGTTGGTCCTTACTTTCAGTTGAAAAACTTGTTTTTTTTATTTATTTCCTGACCGTTTTTTAAACAATGCCAGGATATCTGGCTCCAGCTCCACGGGAAAATGCCCCCTCCCCACGGAAACATCCTCTAGACCATTCCGCCCCGGTTAATATTTACCCTGAACAATTTTCCTTAACATCTTAACATCTTTCCGCGCAAAATTGAGTCGACAAAGAGAAAGCAAGACATGTAAAAAGAATTTCCTATAGGAATTCTGGCAAATGCCCCGAGGGAAAAACTTCCCCTGAGAAGTTCACCCCTGGAAACTTTACTCCCCATGAAAAATTGTTCCCGTGAAAAATCCCCCAGCAGAAAGTTCGTCTCCCCCCACCCGAAACATGTATGCATACTTCCCAATGACAAATACTATTGGTAAACAAAGGGAAAATTTTGTAACCTAAAAAGACTTTTCCCCGGGGGAAGTGGGAAATCGTGGTATCTCCAAAGATTAGGTTAGGTTCTACATCAAATTAGGTTCTACATCTACATCATTATTATCTTCAAAGGCATCATTATTGGGTCTTTCAACTATGCTGAATAAAATCGGTCTATCAAAATCTCACAATTTTGATAGACCGATCTGGAGAAAAAAGGGGCGTGGGAGGGGGGTCTAGTTTCCCTCCAATCTTTTTGGTCACATAAAAACGGCACCAAAACTTTTAATTTTCGTTTGAAATTCTAGGACCTCCAAGTCGATACGATCACCACAGGGGAAAACAAAACAAAAAACGGACAAAAAAAAACAACAATTAAACATGCATCCGTGCTCTTTCTTCTTGCAAAAAAAACAAAACAATAAAATTCCACGTTTTTGACGATAGGAGCTTGAAACCTTCACAGTAGGTGTGGTAAAGCTTTCTAATTTAGTTAATTATTAATTTAGTAAAAATATATAAGACGCAAATACGAAGTTTAGAAATACCACTTTTTTTCAAGATAAAGAACATATCCTGCCAAGTTTCTGTTTGACGGGAAATTGAGAAATTACCACTTCCTAGCTATTACGTGGGTTGGGTAAAGGAAGGTGTGGTTGATAAAAATGTATAAAAGATACATTTTATCGGAAGGGGGAGACGGATACTAACTTTATGCCGGACTGACCTCTGGTCCGTTGTTTTTAGGAATACCTTGGAATCTTGTCGAATCATTGTAAGTGTCTAAGTATCTTATTATATATTATTGTAGTTTCTGAGACGTGTGGTCTACTTGGGACAGCCAGTCCCAGTAGAAAATATATATCTGTTATTATTATATGTTAACTGAATAAAAGTATTGTGTTATGGACAACCTCTCTACAATCTACCTTTAGTCCCTCGAATCTACCCAGTTGGTACGCCTCATTAGTTCGGTCATAGCCTAAGGCACGTTACCAAAGTTTAATTACCTTAGGGCCAGAGTTTATCTCCCCTATAAAGGGAGAATAAAGGCATCTACGACTACACCACTCAAATACCATAAAATACACTTTACAACAACTGGTGGCCGTTGGAAAAACTGGGTCGAGAGGACTAGATAAAAATAGTATATTGAAATAAAATGGCTTTACCAGAGGAAAAAATGACTTCCCTATCAACAGTACTTGAAATTGCAAAAATTATACCAGAATACACGGGAAATTCAGATGTAGATGAGTTTATCGAAAAATTAAACATTTTCGACGAATTAACTGAATCGTTTGAGGATAAGGTCAAAGAACAATGCGTTGCAGCCAATTAAAGGAAAGCACCCTTCAACATTTTGAGGCAAGTAAGGAAAAAGAGCCCAAGGACATCAGTACTCTAATTGAATCTTTTAAAACAAGATTCATAGAGACAAGCATCTCCGAGAGGCTAAGAACAGAGGTAGTGACATTCTATACCTCAACTAGTATCAGGGAATATGCAGACAAAATTTGTAGATCCGTATGCTTACAATTAGAGAAAGGCGGAAATGACGAGACAGTACAGAAAGTACAACTACATACTTTTACCCAAGGGTCACCAAAAAAGTTATTAAGACTAATATTATCACGGAAACCTGAAAATTTAGAGCAGGCTATAATACTAGTCGAAACAGAGGTAAAAATTGACGAAGCTATGAAAAAGTTTGATCAGATGTCAATAAATAACACAGGAGCCCATGAAAGTATAAAATATGAAAGGGGACAGAAACGGGTGAACTTTGAGGAGCCAAATCGTGAACCAAAAAGGCACGAGGAAGGCCAAACCTTCCCACCATGGACTGAACCCTCCCCATTTTACGACCAATCCCATGGTATTAGATCCTTAATGACTTGGAATACCAAGTATTATGGACACCCACCTCCTCCTCCCGAGGAAAATTATAGAGCAAATGGTGGCAGGTCAAGAATATATAGAAATAGGTATAGACCCCATGAGGAAGAGCAAATTACCAAGCAATATAGGAAAAGATTCAATTGCTATTATTGTGGCAAACCAAATCACTATGCGGCAGATTGCTGGCATAAAATACCCAAAGAAGGCCAGACGTACAAGACAAAACACCAGTTCAGAACGCAAGGGGGCAGAAATTTAGGAAGGCAGGGAACAAATAATACTTGGCAAACACCTAATAACATTCCTGATTTAGGCCTAGGATTTAAACGGTTAACAATACCCAGGGTCAAAATAGCAACGCTGAAGAAAACTGGGATAACCCCAGAAACTTTTGGCCAAACAGTGGGCATTTAAACGAAGAAACCAGCCTGTAAGGGTCGGCAGAGCTATTTCTTACAAAGACCCCTATATAGTTTAGAATGTTGCGATACAAATGCAAATAATAATAGTCTACCGATTTTGCGTTGTTTTAAAATTGAGTGTTTTCAAAATTTACCATGTTTACTAGATACAGGTGCATCTAAATCATTAATTCGAGAGGAAGTTTTTAAGAGGTTTCCTCCTAGTGTCAAAAATCGCTTAAGCAGATGCCAGAATACCCTGACATCAGTGACAGGGCACAGGCTGACAATTTTGGGAGATTGTCCAGTAAAATTTAGCACAGGGGATAAAGAAATAACAGTAACAGTAATAATATGCAAGCAGCTACCATTTCCTTGTATTCTAGGAGTAGATGCCATCAGAAAATATGGGATCGTATGGGAACCCATATCTGATACAATAACCATAAACCAGACAAATGAAAATAATAGGCAAATTTGCGTGACTACAGATAACGAAAGTGAAGATTCGAATTATAACCTAAAAATAAGCGGAAAAATCACAATAGAAGGGGGAACGACAGCTCAAATTCTAGCGACATTAAGCACAAAAGAAGGAAAGGTTAAAACAATGGACGCCATAATAGGAGGATATACCATAAAATAATACCCCATGATTTTCGTGGAAAATCAAGTTATAAAAATTGAAAATGGTTTAACATATTTAAAACTATCAAATCTAAGTAATAATAAAGTAAAACTGAACCAGACAGAACTTGGATCCGTGGAAAAGATTTCAAATTCAGAAATAAAATCTCTAAACAGTCCAGAAGTAAGCGTAAATTTCACTAGCCACGAACAATTATCCTCATTAAAACCGCAACCACAAGAAAAGTATGGAATGTCGAAAACGGATTTTTTGCAACAATTTGATTTAAAACATTTACCGGAAAACGTAAAAACTAGGGTGGAAAATATTCTTTGGGATTTCAAATGGACACTTGCAAGACACAAAGCGGATTACGGATTAACTCATTTAATCACGCACAAAATATCAACAGAGGGCCCTCCAATCAAAAAATCACCGTATAAAACACCTTATCATTTAAAACCATGGCTAGGAAGCCAAATAAGGGAAACGGAAGATCAAGGAATAATTAAAGAAAGTGTATTTTCTAATTAAAGAAAGTGTATTGTATAAAGCGATTGGTATTTTCCACTAGTAATAGTCAAGAAAAAAGATAGCACCTGGAGATTATGTATAGATTTTGGAGCACTAAATGCCGTCACACGTGATGAAGTTACCAAGAATTGATACGATTTTAGATTCGCTAGGAGGTACAAAATATTACACTAGTTTTGACTTAATAGCAGGATATTGGCAAATCGCTTTAGATGCAGAAACAAAGCATAAGGCTACAGTAATCCTAGACGATGGAAGAACGTTCACATTTGAACGTATGCCATTTGGCTTATCATTTAGTCCAAATTGTTTTAGTCGACTAATGAATTTGGTGTTAAAAGATAACGAACCAGGAAGGAAAAAAGATACCTTGGCTTATTTAGATGATGTAATTTTGTTTAATAAAAACTTGGAAGACCACTTAGGTCGGGCTTAGAAAAATACTGGAAAAGTTTGAAAAAGCAGGCTTAAAATTAAAACCAGAAAAGTTAAAAATACTAGTAACAAAATTAGTTTTCTTGGACACCTGATAAACCAAGGTACTATTTCACCAAATCCAGAATCACAGTCATAGAAAATCTACAGCCTCCTAAAGATCAAAAAAGCTGCAGATCAGTTTGTGGTTTGTTATGCTATTTCAGACGATATATTAAAAATTATGCAACAATAGCACAACCTTTGACAAACCTTTTGAAAAAATCAGGTAAATTCGAATGTCCAGCGGACGCAAAACAGGCGCTAAATGAAATAAAAAGGCAATTATTACTGGCACCAATACTTAAACTACCAGATTTGTCACAAGACTTCTGTTTTCAAACAGATGCTTCGGGGTACGGTATAGGAGCCATATTATTAAACAAAAATTCTGAAGGAGTAGAATCAACAGTTCAATACACTAGCAGGTCACTGTCGGAGGCAGAAAAAAAATATTCGACAGTTGAGAGGGAATTTTTGGCAGTTGTAGATTTTACAGAATATTTTCGACAATTTTTAGTTGGAAAAAAATTCATTTTATGCCTAGACCAAAAATCATTAATTTGGCTACATACGATGTAAAATACTTCAGCCCGGCTGACACGGTGAATTCTACGTCTGCAAGCATATTCATATACCCTAATATATATAAAGGGCCGTACAAACATTTTATCAGACTATTTGTCACGAAACCCAGATACGGAAGGAAATTTGATAACAACCATCCAGAACGAACTGGAAGGGCTAGAAATACTGTCTAATGAAAGTATTTCGGATCATCAAGATAAACATGATTTTTGTTTAGCGATGAAATCCTTTTTATCAAAAGGAACGGAACTGCAAGAGCACTTTAAACATTTTTTAAAGGACTTAGATAATTTTGATCTGGACGAAAGTAAAAATCTTTTGGTAAGATATCATAGACCGTCGCAAGAATATAGAAAAAATGACTTAAAAATTATTCCAGTAGTTCCAAAATCTCTGGAAGCAGAAATTTTACAGATGGCACATGCAACGATTGGCTGTCACATGGGAGAAGCAAAAACTATGGGGAGACTGAAAAGAAATTTTTATTTTCCAAAAATGTACTCAAAAGTAAAAGCTTTCATACATAGCTGCCAAGAGTTTGCCAAACAAAAGTCGCAACCAAGGACCCCTAGGGCTGAATTAGGTCTCTACCCCACCCCTTCAGGGGTAGAAGAATTAATGTCAATAGACATTTGGGGAACAGGAGGAAGTTTACCAGTTTCCAGGAAAGGAAACAGGTGCGTACTAACCATAGTCGACCACTTTAACTCATATTTATACGCTTTTCCGATTAAAGATGAAAAGACAAAAACCATTGCGAAAGTTTTGGTCAATCGCCTATTTTTGGAACACGGAATTTTTCCTAGAGTTTTACTTAGCGACAATGGGCCATGTTCTAGAGCCAAATTATTAGACAAAATTACAGAATATCTGGGTGTGAGACGATGGTTTACATCGTCTTAAATGGCCGCAGCTAATGGAAAGGTTGAACGCAAACATATGGAATTAGCTTACATGCTGAGAATACATGCAAGAGAGGAAAATGAAAATTGGGATGAACATTTACCATTTGTAGTCTCTGCAATAAATACAGCTTTTTCACGCTCCTTAAAAGAAACGCCATTTTTTGCAACATCTAAGAGATCCCAGAATTTGTTTAGATGAAATACAAAATGATAGAATATATTACAACCTAGACCAATATAAGCAAGAAATGGTGATGCGAATGAAAAAAGCTATGGAACAAGTTAAAGACAATCTGGAAGATGCGAAAACAGAACAAAAAGAAAAATATGACAGAACAAGCAAAAATAAAACAAATTACTGTTTAGGAGACTTGGTTTATGTGTACAAAACTAACCTGGATGGAACAAAAAAGTTAAAACCGAAATGGGATGGGCCCTGCAGAATTGTAATGATTCTACCAAATAACTTAACATATGTTCTGAAGCATCAGTATAAGGAAACGGAAGAAGTAGTACACCATAATAGAATAAAAAAAGGATATTTTTCAAAACCGTGGAAAACAGAGCCATTTCTTTCAGACGAAGAAATAGAGGAAACCATTTCACCAGTATTTATCAGAAGACCATATGAATTTTATGACCTTTTTAATGACCACAAAGGTTGGGAGGAATGGAAGGAGTATTTAGCCCAGTCTTGGCTACAAACTCTCCACAACAAACAAGAGAAAAAGCGAAATATTCGATGCTCATCGGATATTAGCGATGAAGAACATCAAACACAACATAAGGGTTTAAAACGTGATAAACCAAAGTGAAAATCCACCGAAGAAGAAAAATTGGAAGGAACTATTGAATTATCTGATTTTTATACATTAGACTCACCTACAGTCTTAACGCAAAAATGGCTTTTGGAACAAACACCATCTACCAGACGCGAGCTACTAGAATGTGACACTGATAATTCTTCTACAGAAACCGATATCACTAAACCTGGGCCATCGTTAAGAAAACCCTCTTTAAGAGAGAAATTATGGAGAAAAGTAAAGAAACCAGAGGGACAGCAACAAGTTCCCTTTTCAGAAGGGCAAGTAGCTAAATCACTTATGAAAAAGGCCAAACATCAGGAGAAACAAAAATTAAAGGTATTTGACGAGGCAACAAAACCGCGCTCGAATTCAGAGCCTTGTAAACCACACTATAGAGACCACGGAAAAACTTGCAAATATTATAAAGAAGAAAAGCAAAAATTTGGAGTCCAAAATTCGGACCAGGAAACGGAGAAAGGCAGAACAAGCGTAGCCCCCAGCAGATTAATATTTGAATAAAACAATTATAACGGAAAAAAAATAATAATAAATAAAAATAAAACGAGTAAAAAGCCTCTAAAGAAATATCTATATTTTTTTAATCGGTATGTAAATAACATCAAAGTTTTCCTTTCAATATATATCGCCAGTAAAAATTATTACCGTCACGTAGAAAAGAAATTCAAAAATTTTTAGCCTAAATACTCGTAAGTTCCCAGAAAAGAAATAAGCTCCGAAATGAAGTGACATAATAGCTTTCTGCAAAAAAAATTTGTTTCCGAGACGAGATAAAACTTCGCGAATGGTGTAATACCAGACTTGTCAAAACGAATTAGGCTAAGGCCGCGTAACTTTTAAATAGGTGTTGTGAAACTAATCAAATTATACATATTTAGAATCAGCATTAAAAGGCAATTCTTTTGATCTGTATATTGAAAAAATATATTTTGGCGGGATAACTAAAAAAAAAAAAAAAAAAAAAAAAAAAAAAAAAAAAAAAAAAAAAAAAAAAACGAAGGAGGTTAGTCTCCTGAAATAGGGTCATTGGAAGCTAGCAAATTTGGAGTGAGCTCAATCACTGCTGGTCTCTCGTTGTTAAGTAAATGCGAAGCATCTACTAATCTTTGACTCTCTGAGGTGACACTTTCAGTCAAATTTAGGAAAAATTTTGTTTTGAAGAAATTTAAAAATAATTATAATGAGAAAGGCAGCAAGAGTTTACATTAAGTGCGCGCGACATGTATAAGCTAGCTGTAATCCTGTTATAAATAGTAGAAGCTATAATAAATTAAACACTTACCAATAAGGACGGTATATATAAACAAGAAGCCGTAGATAAAATGGGTCACAATTTAAAAAGTATAGCACAGTGTAAAACAAAGTTTTCTCGGGTATAAATAATTTCTACTACTACTACTACTAACAACTCATAGCAGCACCAAGCCGGCTGAGGCCTACACAGCTACGCACGCTCCTCCTCCACCCCAATCTATTCAAAGCCTCACTTTTTACACCCGCCCACGAAGTTCCCATTTCCTTTAAATCTTTCTTTATGACGTCCTCCCACCCCAGACGGGGACGACCTGCTTTCCGTTTAGCCCTAGATGGTTGGCCGAAAAGAACAATCTTCGGCAATCTGTCATCCTTCATCCGCACAACATGCCCTAACCACCTCAACCTTTCTTTCATTATAGACCTAGAAAGCGGTATTGAACCACATTTTTCGTATACCCTATTGTTTGAAATACGGTCAGTCAGCCGGGTACCCATAACAATCCTTAAGCAATTTCTCTGGAAAACATCTAGCAAATCTTCATCCGCTTTTCGGAGCGTCCATGCTTCAGAGCCATATTTGACCACTGTCATCACTGTAGCTTCTAAGATTCTAATCTTGGTTTGTAGACTTATCTTCCTATTCTTCCAGACTTTTTTTAACTGTGAAAAAACACCCTGAGCCTTGGCTATTCTATTTTTAACATCTTCACTTCTCCCACCATTTTTACTAATAATACTACCAAGGTAAGTGAAGCTGCCCACCTGATCAATCTTTTTATTACCCAACGTCACCTTTTCATTTTCACTTATTCCTAGCCTTAGTGACTTAGTCTTCCTAACATTAATTTTCAAACCAATACTAGCACCCTGAACTCGCAAAACCTCTAAAACTTCATTCATTTTGCTCACACTTTCATCTAGGATGCTTAAATCATCAGCATAATACAAGTCCAGGAGACTTTTTCCTCCCCATTTGATTCCGTGGTCTCCCATTGCCTTTCCTGTGCTCCTTAAAACAAAGTCCATCAAAATAATCCATATAAAGGGGGATAGAACACAACCCTGCTTAACTCCTAATTTAATACAAAACCAGCTGCTAACCTCATTTCCTACCTTAACCGCAGCAGTGTTATTCTGGTACATAGCACTAATCACTTTAATGTATTTGTCTGGTATACCATACAAGGATAAAACTTTTACTAAAGCTCCTCTATCAACAGAATCGAACACTTGCTCATAATCTATAAAACTGAGGACCAAAGGTGTTTGAAAACTTAGGCACTTCTCAATTATTAACCTAAGAGTGAAAATTTGGTCAACACATCCTCTACCTTTTCTAAAACCGCACTGCTCTTCTCTTAAAACTTTGTCTACGGCATCTCTCAGTCTAAAAAGTATCATATTACTAAGCACTTTGCTACCTACAGAGACCAGACTAATGCCTCGATAATTACCACACTCACTTTTATCACCTTTCTTATAAAGTGGCTTAATTAAGGTTTTCCTAAAATCATTAGGTACTTCCCCTTTTTCAAAAATCATATTCATAATCTTCAATAACTTATTTCTAACCTCAGAGCCACCATATTTAAGAAACTCATTTACTACCCTATCAGCACCTGGAGCCTTGTTATTCTTTAATCCTTTTAGTACTGTTGCTAATTCCTCCTCACAAAACAAATCTTCCTTCACATCCTAGGTATCACAAACTTTTTCATTTTCCTCTATATTTTTTCCTGCAACTCTATCTCGGTTAAGCAAGTTCTCAAAATGTTCGGCCCATCTCGCTTTAGCTTTTTCCTTTTCTCTAATTGCCATCCCATTCCTATCTTTAACTGTTACAAGTCCGGATTGAATAATACCTCTCAATTTGTTAGCGTGCCAGTACAATATTTTACTATTATGCCGTCTAGCTGCATCTTCTAAATCTTCGGCAATTTTATCCCTGGCCTCCACTTCACACCTCCTTAGTTCATCTTTCAATGCTTTCTCCACTTTCTTTACATTTCTTTTGTTTTCATGCGATCTATAACTCAGATAATTCTTGTACAAGGCCTTTCTCCTTTCTATTAAACATAAAGCTTTTTCACTAATATTCTTAGCTGCAGTTCTAGCTTTCTTCCCTAATACACCTTCAGCAACTTCACAAATTATTTTTCTAAAATTATTCCAACCATCTTCCACATTATCAAATTTTAAACTCTCAAGTTTAGTATTCAACTGTTCCTGGAAAGTTTCTCTCAAATTCTCATCCTGGAGTCTACTAACATCATAACTTCCCGGGAGGTAATTACCCTTCCGATATTTCAGCTTTAAATTAACCCTTGACACTACTAGATGGTGATCTTTACTTTTAACATCAATAACAGCACTCCTATATACCCTAGTATCTTGTATTGATCCTGCCAGTCTTCGGTTTACTATAACATAATCAATAAGGTTTGCTGTCTTACCATCACGTGAATACCATACATTCACGACACACCATTAACAGAAATAATCAGGGCGAGGACATTGCAGGTGAAACACACCACTTACAGGACCATTGGTATTTAAAAACGAAACTGCTAAACGTCTTGTCATTGGGGGGGATCCACCAAGCTAACCAAATATAGATCGGAAATAAAAGTCAAATTTTGGAGGAGGTTTGAGCTGAATGTTCGGTGAGATTCTGGGACATGCTAGGAAAATAGCATCTTCCCACAATTTTACCGGGTACTAAACCCATAAACTTGTAGGACAGGGTAATAGTCAAAATATCACGAAAGGGACAAATTGCACTCAGTGAGTGTATAAAACTAAGGCGCAAATTAAACTGCGGAAAATTCCTGACACGAATAATATAAAAAAAAATTATAGGGAAACCGCAAAAAGAAAACCCCTATCTATAAGCAACTTTTGGCACGACATAGGCACTAATTTTTGGTAAAAATACCACAGACAGAAATATGTGTCTAAGATGAAAACCACACAATTTTTTGGGAATCAAGGATATCGTAAAAACGTACATTTTTATGAACAAATAAGAACTAGAAATTTCGGGGCAAAACTTAATTAAAAGTGTTAAAAAAAAATTAGCTGAAAAACTACAGTACTTTTCTAACACCAAAAACTTTCGAAAAAAAAATTTTGTTTTAATAATTTCAAAAAAATACAAGTTGCAAAAATTAGACACCCCCCCCACCTCTTAGAAATATGGAGATAATGAATTTGATCACAAAGGGCAATCAGCATAAAGCTTGTTAAGGTTATTGAAAAAGAACATGGAATATATAGATATAGGTTTAAAAAAAAGACATATTTTATTGAAAAAGCGGGAAAAGACTTGAAAAAAACCCTTAGGCTCCATTGAAATAGCGAATCAAAGAAAAAAAAGGGTTCAAGTTGAAAATATAGCCAGACGAAACTAAAAGGAAAATAAACTCAATGAAGTCAGTTAAACTCTGTTAGACGCACATATTGAACTTGCCGAACGAACTAGTATGAAAATTGTACTAAACAAGTACAAATAAGTAGCATTAATACTACGGAGCCACCGGTACATTGGTTAACGCGGGCCGAGATTCATAAAAATATTAGAGAAATGCTCAAAGTAGTCAAGAAAAGAAATTTGGCTCTCTTATGTGGAAGTTGTTTTCAGAAAAATGACTAGCATGACATAGAAAATTGAAAGTAAGGCACATAATAGCCTTAAGAACTTGAAGTTGAAACCTAAGACAAGACCACTAAAAGTGGGGAAGTTAAAGTGAAAATAGTCATTGTCACTTGTATGTCAAAAACTGAATTACTGTGTGCCATGAAGGCCAGGTATTTTCGGCAGAAGGGCCACTTTTTCTGAAAAAAGAATAGCCCAAGAAAAAAAATTGTAGCCACAAATTATTAAAATTAATTATTTTGTGTGCAGGTTCATAATAGTTTTTTTAGCTGTAGCCCATGACAAAAGGACCTGGAAACATTATAAGGAGCTACCAGAAGGCAGTCCTGGCAAGCGAACCTTCAGAGTACAGGCAAAGTCAATTGATAATGGCATTACAGGTATAAGGTGAACAGCAAAATTTTTTTAGCTTATCAGATATAAGCTGTAAACAAAAGCCTTAAACCAAAAAGACATTAAAGCTGAAAAAAGAGAGATTACAGACAAAAACGTTATAAAACTGTCTAAAGTACCTAGAAATTCGAAAAGAATTGAAAAGCTTAAAAGTTTGAATAGACAAACAGGCTTATAAGATAATGACATTTAATGACACAAGTGGGTTCGAAATAGAACCAAAGTTTTAAAACAAAATGTATGTAGTCGTATATGAGAAAAGTTATATAGTTGTAACAAATGTAATTGAGAAAATATCTACCGTTATAAATACTAGTCTATACCGTGTTTTGTTTTTAAAATGCTTTAAGTTTTAACCAATAGTATAATAACATATCTAGTTTCGAGACTTAAATACTTGTGTAAGTTATTACACATTGCTTATATATATATACGCTGTTTTAATTTACTTTAAATTTTAACTAGTGATGTAATGTTATATGTAAATGTTTGACCTCGAGTCAAAGTATTATAATTTTTTTTATTGTAAAATAATCTGTTTAGTGTTAAGTTTGAAAGAATAATCCAGCAAGGAACATAATGTTTCAATTTAAGCGGGTTATTATTTTTGGGAGTAATTAAAAAAGTGGAGAAAGCAATTAAAAGTAATTAACTTTCGAATGCATTGATATATACGAAAATTGAGTGTTTCATTCTGCTATATATGTAAAAATATATGCTTTATATGTATACTAATGTGGATATTTATTTTAGATACAGCATTAGCTATTTTTTGGGGGAAATCAAAATTTTCGTAGCATCTTTTCGGATCCATTTTTCCTTCAATCATATTTTGAAACATTTTTGGAAAGTAACAAATTTTGAAGACACTTCAAATATATCCTGATACTAGCATCTCATACTCGATCAACTGATATTTTGGAAACTATAGCAGTAATACAGACTTTACTACAAGTTCGTCAGAAAGTGAGATAAAATCAGAACTTAATTTAGGCCTAGAAAATGTGCTACATAGCCCAATGGCTTATGTTATTGAAATATGTGAAAATGCTTTGTGCTGGAAAAATATGTGAAAATTTAAAAATCAAAAATGTTATGTGTAATTTACCCAAGGCGTTTCTAAAACGAAATATAAACGAAATATCAACCACATCACACAGATAAACTAAATTATTAATGGGAATTAAAATTAAACAAAAAAAATTAATAAAACTTTTCTAATACAAATCTAATTTAAGCAAAACCACTAATATTATGTTTAAGCCGCTTGGGGTCAAGTAAAACAGAAGATGCATATGAAGAGGGTAAAAGAGCAATTGTCAGTCCTAGAGACAGAGAAAGAGAAACAAGGATGAATTTCGAATTGAAATCCTTCGACAAAAAAAGAACATGGCCAATATTGGACCAGAAACATAACCCTAAGGAAACCCATTGAGGGTAGATGCACAAAATGACCCAAAAATGGCAGCATAATAGCTGAAAACGAAATTAAGTTGTTTTAAAAGTAAAATATTGAGAATTGGGACAATTCTTCTTTAAATGGGGAGTATTGTGGTAAAGCTTTCTAATTTAGTTAATTATTAATTGAGTAAAAATATATTTAGACGCAAAAACAAAGTTTCAAAATACCAATTTTTAAGATAAAGATACAAATCGTGGAATGTGTGGTATTGGAGGGAACTTGCTCAATAACCAATTTCCTGGCTAAATGCGTCAATGTACCGGAAGGACGTGGTTAGTTTTTCGTATATATACCCCAATTTTTGAGACTGGAGGCAGACTTTTTGACTTGCCAGGTGAACCTCTGCCCGTTTATTTTCTCATTAGAAATACCTTGGGATTTTGTCGGATCATTGTAAGTGTCTGTATCTTATTATATATTATTGTAGTTTTTGAGACTTTTGGTCTACTTGGGACAGCCGGTCCCAGTAATAAGTATATATCTGATTATTATTATATGTTAAATGAATAAAAGTATTGTATTTTAGACAACCTATCTACAATCTACCTTTAGCCCTCGAACATACCCGGTACGCCTCAGTAGTTCGGTCACAGCCTAAGGCACGCTACCAAAGTTTAACTACCTTAGGGCCAGAGTTTATCTCCCCTATAAAGGGAGAATAAAGTCATCTACGACTACAACCCCCCAATTACCATAGAATAACACTTCAATCAGAACTTTATGTAGGCCTAGAAAATATGCTACATAGCCCAATGGCTTATGTTATTGAAATATGTGAAAATGCTTTGTGGGAAAAATTTGTGAAAATTTAAAAATCAAAATGTTATGTGTAATTTACCCAAGGCATTTCTAAAACGAAATATAAACGGAAATGTCAACCAGAAGGTAATATCAACCACGAAATATCAACCACATCACACAGATAAATTAAATTATTAATGGGAATTAAATTTAAACAAAAAAAATTCATAAAACTTTTCTAATATAAATCTAATTTAAGCAAAACCACTAATATTATGTTTAAGCCGCTTGGGGTTAAGTAAAACAGAAGTTTCATATGAACAGGGTAAAAGAGTAATTGTCAGTCCTAGAGACAGAGAAAAAGAGAAACAAGGATGAATTTTAAATTGAAATCCTTCGACAAAAAAAAGGAACATGGCCAATATTGGACCAGAAACATAACCCTAAGGAAACCCATTGGGGGTAGATGCATATAATGACCCAAAGATGGCAGCATAATAGCTGTAAACGAAATTAAGTTGTTTTAAAAGTAAAATATTGAGAATTGGGACAATTCTTCTTTAAATGGGGAGTATTGTGGTAAAGCTTTCTAATTTAGTTAATTATTAATTGAGTAAAAATATATTAAGATGCAAAAACAAAGTTTCAAAATACCACTTTTTAAGATAAAGATACAAATCGTGGAATGTGTGGGCTTGGAGGGAACTTGCTCAATAACCAATTTCCTGGCTAAATGCGTCAATGTACCGGAAGGACGTGGTTAGTTTTCCATATATATACCCCTATTTTTGGGACTGAAGGCAGACTTTTTGACTTGCCGGGTGAACCTCTGCCCGTTTATTTTCTCATTAGAAATACCTTGGGATTTTGTCGGATCATTGTAAGTGTCTGTATCTTATTATATATTATTGTAGTTTTTGAGACTTGTGGTCTACTTGGGCCAGCCGGTCCCAGTAGAAAGTATATTTCTGATTATTATTATTATATGTTAAATGAATAAAAGTATTGTATTTTAGACAACCTATCTACAATCTACCTTTAGCCCTCGAACATACCCAGTCGGTACGCCTCATTAGTTCGGTTACAGCCTAAGGCACGCTACCAAAGTTTAATTACCTTAGGGCCAGATTTTTTCTCCCCTATAAAGGGAGAATAAAGGCATCTACAACTACAACACCCCCAATTACCATAGAATAACACTTCACAACAAGAAGATGCCCCTCTTCATCAACTATTATTTTTATGTTGGCATTGTCTATGAGTGCAATCATCTCCAGATATCTCAAACTTGCATATCCACCATCATAGGAGTTGAATTTTTTTGATACTCCAAAGAAATTAATTCCTTACTGTCATGACAATGCACGCATACGTTTCCTATAGTGTTACCACTTGTACTTATTTCATAGTTTAAATACTTCTCCTTGTCAGCATTCAATGCTACAATAGCACTATTATGTGAACACACTTTCTTAAAATGCTTCATCTTCACTTTTTTAGAGATATTAGTTATGTGTTTATCGCTCCACTGCGTAGAAAATACTGATTTAATACATGTAATAAACTAGGTAGTGTCGATAACCGGCCATAGAGTACCTGTGGGAGAGCCGTATCATTTCTCTAAGCAAGCATAGAGTACAATTGTTAGAGCTGTAAGCATATTTTATGTCATTTTAAGATACGTAAAAAAAAGTTGAATAATTTCGAAGTAAAAAAAAAATTTAGTCCAATAAAAAAAAGTGCTACTACAAACAATATTTTTCTAATAGTAAAAGCTACGACTAACATTTCTATATCATTCTCATTTTGAATTTGGAAAATATTTAAAGAGATTTTTTTGGTTTTA
Source organism: Artemia sinica (assembly GCA_027921565.1). Classification (NCBI taxonomy): domain Eukaryota; kingdom Metazoa; phylum Arthropoda; class Branchiopoda; order Anostraca; family Artemiidae; genus Artemia; species Artemia sinica. Next base: position 16,814,292 of record CM051270.1, on the reverse strand, counting down.
AGTAGGTTTCATGTCATTCAAAGAGATGTAAAAAAAAGTTGAAAAAAATACCAGGTTAAAAAAATAAATTCAAAAAAAATTCAAAAAAATGTGTGGAGGAGGGCAAAAAATTTGGGGGGGGTCTTTTGGAGGTTGGGGATAAAGGACCTTTGGAGATTGAGGTCCCTCGTGGTTAGGGTCATTAGTGCTTATGATCCTTGACGGTTCATACGCATACACACATCACTACTTGATTTGCATGGATTTCTAAGGGTTGTTCTGAATTTCATTATTAAAATTCTTTCCTTGCCGTCTACATCTCTCTTAGTATCAACTTTTTAGTATACTATAATGTTAGACAATATTTTATATTGACAACACTGTTCAAACGGTACTTGTATATTATACAGAACACATCAGAGAAGTAAAGCTAGGTCAACTCACAATGTCATTATATCATCGTTAACGATTTTCATAGATTGATGTTATTCCAAATTTATAACAAATTGCCTGAGTTAACAACCCCTTTGGAATTACCTTAAGTGGTAATCAGTTTAATCCTTTTATAGCATCTTCATACAATCCAATTCGCAAATGTTATCTAGCTCTGTTTTTTCCCTATTATTCAATTAAGATCGTTCATACAGTCCAATTCACAATTGCTATACCTTTTTTCGCAAATATAGTAATTAATACCCATATACCATCATTAAACCTACCATTGAATGCTAATAGCCGTAAGCTTGGCTGTTAACCATTTTACAGAAAAGTTCAACAAGCCTATGAATACAAGACGAAACATGAATATAAGCCCTCCAGCTGAAAACCAGTATTTCTAGAAAAAGACCATTTTTGATTAAGGTGTGTAGGTGTGAAACTGCACTGTATATTCATGCCTCAGGCGTATAGTTGTATATCTCCTTGTATATTTCGCGCCTTTATATAGATCACTTCTGATGCTTGTTGTAACATGTCTTCTAAGAACACATCTTATCGTCCTTGATTTTCTTTCATCATTACCTAAGGCCTCTTTTCCTATACCTTTTCATTTAGCCGTTTAGATTCGTTCATAGTCTTTTGGAATTTTGCATAACGTCATAGATAGCAAAAAATACTTTTCCAGTTTTTCACAAGATCCAATATTTGGCTTTAATTACGCTTTTATATAATTCAGAAACAACCAGGTATGTTTCATTGCATATACCCTCTGAAATATATAAATTATATATTAGTGTAATTATCGTGTTATTCTTTAGTTCTAAGCCATAGGGTGGCAAATCAGCCTTTGCAATTGAAGTAAGAAATTCTGATGTGCATTCGACTTCTATTTCCTGTTTGTCGTTCAGAGACGCTAAAATACACATTCGTTCATTGCATTGTAATTTGACTCGTCTTCCAACCGTAGATTTCGTTGTTCAACTTTTTCGTTTGCAATTTAATGTGTTTCTTATTATCGCTCGTTCCATGTCTCTTGATTTAGCTATTCGGAATCATTCGTCATTTTGCGTAATTTCACTTTCCTGATAGACACCAAAACTGCTTAAACCACCCCTGGGAAAATGAAGTATGTTGCTCTTTAAATGCATATGAATGTTACACTATTTATGTGAAATATATAGTGTAACAATATATTTATGTGAAATATATTTATGTGAAATATATATATATATATATATATATATATATATATATATATTATATATATATATATATATATATATATATATATATATATATATATATATATATATATATATATATATATTTGTTCCTTTTGTTTTAGCTTTGTTCCATTTTGTTCGCTTTCATTTGTTCCTTTTGTTTTAGTTGTATAGAATCATACCTTATCTTCAGTAATTTCAGTTGCATCGGAGATATTAAAAATGATTCGACCACGCCTAGGAAAAAATGAAGAAAGTTGCTTTTTAAATGCAAATGAATGTGACACCATTTATGTGAAATATAAAAAAAAATTTTAACTAAGGCTGTATACTAATTTTCCAAAAGTCATGACCTATCTAGATCATTTTTTCAGGGCAAGAAATCCTAGCATGCCAATTTTCAGAAAAAATATTTAGCCATATCCGAGAAATAATAAATATATACATAATGATTGCTCTTTTACAGAGAATGTTATAAAATTCAGTAACAAATAGGTATGTTCCATTGTATATAGCTTCTGAAATATCTAAATTACGAATTAACAAAATTAGCGTGTTACTCTTAGTTTTAAGTTGTAGGGTGGTAAATCAGCAATTTCAATTGAAATAAGGAATTTTTTCGTGAATTTAATTCCTTCTTCCTGTTTATCCTTCACAGACACAAAAATGATACGTTCCTTCATTTCTTCTTAATTTTGATCTAAATTATGTATTAGCATAATATCGTGTTATTCTGTAGTTGTAAGTCATAAGATGGAAAATAAACAAGTTCAGTTGAATTAAGAAATTCTGCCGTGAATTAAATTCCTCCTTCCTGTTTATCCTTCCCTGACACAAAAATGGCAAGTTCCTTCATTCCAGTGTAATTTTGATTCGTCTTCTATCCGCAATTTTATTGTGTAACATTTTGTTTGCAATTCAATGCGATTGTCGTTGTACTTCATTTTTGTTCGTCATTACCTCAGACATTTCTTCCATGCCTTTCTCTTTAGCTGGTTGGATTTATTTATCATCTTATATAATTCCGCATGACATCAAAGAAGCCAAAAAGACTTCTTTTCTAGCTTCCCTCCAGCAACTATATTTTTGTTTTAATCTGATTAATCGTTGTGCTTCATTTTCGTTCATCATTACCTCAGACTTCATACCATTTGCTTTAGCTGTTTGGATTCATCTATCATCTTATATAATTTGCCATGACGTAATAAACTTTAAAAAGGCTTCTTTTCTAGCTTCTTCCCAGTAACTATATTTTTGCTTTAACATCTAACAAACAATAAAAAGGCTTGTTTTCTAGCTTCTCCCCAGTAACTATATTTTTGCTTTAACATCTTAAATTGTTAATAAAATATTAATATTTTGGTTAGTCTTTTATCCGCAGTTTTCATTGTGCAATATTTTTGTTTGCAATCAATGTGGGTGCCGTTTTGCTTCATTTTCGTTCTTCATTACTCAGATATTTTTTAATTTATTTTGCTCTAGCTGTTTGTATTAATTAACCATCTTATGTAATTACACATGAAGTTATAGAAACTAAAAAGACTTCTTTTCTAGCTTCTCGTCAATAACTATATTTTTGCTTTTATTGCGATATATTTTACACTTGGTGAATTTCCTGGGATTACGAAATTCTTGAAGTTCTGGGCGAAATTTCCAATATGAAATTATTTTTATAAAATAAAAATGCACTCAATTTAGCCAACACCACTTAATTTCAACGAAAAAAATAAATACGTTTTTTTCTTTGAAATGTATCACTTGTCAAAATTCACATAATAGCTTTTATTTCAAAACGCTTGCTCAATCCAAAGTATTTGGAATTAACCGTTAAAATCTACCCTCATTTCATGCTACTGATTTGACTCTTTAATTACCCATCCGTAAGGATAAGCTTTGATTTAGCGATTCTTCAAAGCGCTTTGAAATAGGGAACAAATTTATGGTAAAATGTATTTTGACGTGGTGAAAAAGTGATTACTGTACTTGCCCTAGAACCATGCAATGAAATGGGGGGAAGGGGTTTTAGTTGTTAATTTTATATGCACAATCCTATCAGCTTCAATTTAAGTATACTCACCGTTGTTTGGGGCATCACTTTGGATAAGGGTTACCTCCATCCCTTAATGTACTTAGAAATTTTGGAGGTGCCCACCTCACCTGCCCAGAGTCTCAGGCAAGTGACCCTAACCTTGAAAAAGTGGAAATTGGCTTAGATTGCTAAACTGAGCTGGAAACAATGAATAGATACTATTGGGAAAGTGATTGGAGACGGTGGGCATTCGTGAACAAGTGCTAAATTGAGAGAGGAATTTGGGAAAATATTTAGGGGCGCCCACCCGCCCAGAGTCTCGGGCAAGTGACCCAAAAATTAAAAAAATTGTGAAAAATTCAAATTTTTTTTCAGAATGTGGGGCTAAGTTTAGGCAACGAATAGGTACTATTTGAAAGATAAAGATGGCTTTAAACGATTGTTTGCCTGTTATTTCAAGCAAATTTATGGTCCTATGTCAATTTTAAATTCTTGGTCAGCCTTCTTAAGACCATAGGCGGGTGTGCCTTGTTTGCCTCTCATTACAGGCAATCTAACGGTCTTATGTCAATTTTTTGAATTCTTGATCAGTATGCCTAAGACTCTAGACAGGCATGCCTTTCCAAAAACTAACCTGACAAGTATGTGTCCAATAAGAGAGTCATGCATACTCCTGCCATTTACCCGTGCCCCAGCCATTTAAACATTTGCCTCTCAATTACTTGGACTATCTGTCTTGGCTTTTCTCTGTCTACAATTACCCAGCGTCTTGATGCAACCTATTGCAAAATACTTGATAACTTCAATTCAAAGATCTGTAAATAAATTCTGATCTGTAGGTATGCTCAAATAATATACTTTTTAAAGTTCCTTCTTTCACTGTTCATCTTGAAATTGAAAAGTGTGCTCTCCTCGCTTGTATGCAGATCACAGTAGACAGAATATACCCAGTAAGCTTATCGCAGATCATTTCTGGTCTTCGTGAACAAAAAGCTCCTCCCAGTTATTTCTGCATTAGCGGGAATGCGGGTTAGTCTATTTCCGTTTGTTTCAATGCACTTTGATGAAAACAGACGGAAACAGACTAACCTGCATTCCTGCTAATCTGACTTCGCCTATGTTTATATCTGCAAAAACGTTCTCCGGAGCACTCGCACCCCGGTCCGGGTTTTTATAATGGGTGGGATAGAGAATGATCATACTGCTAATTATATAAACTGTGATGCAGATTTTATACCCTGAAGAAACAAAGGAACTACCAGGTAAGTGGATCAACAAACTCTTGCGTAAGGCATGTAACGGGAAATATCCGATGCTTGCATTTGGTAAAAATTTTGGAATCAAAACAAACCCTTCTGTAGGTCACTCAACGAGAAAACCTTTATGCTCGGGGTACAAAGCCTTCTCGAACCAAAACAAACTCTTGTGTAGGCTATGTAGCGGGAAATATCCGCCTTTTGTTTTTGTTACAAATTTTGGAATCAAAACAAGTCTTGTGCTGTCAACGTAACGGGAAAACCTTTGTGCTGGGGGTACAAAGGCTTCTTGGACCAAAATAAGTCTTGCGTAAGCTCTACCAAAATAAGTATCGTTGACTCACAAAACTACGTCATTCACATTTAAATTTACATAAATAAACATTAGCTGTTTGTATTCACTGAAAATTGTTTTCAAGAGAAAAATTATGCAAACACATGTAGAAATAAATACCCAGTTGCTTGTTTAAAGGGAGTATAAACATTCATTATTCTTTAGGTTTAAGTCAAGAGGTGTCAAATAAGGAATTTTATTCGAGTTAAGATATCCTGACGTGAAATTAATTCCCCCGTCCTGTTAATGAATCAAAGAATCATCCAATTTATAGGATTTGCTTTTCTTTTGGGACTCATCGTAATTCTCACTGTTGTTTCTCTTCTAGCCGCAGATTTCATTTACGATTCGATATATCCGTTCTGACGCTGGTTGTCACATGTCTTCTAGCCATAGCTCTCGTTTGTGCTTCATTTTTCGGCATCATTACCTTCGAATTTTTTTTTTTCCGTGGTATTTACTTCAGCTGCTCGGGTTATTTCAAAATAATGCGTAATTTCGCATTACGTCATATATACAAAAAACTTCTTTCCCAGATTTGCCCAGTCGTCATGTTTTTGCTTTAATTACGTTGTTGTATAATTCAGTAACAACCAAGAACGTTTCTGCTCAGAGTCATTTGACATCTTGTGTAATTCTGTACGTGTCATAGATACTAAAGTAGAGATGACCCTATTGATCGTGTCAGCACACCATATATGGGCATAGAACCACGTGGTTTATGGATTTTGTCAGTGAGAGTTTGAAAAACAGGAACTTTCTCACATTTTTTATGGTTTTTGTCAGTGAGAATTTGAAAAAACAGGAACTTTCTCACATTTTTGTGTGTTTTTATGGACTTTGTCAGTGAGAATTTGAAAAAACAGGAACTTTCTCACATTTTTGTATGTTTTTATGGATTTTGTCAGTGAGAATTTGAAAAAACAGGAACTTTCTCACATTTTTGTATGTTTTTATGGACTTTGTCAGTGAGAATTTGAAAAACAGGAACTTTCTCACATTTTTGTATGTTTGTTGTCAGTGAGAATGGAAAAACAGGAACTTTCTCACTTTCATGGATTATTGAGTCTAATGGGGGCAGGTCAATGACACTTCCTTCTTGTTGTTGCTCTCAGCGAATGTTATGATCCAGAAATAGTATTTGTTGTTGTTGCTCGAGGCGAATGTTATGAGTTTCCAGGAAACAGTTAGATCACGTGTTTCCTTCTCAGCCAATCAGCGAGTCGGTTACATCTCCCTTCTCAGCCAATCAGAGGGCTTGTTTACATATTAGCGGTGGAGGGAATATAAGGAAAGGATTTTTGCTATAGTTTTATTAGTCTGTGAATAGAATTCAAAGGAGTGAGAAGAACAGTTTTGACTTTACTCATTCGGATATATATTTGTAATAATGAGTGGAATGTTTACACTATTAGAAGTTGATAGTGGAGTTGATGGAAATAATACAAGAGCACCAAACATTGCGGTGGAAATCACGAAAGGATCGCGGCTTTGTCTGGAATGGGATGGCCCAGGGGTTGGGGGGAGGATGAATGGATGGATGGATGACCCCCCCCCCTCAAACCTAACCACCTTGCAATCTTTATACTCGATGGAAAACGTAAAATATATTCTTTTACCCTCAAAACCTAACCCCACCCCATTTTTTTTACAATCAAATTCTCGCAAATAGAATTAATTATCCTTTCGTTAAATTCCTGTTTTTTATTTTCAAATAAAATTATTTTCCTTGGTCACCCTCCAGTATATTCAGGTGGTCACCCCCCCCCCCATACAATACAAACATCATTATACAATCTTTATACTCGGTGAAAAACGTAAAATATATTCTTTTACCCTCGAAATCTAACCCCCCCCCCCATTGTTTTACAACCAAATTCTCGCAAAAAGAAATAATTCTCATTTCGTTAAATTCCTTCCTTCTGTATTTCCAGCTAAAGCGACCACTGACTTCTCTCAATTTTTAATGAAAATGCTGTTCTGTTTTGACACAAGACTCCAGTGCGAGGTTAAAATTAGCTGTCACCCCTTTTCCTATGTGTTTACGAACGCGGCAGCCATAGTCAAAAGGAACTGTTTCTCTGTCAAAATTAAAACACTTTGAGGCAATTGTAATAATTAGGCGCAGACGCAATGCGCTATTTTGGAGAAGTGAAACAGATTATTTTCAAGCTTTTTTCGATAAAGTTTCTTTTATATTCCCAGGAGGGGAGCGTGAATCCAGGATTTTTGCTGGAGAGGGGGTTAGCGCTTTTATTGTTGGGGAGGGGGTTAACGCTTTTAATGGTGACAAAATAGAAATGAAAGATTGTTTTTATCATAATTGTTTTCTACTTCGTTGTGCGAACCATTTCTCTTTGACATTTTAGCGATTTTAACTATAGCATTTGAATAAAAGGTAGTAAGATATATTCGTTATTGATCTGGCATGCGCTTGAATAAAAAACTGAACGTTCGTATAATAATGCTTTGAGTTATTTCTGAGAAAAGTTGAATTTATTATAATCAAACTATGATTTTCAGAGTTTAGGTTGCTTTCGACAAAGATTTCTCTTTACATACGGCAAATTTCCACATGGTGATTGATCCATGACCCTTCTAAATATGATAGAAGCTACTACACCCTGCTTCAATCTCTTTTTACGTATTCAAACTGAATGTTCGTATAACAATGCTTTGAGTTATTCCTCAGAAAATTGACCCCTCCAAATATTTACTCAGAGGAGCGGGTGCTGAAATGTAAAACGTTACTTATTTGCCAATCATTTTCACAGTTTTCAAGTTGGGATCTTTGAAGACACTCCCTCCTTCTCAGTTTATTCTATGAAAGTGAGCTGTATTTGTTAGAGTTTCAGAAACATTACATATTCATTTAATTTAAACACTTTTTTTTCAGATATAATAATGTTTGGTGTGATTGACACAGAATATATTGGTCTGAAATATTCCTCAACTGGCATTATTTTCGAAGCAGCTTTCTTACTCCTAGACAGTCAACGACGTGAAATTCATTGCTATAAATGGAACATCAGATACAATATGTATAAGTACGAGAAAAACAGATGGAGTCCAACACTAAATTTTATAAATCGAAATGGCTTTTACGCTAAAACCATACGACCACATAATGAAAATGGCTATGAAATAAAACATGTACAAGAGGAAATTCAGGAAATATGCAGTTTTTTCGGTGTGCAAGCTGTTTATGTTAAGGGAACGTGCCAACTGATAAACTCTTACTAGAATAATGTGATAAAAACATTGCATTATTCAATTTAGAAGACTTCAAATGTGAGAAATACCTGCATTCAGTCCATGACCCAGAAGATGAAGTTAGATATTTCGCTCAATGGATACCGGAAAAGATACCTGACATGAAAAATGCATCAGATATCCAAAGTCCTAAACTTGCTCCTCCTCATATCAAATGGATTAAGCTTCTTTTTTTTTAAATATGTCATTATTTTTTTTCAAATGTTTTTAAATATGTTTAAGCAATAAATATCTTAACCCTCAACCGTTTTTATTCTTTAGAATAGTCTATCGCCATGAAAATTATACTTTCAGATTCAACATGTCAGGGAACACACTTTCAAGTTCAGCATGTTGGAGAACCCTAAATAGTCACCCCTAAAAAGGTAAGTTAACCCTAAAAGGTTAAAGAATTTCCCTGAAATTACACTTTCAGATCCAACAGATCAGGGTACAAACTTTCAGGTTCAGCATGTAGGAGAACCCTAAATGCTCATCCCTAAAAGGTAAGTTAACCCTAAACGCTTAAAGAATTTCTCTGAAATCACACTTTCAGGTTCAGCATGTAGGAGAACCCTAAATGCTCATCCCTAAAAAAGGTAAGTTAACCCTAAACGCTTAAAGAATTTCTCTGAAATCACACTTTCAGATTCAGCATGTAGGAGAACCCTAAATGCTCATCCCTAAAAAAGGTAAGTTAACCCTAAACGCTTAAAGAATTTCTCTGAAATCACACTTTCAGGTTAGGTAGGACCCCGACCCACACTACCCCAACCCCGAAGTAACCCCCCGGCCCCAAAGCCCCCCGGGCCCCCAAAGACCCTCCGTACCCCGCAATACTTTTCAAAAGGCTTTATTATATCTTTTCAGAACAAGTTCTTTTCTTAATATCCTTCCTAAACCCATTTTACAAGTTGAAGTACCCATACTTTTCACCCACAACTTTACTTTACAGCTTTTGAATGCTCCAACACCAAGCAATACTTTTCAAATGGCATTTCAGAACAAGTTATTTTCTTAATGTCCTTCCTAAACCCATTTTACAAGCTGAAGTTCCCATCCTTTTCACCCACAACTTTACTTTACAGCTTTTTGAATGCCCCAACTCCAAGCAATACTTTTCAAAAGGCATTTCACAACCAGTTCCTTTTCTTAATGTCCCTCCTAAGCCCATTTTACAAATTGAAGTACCCATCCTTTTCACACACAACATTACTTCACAGCTCTTGAAGGCCACAACACCAAGCAATACTTTTCAATGCATTTCACAACAAGTTCTTTTCTTAATGACCCTCCTAAACCCATTTTACAAGTTGAAGTACCCATCCTTTTCAACCCACAACATTACTTTACAGCTTTTGAATGCCCCAACACATAGCAATACTTTTCAAATGGCATTTCAGAACAAGTTATTTTCTTAATGTCCCTCCTAAACCCATTTTACAAGTTGAAGTACCCACCCTTTTCACCCTCAACTTTACTATACTGCCTTTTTGAATGCTCCAACACCAAGCAATACTTTTCAAATGGCATTTCAGAACAAGTTATTTTCTTAATGTCCTTCCTAAACCCATTTTACAAGTTGAAGTACCCACCCTTTTCACCCACAACTTTACTTTACAGCTTTTTGAATGCCCCAACACCAAGCAATACTTTTCAAAAGGCAATTCAGAACCAGTTCCTTTCTTAATGTCCCTCATAAAACCTTTTTACAAATTGAAGTACCCATCCTTTTCACACACAAAATTACTTTACAGCTCTTGAAGACCACAACACCAAGCAATACTTTTCAATGCATTTCACAACAAGTTCTTTTCTTAATGTCCCTCCTAAACCCATTTTACAAGTTGAAGTACCCATCCTTTTCAACCCACAACTTTACTTTACAGCTTTTGAATGCCCCCAACACCTAACAATACTTTTCAAAAGGCATTTCAGAACCAGTTCCTTTCTTAATGCCCCTCCTAAACCCATTTTACAAGTTGAAGTACCCATACTTTTCACCCACGACTTTACTATACTGCATTTTTGAATGCTCCAACACCAAGCAATACTTTTCAAATGGCATTTCAGAACAAGTTATTTTCTCAATGTCCTTCCTAAACCCATTTTACAAGTTGAAGTTCCAATCCTTTTCACCAACAACTTTACTTTACAGCTTTTTGAATGCCCCAACTCCAAGCAATACTTTTCAAAAGGCATTTCAGAACCAGTTCCTTTTCTTAATGTCCATCATAAAACCTTTTTACAAATTGAAGTACCCATCCTTTTCACACACAACTTTACTTTACAGTCTTTTGAATGCGCCAACACCAAGCAATACTTTTCAAATACATTTCAGAACAAGTTTTTTTCATAATGTCCATCCTAAACCCATTTTACAAGTTGAAGTGCCCATCCTTTTCACCCACAACTGTACTTTACAGCTTTTTGAATACCCAACATCAAGCAATACTTTTCAAAGGCATTTCAGAACTAGTTTGTTTCTTAGTGACCCTCCTAAACCCATTTTACAAATTGAAGTACCCATCCTTTTTCACCCACAACTTTACTTTACAGCTTTTGAATGCTCCATCACCAAGCAATACTTTTCAAAGGCATTTCAGAACAAGTTCTTTTCTTAATGTTCCTCCTAAACCCATTTTACAAGTTGAAGTACTCATCCTTTTCACCATAACTTTAGTATACTACTTTTTGAATGCTCCAAACACCATGCAATACTTCTCAAATGACATATCAGGAGCTAATTTTCTCATTGATGTGAAGAAAAGTTCAAGTTCTTTTCCTAACTATCCATATGAAAAGAAATAAGTTACAGATCAATTCTATTTTTCAAGAAAAAATAAAAATTTTCCACTTCAGTTCAGATTTTTCTCAAAGAGATGGAAAAATTTAAAATTACTATTCTAAATTTTTCATAGAAGATACAAAAAGTTATACGTTGATCATGATAAGTTAACTCAAGTCTGAATTTTATTAAAGAACTTACAGTTCAATTCTAATTTCTCCAGAGAAAAATAAAAATCTTCCTCTGCAGTTCTTTATTTCACAAAGACACAAAGAAATTTAAATTTCTCTTCTGAATTTTCGTAGAGAAAAGAAAAAGTTATAGTTCAATTCTATTTTTTTTCAAAGAAAATGAAAAATCTCCAACTTTTTAATAAACATTCTAAGCGCTTAACATGCTAACGTTTCCTAAGATAATAGAAATATAGCAAAGTAATGCATAAAATATTTTTATTGAAGTAACAACATAAAAATATGTTACAGACATTATTTTACATTATTAACATCATCGAACAGCATTGAACATTCTGAATCTGTACCATAAAATAATTTATCAAGTTCTCTCTCTCTTGATACTAGAGTTACTCGCTTCTCTTAGTTCGTAACCACTAGAATAATCATTCATCCATTTGAGTCATATACAATTTCCACTGGGAATGTCACCTACTGATTCAATACACGTTTCATCATAGGTATTATTTGATTCATTGACTATATGATCAATAGTAGTAATAATGCTCACTTGTGCTTCATTTTCCAATCAATTTGTCATTATATTCATTAGTAATATTGTCTGCCAATGCTCTTTTTATTTTACCTGCAATTTCACTGTCTATTATCACATTATTTTTACAGAGGCAGCAGTTTTGGCACGTTGACAAGATATGATTTATAATGTTGGTGCAGCAGTAGGCTCTTCTTTTCTTTACTGATTTCATTCGAATGCTAACACCGGAAAGATGGCAATAAGATCTATCAACAGCTAACATGTTACCAGAACCATTAGCTAGAAGTTGCCCATCTTCATCGACTATTATTTTTAAGTTGGCCTTCTCTTTGAGCACTAACTTCTCTGGAAATGATACTTTCACATATCCACCTTTTGAATGATGAAAATTCTTGACTACTCCAAAGGAATTTAACTCCTCACTGTCATGACAACGTAGGCACACATTCCCAATAAGATCTCCACTACTACTTGTCCCATAGTTCAAATATATCTCTTTGTCAGCATTCAAGGCAACAATGACTTTATCATGTGCACACACTTTCTTCGAATAATTCATTTTCACGTCTTTTTTTAAAATATGTTTAGGTGTTTATCCCTCCAATGGTAAAAAATGACTGATTTAACGCACGTAATAAACTCGATAGTCTCGATAACCTACCATGGGGTACCACTGGGAAAGCCGCTCCCATTATAAGAGCAACCATAGAGTACGTTTGCTACACCCGCAAGCATGCATAGTGAGAGAAAAATACAAAGTCGACCTGGGGGGATTTTCCGGCGAGTATGGTTAGGTTAGGTTAGACTAGATTAAGTTAGGTTAGATTAGGTTAGGTAAAGTCAGGTTAGGTAAGTTAGGTTAGGTTAGCTAAGTTAGGCTAGGTTAGCTAGTAAACATCTCTCCATGTTTAAGTTAGGTTAGGTTAGGCTAGATTAAGTTATGTTAGGTTAAGTTAGGTTAGGTTAGCTTACGTACGCGCGCGTACGTAGGCTAACCTAACCTAACTTAACCTAACATAACTTAATCTAGCCTAACCTAACCTAACTTAAACATGGAGAGATGTTTACTAGCTAACCTAGCCTAACTTAGCTAACCTAACCTAACTTACCTAACCTGACTTTACCTAACCTAATCTAACCTAACTTAATCTAGTCTAACCTAACCTAACTAACCATACTCGCCGGAAAATCCCCCCAGGTCGACTTTGTATTTTTCTCTCACTATGCATGCTTGCGGGTGTAGCAAACGTACTCTATGGTTGCTCTTATAATGGGAGCGGCTTTCCCAGTGGTACCCCATGGTAGGTTATCGAGACTATCGAGTTTATTACGTGCGTTAAATCAGTCATTTTTTACCATTGGAGGGATAAACACCTAAACATATTTTAAAAAAAGACGTGAAAATGAATTATTCGAAGAAAGTGTGTGCACATGATAAAGTCATTGTTGCCTTGAATGCTGACAAAGAGATATATTTGAACTATGGGACAAGTAGTAGTGGAGATCTTATTGGGAATGTGTGCCTACGTTGTCATGACAGTGAGGAGTTAAATTCCTTTGGAGTAGTCAAGAATTTTCATCATTCAAAAGGTGGATATGTGAAAGTATCATTTCCAGAGAAGTTAGTGCTCAAAGAGAATGCCAACTTAAAAATAATAGTCGATGAAGATGGGCAACTTCTAGCTAATGGTTCTGGTAACATGTTAGCTGTTGATAGATCTTATTGTCATCTTTCCGGTGTTAGCATTCGAATGAAATCAGTAAAGAAAAGAAGAGCCTACTGCTGCACCAACATTATAAATCATATCTTGTCAACGTGCCAAAACTGCTGCCTCTGTAAAAATAATGTGATAATAGACAGTGAAATTGCAGGTAAAATAAAAAGAGCATTGGCAGACAATATTACTAATGAATATAATGACAAATTGATTGGAAAATGAAGCACAAGTGAGCATTATTACTACTATTGATCATATAGTCAATGAATCAAATAATACCTATGATGAAACGTGTATTGAATCAGTAGGTGACATTCCCAGTGGAAATTGTATATGACTCAAATGGATGAATGATTATTCTAGTGGTTATGAACTAAGAGAAGTGAGTAACTCTAGTATCAAGAGAGAGAGAACTTGATAAATTATTTTATGGTACAGATTCAGAATGTTCAATGCTGTTCGATGATGTTAATAATGTAAAATAATGTCTGTAACATATTTTTATGCTGTTACTTCAATAAAAATATTTTATGCATTACTTTGTTATATTTCTATTATCTTAGGAAACGTTAGCATGTTAAGCGCTTAGAATGTTTATTAAAAAGTTGGAGATTTTTCATTTTCTTTGAAAAAAAATAGAATTGAACTATAACTTTTTCTTTTCTCTACGAAAATTCAGAAGAGAAATTTAAATTTCTTTGTGTCTTTGTGAAATAAAGAACTGCAGAGGAAGATTTTTATTTTTCTCTGGAGAAATTAGAATTGAACTGTAAGTTCTTTAATAAAATTCAGACTTGAGTTAACTTTTCATGATCAACGTATAACTTTTTGTATCTTCTATGAAAAATTTAGAATAGTAATTTTAAATTTTTCCATCTCTTTGAGAAAAATCTGAACTGAAGTGGAAAATTTTTATTTTTTCTTGAAAAATAGAATTGATCTGTAACTTATTTCTTTTCATATGGATAGTTAGGAAAAGAACTTGAACTTTTCTTCACATCAATGAGAAAATTAGCTCCTGATATGTCATTTGAGAAGTATTGCATGGTGTTTGGAGCATTCAAAAAGTAGTATACTAAAGTTATGGTGAAAAGGATGAGTACTTCAACTTGTAAAATGGGTTTAGGAGGAACATTAAGAAAAGAACTTGTTCTGAAATGCCTTTGAAAAGTATTGCTTGGTGATGGAGCATTCAAAAGCTGTAAAGTAAAGTTGTGGGTGAAAAAGGATGGGTACTTCAATTTGTAAAATGGGTTTAGGAGGGTCACTAAGAAACAAACTAGTTCTGAAATGCCTTTGAAAAGTATTGCTTGATGTTGGGTATTCAAAAAGCTGTAAAGTACAGTTGTGGGTGAAAAGGATGGGCACTTCAACTTGTAAAATGGGTTTAGGATGGACATTATGAAAAAAACTTGTTCTGAAATGTATTTGAAAAGTATTGCTTGGTGTTGGCGCATTCAAAAGACTGTAAAGTAAAGTTGTGTGTGAAAAGGATGGGTACTTCAATTTGTAAAAAGGTTTTATGATGGACATTAAGAAAAGGAACTGGTTCTGAAATGCCTTTTGAAAAGTATTGCTTGGAGTTGGGGCATTCAAAAAGCTGTAAAGTAAAGTTGTTGGTGAAAAGGATTGGAACTTCAACTTGTAAAATGGGTTTAGGAAGGACATTGAGAAAATAACTTGTTCTGAAATGCCATTTGAAAAGTATTGCTTGGTGTTGGAGCATTCAAAAATGCAGTATAGTAAAGTCGTGGGTGAAAAGTATGGGTACTTCAACTTGTAAAATGGGTTTAGGAGGGGCATTAAGAAAGGAACTGGTTCTGAAATGCCTTTTGAAAAGTATTGTTAGGTGTTGGGGGCATTCAAAAGCTGTAAAGTAAAGTTGTGGGTTGAAAAGGATGGGTACTTCAACTTGTAAAATGGGTTTAGGAGGGACATTAAGAAAAGAACTTGTTGTGAAATGCATTGAAAAGTATTGCTTGGTGTTGTGGTCTTCAAGAGCTGTAAAGTAATTTTGTGTGTGAAAAGGATGGGTACTTCAATTTGTAAAAAGGTTTTATGAGGGACATTAAGAAAGGAACTGGTTCTGAATTGCCTTTTGAAAAGTATTGCTTGGTGTTGGGGCATTCAAAAAGCTGTAAAGTAAAGTTGTGGGTGAAAAGGGTGGGTACTTCAACTTGTAAAATGGGTTTAGGAAGGACATTAAGAAAATAACTTGTTCTGAAATGCCATTTGAAAAGTATTGCTTGGTGTTGGAGCATTCAAAAAGGCAGTATAGTAAAGTTGAGGGTGAAAAGGGTGGGTACTTCAACTTGTAAAATGGGTTTAGGAGGGACATTAAGAAAATAACTTGTTCTGAAATGCCATTTGAAAAGTATTGCTATGTGTTGGGGCATTCAAAAGCTGTAAAGTAAAGTTGTGGGTTGAAAAGGATGGGTACTTCAACTTGTAAAATGGGTTTAGGAGGGTCATTAAGAAAAGAACTTGTTGTGAAATGCATTGAAAAGTATTGCTTGGTGTTGTGGCCTTCAAGAGCTGTGAAGTAATGTTGTGTGTGAAAAGGATGGGTACTTCAATTTGTAAAATGGGCTTAGAGGGACATTAAGAAAAGGAACTGGTTGTGAAATGCCTTTTGAAAAGTATTGCTTGGAGTTGGGGCATTCAAAAAGCTGTAAAGTAAAGTTGTGGGTGAAAAGGATGGGAACTTCAACTTGTAAAATGGGTTTAGGAAGGACATTAAGAAAATAACTTGTTCTGAAATGCCATTTGAAAAGTATTGCTTGGTGTTGGAGCATTCAAAAGCTGTAAAGTAAAGTTGTGGGTGAAAAGTATGGGTACTTCAACTTGTAAAATGGGTTTAGGAAGGATATTAAGAAAAGAACTTGTTCTGAAAAGATATAATAAGCTTTTGAAAAGTATTGCGGGGTCCGGAGGGTCTTTGGGGGCCCGGGGGGCTTTGGGGCCGGGGGTTACTTCGGGGTTGGGGTAGTGTGGGTCGGGGTCCTACCTAACCTGAAAGTGTGATTTCAGAGAAATTCTTTAAGCGTTTAGGGTTAACTTACCTTTTTTAGGGATGAGCATTTAGGGTTCTCCTACATGCTGAATCTGAAAGTGTGATTTCAGAGAAATTCTTTAAGCGTTTAGGGTTAACTTACCTTTTTTAGGGATGAGCATTTAGGGTTCTCCTACATGCTGAACCTGAAAGTGTGATTTCAGAGAAATTCTTTAAGCGTTTAGGGTTAACTTACCTTTTTAGGGATGAGCATTTAGGGTTCTCCTACATGCTGAACCTGAAAGTTTGTACCCTGATCTGTTGGATCTGAAAGTGTAATTTCAGGGAAATTCTTTAACCTTTTAGGGTTAACTTACCTTTTTAGGGGTGACTATTTAGGGTTCTCCAACATGCTGAACTTGAAAGTGTGTTCCCTGACATGTTGAATCTGAAAGTATAATTTTTATGGCGATAGACTATTCTAAAGAATAAAACGGTTGAGGGTTAAGATATTTATTGCTTAAACATATTTAAAAACATTTGAAAAAAAATAATGACATATTTAAAAAAAAGAAGCTTAATCCATTTGATATGAGGAGGAGCAAGTTTAGGACTTTGAATATCTGATGCATTTTTTCATGTCAGGTATTTTTTCCGGTATCCATTGAGCGAAATATCTAACTTCATCTTCTGGGTCATGGACTGAATGCAGGTATTTCTCACATTTGAAGTCTTCTAAATTGAATAATGCTATGTTTTTATCACATTTTTCTAGTAAGAGTTTATCAGTTGGCACGTTTCCCTTAACATAAACAGCTTGCACACCGAAAAAACTGCATTTTTCCTGAATTTCCTCTTGTACATGTTTTATTTCATAGCCATTTTCATTATGTGGTCGTATGGTTTTAGCGTAAAAGCCATTTCGATTTATAAAATTTAGTGTTGGACTCCATCTGTTTTTCTCGTACTTATACATATTGTATCTGATGTTCCATTTATAGCAATGAATTTCACGTCGTTGATTGTCTAGGAGTAAGAAAGCTGCTTCGAAAATAATGCCAGTTGAGGAATATTTCAGACCAATATATTCTGTGTCAATCACACCAAACATTATTATATCTGAAAAAAAAGTGTTTAAATTAAATAAATATGTAATGTTTCTGAAACTCTAACAAATACAGCTCACTTTCATAGAATAAACTGAGAAGGAGGGAGTGTCTTCAAAGATCCCAACTTGAAAACTGTGAAAATGATTGGCAAATAAGTAACGTTTTACATTTCAGCACCCGCTCCTCTGAGTAAATATTTGGAGGGGTCAATTTTCTGAGGAATAACTCAAAGCATTGTTATACGAACATTCAGTTTGAATACGTAAAAAGAGGTTGAAGCAGGGTGTAGTAGCTTCTATCACATTTAGAAGGGTCATGGATCAATCACCATGTGGAAATTTGCCGTATGTAAAGAGAAATCTTTGTCGAAAGTAACCTAAACTCTGAAAATCATAGTTTGATTATAATAAATTCAACTTTTCTCAGAAATAACTCAAAGCATTATTATACGAACGTTCAGTTTTTTATTCAAGCGCATGCCAGATCAATAACGAATATATCTTACTACCTTTTATTCAAATGCTATAGTTAAAATCGCTAAAATGTCAAAGAGAAATGGTTCGCACAACGAAGTAGAAAACAATTATGATAAAAACAATCTTTCATTTCTATTTTGTCACCATTAAAAGCGTTAACCCCCTCCCCAACAATAAAAGTGCTAACCCCCTCTCCAGCAAAAATCCTGGATTCACGCTCCCCTCCTGGGAATATAAAAGAAACTTTATCGAAAGAAAGCTTGAAAATAATCTGTTTCACTTCTCCAAAATAGCGCATTGCGTCTGCGCCTAATTATTACAATTGCCTCAAAGTGTTTTAATTTTGACAGAGAAACAGTTCCTTTTGACTATGGCTGCCGCGTTCGTAAACACATAGGAAAAGGGGTGACAGCTAATTTTAACCTCGCACTGGAGTCTTGTGTCAAAACAGAACGGCATTTTCATTAAAAATTGAGAGAAGTCGGTGGTCGCTTTAGCTTGAAATATAGAAGGAAGGAATTTAACGAAATGAGAATTATTTCTTTTTGCGAGAATTTGGTTGTAAAACAATGGGGGGGGGGGTTAGGTTTCGAGGGTAAAAGAATATATTTTACGTTTTTCACCGAGTATAAAGATTGTATAATGATGTTTGTATTGTATGGGGGGGGGGTGACCACCTGAATATACTGGAGGGTGACCAAGGAAAATAATTTTATTTGAAAATAAAAAACAGGAATTTAACGAAAGGATAATTAATTCTATTTGCGAGAATTTGATTGTAAAAAAATGGGGTGGGGTTAGGTTTTGAGGGTAAAAGAATATATTTTACGTTTTCCATCGAGTATAAAGACTGCAAGGTGGTTAGGTTTGAGGGGGGGGGTCATCCATCCATCCATTCATCCTCCCCCCAACCCCGGGGCCATCCCATTCCAGACAAAGCCGCGATCCTTTCGTGATTTCCACCGCAATGTTTGGTGCTCTTGTATTATTTCCATCAACTCCACTATCAACTTCTAATAGTGTAAACATTCCACTCATTATTACAAATATTTATCCAAATGAGTAAAGTCAAAACTGTTCTTCTCACTCCTTTGAATTCTATTCACAGACTAATAAAACTGTAGCAAAAATCCTTTCCTTATATTCCCTCCACCGCTAATATGTAAACAAGCCCTCTGATTGGCTGAGAAGGGGGATGTAACCGACTCGCTGATTGGCTGAGAAGGAAACACGTGATCTAACTGTTTCCTGGAAACTCATAACATTCGCCTCGAGCAACAACAACAAATACTATTTCCGGATCATAACATTCGCTGAGAGCAACAACAAGAAGGAAGTGTCATTGACCTGCCCCCATTAGACTCAATAATCCATGAAAGTGAGAAAGTTCCTGTTTTTCCATTCTCACTGACAACAAACAGACATAAATGTGAGAAAGTTCCTGTTTTTCAAATTCTCACTGACAAAATCCATAAAAACATACAAAAATGTGAGAAAGTTCCTGTTTTTTCAAATTCTCACTGACAAAGTCCATAAAAACATACAAAAATGTGAGAAAGTTCCTGTTTTTTCAAATTCTCACTGACAAAGTCCATAAAAACATACAAAAATGTGAGAAAGTTCCTGTTTTTTTCAAATTCTCACTGACAAAAACCATAAAAAATGTGAGAAAGTTCCTGTTTTTCAAACTCTCACTGACAAAATCCATAAACCACGTGGTTCTATGCCCATATATGGTGTGCTGACACGATCAATAGGGTCATCTCTACTTACTAAATTTTAACTCATCCTTCCTGTTTATCAGTCATAGACTCAAATACGCTAAACTAACACGCTTCACTATTCCAATGTAATTCTGCTTTCTCTTCTAACCGCTCCAGCACACTAAACTCACACGTTCCGTTATTCTATTATAATTTCGCTTTGTCTTCTAACAGCAGATTTCGTTGCGCAACGTTTTCCTTTGTAATTCAATGTGCAATTCAAAGCAGAACTAAGCATCTTAGGTTTTTTATTTTCGTTGAGGGTTTAATTAAGGTTTTCTTAAAATTGCTAGGTACTTCCCCTTCTACAAAAATCCTATTCATTATCTTTAGTAAGTTATTTTTGATCTCATAACCACCATATTAAAGGAACTCATTTACCACACTATCAGCATCTGGGGCCTTGTTATTTTTCAATCGTTTTAGTACAGAAACTAATTCTTCCTCACAAAATAAATATTCCTTCACATGTAAGGTGTCACAAACTTTTTCGTTCTCCTCTATATCTTTTTCTGTAACTTTATCCCAGTTTAGTACATTCTCAAAATGTCCTGCCCGTCTCTCTTTAACTCTTTCCTTGTCACTAATTGTGGTCCCGTTCCTGCCTTTAACTAGGAGGAGTCCAGATTGACTTCTCCCATTGAATTTTTTAACTTGCCAGTACAATATTTTACTATTATTCCGTCTAGCTGCATCTTCCATATTGCCGGCAAGTTTATCCGTGGTCTCTACGTCACACATCCTTAGTTCATATTTGGATGCTTTCTTCACTTTCTTTACATTCCTCTTATTTTTATATGATCTATCACTCAGATAGTTCTTGTATTAGCACCTCCTCCTCCCACTAATATTCCTAGCAGGAATGTAGCTCCAACATTTTATTGTGATGGCAAGAGGGGTCTCCAGAGAGTCACGGGGCTTGGGCTATATCATAATCTTTCCTCTAAATTATTGGAGGGGGAACTGCCCCTCTTCCTCCCCCCTAAACGACGCCGCTAAATTTCTTCCCTAAGACACCATCAGTAACTTCACAGATTATTTTCCTAAAATTATTCCATCCATCTTCTATATATTCAAATTGTAGACTCTTCAGTTCAGTATTCAACTGTTTCTGGCAATTTTTCCTCAGATTCTCATCTTGGAGTCTACCAACGTCATAGCTACTCAGAAGGTAGTTACCTTTTCCAAATTTAGGGTTTAAATCTAAGCCTAGACACTACTAGATCGTGATCTTAGCTGAAAGTTAGGGATACATGAAGAAAAATCATGAAATGACGCAAACACTTGTTTAATTGGAACCATAAGACTACATCGCTACCTTAGGAGTGGGAATAATGTTTTTTACTATTATTATTACAGTTCAACTAGGAAAACCTAAATAGCAAAACAATTCCCTAAAAAATAGAATTTGAATCTACAAAACTGTACTCTTCATGTGTTCCAGTTTATTTGTAGCCATACAGAGATCTAATTATCAAGTATTAATGCGACAGCTTGTTTGAATAGTATCTTTAAGCCATAAATATAGAAATGAAATTGAGGTCATCGTGTGTTTCTATTATAATAATTTTACTTACATTTTATTATGTCACTGCAGATAGTCATTCATCAGAGTTAGCCAAGATATGCAACGATGGTAAACTTATGCATTCCTTGAGTATTGTTGCTGATCAAGATGACATGGAAAAATTGGTTAAAAAATGTGTAGATAATAATCACTTGAATGCTGATTTTTTCAGCACAGAGCATCATCAGGAAGATTCGCATTTTGGAACAACGAAATCCGAGAAGAAAAAATGCAGTAATAAGTCTAAAAGTTCAAAGACTGAAAAACAGAAATGTAAGAGCAAAACGTTTAAGCATCCCAAGCCTTCTAAGAGTGATGGACAGAAAGCAAAAGAATTCGGCAAACATTACCAGGACAAGATTCACTGTCATTTCAACGATTTAAAAGAGGCTAACAAACATTTGAAGTCAAATGAAAAAAAAGGAAAACATAGAGAAAAGAATAAAAAGAAGATGAAAACTCCAACGAAAGAGAAAAATGAACAAAAGGGAACCGAAGAAAGTACGAAAGAAAGAAACATCGATAGAAGTCAGATGCAAATATCAAAGGAGAGCAATAGAGAAACTGGTTATACCATAAAGAAAAAACTAAAATCTAATGAAAAATATTTATTTCCATACAGATATCATATATCTATACCTTTAATAATATTCGCCCTATTCATTTTATTATCAATGGTGCCTCCCAAATATAGAAGAATAAAGTGGAATTTTTAAGTAGGAAAATCATTAAAAGAACAAACCTCTATTCAACTTTTGGATTCTTGGACTTGGATCTGATGTGTTAAGTGTTTAAAGTTGTGCACATTGTAGCTACCCCAGTTCAGTATTAAATTAGGTAGTATTTTAGTTTTGCTTGGAAACAACGCATTAACTTTATATGATTTAAGATGGGATGTTTTGCATAGAGCTGTGTTTTCAGGCACCGGGTTTGAAGTGTGTTTTGAGCAGGTTCGACAATCATTTGCAGGCTCTCCGTGTTTAAGCCAGCCAAACTTTAAAGTGTTTTCACCTTACGAGTTCCAAGCGTGTTTGACACGGTTCTTCAAATTGCAACACGCCAGAATATCATGGTTGAACCCAGGTTCTGAAAACCTCAAAACCATGTTGAACACGGAACTCAGAACGATAATTTGTAACTCGTGTCAATCTCCGTTTTGGATGTGGGTGACCTGAAAACAGAGCTTAGGTATTTTGACACTGGTTTTCAGGTTAATGATGACGAACACCTCAAAGTAAATTATAAGAGCTCGATAAATGTATGTCAGAGCCTGCGTTTAGATGTATTGAATCTTTCTGGGTTACATTGCCGTGATTTAAATTCTACGGACTCTGGAATTCTTAAATTTGGTTGTAACTATTTGAATGAATAAAGATTTACCTTACACAGACATACTTTACAAATTATTTCTGTTCTAAGAATTTCATTTTTTAACAGTTACAGAAACTTGGATCAGTGGGTCATAATTCATGTCATTTAGATATCGAGGAATATAATTTCTTTTTTCATAGTATTGCTTAATATCCACGTGGTGGACTTGGACTGTATATGCGAGAACAGAATTTGGTATTAAGAGATAATATCCAAATGATAATGAGAGATGATGAATCCAAATTGCAAAGGGAAAACCTTTGTGCTCAGGGTACAAAGGCTTCTTGGACCAAAACAAGCATTGCGTAAGCCTTACCAAAATAAGTATCGTTGACTCACAAAACTACGTCATCCACCTTTAAATTTATATAAATAAACATTAGCTGTTGGGAATTATTAAAAATAGTTTTCAAGAGAAAAATTATGCAAACACGCATGTAGAAATAAATACCCAGGTGCTTGTTTAAAGGGAGTATACCTGTATGTTTTCTTAATTAAAGGGAGTATACCTGTATAATGTCAAATAAAGGATTTTAATCGAGTTAAGAAATCCTGGCGTGATATTAATTCCCCTTGCTAATGCGTCAAAGAATCATCCAATTTATAGGATTTGTTTTCTTTTGGGACTCGTCGTGATTCTCACCGTTGTATCCCTTCTAGCCGCAGATTTCATTTACGATTCGATGTGTCCGTTCTGAGGCTGGTTGCCACATTTCTCCTAGCCACGGATCTCGTTTGTGCTTCATTTTTCTGCATCATTACCTTCAAATTTTTTCCGTGGCCCTATCTTTAGCTGATCGGATTACCTCAAAATAATGCGTAATTTCGTATGACGTCATATTTACCATAAAACTTCTTTCTCAGTTTTTGCCCAGTCATCATATTTTTGCTTTGATTACGATGTTGCATAATTCAGTAACAACCAAGAACGTTCCTGCTTAGAGTCATTTGAATCTTGTGTTATTTTGCACGTGTCATAGATATTAAATTTTAATTCCTCCTTCCTGTTTATCAGTCATAGACTCAAACACGCTAAACTAACACGCTTTACTATTCCATTGTAATTTTACTTTCTCTTCTAACCACTCCAGCACACTAAACTAACACGTTCCATCATTCTGGTGTAATTTAGCTTTGTCTTCTAACAGGAGATTTCGTTGCACAACGTTTTTCCTTTATAATTCAATGTGCAATTCAAAGCAGAACTAAGCATTTTAGTTTTTTTTTTCCTTGAGGGTTTACTTAGGGTTTTCTTAAAATCGCTAGGTACTTCCCCTTGTACAAAAACCCTATTCATAATCTTCAGTAACTTATTTCTAATCTCATAACCACCATACTTAAGAAACTCATTTACCACTCTATCAGCATCTGGGGCCTTGTTATTTTTTAATCTTTTTAGTACTGAAACTAATTCTTCCTCACAAAATAAATCTTCCTTCACATTTAAGGTGTCACAAATTTTTTCATTCTCCTTCATTTCTTTTCCTATAACTTTATCCCAGTTTAGCACATTCTCAAAATGTTCTGCCCGTCTCTCTTAAACACTTTCCTTGTCACTAATTATGACCCCGTTCCTGCCTTTAACTAGGAAGAGTCCAGATTGACTACTCCCTTTCAATTTATTAACTTGCCAGTACAATATTTTACTATTATTCCGTCTAGCTGCATCTTCCAGATTATCGGCAAGTTTATCCGTAGCCTCTACTTCACACATCCTTAGTTCATATTTGGATGCTTTTTCCACTTTCTTTACATTCCTCTCTTTTTTATATGATCTATCAGTCAGATAGTTCTTGCATTAGACCCTCCTCCACCCACTAATATTCCTAGCAGGAACCTAGCTCCAGCATTTTATTAAGATGGCAAGAGGGGTCTCCATCCGGAGAGTCAAGTGGCTTGGGCTATATAATAATCTTTTCTCTAAATTCTTGGAGGGGGAACTGCGTCCTTCCATCCCCTAAACTACGGCGCTGATTCCTAGTTGTGTTCCTAACTTTCTCCCCTTGGACACCATCGGAAACTTCACAAATTATTTTCCTAAAATTATTCCATCCATTTTCCATATTTTCTATTTTTAGACTCTCTAGTTAAGTATTCAACTGTTCCTGGGAATTTTTCCTCGGATTTGCATCTTGGAGTCTACCAACGACATAGCCTCTCGGAAGGTAGTTACCTTTTCTAAATTTAGGGTTTAAATCTAACCCTAGACACTACTAGATCCTGATCTTAGCTGAAATTTGGGGATACATGAAGATAAATCATAAAAACTATGATGCAAACACTTGTTTAATTGGAAACATAAGACTACATCGCTACCTTAGGAGTGGGAACAATGTTTTTTACTATTATTATTACAGTTCAACTAGGAAAATCTAGATAGCAAAACAGTCTCCTGAAAAATAGAATTCGAATCTACAAAACTGCAATCTTCATGTGTTCCAGTTTATTTGTAGCCATACAGAGATCTAATTATCAAGTATTTATGTGACAGCTTGTTTGAATAGTATCTTAAAGCCATAAATATTGAAATGAAGCTGAGGTCATCGTGTGTTTCTATTATAATAATTTTACTTACATTTTATTATGTCACTGCAGATAGTCATTCTTCAGAGTTAGCCAAAATATGTAACGATGGTAAACTAGTGCATTCCTTGAGTATTGTTGCTAATCAAGATGACATGGAAAAATTGGTTAAAAATTGTGTAGATAATAATCACTTGAATCCTGATTTGTTCAGCACAGAGCATCATCAGGAAGATTCGTATTTTGGGACAACGCAATCCGAGAAGAAAAAATGCAGTAATAAGTCTAAAAGTTCAAAGATTGAAAAACAGAAATGTAAGAGTAAAAGGTTCAAAATTCCAAGCCTTCTAAGAGTGATGTACAGAAAGCAAAAGAATTCGACAAACATTACCAGGACAAGATTCACTGTCATTTCAACGATTTAAAAGAGGCTAACAAACATTTGAAGTCAAATGAAAAAAAAAGGAAAACATAGAGAAAAGAATAAAAAGAAGATGAAAACTCCAACGAAAGAGAAAAATGAACAAAAGGGAACCGAGGAAAGTACGAAAGAAAGAAACATCGATAGAAGTCAGCTGCAAATATCAAAGGAGAGCAATACAGAAATTGGTCATACCATAAAGAAAAAACTAAAATCTAATGAAAAATACTTATTTCCATACAGATATCATATATCTATACCTTTAATAATATTCGCCCTATTCATTTTACTATCAATGGTGCCTCCCAAATATAGAAGAATAAAGAGGGAATTTTTAAGTAGGAAAATCATTAAAGGAACAAACCTCTATTCAACTTTATGATTCTTGGACTTGGATCTGATGTGTTAAGTGTTTAAAGTTGTGCACATTGTAGCTACCCCAATTCAGTATTAAATAAGGTAGTATTTTAGTTTTGCTTGAAAACAACGCATTAACTTTATATGATTTAAGAAGGGATGTGTTGCATAGGCCTGTGTTTTAAGGCACCGGGTTTGAAGTGTTTTGGGCGGGTTCGACAAAATCATTGGTAGTCTCTCCGTGTTTAAGCCAGCCAAACTTTAAAGTGTTTTCACCTTAAGAGTTCCAAGCATGTTGGACATGGGCTCTTCAAAATTGTAATACGCGAGAATAGCATGGTTAAACACAGGTTCTGAAAAACCCGAAAACCGTGTTGAAAACGGCACTCAAAACGATAATTTCCACAACTCGTGTTAATCTCCGTGTTGGATGTGGGTGAACTGAAAACAGAGCTTAGGTATTTTGACACTGGTTTTCAGGTTAATGATGACAAACACCTCAAAGTAAATTATAAGAGCTCGATAAATGTATGTCAGAGCCTGCGTTTAGATGTATTGAATCTTTCTGGGTTACATTGCCGTGATTTAAATTCTACGGACTCTGGAATTCTTAAATTTGGTTGTAACTATTTGAATGAATAAAGATTTACCTTACAAAGACATACTTTACAAATTATGTCTGTTCTAAGAATTTCATTTTTTAACAGTTACAGAAACCTTGATCAGTGGGTCATAATTCATGTCATTTAGATATCGAGGAATATAATTTCTTTTTTCATAGTATTGCTTAATACACGTGGTGTACTTGGACTGTATATGCGAAAACAGAATTTGGTATTAAGAGATAATATGCAAATGATAATGAGACATGATGAATCCAAATTGCAAAGGGAAAACCTTTGTGCTCGTGGTACAAAAGCTTCTTGGACCAAAACAAGCATTGCGTAAGCCTTACCTAAATAAGTATCATTGACTCACAAAACTACGTCATCCACCTTTAAATTTACATAAATAAACATTAGCTGTTTGGATTCGTTAAAAAATAGTTTTCAATAGAAAAATTATGCAAACACGCATGTAGAAATAAATACCCAGTTGCTTGTTTAAAGGGAGTATACCTGTACATTTTCTTAATTCTTTAGTTTTAAGTCACGAGGTGTCAAATAAAGGATTTTAATCGAGTTAAGAAATCCTGACGTGAAATTAATTCCCCCGTCCTGTTAATGAATCAAAGAATCATCCAATTTATAGGATTTGCTTTTCTTTTGGGACTCGTCGTAATTCTCACTGTTCTTTCTCTTCTAGCCGCAGATTTCATTTACGATTCGATGTATCCGTTCTGAGGCTGGTTGCCACATGTCTTCTGGCCAAAGATCTCGTTTGTACTTCATTATTCTGCATCATTACCTTCAAATTTTTTCCGTGGCCCTTTCTTTAGCTGATCGGATTACTTCAAAATAAATGCGTTATTTCGTATGACGTCATATATACCATAAAACTTCTTTCTCAGTTTTTGCCCAGTCATCATATTTTTGCTTTGATTACGTTGTTGCATAATTCAGTAACAACCAAGAACGTTCCTGCTTAGAGTCATTTGGAATCTTGTGTTATTTTGCACGTGTCATAGATATTAAATTTTAATTCCTCCTTCCTGTTTATCAGTCATAGACTCAAACACGCTAAACTAACACGCTTTACTATTCCATTGTAATTTTACTTTCTCTTCTAGCCACTCCAGTACACTAAACTAACACGTTCCATTATTCTGGTATAATTTAGCTTTGTCTTCTAACAGGAGATTTCGTTGCACAACGTTTTCCTTTATAATTCAATGTGCAATTCAAAGCAGAACTAAGCATTTTAGGGTTTTTTTCCTTGAGGGTTTAATTAGGGTTTTCTTAAAATCGCTAGGTACTTCCCCTTGTACAAAAATCCTATTCATTATCTTCAGTAACTTATTTCTAATCTCGTAACCACCATATTTAAGAAACTCATTTACCACTCTATCAGCATCTGGGGCCTTGTTATTTTTTAATATTTTTAGTACTGAAATTAATTCTTCCTCACAAAATAAATCTTCCTTCAAATTTTTCGTCACAATTTTTTTCATTCTCCTTCATTTCTTTTCCTATAGCTTTATCCCAGTTTAGCACATTCTCAAAATGTTCTGCCCGTTTCTCTTTAACACTTTTCTTGTCACTAATTGTGACCCCGTTCCTGCCTTTAACTAGGAGGAGTCAAGATTGACCACTCCCTTTCAATTTATTAACTTGCCAGTACAATATTTTACTATTATTCCATATATATATATATATATATATATATATATATATATATATATATATATATATATATATATATATATATAATATATATATATATATATATATATATATATATATATATATATTATATATATATATATATATATATATATATATATATATATATATATATATATATATATATATATATGTATGTATGTATGTATGTATATATACATTTACCAGCTCAACTTCATGCTTCAGGATTATATATATTTACCAGCTCAACTTCATGCTTTAAGATTTTTTTACAGGCTAGAGAATTTACAGAATAACAGATATTTTTAACCCGAGTGAATTTAATTCAAGTGAAAACTCAAAGTAAAGTGCCATTCCTTTTAGGCAAAAGCGCCCATACTTATTTCCAAAATGTCGCATCAAATACCAATTGTATAGTTAAATATCTGGTTTCAAGGTTATCCGTGTGAAAAAAATAAATAAAATCCCCTATTACAGACTTAAATTTCAAAACATAGGCAATTTTTAATTAAACTGGATTCCAAAAATGATGAGTTTTAATTGCTAAAATTACTTTGTTTTCTTTTTTTTACAATGCAGCATATCAATCGCATTTTTTTCAAAAGTAAAGAGGAACTAAGACAGATTAGTTCTTAAAATCCCTTAGAAACCAGAGAAATTTTTTATTGCCCCCCAGACGCATTTGGGAGCTGTTTGTTTTCTTGGGTAATCGAATTTTTTATGCAAGCCTAATTTAACTTTTGTGAGTAGGTGTTCTGTTCTTAGTTAGATTGTTTCAAAATTGTTAAACGCTATGCAGAACATATGACTAATTTTTCAAATAATTTGAGGTAAATCCGAGTGGTTTCGACCTTTTTTTTATTGTGCCACTTTACTCGCACCGTAATTTTGTCTAAAGGGACAATAAGCTGTTAAACATACTTTTGTGTGTTTGTTTGAACTATGTCGAGGCCCTTAAAAGGAATTTTGGTTAAAAATCAGCAACAGAAAATTGGGATACTTAAGCTCTCTCGCCACAGATGCGATGGACGAATTGAACATCTTTTGGCATAATGATAACCCTCTCAGAAGTCTCTGGATGGGCAATTTCCTCATGAGGAGCTCAGTATTCTTTTGACCCTCTCAGAAGTCTCTGGATGGGCAATTTCCTCATGAGGAGCTCAGTATTCTTTAGATAGCGATGAATCATTCTCAGAGATACGTTTCCAGGCCTGTATCTGTGTGTTTTTTTTAAGCCACCATTAGCAGGGGCAGATTTACGGGCTGCCTTAGTCGTGGCGGAAAAATCAATTGAAAGACTCAATGATATGGACCCCATCTCTAGAAAATCATCGCCTGGAAAGAACCTCAGTAAACTTTAAAAATCCAATACGAATATCTTTAACAATTTTTTTTTGGCAGAGGAAATGATCAAATTTTGGGCTCCTGAACTGGAAAATTATTTGTTGTTAAAATTCAGTGTAGGTTTTGTTCGTTTCAGTAGTTTACTCATGTTTCAATATTTGCAACGTAAGTGTTCGTTTTTTACTTCCTTTAAAAATCGGTACTTTATACATGCTTCACTTTTTGTACCGAAAGTCAAAAATTGGCTCAACACTTGCCAAAAATTGGTACTTTAAACATGCTTCACTTTTTGTACCAAAAGTGTCCTTGTTTGACTAGATGTGCTCCTATCCAAATTACACACCAGCCTTTTTCAGGGCTATCCAATGCATATACTAATAATCAACACTTGCCAAAAATTGGCACTTTACACATTATTTTGTTTTTGTAACGAAAGTGTCCTTTTTTGACTGGATGTGTTTCTATCCAAATTACCCACCAGCCCTTTTAGGACTATCCAGCGCATATACTAATGCTCAACACTTGCCAAAATTGGTACTTTACACATTATTCCGTTTTTGTAACGAAAGTGTCCTTTTTTGACTGGATGTGATTCTATCCAAATTACACACCAGCCTTTTTCAGGGCTATCCAATGCATATACTAATAATCAACACTTGCCAAAAATTGGCACTTTACACATGCTTCACTTTTTGTACCGAAAGGGTCCTTGTTTGACTTGATGTGCTACTATCCAAATTACACACCAGCCATTTTCAGGGCTATCCAATGCATATACTAATAATCAACACTTGCCAAAAATTGGCACTTTACATATGCTTCACTTTTTGTATCGAAAGTGTCCTTGTTTGACTAGATGTATTCCTATCCAAATTACCTACCAGCCCTTTGCACAAATTGGTACTTTACAAATGCTTCACTTTTTGTACCGAAAGTGTTCTTGTTTGACTAGATGTGTTCCTATCCAAATTATCCATAGCCCTTTTCAGGGCTATCCGAGACACATACTAATGCTCAAACACTTGCCAGAAATCGGTACATTACACATGCCTCACTTTTTGTACCGAAAGCGTCCTTGTTTGACTAGATGTGTTTCTATCCAAATTACCCACCAGCGCATATACTAATGCTCAACACTTGCCATAAATTGGTACTTTACAAATGCTTCCCTTTTTGTAACAAAAGTGTCCTTTTTTACTGGATGTGTTTCTATCCAAATTAACCACCAGCCCTTTTTAGGACTATCCAGCGCATATACTAATGCTCAACACTTGCCAAAAATTGGTACTTTAAACATGCTTCACTTTTTGTACCGAAAGTGTCCTTGTTTGACTAGATGCGTTCCTATCCAAATTACCCACCAGCCCTTTTCAGGGCTATCCAGCGCATATACTAATAATCAACACTTGCCAAAAATTGGCACTTTACACATGCTTCACTTTTTGTACCGAAAGTCAAAAATTGGCTCAACACTTGCCAAAAATTGGTACTTTACTCATGCTTCACTTTTTGTACCGAAAGTGTCCTTGTTTGACTAGATGTGTTTCTATCCAAATTAACCACCAGCCCTTTTCAGGGCTATCCAACGCATATACTAATGCTCAACACTTGCCAAAAATTGGTACTTTACACATTATTTTGTTTTTGTAACGAAAGTGTCCTTTTTTGACTGGATGTGTTTCTATCCAAATTACCCACCAGCCCTTTTAGGACTATCCAGCGCATATACTAATGCTCAACACTTGCCAAAAATTGGGACTTTATACATGCTTCACTTTTTGTACCGAAAGCGTCCTTGTTTGACTAGATGTGTTCCTATCCAAATTACACACCAGCCTTTTTCAGGGCTATCCAATGCATATACTAATAATCAACACTTGCCAAAAATTGGTACTTTAAACATGCTTCACTTTTTGTACCGAAAGTGTCCTTGTTTGACTAGATGTGCTCCTATCCAAATTACACACCAGCCTTTTTCAGGGCTATCCAATGCATATACTAATAATCAACACTTGCCAAAATTGGCACTTTACATATGCTTCACTTTTTGTATCGAAAGTGTCCTTGTTTGACTAGATGTATTCCTATCCAAATTACCTACCAGCCCTTTGCACAAATTGGTACTTTACAAATGCTTCACTTTTTGTACCGAAAGTGTTCTTGTTTGACTAGATGTGTTCCTATCCAAATTATCCATAGCCCTTTTCAGGGCTATCCGAGACACATACTAATGCTCAACACTTGCCAGAAATCGGTACATTACACATGCCTCACTTTTTGTACCGAAAGCGTCCTTGTTTGACTAGATGTGTTTCTATCCAAATTACCCACCAGCGCATATACTAATGCTCAACACTTGCCATAAATTGGTACTTTACAAATGCTTCCCTTTTTGTAACAAAAGTGTCCTTTTTTACTGGATGTGTTTCTATCCAAATTAACCACCAGCCCTTTTTAGGACTATCCAGCGCATATACTAATGCTCAACACTTGCCAAAAATTGGTACTTTAAACATGCTTCACTTTTTGTACCGAAAGTGTCCTTGTTTGACTAGATGTGTTCCTATCCAAATTACCCACCAGCCCTTTTCAGGGCTATCCAGCGCATATACTAATAATCAACACTTGCCAAAAATTGGCACTTTACACATGCTTCACTTTTTGTACCGAAAGTGTCCTTGTTTGACTAGATGTGTTCCTATCCAAATTACCCACCAGCCCTTTTCAGGGCTATCCAACGCATATACTAATGCTCAACACTTGCCAAAATTGGTACTTTACACATTATTCCGTTTTTGTAACGAAAGTGTCCTTTTTTGACTGGATGTGTTTCTGTCCAAATTAACCACCATCCCTTTTATCCAGCGCATATACTAATGCTCAACACTTGCCAAAATTGGTACTTTATACATGCTTCACTTTTTGTACCGAAAGTGTCCTTGTTTGACTAGATGTGCTCCTATCCAAATTACACACCAGCCTTTTTCAGGGCTATCCAATGCATATACTAATGCTCAACACTTGCCAAAAATTGGTACTTTACACATGCTTCACTTTTTGTACCGAAAGTGTCCTTGTTTGACTAGATGTGCTCCTATCCAAATTACACACCAGCCTTTTTCAGGGCTATCCAATGCATATACTAATAATCAACACTTGCCAAAAATTGGCACTTTACACATGCTTCTTTTTTTGTACCGAAAGTGTCTGGTGGGTAATTTGGATAGGAATACATCTAGTCAAACAAGGACACTTTCGATACAAAAAGTGAAGCATTTTTAAAGTACCAATTTGTGCAAAGGGCTGGTGGGTATTTTGAATAGGAATACATCTAGTCAAACAAGCACACGTTCGGTACAAAAAGTGAAGCATTTGTGAAGTACCAATTTGTGCAAAGCTAGTGTAAAGTGCCAATTTTTGGCAAGTGTTGATTATTAGTATATGCATTGGATAGCCCTGAAAAAGGCTGGTGTGTAATTTGGATAGGAGCACATCTAGTCAAACAAGGACACTTTCGGTACAAAGTGAAGCATGTGTAAAGTGCCAATTTTTGGCAACTGTTGATTATTAGTATATGCGCTGGATAGTCCTAAAAGGGCTGGTGGTTAATTTGGATAGAAACACGTCCAGTCAAAAAAGGACACTTTCGGCACAAAAGTGAAGCATGTGTAAAGTGCTAATTTTTGGCAAGTGTTTATTATTAGTATATGCATTGGATAGCCTTGAAAAAGGCTGGTGTGTAATTTGGATAGGAACACATCTAGTCAAACAAGGACGCTTTCGGTACAAAAAGTGAAGCATGTATAAAGTACCAATTTTTGGCAAGTGTTGAGCATTAGTATATGCGCTGGATAAAAGGGATGGTGGTTAATTTGGATAGAATCACATCCAGTCAAAAAAGGACACTTTCGTCACAAAAACGGAATAATGTGTAAAGTACCAATTTTGGCAAGTGTTGAGCATTAGTATATGCGTTGGATAGCCCTGAACAGGGCTGTGGATAATTTGGATAATTGTGGATAATTGTGGATAATTGGAAAGTACCAATTAATTGGTACTTTACACATGCTTCACTTTTTGTACCGAAAGCGTCCTTGTTTGACTAGATGTGTTCCTATCCAAAATACCCACCAGCCTTTTGCACAAATTGGTACTTTAAAAATGATTCACTTTTTGTATCGAAAGTGTCCTTGTTTGACTAGATGTATTCCTATCCAAATTACCCACCAGCCCTTTGCATAAATTGGTACTTTACAAATGCTTCACTTTTTGTACCGAAAGTATCCTTGTTTGACTAGATGTATTCCTATCCAAATTACCCACCAGCCCTTTGCACAAATTGGTACTTTACACATGATTCACTTTTTGTATCGAAAGTGTCCTTGTTTGACTAGATGTATTCCTATCCAAATTACCCACCAGCCCTTTGCATAAATTGGTACTTTACAAATGCTTCACTTTTGTACCGAAACTGTCCTTGTTTGACTAGATGTATTCCTATCCAAATTACCCACCAGCCCTTTGCACAAATTGGTACTTTACAAATGCTTCACTTTTTGTACCGAAAGTATCCTTGTTTGACTAGATGTATTCCTATCCAAATTACCCACCAGCCCTTTGCACAAATTGGTACTTTACACATGCTTCACTTTTTGTATCGAAAGTGTCCTTGTTTGACTAGATGTATTCCTATCCAAATTACCCACCAGCCCTTTGCATAAATTGGTACTTTACAAATGCTTCACTTTTTGTACCGAAAGTGTCCTTGTTTGACTAGATGTATTCCTATCCAAATTACCCACCAGCCCTTTGCACAAATTGGTACTTTACACACGCTTCACTTTTTGTATCGAAAGTGTACTTGTTTGACTAGATGTATTCCTATCCAAATTACCCACCAGCCCTTTGCACAAATTGGTACTTTACAAATACTTCACTTCTTGTACCGAAAGTGTCCTTGTTTGATTAGATGTATTCCTATCCAAACTACCAACCAGCCCTTTGCACAAATTGGTACTTTACACATGCTTCACTTTTTGTATCGAAAGTGGCCTTGTTTGACTAGATGTATTCCTATCCAAACTACCCACCAGCCCTTTGCACAAATTGGTACTTTGCAAATGCTTCACTTTTTGTACCGAAAGTGTCCTTGTTTGACTAGATGTGTTCCTATCCAAACTACCAACCAGCCCTTTTCAGGGCTATCCAACGCATATACTAATGCTCAACACTTGCCAAAATTGGTACTTTACACATTATTCCGTTTTTGTAACGAAAGTGTCCTTTTTTGACTGGATGTGATTCTATCCAAATTAACCACCATCCCTTTTATCCAGCGCATATACTAATGCTCAACACTTGCCAAAAATTGGTACTTTATACATGCTTCACTTTTTGTACCGAAAGCGTCCTTGTTTGACTAGATGTGTTCCTATCCAAATTACACACCAGCCTTTTTCAGGGCTATCCAATGCATATACTAATAATAAACACTTGCCAAAAATTAGCACTTTACACATGCTTCACTTTTGTGCCGAAAGTGTCCTTTTTTGACTGGACGTGTTTCTATCCAAATTAACCACCAGCCCTTTTAGGACTATCCAGCGCATATACTAATAATCAACAGTTGCCAAAAATTGGCACTTTACACATGCTTCCCTTTGTACCGAAAGTGTCCTTGTTTGACTAGATGTGTTCCTATCCAAATTACACACCAGCCTTTTTCAGGGCTATCCAATGCATATACTAATAATCAACACTTGCCAAAAATTGGCACTTTACACTAGCTTTGCACAAATTGGTACTTCATAAATGCTTCACTTTTTGTACCGAACGTGTGCTTGTTTGACTAGATGTATTCCTATTCAAAATACCCACCAGCCCTTTGCACAAATTGGTACTTTAAAAATGCTTCACTTTTTGTATCGAAAGTGTCCTTGTTTGACTAGATGTATTCCTATCCAAATTACCCACCAGCCCTTTGCACAAATTGGTACTTTACAAATGCTTCACTTTTTGTACCGAAAGTATCCTTGTTTGACTAGATGTATTCCTATCCAAATTACCCACCAGCCCTTTGCACAAATTGGTACTTTACACATGCTTCACTTTTTGTATCGAAAGTGTCCTTGTTTGACTAGATGTATTCCTATCCAAATTACCCACCAGCCCTTTGCATAAATTGGTACTTTACAAATGCTTCACTTTTTGTACCGAAACTGTCCTTGTTTGACTAGATGTATTCCTATCCAAATTACCCACCAGCCCTTTGCACAAATTGGTACTTTACAAATGCTTCACTTTTTGTACCGAAAGTATCCTTGTTTGACTAGATGTATTCCTATCCAAATTACCCACCAGCCCTTTGCACAAATTGGTACTTTACACATGCTTCACTTTTTGTATCGAAAGTGTCCTTGTTTGACTAGATGTATTCCTATCCAAATTACCCACCAGCCCTTTGCATAAATTGGTACTTTACAATGCTTCACTTTTTGTACCGAAAGTGTCCTTGTTTGACTAGATGTATTCCTATCCAAATTACCCACCAGCCCTTTGCACAAATTGGTACTTTACACACGCTTCACTTTTTGTATCGAAAGTGTACTTGTTTGACTAGATGTATTCCTATCCAAATTACCCACCAGCCCTTTGCACAAATTGGTACTTTACAAATACTTCACTTTTTGTACCGAAAGTGTCCTTGTTTGACTAGATGTATTCCTATCCAAATTACCCACCAGCCCTTTGCACAAATTGGTACTTTACACATGCTTCACTTTTTGTATCGAAAGTGTCCTTGTTTGACTAGATGTATTCCTATCCAAATTACCCACCAGCCCTTTGCACAAATTGGTACTTTGCAAATGCTTCACTTTTTGTACCGAAAGTGTCCTTGTTTGACTAGATGTGTTCCTATCCAAATTATCCACAGCCCTGTTCAGGGCTATCCGACATAGTCCCCGAAGCCGCGCCGCGCCGACATGATGGCGGCGAATGTATGATTTAGTATCGGCGGCGGCGCGCCGAAATTTTTTTGGCGGCGCGCCGATTTTTCTAATTAAAAATAATAATAAAAATTCCACTTCACCAAGCACGTTCAACCTCAACGTGATTTTAATAAGGATTTTTGAATGGTTGGCTAAAAACATACAAGAACAATATGACAAAACAGGAATTTGTTGGGCCGTGCGGAAAGTTTTTATGTTCACCGTCAATAAGACCAAGTAGAATTATCCTTTTTACCCGCTGTGTTTATGTTTAGCATCACATCGTTCCTATAAAATCCCGTGTTTAGTCATTTACTTCTTGTTAATGATTCAGGCTAATGTGTGTATAACTTTTGAAGTTTGAAGTTCAAACACCTTCTATTCAGCAAATACATACAAAAAAGAAGTAAAAAAAATAAGTAACAGCAGCAAAAAAAAAACACTGTATGCAAGTGTAACGAGTCAAACAAAAAATTTCGGGGCGGGGGTCAAACCCCCTTAACCCCCCCCCCCTTTGGGTAGAGCCTTGATGGTGATAGAATAAAGTCTGTCACCATGGATGTTCAAATTAAGATTTGGGATTTGCCAAGGACGGAAGAACAAGCAATTATATTTTTACAGGATAAGAGGTTGTTGCCCAAAACAAAACAGTGCGTCAATGGAGACACCATTACTTTGTACTCATACGAGAAGCAATATCTTCGGAATTGTAAAACCTAACCTAACCAACATTTCTGACCTGTGTTCTGGGCACATAATTCTAAGTTGTAGTGGTTTTCCCATTTTTGCTAATAAAGTATGGTATTTTCATCATATTTTATTTTATTTCATTAGTATTAACCAAACTGGTACTTGTGCATTATACGGTACCCACGAAAGAAGTCAAGTTTGGTTAATGCTAATGAAATAAAATAGGATGAATATAAAATAGTTTAGAAATAAATTTGGGCTATATATTTGCACATTAGGAGGGGATGGGGTAAAGCATAGCATATATTAAATACGTAACCTAACCTAGGTACCTCCCCCCCCCCTAAACCCCAAAAAACAATAGTTTAAATATTGTAAACTCAAAGAGAAACCACGCTTTGCGATCAATTTATCTAGCAAATACCCATTTGTCTGGTTTTCGTGTGGTATATCCTTGTACAGTCTATAGCGGTGTATGACGTATAATGCACCAGTACCACCAAACTTCACTTCTCGAGTGTTTCTCGTATAATCCAAAAGTACCGCATTTTTAAATAAAACAAACCCTCAAAGCAGTTTTTTCAAAGTCTATAGAGGC
The DNA here is from genome assembly GCA_027921565.1 of Artemia sinica. NCBI lineage: Eukaryota > Metazoa > Arthropoda > Branchiopoda > Anostraca > Artemiidae > Artemia > Artemia sinica. The sequence continues at coordinate 16,776,046 of CM051270.1, read as the reverse complement.
AAAGAATCAAAGGGGGAGGGGGGTAGCCCGTACTCAAATTTACGCCACTGATACCTAATATTCAGGGATTAAGTAAGAGAGGGATTAGGGTAAACGGTTAAACAAGAATCGATTTTAAAAAAATCCGATAAAAGGCAAATGTAGAGAAAAACACGGTACTTGTCTGTTACACAACAACCACTCGAGAAGTGAAGTTTGATTATTGCTAATTAAATTAAACAATATGATGAAAATTCCATAGTTTAGAAAGAATTTTGGGCTATATATTTGCGCATTAGGGTGGGGGTGGGGGTAAAGCATAGAATATATTAAATACGTAACCTAACCTAACCTAGGTACCTTTGTTTGCCCTTCTACCCCAAAGGAATATTGTTCATGGAGTGAGAAACCCCTGTTTGCTTAGCGCACAATAGCAATTCTCTGGTTATAGAAGCTGCTTGACTAGTTTTTTGCGTCACAAATTCTCGACTGGTTGTGGTATATTAGACAAGTACCAAAAACACTTCAAGAATATAGAGCAGTAATAATTTTATCAGACTTATCTGGTTAAATAATGTTCAAAATATTTTTCAAAACATTCATCAACAAAGCAAACAGCTGTATCCTATATAATTACTGGTTTTAATATCTTTGATTGTACGACAGTGTCTTGAGAGTACCCCCCCCCCCCAACCCAGTATTTTAATAATGAATTACCTATGTTATAATATCTTATTAGACTATACTTTTCAAATAATATTTACCTATGTTTGGTCTATCTGATCGATTATTCTTCTTATGACTAAAACTGAATATATACTATACAGATGTTGTCTGCCGTCTGGCCTGTTTGTCTCTAACCTGTCCTGTAATGTATTAATGTCTTCAGCATTTAAAAGCGTCTTCAGCATCACAAGACAAGAGAAAAATCGATAAATAAAGATGCTATTACTAGCTAGTATGTTATGCGTTACTTCCTGTTACACGAATGTTTGTCAACAAAATTACCTGAAATCGTTTATTTTTTACGGGGAAAGAATACTTTTTGAAAAGTATTCGAAAAGTACTGTTTTCTCAGAAAGTACATCTTTGATAAAAAAAAAATAGTATTAAAATAGTACTTTGGTACTCCCGTAGCAACCTTGAGTAGATGCCTTCAAAAATAAGTAGAGAGTAAGTAGATTTAATATTTTAAAGTAGAAAAGTTCAAAAATAAATATTCTACTGCCAAAATCAGTAGAAGTGGAATCACAGATGACGAGCCCAAGATGACAGTTTTTATCTTTAAGAAACAGATCAGCCGGGATGAAGGTTGAAGCCCGAAGGTCGATATCGGTAAGAAAAAGAGAGAAAAAAACGGCGGCGTATTAGTGACGCCGCCGCCGGTAGAATCAGCGGCGGCGTCAGCGCGCTGATGCAAGCTCGGCGGCGCGCCGCCGTTTTTTTTTCGGCGGCGCGCCGCCGATTTTCGGCGCGGCTTCGGGGTCTAATCCGACACATATACTAATGCTCAACACTTGCCAAAAATTGGTACTTTACACATGCCTCACTTTTTGTACCGAAAGCGTCCTTGTTTGACTAGATGTGTTTCTATCCAAATTAACCACCAGCCCTTTTTAGGACTATCCAGCGCATAACCTAATGCTCAACACTTGCCAAAAATTGGTACTTTAAACATGCTTCACTTTCTGTACCGAAAGTGTCCTTGTTTGACTAGATGCGTTCCTATCCAAATTACCCACCAGCCCTTTTCAGGGCTATCCAACGCAAATACTAATGCTCAACACTTGCCATAAATTGGTACTTTAAACATGCTTCACTTTTTGTACCGAAAGCGTCCTTGTTTGACTAGATGTGTTCCTATCCAAATTACCCACCAGCGCATATACTAATGCTCAACACTTGCCATAAATTGGTACTTTACAAATGCTTCCCTTTTTGTAACGAAAGTGTCCTTTTTTGACTAGGTGTGTTCCTATCCAAATTAACCACCAGTTTTTCTCAGGACTATCCAGCGCATATACTAATGCTCAATACTTGTCAAAAGTAAGGATTGTCATTTTTTTCTGTTTTTTTAATATACTTTTAATAGAAAAAATTACAATTATAAAAGGGCCAAATTCACATCTGATGTTCCCAGGCGGTCACCCATCCAAGTGCTGACCGGGCTCGACGTTGTGTAACTTCAAGAACCTGATGAGGTTGGGTACTTTCAATGTAGTATGGCCGTTAGTTGAGAAATTTTTGTAACAAAATAGTTGTTAGTGAATTTATTTACCTATAAAGGCTAATTTACAATCAACTAACTTAGATTCGTCACTTTGATTTTTTTTGGAGCCTAATTTACCGGTTTTTATGGAAATGATCTCAGGGAACTAAAGTTTCTCTGGACACAAAAAATTGGCAGACTCTGGGTTGTACAAAAGCGGGTTGAACTTTGTAAACGGTATTCCGTGGAAAATTTGTTCTTGGCAAAATACCATTGGCCATAGCTCCAACGACTAATAAGGTGTTTCTTAACCAGACAAGAGAAAAAAAAGAAGATAGACCTCTAGCAGTGGATGCCAGTGATAGCAAACACTTTTCAAAAAAGGTAATCAAAGCAGGCCAAGTATGTACTTTGCAATAATATTTATTTCCTAAAAACAAACTTCGCATAAAACCATAAAAAACCGCGGCAACAAGCAATAAACATAACAATAAAAAATGTAAGAAAATAATCTCTGTTGTGCAATAACCAGCATCAAAGTGCAACTTCCTGCAGCAAACACCTCAAAACTACACAAAATCTCTTTAGTATCAGAAGAATGAGTCTTTGTACTATATAATTAGCTAAATAGTTTTTTTTAATAGTTTTAACAGTAGCAAGAAGAAAATAATCATCGTTCTTGGTAGTAGTCTAAGTGAAGCCGTTAGGTGTCGACAAAGAATTATTCACAAAAGTCGTATTTTGAGCAATTATTCTCTCAGAAAGAGTGCAAAAAAGACAATAAAAATATACAATGGTTTATGTTATAAACACAGATTCGGCAGACAAAATGAACTTCTATTTCCCTAAAATAGATAACTTTCTGATTTAACTCCACGCCTCTGAGGATATTAGGGGGTTTGAACCCCCTTTGGCGTGAGTGTTTAGGAGGTTTGATCCCCCATCCCAGCCGAAATGTTCGTCCGATTTGTAAAATCGTAACAAAAATGAATATAAAAATTTTTTAATGCATTTTTAATATTTTTTTTTCGTACCCCCCCCCCCCCGAAATTTTTTTTTGTAAACGCTCCCAAAAAATATGGATATGACCCTGAGGGTTTTGCAACTGCAAATCCCCCCGTATTTTGTAAATGCAAAACCTACCTTGCTTTTACGTCAAATCTGGAAACTCAATCACTGGAAATCCTATATTCACTTTGTGAATGCTCATCGTATTTGAAAATATTATGGTGTGTTTCTAAATTAATTATCATTAATTAGCTGTTATTAATTTCATCTCAAAATAGCAAATAACAGCGAACTTTACTCCTTGGATGTTCTTAATCAACTAAATTGACTTATATTTCACTATCGTTTAAAATCAGAAAAAGAATAAATTGGAAATGTAAAAGCATAAATAGAAAAATAGCAGAGCTAAAGAATAAATAGAAAATAAGAAGGAATAAAATAGAGCGATTTTTATTTTCTTTCGAGGTGGGAATCTAGTCCCAGCCCCCACTCCTCCCACTGTTTATGCTGACCGTAAATTTAGGCCACCATTTATCTAACTATCATAACCCATAGCATAATTTCCTTTACGACAAATATTACAACGAAACTTGATGTTCGCTTAACAAAGTGATGTTCGCTTAACATTTTTCAATATCAAAATTTGATCTTTAATGAAATATACATATAATGAGTCATTTACCCAGAATGGAATGGCAAGGAGGGGGAACGAGGCTAGAGGGTACATACATACAGGGCAATGTTGAAATAAAATAAATCAGTCAATTTTGACAAATTACATATTACCCTATAGGAAAACAGTAAATATTAACTTACTTTATACACTTGGTAAAAAATGTGACTGAAATAAGAAACAAACAGTAAGAAGTTCGAGTGGTGCATTCGACTATTCCAAGATTACTTATCCAATTAAGCCCGATTAATCATGAGTGAATGACGCCAAAGGCTAGGTGGACTATTACTTGTAATGGACTGGGTTAGCTGTCATTTACCCAGAATGGAATGGCAAGGAGGGGAACGAGGCTAGAGGGTACATACATACAGGGCAATGTTGAAATAAAATAAATCAGTCAATTTCGACAAATTACATATTACCCTATAGGAAAACAGTAAATATTAACTTACTTTATACACTTGGTAAAAATGTGACTGAAATAAGAAACAAACAGTAAGAAGTTCGAGTGGTGCATTCGAGTATTCCAAGATTACTTATCCAATTAAGCCCGATTAATCATGAGTGAATGACGCCAAAGGCTAGGTGGACTATTACTTGTAATGGACTGGGTTAGCTGTCGCATATGTTGTATCTGCTAACCCGAGAGGATGTAGGATAAGTGAAGTTATTTTTTAAAAAAAAATCAGTCTTTTCAAAAACAGAAAGAAAACATATAGTACAAACAGGTATACCCAGGGAACAAGAGGGGAGAGTACTTGCGACATATGGCATACATTGAGGAATTTGTAAATAAGATATGTTACTTTGGATTACGTGTGATTAATATTTTAAATTACTTAGTTGTCCATAGCGTTTCAGTTAACAAGTCACAACATAAGTGTTTGTTGTTACACAAATTACATCCGAGGAAGTTAGTGCTAAATGCAAGGCCGTACCCGGAGGGGTGGTTAGGGGGGTTTAAACCCCTCCCGAAATGTTTTTTGACTCGTAAAAACGAAGCAAAAATGGATATAGACAAATTTTGTATGCGTTTTTTGATGTTTTTTTGTGTACCCCCCCCCCCCCGAAAAAAATGTGAGCGAAACCCCCTCCAAAAACATCCTGGGTACGGCCTTGGCTAAGTGGATAAGTCCGACACTCGAACGCACCATAAAACAATGACCTGAGAATGATGATATTAATACTGCCATCTATTTTCAACTACACTCACATCAGCAAATATTTATAGAGCGCGAAAAATGGTAAATAGAAATTACCGCTGATATTTCGCCAGCCTGAAGAACTACTCAAGTCACATTTCAGTTATATACCATTTAGTGATGCTCGAATGCACTGCAAGACAAATGGTCCGAGAATGGTGATTGCACTGCTGCCATATTTACTATGATCAGCAAATATTTAGATGGTGTCAAAATGTGGTAAATAAAAATTGCCACATATGTTTACCAGCACAAAAAAAACTATTTAAGGCACATGCCTGGTAGAAATGCAGATTAAAAAACCACAACGCAACACATACTTCCCTAATTCCGAGATCCTGGTTTGACTAGGCAAAAACGAAAAGCATAAACCCTGCCCTAAGCACTAGCTTTCTCGACCAACGTAATTTCACTTCATCTACCCTTACCATATGTGAATTCATTTTTTTTTTCGTTGAATATTGCAATTCAAGCTTTTCGAAAAATGAACAACATTATAAGGACTAAAAACAAAAGGATCTTAGTCAATTTTTTTGTATTTTTTTTCTTCAAATTTTTCAATATAAGCGACCTTTTTTTTTTTTACATTAAATCCGAGAGAAAAAAGTCTGTAAATAAGTGGTTATTTCAACTTTTCCAAAGCATGGCCAACTTTGAACAAATTAGAAACTTGCATGAACAGTATATAAGATAAAGTAGTTAGTATCGTTCAAAGTTGGATGAAATGTGGGTAACTTTGAACACGATTTCAAAAAAAAAAAAAAAAAAAAAAAAAAAAAAAAAAAAAAAAAAAAAAAAAAAAAAAAAAAGCCATGTGGGAAGGGGGTAGAAAAAATCTGCAACTCAGAAATATTTTTCTGGGTTGTTATGTTACCATTTACAAAAATTATTGCAAAATAAAGGAAAGAAGAGAAACTTTCAGTTCCAAGTAACCACTATTTGTGTGTAACCCCCAGCTCGAATCAAGTTCACTTTCTAATCAGGCATGCATGATAATTTTTTTCTTTCAGGGAAAGCAATAGTAGAGAAACAAATTTTATCTAATAATTCGAATAAGAAATATGGGAGAATTTAAGATTCCAACCCTGCTTTCAATGATTATCCAGTCTTCATTCCCCTTATCTGTCATAAGATCAGATGAATTTCAGTAGATGTAATGAGCAGTCCTAGCGAAGGGGTTAGCCCCCTAGAATTAAAATCCTGAGAACATGGGTTCGAGTCCTGGTGTCGCTGGTTATTTGGTTTGGAAAAGGGGTCAATGGCGTGACTCTGCAAGCTCAACCAGACTCAACCCAGCTTTAATTGGGTACCTGGAGACATCTAGTGGGAAAATACGGGAAACTTCATATGATTTGACCCCAACCACACATTGCATTCCCGGTCAAAGGCAGTGAATCAGGAGGTCGGTATGCAGTTTTTTGCTTTTAAATCTAAAGTAAAGAGTCCAAACATTAAAGATGATACGAAGTTATTCGTATGAGACGGACTCTGATACTCCAGACAACAAATATCAACAAGTATCATTAGTTTTTTTACGTGTTGGACATTTTCCTTAATATCTGCTTGGGAGGGGGAGGGGGTATCCTAGAATATCAAAAGGAATAATTTACTCATATATTGGTCTTCGTCCGAAGGTATAGTAGATGTCTCTCCAAAAAAGTTAACAATTTTTAATATTTGGGTCAAGAGCAAACGTAGTGTTGTAAAAAAAAATTATTAGGAAACTGTATTACGAAGTTATTAAGAGTGCAATTCTTAGAGTGAAAATCTCCCTATCCTTTGTCTGCTACGATATATATTAAATTAGTATTGTTTAATTCTAAAGCCCCCCCCCCCGTAGATTATTAATGTATATGAACAACGTAAAAAAGATTATCAATTGAATATTCCAAATTGTTTTTAGTCCATTTAACAACACAAAAGTTTGTGACATATTTTATTGCTGAACGCCAGCATTTTTCTTGAGGTCTGTGTCAGCCCTAGCTTTACGCAGAATATCCATCGCACCTTTTTGAATTAAATCTTGAGCTAAACCTGCACCGAGCTTTTCGGCAAGTTTCATACATTCGGGGTTGATGATAGAGCTGACAACACCGACAAAGACACTATTAATATCACAAAAATTCCCTTGAACAGTTGGTAGTTCTATAGAAGACTCTCCTGTGATAGACTCAGCTCTATCTAGTGACCAAACACCGCCTTTTAATTGCAGAAGTTGGTTATCCAACGAAGAACAAACGGCAACAGGTACAGAACAGCCACCTGGAAGAAGAAAACTGCAACTTATCATTTACTACTACTAACAACTCATTGGAGCACTAAGCCACCTTTTTCGTACGCTCCTCTTCCGCCTAAATCTTCACAGCTTCACAAATTAAAATTTTCTTGAAATTTTCACCAATTAAAAGTTCCCACCCCATTTGGGAGAGTCATAATTGATATACTACATAAATAAAGACAATAGAGAAAAGCGATAAGGGAGAAACATCAAGACCTTTGATCACACTATACCAATTATCTGACAAAAAAAAATAAAAATTTTCTTAAAATTTTCACCAATTAAAAGTTCCCACCCCATTTGGGAGAGTCATAATCGATATACTGCATAAATAAAGACAATGGAGAAAAGCGATAAGGGAGAAACATGACTTTTGATCACACTATACCAATTATCTGACGAAAAAATACATTTTTAATATATTTGCTACTACTACAACTACTAAAAACTCACCGCAGCACCAAGCCGTCTGAGGCTAACACAGCTACGCACGTTCTTCCCGATCTATTCAATGACTCCCTCTTTACATCCTCCCAGGAAGTTCCCATTTTCCTTAAATCTTTTCTCTAGGATTCCATTTCTCTTTAATACATCTGCTTATAATAATAATTAAAATTTATTGTACCCTCTTAACGAACATAGTAATACTGTAATAGAGGAGTAAAAAAACTAGGAGACTAGAAACAGGAGAGACTAGAAATCATGGTTTTCTTTCCGGCAGTTACTCAATTTTAGGTGACAGTTCCATTTTTTTCATTATCTTTTCTGTCTTATTACGATTATGATGTATTGCCTTTTTTCGTCAGCTCTTTTCCATATTGGTCATCCGGACCATAGAGCCTATCTGAAGTGGTGGCTTATCATGGACTTTCATCTTTATTGATGACTATGCCAATTGTAGTATCAAGAAATCTCAACATGCAAGAACACTTTAATGGGCAATAGCCTTTTTGAATTTGATCAACTTGGCTGAAGTGATAAAGACTTGAGAGCCATGGCTAATTAAGAGTACAACCAAGACAGCTTTACCTCTGTGAGAGGTAAAGCTGGCTCAACTTTTTCAGATATGCGTGAAAATGATTAATTTCACTTCTTGACGATAGTCTATCATCCAACCTAATGCAGAACTAAGGTTGATAGGCATAGAATAAGAGTAATCCAAATCGTGATCACTTCTGTGAGCCATTTCAAGGCAATTGGCTCAAGCCCAAAAATAGTCGCCTGAACTAGCAGGGGGACTTTGCTTTTTCATATTGTAGTGGCTTTGCAGACTTGGAAAGCCCATTTGGGAGTCGCATGGGGTCGACCAGGATTTAGGATTGACACCTGACGAAAAGTAGCCTGGACTAGCAGGCGAACAGAGCAATTAAAGGGCACACGCAAAGGCTACGGAAAGGCGACAGTAGCTGGTGGAACTTAGTTGAATCAGACCTTGAACCTATTGGAAGGTTCAGAAAGTTTGGTCACAGATGGACAACTCAATGGATCCCATTTGCAAAGCAGCTGGCAGAAGACCGCACTACGTGGTTCAAACAGGTCTCGAAGATCCTGGATACCAGGCAAGGTGGAAACACCTGATTCCCGCCACAAATACAAGTAAGTAAGTAAAGCCGACAGTTCTTGTTCTTTATCTTATCTTATTACGGCTATGATGCATTGTCTTTTTTTTTCGATGCCACTTCCCGATAATTGCTACTCCCGACCACAGAGCCTCTAGGGAGGGGGGAGTTATAAAATATTTTTTTGATGTTGGTTACCACCGTTGTTCTATAAAGAAATATGAACATAGAAGAAAACTTTAAGGGGCGAGGGCCTAACTAGGGTTTAAGCAAGTTTTAAGCTGAAATATTCCTCTTTGAAAAGCAGGTAGAGAGCATGTAGAAAAACTAGAGAAAGGCACATTTCCAGTAAAAGATCCAGCCAAAAGAGTATGGGTAACTTATAAGAGTGGAAATTGGCACTAGTGTCAACAACAAAAAAAATATATCAATGCCATCTAAGGTATGGCAGCACTTGGTATTTTTTCAAGCTCTATAACCCTTTTTCTGTCAGTAACTGAAGCCAGACACTTATCACTACCCTAATTTTACGAATTATACTAACTAAATTAACTATTCTTACCATTACATCGGAAAAAATCAAGTATCACCCAACGTTAGATGGCGTTGATAGTTATTTCGACACTAGGCCCAGTTCTCACTCTTATAAATTACCCATTCTCTTCGCTCCAGTCCTCTGATGACGGGTTTTGAGCTCCCTACGACGACATATGCTGATGTTTCTCAATTAGATATGGCAGTAGAATTGTTTTTACTATATATACTAGTTTCAGATTTCAATATTTAAATTCATTTACGATTGACCATATTTTACTCTTTACTCGGTTATCACTACTGGAATAACTGGGATCGATAAGAGGAAATTTCCCAAATAGCTTCTTAAAATCTCTTCAAGTCAGAAGATCTGGGATTTTGACTGAAATCAAAGAGATTCCCTCTTTACAGATTGGAGTAAGAAAAAGATATGAATACTGGAGGGGAGGCTCGAATGCAAGACTGACCAAACAGTTGGTGGTAACGAACTGTATAGTAAGAGCAACCCGTCTCAATAGTAACCGAAACTCTAAAAAACGGAATTTTGATACCAATAGATACATCAAAACAATCGGATTTTTATGCTTATTTTAAATATGTATATTTTGTCAAGTTTAGTTATACCCATCAAAAGTTAAGAGCCTGAGGAAATTTGCCAGATTTTCGAAAAAAACGGAAAAAAACACCCCCTAAAAGCCATAGACTCTTAATGAAAATCACACCATCATATTCAGCGTATCAGAGAACCTTACGGTAGAGGTTTCAAGCTCCTATCTGCAAAAACGTGGAATTTTGTATTTTTTGTCAGAAGAAATATCACGGATGCGTGTTTATTTGCCCTTTTTTTACCAGGGGTGATTGTATCGACCCAGTGGTCCTAGAATGTTGCAAGAGGGCTCATTCAAACGGAAATTAAAAGTTCTAGTGCCTTTTTTAATAAAAAAAAAAAAAACAAATTAAAATAGAATCACTTTTTACAAAAAACTGCATTTTTATCACTTTTATAAGTTGTCTTTTCATATTGCAGACTTTTCAAAGATATTTAATTTTTTAAGCAATTTTGCCAAAAAATACCAAATTCCACATTTTTGCAGACAGGAGCTGGAAACTTCTACAGTAAGGTTTTCTGATACGCTGAAACTGATGGTGTGATTTTCATCAACTCATGTTAAAGATCGATCAATGATGCCATAATCGTAGGCTTTTTCCTGTTTGTATTATAGACAAGGTTGTACAGGAAGAAGGAATGGAGGCAGGAAATAAGAGGCGCAAACCTACGAGAGACCGTGGACAACCTCCGACCAAAGCCAAAATTTAACTTGAGAGGATAAAACTGATTCCATGGTAGGGGGCGGGTTGGGGGTTAACTCAGCTGAACCTTTTTACTCTTAAATTATCAAATATAATATTTCAATTATTTTAGTAGTTTATTCAGCTATTATAATTTAGTAGTTTATTCAATTATTGTAATAATAATTTCAATACCTAATAAGCAAGTTTCTAGCTCACACATCACCTGGGCAGTTTGAACCCTAAGTAGCTATATACTGGAGGACTTTTTTTTTTACACCAAGGAACAAAAACAGGCGACACGACCGCAGCTATAACATGGTTGATACAGACACTGTGCAACCTGTGACAGACACTGTGCAGCCTTTCGGTATGCCAAAATTCCAATTTTTATGGGTTTAACTTATTTTTAAGGCGAGGGAGAAGGAAGGGAGCGGTTGCTTCTGAACAACTAATTAGTTAGGATATTTTCAAACAGGCAAGGTCTTCTCACCTTCTAACGTGCGAAGAAATGATCGTTCTGCCACGCATCGTAACGCCGTTTCAGGGTGGTACAGATGACTAAGAAGCTCAATAGTTTCTTTGTCTCCTTCGCGACATTCAATAGCTAAGGCCCCTTGACCGATGGCGTACATACATATAGAAGGATCTAAAATCTGAAAAGGAATTAACGTTCAAAAATAAGCTAAAAATAACGACTTTGGTAAAAAATAGAAAGGTAGACTTTAGCTGTGTAAACTAAGTAGAAAATTGAAGACCCAATTTACTGTTCGTGTCTTCTCATGTTTTATTTTCTTTTTTCTCATTCGTTTCTTATTTAGTTTTTGACTTTTTTGACTTTTTAACTAAGTTTTGACTCATCATTTTTTTATGCATTTTCATTAATTTTATTTTTATATATTTACTTATTATTTTTTACTTTTTAATTAAGTGTTATATATATATATATATATATATATATACTATATATATATATATATATATATATATATATATATATAATATATATATATATATATATATATATATATATATATATATATATATATATATATATATATATATATATATATATATATATATATATATATATATATATATATAATTTATACATATATAATTTGAGATATGTATAGTGATTTTTTTGACATAAAATACAAATTTGGCAACCATTTCTGTGATAGAAATTTTTAAAATAAAATTATATTCTATATTTGGAGTGTTTTAATTGTTAAAACACTGAAGTTAAATGTTAATAAAACATTTATTCAAAGGTGTTCAAAAAAAGTTAGAAGATTTGGGCCCAAAAAATACACTTTGTGAGGCTTCTGCTTTTAGTCCAGTTTCAAAACAAATCAATATGTTATAGTTATTACGTTTTTATGTTATTTTCTCATTCATGTTAGTACTGAACAAATTACCCTGATACAGCCCGGAATCGCAATTGATCCGAAAGGAGAGTAAGGCGCGGCTCTTTTGACCTGCTCCCAATAACGAAACTGATAAAGGAAAGGAAGGTCTTGTCTCTTCTAATTGTTTTATACATGAATTGAGACAAGGCTGCTCTCCAAAGTTTTTATATTGGCTTCAAACACAACTATTTTTCTAGAGGGGGGAGGGGGGGGGGCTAAAAAGCAAAAACTAAACACAAAAGCTAAAAATAGTGTTTTCAAGGTTTATAAAAGCAGCTAACCAATGTCAAACATTGAAAATTTTGCGGAATTGTCTACGCTATACTGCTAGTCAAATGAGAAAGCGAAGACTACTACTTGTACAAAACACCTGTCGCATCGGAGCCACACACACACACACACACACTAACACCCACAAATAAAGGTCTTAAAGGGATTCGATACCTTAAAATGATTTTGCGAGCCTTAGAATCGGCTGACCGTCTCAAAGACAAAAGACGCATTAATATAAATAAAAGTTCAATTAGGGATAAAACCCTTTTAATAGACAGTAATAAATTTCACAAAAATACTAGGTATTTCGGTGACATATGCAGAGACAGTCATCAGTAGTAATTACTGATGTATTACTACATCAGTTAAGTTTTACTACTGATGACGGTCACTGCATATGTGACCGATATATCTAGTATTTTTGTGAAATTTATCACTGTCTATTAAAAGGATTTTATCCCTACTTGAACTTTTATTTATCGTGATGGAAACGCAGTGTGGTATTCGAAATTATCAGACTCATTAAAGAATTGGCCCTGAGGACTAACAATTATGGGGAGCAATTTAGAATTTTTGGTTTGTTTATGGGAATTGATTGAAAAGCGTTAAAATTTATGAAATTAGACGTCCAATGCAACTATAATTTACGTCCTCTGTGTCGACCAGGTTTTCAGTCAAAGAAGGTAGCACCACAGGGAACTCCCAAAACCGTCCTTTGAAAATAAAATTTTGCTCTGTTGAATAAAACAAAAAAGAAAATTCTGCTCCATTTAATAATAATAATAATAAATTCACACTTTCTAATGATGTAAGTTTCACTACAACTGAATAGTTCTATCTTCGGAACAAAACGGGAGAAGTAAATGGTTTTTCTAAGGTTTCTGGGAAAGGCTTTAGTTTCTGCTTTTAGTTTCTGCCGTTTATTCTAATTTCTTATCCAAGTTCACAAGAGACGGCAATATCACCCAATTAATACGAAATAGTTTAGCTATACCAACTAAAAAACTTTATAATGGACGAGGTAAGGTGGTCCTTTAAGGTATTGATTGCCCTAAAGCCCCCTGACAATGACAAACTGCGCAAAATCTATGGCAAACATACTGCCAAACAAATGGAGCTTCTCACCATTCCTGAGTAGGGGATTGATAATAAAGGAATGTAATGTTGCATCTTCAATAAAAAAAAAAAAAAACTACATCCGTCTAGTTTTACCCAGCAAAATCTTGGCACGAATTTTAAATATCCAACAAATCTACTCATGTCTATTTTTCAACTGTTGCTTTGCAATTTTTCCGAGGCAGTTGTTGAGCTATTCGTTGCAATGGGTCTTGGGTGGAGGGTTGCAAGCTCAACTGACCCTAGGCCTGGATTCTTATTAGAGCCAGGATGAACCTGGATACTGAGAATCCTTGGGTGGGCTCCACCCCCCTCATGAGATTGAGGCCACTCTGATCGGAGCGTTTAGTTAGGGGATACCCCATATCCAGAGGTACGTGGTCAGCAGACATGGTCTGCATCATTCCGGACGAACTCCATCACCTACACATTCCGGATGAACTATATGCATGCATTAACCTCTAGCGCTCAGTCATGTTTTTGTATGTATTGTAAATGTATTATATTCTAATATTATATCTAATATATGTATTATGAAATGAATTATATTATTTGAAATACAGGGGGGATACCTCAACCCTCCCGCAATTGACTGCCTGTTGACATGTACAAGAAGACAGTAGATCCTACCTGTGTGATCCTATTTTGCCAGCCCATTCTTTTGACACCAGCAGCTGCTAACACCAATGCATCATAAGGACCCTCTGGTGCATCTAATTTTTTCAGGCGTGTATTCAGGTTTCCTCGAACATCTTTAATAATGATATGAGGATATTTTTGTATCAACTGAGCAGAACGACGAAGTGAACTTGTACCTAAAAAAAAAAAAAAACTATTCCAGTTCATGAATGTAATGTTATTCATGTGCTTGGCTGCATATAAGTTTAAATCTGTAAATACTTCCACCCTCCAACTTTTTATTCTAGAAATAATTATAAATTCATTTCAATTCTTTTATTTAATATTATTTTTTACTTATTGTTAGCCTTATTAAGGTACCCACTTTCGCAAGACCAGCTTTTGGTGTGTTACTGATTGATTTTTTGTTTGATTTGTAATAAATTATTGTATCACTACTGCTCCTATAAAAAGAAAAATTAAAGAATTTCTACTACAAAATTGCAAATGTCAGTAAAATTACACTGAGACACATGAGATGATTAAGATTTGCTGCGGGTACAATTTAAGGAGATTATTTCCACCCATAGGAAGCAAAGTTCTATGGCACAACTGAAATTCTATTATTCCAGCCATTATAAACAGAAGAATATTACTATTTCACCCTGCTTAAAACTTTGAGAACGACCACGTTTAAGGGTCAAATATCGTCAACAAAGCTTAATCAACAGAACCACAATGCATATTTATTAATATAATGTAGAAATTGAAGAAAAGCCCCATTAAGACTACTTAAAAATGCGTCATTTTGTGTCTATAGCATTCGGAGGTCTTTGCTAAATAGATTGGATAACTGCCTTAAATGTTCTTACTAATTTTATTTTTAATCTCTAAGTAGCTGAAATTAGTAGTCACCACCTGTGACTTTTCGCGAAATAAAAAAAATCACAACTTCCCTTACAGAATTTGTCAACTTTTCTTCACTCAACAACTATACCTTTTTCAACAACTATACCTCCTTACAGAAAATACATCATATTATCTATTCCCATCATATTAACTATTCCTGGTACTTCCGTGTTTCTTAATAAGGGAAGGGTGATAGAAACAGAGAATTTTCCAAGGCCGTACCCAGGATGTTTTTTCGGAGGGGGTTTTACTAAAAAAAAAATTGTGGGGGGGGGGGTATACAAAAAACCTCAAAAACACATATAAAATTCGTTTATATCCATTTTTGTTACGTTTTACGAGTCAGACAAACATTTCAGGGGGGGGGGGTCAAACACTGACTCAACTCGTGGAAAAGGTAGGGTAGCATAGTAGCAATGCTAATTGGCAGTTTTCATGACCTAGTGAAATTTATTGGCAGATTTTGCAATTTGTTGACAGCTTTTGGAATTCCGCTACTGGCAGCTTTGATACTTTTTCCATACCTACAACTGTGTTTCCAATTAGTTATATAACCAAATTAAATTTCTCGCCAGAGTATAAGAAATTAATCCTACTAAAGTTAGCACTTGAGGATATTGTGGAACCATTCCTATCTTTCCTTTTTGGAAGGATTAGTGAGGACACTTCGAATAATCAACATCTAAAAATTGTGCCGAGCACTTTCAATTTTCCCTTAGCTTGAGATTTTTTATCGTTCGCTACTTTATCCGAGTCTGCCTATCT
Source organism: Artemia sinica (assembly GCA_027921565.1). Classification (NCBI taxonomy): domain Eukaryota; kingdom Metazoa; phylum Arthropoda; class Branchiopoda; order Anostraca; family Artemiidae; genus Artemia; species Artemia sinica. The sequence continues at coordinate 16,760,221 of CM051270.1, read as the reverse complement.
TCATTTTTATAAATATTTTTTGTTTTCTTTATTTCGTTAACCCTGGGTTCCTACTGTTGCGATTTCACGCAAAAACGGCCGTTTTCGCAAGATCCGTCAAATTTCCTCCGTTTTTTGCTGCAAGTTTCTGCGTCACAACGGCTGCGTTGAAATATTTCTACTGAGCCGTTGAAAATCGCATCCGTTATTTTAAATTGAAAGCATTGCAGAACCATAAATTGCAAGTAACTGAATAACTAAACATGTTATAGATAAGACTTATATTTTTCATTAGGCATAGTTAGCCAAGGCTATTATAGGTTAGCCCTTTGAATATTCTTGGCTTCTAGAATTTGATTTAGCCTATTCTAATGCATATGCTTTTTAACTTTAACATAGTATCTTTGCGCTTCAACGGCTGTAGTTAACCGTTTTTGTGTGAACATTTTTACGAATTTCCCGCATCCGCGAGCCGTTTTTCTTAAAAAAAAAAAAAAAAATCGCACCAGTGGGAACCAAAGGTAACGGAAGATATGATAATCATTACTGTGATATTGGCAACTAATAAATAAATGAATGAATAAGTAAAATAAATGTTTATTTGTTAAATGTAAAAAATTCATTAAAATGAAAAACATCATAAATTACAGCTTTTTTTTCAAAGGAATTAATGAGCTATCATAACAGAGCATTGTAGTCTAGATATACAATTCTTATTCCTTTTTTTTAAAGAAACACATTCCTTCTCTAGACTGCAATATTTCCAACCCCCGGAAATTATTAACTCAAATAAGCTAAAATACTAGCAAATTAAATTAATTTTATTGGGACGATTCCCTGATATTTTTAGCTGTGAAATATTTCTTTAACCCTTTGATGGCTGAATTATGAAAATGTGATTAGAAAAATTCGGTTTTGCTTTTTACTAGTTTCCTAGGGGTCCATGACATAGGGGCAACTGAGGAAAATCATTTATTTCAAATATTCATTTCACATGGAATATGGATCTTATAAGGCACATCAGCTAAGTAGTGAAACAGTCTACTTAAACACTTGAGTGATATGCTTTGAGACAATTCTTGTCTTTGGTTAAACAAAGGTGCACATTACACTTCAGGCACTTGACAAACGTGTGAGCGTGTTTTGCACAGGACTTGCATCTTTGTCTTTCGTCCACCATCTCAGGCCAGTAAGCCGTGTTGTCAAAGCGAACGCTGGAACTGGGGATGCTGTCACTCCAAGTTTTCTTTTGCGATTTGGTAGTAACTGCAGACCAGCTTGTTGGTCTACCTTTTCTTGTTGCAGGGATGACTGCACCTCTGAGCAGATAGTCAGCAATATCCGCACGAAAGCGAACAAGGGATAGGGGCTTCTCAGCGTCAAGGTGATGATTGCGCCTGTATAGTAACCAAGCATTGGCTATGCTAACGTAAAGGAAGTAATAGATTAGACGCATGTACCACTTCTTCCCCATGATGCCAGTACGATATAACTCGATCAACATGTCACTCAAGTCCACCCCACCCATGAACTTGTTATACTCTTTGATGACATGAGGTCTGGCTACATCAATTCGAGCCTTCCCCTTTTTGTCCCACCGTTTGCATTGATCAAGTGGGTCAGGCCCAACATATGAAGAAATAAGATGGACCGGCTTATTGTCGTACCATTTCGTCACGACTATTCCAGAATGTTGCTCAACCCACCAATCAAACGATCCTCTTCCGGAGCTTTTCAGCTTGTCGTCAGCTTCCAAGGGCGAAAGTTTTACTTTCCGAATTCTGTCTATTCGGACTGTGCCTACTGACTGGATTCCCATTTCCCGCAGCTTTTCTACTAAATGAAAACTGCTGTAAAAATTGTCAAAGAACACTTTGAAGTTCTGGTTTTTCGGGAGATATTCGACTAGGCGGAGCACCACATCAGCACCAAGGTCTGAACCGACAGTGGTTCCTTTACCACTGTAAATATCAAAGTCATGAACTATTCCACTGGCTCCGGCTCTTGTAAATACTTTTATCCCCCACTTGTGTGGCTTGTCTTTCATGTACTGCTTGAACCCAAGCCGGCCCTTGAACGGGACCATTTGTTCATCCACAGATTGTCGTTCTTTGTTTGGTTCTCCCATATTCTTCCGAAGCTTATCGTACAAGGGCCGAACCTTGAAGAGGGGGTCGTATCCCGGATTCCCCGTTTTGATTGCTTTGAAACTATCATTTGCGTGGAAGAACTGTCTTATTCTTTTGAAGCGGTCGCGTGACATAGCGTTAGGAAGTGGACGATAACGTGTAGGCGTTTTCCAGTACATAGACATTTGAGGAAGTTTCACGATTACCATAAGCAACAGGATTCCAAGGCATTGTTCCATGTCTTTGATAGTACATTTCAGCTCCAAGCCTTTTTCCTGCAGAGCATACCGATTCGTCTCTTCTACAAGAATACTTATAATTTCAGAGTCGAAGAACTTTTGGAAGAATGTGATTGGAGTAACCAGAGACGAGTCAGGACTTGGCATTTGTCCTTTTCAGTCCACATCATTCTCTGGCACAGGGGTTTTCTTCCAGATTCAGGAACCACGTCTACTTCGGCTTCATCGCGGAGGGATTTTGCAGACTTTAGGTGAGACTTTGCTCTTCGACTGAGTGGTAGATCTTATTCGCCGTTGCTGTCATCCCAACTACTATCGTGCTCGTCTTCAGCTGATTCGCAAAAGAGAGGATCATTGTCGTCTTCAGATTCCTCCAAATTCAGGTCAGAGAGATCGCCGTCCGGCTCTAAGACATAGGAAACAGCAGTGCTGAGGTCCACTCTTCTTAGTCGTCCTTCATGTCGCCTCCTCAGTGCTTCCTGCAGACTTTCTTCACTCCTTGCTATTGCCTCATCGACTAATGAAGAGGTTGAGGGCTCCATGATCTCAATGGCTCTTCAGCTGCTGATAGTAGATAGTAAACTGGCGAACTTGGCGGATAATGCGTGGGTTATATATGGATGGCCTTACGGTTTTAAGCAAATTCATTCATTTAAACTGATCTTTATATTCGCAAATTAGCTGTTTATAGGTCAACCAGGATCAATTATTATAAATTAGCTGTTTATAGGTCAACCAGGATCAATTATTATATAATAGCTGTTTATAGGTCAACCAAGATCAAAATTGGGTACGGTATTTCATAATTTCCCGGATTTCCTTTTTGCCGCTCCCGACAAAGTATTATACTCCCTCCCCTAGGGCGGATGGGCCTTATAAGATACATACTTAAAAACCGTCCTTGCTTGTGGATGAATAAAAAGTTTTGAATAAAATAATACAGATGGAACCGTCAAACACTAACTAACACCACAAGATTTTTTTCCTTTACCAAGCAACATAAACTTCAATACTACCCGAGTCAGATTTATTTCATTCAACAAAATCCGAAAAATTTCACCATGTCAAATTCAGTACCGTGCAAACGTTGTTAGATGACTCATAAAGAGGCAAAGTAATATACCATTCGATAGCTCTCGTTCTCTTGTTTCAGGCTATGTAGATAATTTATGGTTTCAACCAATCAAAAACGAGCTATAGGCAAAACTCTTGGTGTGCCTTATAAGAGCCACCAGCCATCAAAGGGTTAATGTTATTTCAAACTATAATAGCTGAAATTGGAGATAGGCCACACTTCATCGTTGTCTTTTGTAAAAAGATTAAACAGCAATCATAACTGTAATACTGCCGACCATCCAAAAAATACTATTTAAACAACATTAATAAGAACAAAAAATTAAATCAGCTATTCTATTTTATTTTAGATCATAACATTTCTAAGCATCGCAAAGAACACTGGAAGAGCTAACAGAAGGAGAAAGAGGAACGAATTTAGAAAAGATATAAAGACAAAAGAGAGAGGGAAGAGAAGAGGAAGAGAAAGGTTGATAAAGAGAAAAAGAGCGCAAGAGAGAGAGAAAGAGAGAGAGAGAGCTGATTCTGTTTCCTTTCGCTGTCTAATATTACTAATGTTTGAATTTGAGCGTAAATCAAATTGTTGTTCCAGTTAAATTTGATGAATAAAATTTTAATGCACAATACAAATTCTTTGGGGAAATGATTAAGTAATATTATTTGTCATAGAGTTTCGTGCTAATGTTCTAAACTTTACTCTTTACTAACGAAGTGATTCGATCCCAGTGAGCATGACAATAAGTTGAGAATTCAGCCTGAGAAAAGTCTTCAAGTAGATTGAGATGGAAGCGGAGGATTCCCCATTGTGTTGGCCTCAGAGGACTTATTACTGCTATGAGTAAGGAGAAGTAGCATTAAACCGTACTCAATCCTTGCAAAATATCTTGCTTTTTTGCATAGGGGTTTAATTATGTCAGTTTTTTAATTTCAAAAAGAGTTTCTGCCATTATTTGGCAATGATCTTAAATTTTAATGAATTTTCCCTATCTACTTAAATTATCTTTAGAAAATTTCTTACGGTATGGAATTACTTGTCTATAGCCTATAGTAAAATGGTTAATTTTTATGACTTGACGAAACATCTGTTGACAGAATATAGCAATAAAATAAAATGCCATTCAATAAACTGTTTCAAACACTTGCACTCATTTCTTTTTCAAGAAAAATTCTTGAGTATTGGATAGGATGTCACTGATTTCGAAAAAAACAGAATAGTCAACATCACAGGTTCCCTTGGTGGGCGATTAAGACCCTACTAGGAAGAAGCGGATTCCCCAATGAGTGCTAATAGATCTTACAGAGAAAACAAATAAATGCCATTAGTAATTTTAGTATTGATTCAAAACCGGGCTAGACGGGACTAAAACCGATACACTTTAGTGTTTTGTTTTTTTCAATTACATGTGCACAGATTTTTTTAAAAATCTTAACACACGAAAACATTTCTTCGCCTTGATAATCTTTTGTTCTTAAACAGCTTTTGTGGAAGTAATCCATACAAACTCGCTTATTATCATTAACCTTCGTTCTGATATAAACTTAGTTTCTTTAATAATATGACAGAAAACATATTTTATTTCCGTTTTAATTGTTTTACTTTTATTTCCAGAAACAAATCAGATTCTTTGGGAAATTTGGACATTGCCTCTAGAACACAACAATTCATAATTTTGACAATTCACAATTTGACAAATTTTTGTCACAATTTGTCACAAACCCAGCATTACGATCGTTTTGGACGTCACAAAGGTCAATCGTGAGAAATTGTGACCCCGATTTTACGGGGTCTAATTGTGACAAATCACAAATCCAAAGCCCGACATTACGCTGTTCAAACGAAGTCCAACTACCAAACTTAATAACTCCATAAAACAACGGAAGAAAACAAGAAATATTTCCAGCGTGGGATATACTAGATCAACCATCTGTTGGAAAAGATTCAAGATGTGTTTCCTCTAAGAAAAGTTTAATTTCCTCTTAATTGTTCCTGGAACAATCTTCTATTGATCTAGAATCAAGGACAAGGATGGAAAAAAAATTCAAAAATGGTGATCTAATCTAGATTATCATTTTCAACTTTCCTGAGGTTGCACCCCCCCCCCCACGCCTTCAACCTCTTTTAGGAGTTTGAAAATAGAGTAAGTTTCATGACAACCCCTCAAATTAATACCCAAGTCATCTTATAGTCACGTTTATGGGTAAGTTCAAAATTAAGCACGACTATAGCAAGAATAAAATTCTTTTATTCCGTTCGCAATTTATTAATTCTTTTATTCCGTTAGCAATTTATTCCGTTCGTAGTTTATTATTTCTTTTATTCCGTTCGCAATTTCGTTCGCAATTTATTCCGTTCGCAATTTATTATTTCATTTATTCCGTTCGCAATTTTGTTCGCAATTTATTCCGTTCGCAATTTATTATTTCTTTTATTCCGTTCGCAATTTTGTTCGCAATTTATTCCGTTCGAAATTTATTATTTCTTTTATTCCGTTTGCAATTTATTCCGTTCGCAATTTATTATTTCTTTTATTCCGTTCACAATTTTGTTCGCAATTTATTCCGTTCGCAATTTATTATTTCTTTTATTCCGTTCGCAATTTTTTTCTCATTTTATTCCGTTCGCAATTTTGTTCGCAATTTATTCCGTTCGCAATTTATTATTTCTTTTATTCCGTTCACAATTTTGTTCGCAATTTATTATTTCTTTTATTCCGTTCACAATTTAGTGAGCTGAGCACCGTTCAATATTCCAATCGTAATCTTCATGACTAACCACTCACAGTGAAAAATTGGAGAATTTTTTTTTTTAGACAAATTTGAGACAAAAACAAGGTATTTTTGAATTTAGAAAAGAAGTAGGCCTTGAACAGAACAATTCGAACATGTATAATAAATTTAAAAAGATACAATGACATAAAAATAGAAGACAATACTTGGGATCAAATTAGTGTTGATATACGTTTTTCAAACCAAATTCTAGCCTACAATTATGTACTTCCGTAGCATAAGAGTGACGTTAAAATCAAGGAAAAACCCATATCGTTCATAAATCTTGTTTTTTTGTTATTTTTTTTTTGACAATTTGACTTAGTATATGGTGGGACATGGATCATATTCTGATCCAATTATTAATCCGTTTTATTATAAGAGCATATATACATATATTTGAGTAAAATGAAACTAAGAACCCTTGAATATGGAATCAAAAGATCCCGTTATTTATGTTTTATGAACCAATTATTTATCTGTCTTATGATAAGAGCACATATATACATACATGAAAAATGGTTATTCGACTTTTTGTGCCAATGACATATTGACATGTTATCGTAAGTTAGATCTCAAATTAAAAGAAGAGGCTGCAGTTAGGACCTTTTCAAACTCCTGTGCGATTATTTATATTTTTAGTGTTGTTGTTTTTTATACATAACATTGCTTTGTACGTGTTTTTATTTTCATTTTCTTCTGTTAATCCACTTTACTATAACGCAACTGGGTAAAAAATAAATCAATTAATAAATTAATTAACCAAACTAAGAGCCCTTGTATATGGAATCACCCACTTCCATTATTTATGTACATATGTTACCCTGAAATTCCTAAATCTGTTGAATGTCGGCATTCACCGGTGGATGCAAACAAAAACATGGTCGCTTGGTGTATGTCCGAAATATTGGTTAGTATCCTTATTTCCGACTTTCACCGGAGAATGTCGACACTCACCATGCACTAATGGTGAATGTTGACTATTTCTGAGATTTATATTTTCTTCTCCGTAATTAAGTCGCGATATATTTTTCGCCACTTTTTCTGGGAGGAATGACCTAAGAACATAAAACACACAGTTCATTTTTAATAAGAAAAGAATATAACAGAAATAAAAAAAATTCACATAGCACAAATTTCGGATTATTGAATTCGCTACCATTATCTGATTGCAATATTGCTGGAGCACCAGATGTTAAAAATATTGAAAGAACGTGAAATCTACTAAATTACTTGATTCAAATCTTATTTATTGCAACAACTTAAACTATTATGACACTTTGAATTGCACAAAAGGCCCTTGTTTTTACACCTGCATTTGTTTGTGGAACAATTCCTTTTGCAGTGACAGCGTATATTCTTGTCCACCGCTTCTCAAATTAGCTGGAGCTGCTGCTCCAAGCGAAAGTCCTTGAAAATCAATCTCATCCATAAAGCAACATATCTTTACAAATTATAAACTGATTACGTGTGTAAATCTGCTTGGGGGTACCATTTTAATTTGCAATATCATAGAAGTCGGAGTCATCTATTCCAACAACAACCGCTAAAACTTTTTGGCTACCTAATTAGAGATAAGGATTGGGTTTTTCCTCTCTTTTGAACATTCAAAGGGTTGTTT